>JAAGEH010002525.1:14389924-14412409 GCA_011751065.1 Lasiurus cinereus
GCGCCCACAAGGTCCCTGGTTGTTTGGATATTTGAGGAAACCTTACATCTGACGTGTCTTGAGGGTGCTTCTGAATGAGGTCAATATCTGAATCTGTGGACTGAGTGAAGAGATCACCCTCCCCAGTGTGGGCAGGTCTCACTCCATCCCTTAAAGGGCTGAATACAACCAAAGGGCAGAGTAAGAAAGAAGTTCTTCTCTCCGCCTGATTGTCTCAGAGCTGAGACACTGGTCTTCTCCTGCCTTTGGACTCTGACTTGAACTTACTCCATTACTATTCGGAGTCTTCAGCTTGCTGACTGTAGATCTTGGGTTTCCAGCCTCCATAATCCCATGAGCCAACTCTTTATAACAGTCTCTATCTACCTATCCCATTGGTGTTGTTTCTTTCTTCTTTTTTTTCTCTTAGTAATACTTTTTCTTTTTTTTAAAAAAAAAAATTAAATCTTTATTGTTCAGATTATTACATTTGTTTCTCTTTTTTTCCCCTCCATAGCTCCCCTCCACCCAGCTCCCACCCCTCCCTCTACTCTTACCTTCCCCCACATTGACCTCATCCATAGGTGTATGATTTTTGTCCAGTCTCTCCCTGCACTCCCCTTACCCCTTTCCCCCAAGAATTGTCAGTCCACTCCCTTTCTGTGCTCCTGACTCTATTATATTCATCAGTTTATTCTGTTCATCAGATTTTTAATTCACATAATTTTTAGATTCACTTGTTGATAGATATGTATTTGTTGTTCATAATTTTTTTTATCTTTTACCTTTTTCTTCTTCTTCTTCTTAAAGAGTACCTTCCAGTATTTCATACAATACTGGTTTGGTGTTGATGAACTCCTTTAGTTTTTTCTTATTTGTGAAGCTCTTTATCTGCCCTTCAATTCTGAATGATAGCTTTGCTGGATAGAGTATTATTGGTTGTAGGCTCTTGCTATTCATCACGTTGAATATTTCTTGCCACTCCCTTTTGGCCTGCATAGTTTCTGTTGAGAAATCAGCTGACAATTGTATGGGTACTCCCTTACAGGTAATTAACTGTTTTTCTCTTGATGCTTTCAATATTCTCTCTTTGTCTTTTGCTCTTGCTATTTTAATTATGATATGTCTTGGTGTGGTTCTCTTTGGATTCCTTTTGTTTGGGGTTCTGTGTGCTTCCTGGACTTGTAAGTCTATTTCTTTCACCAGGTGTGGGAAGTTTTCAGTCATTATTTCTTCAAATAGGTTTTCAGTATCTTGCTCTCTCTCTTCTGGCACCCCCATGATTCTGATGTTGGTACGCTTGAAGTTGTCCCAGAGGCTCCTTATACTATCTTCACATTTTTTTATTCTTTTATTCTTTTTGCTTTTCCGTGTAGTATTTTTTGCTTCTTTGTATTTCAAATCTTTGACTTGATTCTTGCCTTCCTCTAGTCTGCTATTAGGTCTCTGTATAATATTTTTTATTTCAGACAGTGTATGTTTAATTTCTAGTTGGTCCTTTTTCATCTCTAGTTGGTCCTTTTTCATCTCCTCTTGGGTCTCTCTAAATTTATCTACCTTTTCTAAGAGATTCTTGAAAAACCTTATAAGCATAGTTTTGAACTCTATATCCAGTCCTTGGTTTTTCTTCACTCCTTTTGTTTGGAATCTCTTCCTTTGTCTCTGCATTTTCACTATGCTGGGAGAACTTCTGTGTTGGATTCAGCCTTATGATACAAGACTTGCAAAACTGCAAAAGCCTCTCTGTTGAGCTTGGGAGGGGTGGAGTCTCAGGGCTTAAGGGACCGCCTTGCCTTCCAGTCGGCCCCGCCCTACATGGCCTCTGGGTCTCACATGACTCTGGGTAATCGCTGGAGCGGTCCCTGTGCACACGCGCAGTGCCTCTAGACCGCTGCCTTTCCGGCTCCCCTGTGCTCTGGGACCCTATGAGTCTGGGTCCCCAGGGTCTTGCCCGAAACTGGGGTTTAGTGGAGTTAGAAGTGGCACAGTCTGAATGCTCTGTCTCTTGCCCACAAGCCAGCGGCACAATCAGCAGCCCATCCTCTGCGCACAGTAGAGTGTGTGCCCGCAGACTTTCTCGGATTCCCTAAATTTCCATGCACTTTTCTCTTTTCACAGTTCAAACTCCCCCCGTATGAGTTTCGGCCAGACCTGGGGTTCAGTGCCGTAGGATAAGGGGTTCAGTGCAGTTGGAAGTCTCCCATCTCCCTCCTGCCAGATGAAGCCAGCCAGGCAATCTGGCACCCCCTCTCTCCACGAGCGCGTCTCTGTACCTCAGCTTTTTGCACCTCCTCTGGGTCTCCGTGAGCCCCTCTCTTTTCTTCTAGTTGTAGAATTTCCACTCAGGCAGCTTTTCTGTAGTTATGGATGATGTCCATTCTGTCTTTTAGTTGTAGTTTTTAAATTGTTATGCAAGGCAGCAGTTTAGGTGCTCACCTATGCCGCCATCTTGGATTCCCTCCCATTGGTATTGTTTCTCTGGAGAACCCAGACTAATACACTGGACCTTCTTATCCTGTCCCTATTACCTGGCCCAGAATCCCTGTGGATAGTAGGTGCTCAATATATATCTGCTGAATGAGGGCACAGAAAGGCAGATAGTGGGAATTGCATAGGTCAGACCTGATGCTGATACTGGCATGTCTGGTGACCAGAGAGAGATTAGTGTGTCAGTGCTGGGAAGGAGCGGGATGAGCATGAAGGCAGAGGAAAGGACATCTAGTCATCCAAGCCATGCTAACAACCTGTGCCTGGAGACTAGAGGGGAAACTCAAATGTGCACAGGTACCCGGCAGGTGATCTGATGAGGAAGGAGGCTGTCTGTGAGGCAACAGGACTGATGGATACTTCCCTAAGGAGTGTCTGCTGAGGGAGGGGATGCTGTGCTCAGCTCTAGCCAACTGCAATGATGCAGAAATAAGGGCTTGGTGTCTCCAGTTTTTCATGCAAAACTTCCAAATTGGTAAAAAAAAAAAAATACAGGCCAAGCATCAAAAAACTTATCTGAAGCCAAGCAGGGTTTTGTTTTTAATATATTTTATTTGTTTTTGACCAAGAGGAAGGGAAAGGGATAGAGAGTTAGAAACATCGATCAGCTGCCTCTTGCACAGCCCCTACTGGGGATGTGCTCACAACCAAAGCACATGTCCTTGACCAGAATCAAACCTGGGATCCTTCAGGATACTCTACCACTGAGCCAAACCAGTTTCGGCCCAAGCAGAGTTTTTAAGGCAGGCCTGTGACACAATCCCATTTGAGTTTTAGATGGATGGCTTTGGCAGCTGAGAGGAGGATGGGTGAAGGAGGGCGGTGGCTGTGGCAGCAAACTGTACCTCCGGAGGGCCCCTCAGAGAAGCCAGAGGGCCTGGTGGCAGCCTGGGCCCTGATTTCTGAGAATCCTCATTTGGATGGGTGGGTGGGTGGGTGGGTGGATGGATGGGTGGGTGAGAGCATGGCCCAGCTGGATGCCAGAGAAATCACTAGGAGTGGAGAGAAGGGACTGACTTTTCCCTTAATTCCCAGAGCCACCCATCCCCTTCTGTCCTCGCCCACACTAGGCCAGGGAGACCACAGATCAGTAGGGTCAGTCACTGGACAGATGTGGCCACAAGCTATTCCCAAAGGACCACAGAAGAAGCTAAAAGCAATGCATCACTTTCCAGGCTAAGTTATCATCAGAGGGACTCACAGTGGGGTAACTGCAGGTCAGTGGGAAATGGAATGAACGGGGCTTGGGGTCTGATCTGCCTGGATGCCATTAAGGGGCGCTGTGACGAGGCTGTTGGTACTGACCAGAGCACAGCCCACTGGGCTCCACAGGGTCCTGCCTCCCTGAATCCTCCCCTTTTAGCCCAAACCAGAGACTGCAGCCCTCCCAAATCAAATCAGCCAAGTCCCAGAGGGAGCAAAGAAGTAGCCAGCTACCAAAGATGTGTGCAGGAACTGGCATGTGCAAGAGGAAGCTTTGAGCCCAAAGCTTCCCAGGTTCTGCTCAGTGATTGGAATTACCGCCATGGTCAGCTCCCAGCACAGGCCCAGCCCTTCACCAGGGGCTAGGCTGCCATTAGTGGGAGTGCTGAGATGCACCTGGATTTTACCTGCAAGGGCCTTGGCTGGCATCCACCCTTTTGGTCTCTAAGAAGGGTGAGAAAGCCCACCCAGCTGTACAGGGAAAGATTGTAGATAACACACACACTATTATCCCTTCCTGCAGCTCCTGAGAGCTGGCCCTGCCTCGAAAGCCTCCAAGAATTGATAAACAACAGCTGGGAATGACCAGCAGCAAAGGGCAGGGCCAACGTATTTATACATTTCTTGGTTTTTAAGAGTAGGGAAGGGAGCTCTTTTCACAGGCTTTTTCAAAGGGATGAGGACGAGAGGAAGGAGGTTAGGGCACTTAAAGTCACTTCTACTGAGCAAGTTTTCACTGATGGCCAATCGCATACCCTAGAAGGAGGAAGCCATTGGACCTCCTGGACCTCTCCCAAGATAGGACAGGAAGGTGAGTGGGGCTCAGGCAGGAATACCAGGCAAGGAGAGGAGGCCAGGCACACTGTGAGGGCTTTTGCATTGACTGTGCACCAGTTTTGCGGAATACGTGATCTGATTCCCATTTGGCAGCAGGGAAAGTACAGCTCAGAGAGGTTGAGTAATTTGCCCTTGGCCATGCTGCTAATGAGGGCAGAGTGGGTATTCAACCCAGGGACTGACTGGATGCAGAGCTTAAGCTCTTTGCTGCAAAACTCCAACCAGGGGAAATAATATTCCAGAGATGGTGCCCTACTTGGTTCAGTAGGAACCATCTAATGAGTGTGAGGAACCTGCATGAACTGGCATTTCCTCAGTCCTGCCTTATGTGCACCCAGCCCAGGGCTCCTGGTGCTCTACTAGTGCAGGGGTCCCTGAGGCCAGCCTCCCTCCTCACTGCATCAAACAAACATATTCAACTTCCAAACCATTAGGAAATGTCTATGAAAATTGTTTGCAAAGCATCCCAAGCAAATAGAAAAGGTATGTGCAATAATATTCAGAACACCCATGTTCTGTTACCCAGCTTAAGAGATAAATGTTACAAATATAATTTAAGCGCCCTCTGGTTCCCTCATTCACTACTCATCCCCTCCCTGGTTTATAACTACCATCCTGATTTGTGTGTTTCTCTTTTACCTGTGTGTCTTTATACAGTGTGGGGCAAAAGTAGGTTTACAGTTGTAAGTTCATGAAACAGAGTTTATTCTTATGTTGTTATTTATTAATTGTTGCATTAATAATTTTATCTGAACAACTGTAAACATACTTTTGCCCCAACCTGTATTTTTGCTGCATTTGTATGTGTTTTAAAATAAAAGTGTTGTTTTTATGTGTCAGTATATTTGAATAAATGATATTGTGTTGAATGTATCTATATATAACTTGCTTTTTGTAAAGTTTTATTGCTACCCTACAATGCACTGACTTAATATATATAATTCAATGGTTTTTAGTATATTCACAGTTATACATCTATTACCATGGTCAATTTTAGAATACTTTTATTACCCCAAAGAAGAACATTGCCACCTTCTTCGGCATCACCCCCAATCATCCCATCCTCCCAGACCTTAGCAACCACTAATCTTCTTTCTATCTTTACAAATTTGTCTATTCTAGACAGTCCACCTATGGAATTCCATTTACAAATGAATTTACTAGCTTCTGTGTCTGACTTCTTTTCCTTAACATAATGTTTTCATGATTCATCCATGTGGTAGCCTGTATCCGTGCTTTCTTATTGACAACTACTGTTTTATTGTATGAATAGACCACATTTTATTTATTCATTCATTAGTTAATGGATATTGGGATGGTTTCTACTTTGGGGTTCTTATGAATAATGCTGCAATGAACCAATGTATGGACATGCTTTTATTTCTCTTCAATACACCTAGGAGTGGAATTGCTGAGTCATAAGATAACTCTATGCCTAACTTTTTGAGAAACTGCCAAACTGTTTTCAAAAGCTGCCGCACCACTTTACATTCCCACCAGCTATATATGAGGGTTCCAGTTGCCCTATACCCTTGCCAACTCTTGTTATTGTATGTTTTTTTTTTATTATAACCAACCTAGTGGGTATGAAATGGTGTCTCATTGTGGTTTTGATTTGCATTTCCCTGGTAGCTAATGAAATTGAATATCTTTTCATGTGCTTATCAGTTATTTATCTTCTTTAAAGAAATGTCTATCAGATTATTTTTCTATTTTTAAAGTTTGGCTATTTGTCTTAATTGTTGAGTTGTAATAATTATTTATATATTCTAAATAGAAGTACCTTATCATATATGTGATTTGAAATTTTTTTCTCCCATTTTGTGGATTATCTTTACTTGCTTTTTCTTTTTTTTAAAATATATTTTATTGATTTTTTACAGAGAGGAAGGGAGAAGGATAGAGAGTTAGAAACATCGATGAGAGAGAAACTCAGCTGCCTCCTGCACAAAGGGGGCTATTGGGGATGTGCCCGCAACCAAGGTATATGCCCCCGACTGGAATTGAACCCAGGACTCCACAGTCTGCAGGCCGGCACTCTATCCACTGAGCCAAAGCAGTTAGGGCTATCTTTGCTTTCTTAATGTTGTCTCTGAAGCTTTTTATTTTAACAGAGTCCAATTTATTTATTTTCTTTTATTGCTTGTGCTTTGAGTATTATATCTGAAATTCCACTGCCTAATCCACAGTCATGAAAATTTACTCCTATGTTTTCTTCTAAGAGTTTTATAGTTTTAGCTCTTATACTTAGCTCTTTGATTCATTTTGAATTAATTTTTGTTTATGGTATGAATCAAGGTTTCAACTTCATTTTTTTCATGTGGCTATCCAGCTGTCCCACCACCATATGTTGAATTGAATTGCATTGGCTCTCTTGTTGAAAAATCAATTGGCCATAAATGTGAGGATTTATTTCTAGTCTCTCGGTTCTATTCCACTGCTCTATATGTCTATTCTTATGCCAATTCTACACTGTTTTGATTACTATAGTTTTGTACTAAAATTTGAAATCAGGAATGTTTTTACTGTGAAGCATATTAGTCCCCCAACTTCATTCTTTTTCAAGACTGTTTTTACTCTTTTAGGTTTCTTGAATTTCCATATGGATTATTGGATTAGCTTATCAATTTCTGCAAAGAAGTTATCTGGTATTTTAATAGGGATTGCATTAAATCTGTAAATCAATTTGAGAAGTTTTGCCATCTTTACAATATTAAATCTTACCATCTATGAGTGTGGGATATCTTTCCATTTACTTACATCAATTACATAATCTTTAACTTCTTTGAATAGTATTTTTAGTTCAAAAGTATTGTGCTCCTTGATTTATTCCTAAATACTTATTCTTTTTGATGCTATTGTAAATGAAATTGTTTTATTAAGTTTATTCTAGATTCACTCATTGTCAATATATAAAAGAAATACAATTACTTTTTATATGCTGATCTTGCAGTTTCCTGCAACCTTGCTGAACTCATTTAGTAACTCTAATAGTTTTCTGGTAGAATCCTTAGTATCTTCTATACAGAAGATTATGTCATCTGCAAATCAAGATTGATTTCTTCTCCCTTTCCAACCTGGATACCATTGTTGGTTGTTTTTTTGGGGGGAGGGGTGGAAGGAAGGGTGTTTTTTTTGCATACTTGCCTTGGCTAGAATGTTTCAGTACAATATTGACTAGAAGGGCAAGAGAGGTTATCCTTGCCTTGTTCCTGATCTTAGGGGAAAAGCATTGTCTTTACCAAAAATAGGTAAATTAGACTTTAAGTATGATGTTAGCTCTGGGTTTGTATGGATGCCCTTTAACTGGTTAAGGAAGGTCCCTTCTACTCCTAGAATGTTGAATGTTTTTAATGTTAAGCCTGTGATTTGTGTTTCTCAGTCAACATTGTTTGTGAGGTTTATCCACATGTGACTGTAGTTTGTGATGTCTATGTTTGCTGAAAATTTTGTAGAGAAGAAGAGAAGGTTAAGTCACAAATAATCCATCTCCTTTAATTACATCTTCTTTATTTTTCTCGCACCACTTCCCAAAAGTTCCTGCCACAAGTCTCCCCAGGCAAACTCTCTCCTCTCTCATCCACTTGCTCATCAGAGGGCTTTTAGCAAAACAAAAACTCTTCTTCATCCATCTGGGAACAATTACCGGAGATTGAGTTCCATAGAAGAATTTCTGCACTCTGCTTGATGAGGAGACAGTATTATCAGTAAAGGCATCCAGAAGGAGGATGCCTTTGAGCCTGGATTAGAAGAATGGGCAGGATGAAATCGTTGAGCAAGGGTGTCTCAGGTTGTGTCCTGTCATTAAATGCTACTGAATGTAGCCCCTAATAATGTCCACGTAGTATAGACTTGATTGTTATTGCAAGGATCTTCTACTCCTATGATAATTGCATCAATTGTATCTATAGACGTAATAGCATTTCTTGTCTCTAGAGTTGCCCTGTCCAATATAGTAGCCACTAGTCACATTGGGGTTATTTAAGTGTAAATTAATTAAAATTAAATAGCATTAAAAATCCAGTTTCTCATTTGTATTTGGCTCATTTCAAGTCACCAATAGCCACATGTAGGCAGTGGTTATTAGAATGGACAGCCCAGGTACAGAACATTTCCATCATCATTTTGGAAAGGTCTATTGGAAAGCATTGTTGTGGTTTTAGAAAAAGGGGCATGGAATTAAAGAAGATGGCTGAGGAGCTTAAGCCAGACCCATAAGCCCAGGGCATATGGTAAAAGCAGCCAGGCCTGGAGGTTATTAGGCTGTATCCCAGTTCTGGCTCTGCCACCCCTACTCCTCTCTGGTATTCTCATTGCCAAGAAAATAAAATCATTGGGCAATATAATCTTCAGAGCCCATACAGTGATTTATAGATCCTATGGCTGTTTAGCCAGAAAGGAGCATATTAAGATGTTTATTTCAGATGCAGAGGAAAGAGCCTTGGACTTGGAGAGAGAGCAGCTGGTTAGGGCCCTACTCAGCTGGACCATCATTTGCGAGTCATTTAACATGTCTGGAACCCATTCTGCATCTGTGAAAGGGAAACTACAGGGAGGATGAACTGAGAGAACAGACCAGGGTTCACAGGACACCACAAGGTCAGATAAAGTGGGAGAGTTCCAGTCAACAAAGCTATATGGGCTTATTTGCTGCAGGATTTCTCTAAGCCTTTAATATGCTAAGTGCATATTATGTGCATCTCTAAGCACTTCCCAAATAGATGTGACCACAGAATTCCATTTTGTTCTTTAATTCTCCCAAGGGATGCTCACAGGCATTAGTAACTGTTACATGGAATACACTTGGGCATCGCTGTTCACAGGGATGGAACACTTTTCTGCTATAATTTGGATTGATGGCTGTCACCCAGAGTTGCCTCTGAAAAATGTATGGCCTAAGGAAGAATTTGAAAGATCTGGGTTAGATGACATCATAGGGATTGCTTAGAGTTGAGGCAGCATATAAGAGGAAACCAGAGAAGAGAGGGAAGAGGGCACATGTGGGGAAGCTATCTTTACTGAATGCAAATAAACTACAAGCCAGGCGCTGACCTTGACAGTTTCATGCATCTGCTCCCATCCTCGGAGCTACCCTGAGAGGCAGTTTCATATGCATCAGCAAGTAGTGCCATGCCTTCTTCACTGAAGAGGATACTGAAGCTCAGGGAGGTTAAGCAGCTCACACACATTTCAACATGTAGTAAGTGATAGAGCTGGACTTTGAGCCCAGGGCTTTCAAGCCCCATACCTGAACCCTCTGCTTCAGGAAGCCTAAAATGTGATAACCCTGGGCTTTAATCTTGCAAGGGATGGGAAAGCAAACTGTCTGTGATTTGTCAATCTAGTATTGTCATCATCTAGCTTTTTCTTTATATCTGAGGGAGGTCCTTTGAATGGAATGAGCATACTCCGTTATCCTCCCCTATTCTCTCCAACTTCCCAACAAAGATGAGTCAAGAGTCCCCACAGTCTTTCATCCTGGTCACATGCCTGTCCCTCAGTCCCTTGGGAATCCTGCAATTAGGAGGCCGGATTTAAGCCTGAGATTTCAGGAACTAGTTTTGAGAATTTCTCACTCCTCTCCATCCAGAGCCCTCTAAGGAAGCACAGGGATACTGGCTGGTGGGGCAGGAGCCTGGGCTCCAGGCAAGGATGAGGGAGTGTGGCACAGAGCATCAAATTCTGTAAGTGTAGTGTGTCCTTGGTGCCTTGTGAAATCTCCACTTTGGGGCCAGATGTTGATCAATTGTGATCAAAAGTGGTTGTACCAATTTCTATTTTAGAGGAGGTAACTTATTAAGGGCATTGAACCTGTGCCTCTGTGGTGATCAAGCTGACACAGCAAATAGGAACTCTCATGTCATGTCACCCAGGCATTTAAAAACAGGATGACAGGTTGGGGCTCTACAAAGAAAGATGAGGAGAAGACATTGTAAATATTGTGTTCTTGTGACTGTTTTGGCTGAGCTTGAAAACAGGCATCTTCATGTGCCATTAATTTGATTAACTCAGCTGCGTTTACAGATGGAATCCCCTGCTCCAGCAACAGCCGTTTGTTGAACATGTGTTGTAGTCTTGCCTTTAACTACAACCACATGTTTGACATATTTTGTTTTCTCTTGGCCATTAGACTGGAAAACTATTAAGACAACATCTGCTTTGCTTTCTGATTGAATCAGGGGCAAAGAGCAGGTCCTTCAGATTATGCCTGGGATATCGAGTTACAGCTGCTAGCCACTTTCCCACTAGCTAAGAATCTGATCCTGAATATGGGTTTTCTATTGGAAACTCAGGGCTCACTCACGCCAGGACCAAACTGCCTTCTGATCTCAGTTCCAGCCTCCTCGCCCATCCTGTGCCCACCAATTCACTATTGTAAGCCTTCTTTGTTTTTTTAGTAGTACTCAACCCAACTTGAGATTGTTTTATTTTCCCTTTAGTTATCTGTCTCCACCCTGAGAATATTCCCTTCAGGAGTGCAGGACCCATGTCTATCAGCCATGCACCCCATTTCTCTAAGCTCAAGAACACCTCGTAGACAACTCAATAAACATTTGTTAAATAAACCACACTGTTCCGTAATCAAGCGGAGAATGAAGTAAGTTTGAACCATTTTGTGAGCAAGTTATTGACTTGGTGATCTGTTCTAATAACATCAAGACTTTGGGTGTTGATGTGTCTCTAATATCTCTTTTTACAGTTGCTATTCTCCTGCCACCTTTTTTTTTTTTTAAGAAAAAGAACATCTCTGGGCTTAGAGGTAAGACAGTTACCCAGACTAATATTGTTTTGTTTTGTTTATGAGCATTTAATTTTTTAAACAATATTTGTGACACTTCATTTCTGGTAGTGATAGAAAGCTTCCATTGAAAAGAAACTTAAGGTCAAGTGTACTGTTTTAGAAAAAAGATGGTAACAGTACAGGTGGAATGAAGCAAAAGCATTGAAAGCGACAACTGCATGACTGAAGTTTGGGAATGCATGCATGCCTGGATGGAGGCTGCATGTATACACATTCATCTATGGGATACCCACTGACAGTTCTGTTTGGCCTGGGCCTCAGGAAAAGCAATTCAGTGAAGGGAACTTTATTTTCCTCTCTTATCCAAAAAAAAATGTAGGTCTGCCCTAAATCCCACTTCTTAACCCCTTGTTCCCCAAGGCTGCCTTTGGGGTGATGGCAGCAGCCTACTTTTCGAAAGACAGCTGGAAAGGTAGGGCACCTGGGATAACATGAGACCTGACGTGGATAGCCTCTCAGGACATCGGGATGAAGTACCTATAGTCTTAGCTGAATCCTGAAATTGCAGACAAATAGTGTGTTTTTCTGGAAGGATGGTCTCCAGCATTCACCAGGTTCTCAATGTTCCCTCAGAAGGTTTCAGAGCCACTAACCGTGAGGTCCCACCAGGAATGAATCGTAGCTGTGCAGTTCTGACCCCTGCTTTCCTGCCATACACAGCTGGTCAGTTAATAATGCAGCAAGTTAATAATTAACATGGGGATTATGTGATCCTTAAAGATAATAGGCTTGCTCGCCTGCCTTCACTTGAAGAACACTGTCGCCATCAAAATCAGCAGATCTCCCAGATGACTCTGGATTTACCTGTCATAAGAACAGGGAACGGTCTGCTTTTTTTGTCTGTGTCCACACTAGACCTCAAATTTATGCCTACAGAGATAGAATCTGTCTGATCCACCTTCTGCTTTCATAATCCTTCATGTTTCAATGCTGAATGACTGCGTCTCCCCTCCCCTAACTTGCCTGTAAATTATTAGTAACCAAGATGAGAATGTGTGGGCCCACTGGCCTGTTTATAGGGCAGGAGGCAAAAATCTGAGTTGACAGTGCAATTTTAAACAAGTTTCTTCTCTGATTCATAGGAGTGTTGTTGGATTTAGATAGAAGAAAGGAGAGGGTTTGGGAGCTCTGTGGAAAGTTAGAAAAGTGTAAGATGTAAAAGATCCATTCAGAGAGCTAGATTCAAGTCATCCTCAGGATCTATAACTCCTAGAAGCTCGTAGAGTAAGTAAGACTCTTCCCAGCCAGAAATAAGATGTGGAGCTTACAGCAAGCATGGTATTTTTTTAGATGGGTCCCACTCAGATTCCTCAAAACATAGTAAATACCCCATCAGTAACTATATATGGTGGGTATTTTTAATTGTTTTAAACCACTCCTTTTAATAAGCCTATTGTACCTCATTCCCAGATCATGTAAGTGAAGTGATGTTGTTTAGCTCCAGATGTGGTCATGTGACTCAGAATTAACTACTTAGATCATCATATCCCCCCAGTCATAAACTATTGGTTCAGGTAGAATGCGTCATTTAGTTTGGGCCAATGAGATAAAAGAAGGCTTTTACAGGAAGCTCTTTGATGCAACCAAGTTCTTTTCAAATAGATCAGAATCTAGCTTTACATGGAGCTGAAGCTGCTACAGCCCTCTTGGCAGCAGGAGGAGAGAATTTGTCTGAAAATGGCCAGAAGTAAGAACGGAACAAGAGATGAAGAGAGTCATAGTTATGATTTTATTACTAAAGTCATTGAATCCAATTGGGTCTGAATCATTGAGCTTTTTGATTACATGAAAAGTCTGTGTTTTTTCCTTTTACACACATTTTGTGTTGCTTGCAACTGTAACAGAGTCCTGACTACAGTATTCTTAACAACTTTGTCAAACGCTGCTTCTTGCTCAGTGTGGACTACTTCCAACTTGTGGACTCAGGCCCATCTGAACCTATTGACCCACTGGAATTATTTATCTTATTTTCATTTGTTCCTTAACATCTATTTTGGCACCATACAGATGGCGAGAAGGATCTATTATGTTTACTTAGCACTTTACACTTTACTAAGGTTTGTGCAGGTGCTATGTCAAATAACCCTCACTTCACAGGAGGAAACAGAGTCAGAGAATAGAAGTGACCTCATATCCAGGCTACACAATTAGCAGGTCGTGCTCTCCAGCCCAGGGCTTCTGGTCTCTAGAGTGTGTTCTTTCGTAAATTAAATTCCTGCGTCAGATGATTAAAGGGTCTGAGGAGACACAGATAGTGCCCTAACTTCATAAACAAGATATTGTATTCACTGTACCCAACCTTCTCCTCCTACAGTTTCATTACATGTCCCGAAGCCCTAATCTTCTGTTTGGAGTAGCAGATACCCAGCAAGCTTCCAGAAGTGGCAGGAATACAAAAGCACCCCTAGGGCTTGTTTACTTCTAAGCTGAAGATACTTCCTTCTCAGACTTGGGGGAAACTATTATGCTCTCCTTCCCACGTCATATTATTTTTCACCCCTGTGCACAGTCTCCTTTCCTGCCTCTTTTCCTACCATTTTCCTCTACTGACTTAATCATCCTTCCTGTATTTGTCAGAGTTCTTGGTCACAAACAACAGAATCCATTTTAGCTGCTCTGAAAAGAAAGGGGAAATGTTGGGTTGTAGTAGGTAACTCACAGAATCTCCAGCAGGAGCCAATAAATGAGCTTGAAGAATACACACAGCAGGAACAACACTTACATCTTAGCTGCAAGAGCACCCTAGGAAGAGAGTTTTTGGCTTCCACCCTTAGGAGAAGAGACACTCAAATTGGAGGATTTTCAAATCTAGGATTTATATGTAAGAGGTGCAGCCAAATGCACAAGAAATTGTGTATTGAAATTCTTAATTTTGCCAAGAAGTCAGCACTGCCACTAACTCATCCACCCCTGTGACCTCTATTCATAATAAGGTGCTTCTGTGTTCTCACAGGGCCTGGGCCTAAAGCTGTGATAGCACATGATCCTCACTGGTCTACTCCTGCCCCCTAACTGAGGGAATTCTTTCTCCATTCAGTGTCACTGCCTGGATTGCTCTTTATCTCCCAAACCACCACCTTCCCACCTTTACACCTTTGAATAAAGTTAACTTTGATTCATTCTTCACATCTTATCTCAAAAATAATATCCTCAGAAAAGCCAATTCTGACTTCTATACTTAGGTAAAGGTTGCCTTAGTCTTTTCAGGCTGCTATAACAAAAATGCCATAGACTGGATGGCTTGAACAACAGAAACACTGCTTACAGATATGGAAGTTGGGAAGTCCAAGATCAAGGTGCTTTCAGATTCCGTGTCTGGTGAGATTCCACCTCTTCGTTCTTAGACAGCTGTCTTTTCACTGTGTCCTCACACAATAGAAGGGGCAAAGGAGCTCTCTAAAGTCTCTTTTATAAGAGCACTATTCATGAGGGCTCCATCCTCATGACCTAATCACCTCCCAAGGGCTCTACTTCCAGATACCACTTTGGGGGCTAGGTTTCAACATACAAATTTTTGCAGAGACACATTCAGTCTATACCATGCAGTCAAAACATGTTGTTCTTTTAAATCCATCTACTTATCATAGTTTTTTATTTTAAATCCAGTCTTTCCTACTAGATTTTAAATCTTAGTCAAGCAGGGAAACCCATCTGTTTTGTTCACCATTATATCCTTTGGCCCTCTTCCCTTGGCATGGCAGGCCTTCTGTAAATAGCTGTTGGATAAAATAAAATAAATTGAATGGATGCAATCATACTAGATTGACGTCGGAGTTTACTTTAGAAGATTTCTGTCCCAAGAGATGATCACACATTTTTTGCTTCTTAGAAGTGATTCTCATATACTGTTGAGATCAGATTAATCTGAGTGAAAATTATACCAGAAGAATGGACATATACAAGGAGGATGGGGAGGCTGTTTTTCTTGGAGGATGCACAGAGGCAGTATGGTTCCCCAATCCTGGAGGGAAGTAGGAGCTGAGTGGCTGTCTATGAGACATACACTAGCAGATCTCGCTGACACTAGCTCTGTGTCATGAGCCTGCCTGCTGGCAGGAACCCCACAGGAAAGCAGGAAGGTATGGGTGGGTGGAAAAAGATCTCCAGCTTTACTTCTGGAGGAGCCAGAAAAGAGGAGGACAACTCCCCCTTTGTGAAATCTTGTTGTAGTTTAACTCAACCAGCTTTCTTGGAAGCCTCAGTTTTGGCAGCTAAGACGTGGCGCTTTTCCAAAGTGTCCTTGCTTTGTGAGAACCATAAATCCCTCATTCTCACCCTCTCTCCTAGCCCCCATTCTTCATTGGTCAAAATGTCCAGGTCTCTCTTATCTTAAGAATCTTCTCTTACCCCTGCCTTATTTTCCAGTTACTTTCCCCTCTTTCTCTTCCTGCACTGCCAATATTTCAAAAAGGGCTCACATCCCCCTTCTGCAACTGACTCTCATTTTAACCTCTGGCCATCCAGCTTCTGCCCCTGACTCTGAGACTGGCTTCTCCAGCCCCAGAGTTACTCAAAGTCCAAAATCAGTTATTCCTCACCTTTTGGGGGTCTCTTCTAGAACTTTATGAAAATTATAGACTTCCTTTCTTTTTTTTTTTTAGCCAGCTTTGGGGATGAAGAACCCAAGTTCTAGAGTTAGATTATTGTTAATTCTGTCCCCACCCTTCCTGGCTACATGAATATGAGCCACTCTGAACCTCAGTTTCCCCAATTATAAAAAGGGAACAATAATATCTAGCTTTATAGAGTTGTGGTGAAGTTTAAGTGAGTTAATTTAGGCAAGGCATTTAGAACAGTATTGGCATGTACTAAATACTCACATATTCATTACCACCATCATTATTATGTTAGTTTCATTGTTTACTATTCTCACCGGCCTCATTAATTTTAGGTCAAACATTATTCCATGGCTGACTCACAGTTACATCGTATTGCTCTACCTTATTCTAATGATCATCATAAATTCATCGACAAAATTTAGAAAGGAAGAATTCACATAAAATTCTGGATTTTGAGTTTCTCTTGGAAAATCAAGTCTGATGATCCTGCCTGGTATCATGAGCTGGAGCTGAGTAGTTTACCACAGTCCCCACCACTGAAACCAGGAGTCCCTCTCATGTGCTTACAGGCTTGTATTCCTTGAGGTCAAGAAATAGTTCTTGTACCCAGGAAAATGAAATAGTTCTTGTACCCAGGAGGTCATATATTTGCAAAAGGAAAGTACAAGTTAATCTGTGTAAGGAAAGACTGTGCCTATGAATTTTATGTTATAAACACATTCACTCATTTGCTTTACTGTCCAACCCCTGTGGGCATTTGGGTTTTCCATCCCAGCCTCTGCACAACATGTAACCATGGCCATTGCTTGCCTCCTCCTCACATTCTGTCCTCTGACAGCTTCCTTGTCAATGCCTCAAAGTACTTCTTTTTCCTTCTGTGGTGGGAATAGCATAGGTTTTAGAGCCGACCAGACCTCGGTTAAATCCTGACTCTTCTGAGCTTCCTTTTTGTATCTCTGGAAAGGGTACAACAGTCTTACCTTGTAGAGATGATTGGGAGTCAAACAAGAGAATAAACATTCAGCAGTTAAGACAATGTCTGGCCACTAGTAGTTGCTCAATAATGTTTGTTCATTTTCTTTGACTAAGTGAGACTAAGGATAATCCTCAAGGTTCTATCCTCCAACCCCTATTCTCACTGTCTGATCCTCTTGCTTTTGGTGAGCAATTCCATTTCTATAACTTCCACAGTTGCTTCTCTACAGTTGACTTTCATGACCACTGGTGCCATTGTGCCTCTCCTCTTCCTCTTGGCCTCTACATCTGATAACGAGAATAGAAAGATTATTCCATCTTTCCTACAGCATGGTGGTTGGATTTGGCTCTCTATTGTGGATAAGTGGGCTATTTTTCAGTATTTCACAGCTACTTCCTCATCTAGTTAAGTAACTTCCAGCTATCCTCATGTAGGAAATAGTTTTTAGGAATTCTCTTTCTATCCACAGGCCCATTGAATTATGACATGAAGCTGTGTGGCAATATGAATATACCCCCAAGTATGTGGGCGGTGGAGGAGAAACAAGGTTTGACACGTACAGAGCCAGAAGCTAGTCTGTGGAAAATGATTCCAAACCTTTTGGCACATACCTGAAAGAAAGTTGATAGTGATTTTCCAAATTGAACAATAGCTCTAAATATTTATGACCAATAAACATTTGTAAAGCTGAAAGAAAATTTTATCACTTATCCAATTATATTGGGGTCCACTCTCCTTCCTGTTGCCAATGAGCCCTTAGTTCCTACAGGCTACTTAGGATCCTTCCACTTCTGTCTTTCAGAGCAGGGTTCATTTTCATATGGAAGTTCTGGACTCTGCATCAGAACATGCCTGTGCTATGTTCTGAGGTAGGAAACATCACTGGTTTCATGTTAATCAGTGATAGGCTACTAATATATTACTTCATCTCAGGTAGTATCTGTGCTTATCAACAGGACTCTTGAAGGAAAAATGTCTTAATTTCTAGATGTGCCTCTGACAGCAGGAATATCAGCCACTGTGGCAAGTCAGTAGAAGGAATATTTTTAGGCTAAGTGAGCGTTCAAGCCTTGTAAATCATCTGTGCTGTGGTGACACCAACATTGGTGTATTGTTTTTTTTATTGCTAGTTTAATGAATTACCACAAGTTTGTTGGTTTTAAACAGTTTATTATGTCACAGTTACGCAGGTCAGAAGTTCAAGCACAGTGTGTGGCTCAATGAGTCCTTGGCCTAGACTGCAGGCCCTAGAGCAAGCATGTCAAAATCAAAGGCTAACAAGGGCCAAATAAACAAGGTTTAAGTTTATATGGGGCACAAAAAAACAAAAGCTTCAATTTTTAGGGAAACATAGGTTTATTTCGATAGAGACATGCTGAATACAAATAGCTGAAATAAATGAGTAATTGTTAACATAAAATAATAGAACATTTTAAAAATATTAAATTAATATTTTTTTCTTGAACATTAACTTACCAGACACTGAATAACTGCACAAATTAACAAGCGTAATGCAAATAAAGATATTTTTCTTGTTCTCCCAAAGCAAAATATTTGCTATTGTGCATACCAAACAAATTAGTACAAGACTAATGACTTTGCAATCAGATGCTAAAATATTTGCTGCTAGTATTAGTGGAGAGACATGGTGCTCCTGTACGTAAGGCACATAAGGGAAATGAATGCAACACAATTATTGTAATCAGTCATTATCGAATATTGTAGTTTATTATTAATAGCTAGAGGCTCGATGCATGAAGATTTGTGCAAGAATGGGCCTTCCTTCTCCTGGCTGCCAGCACTGCTTTTGCTCCTGTCCTGGACCCGCCTTTCCGCCTTCCGAAGCTGACAGAGGCCTGGAGCAGCTGGTATGGTGCGAAATGCCTGCATTGTCACCATGGTAATGATGCAAGCATCCTGCCCCTGGCCACTCGGCGTCTGCATATGCAAATTAGCCTACCATCTTTGTTGGGTTAATTTATATACTCACTCCTTATTGACTGATAGGCACTGTGAAAGCACAGTCAATTTGTATCTTTCTCTTTTATTACTGTAGATTATGTATAACAGGATACTGTAAACATTTAGTTATGACATTTTTATGAAAATGTTTCTTACATACCCTTATGTTGGCTCGGCCACAGAAATATTTGTTGTGGGTCTCATGCAACCTGCAGGCCATGAGTTTGACATATTTGGCCTGAAGCAGTGGTTCTCAACCTTTGTAATGCCGTGACCCTTTGATACAGTTCCTCATGTTGTGGTGACCCTTAACCATAAAATTACCGCAGTGTACATGTTTAGGTCATTATTGTTATTGTTATATCACAGGGTACTATGATTGCTCTAAGGTTGTGGCACCCCCTCTAGCTCCTTTAGGGACAGTGGTGGCAGAGTTGGTTGAGAGCCTGGGCTCTGGCATCAGATTGCTATGTTCGGTCCTGGTCCCTCTATTTGCTGCATGAGCCTGGGCAAGTTTTTAAGCTCTGTGTTTCAGTTTTGTCATTTGTAAACTGGAGAGAGTAGCATCTGCTCTGGCTGTTCCAAGAGTAAATGATTTTAAGTTGGCACAGTGCTTGGAACTGTTCCTGGCACCTCATGGCAGCAGCTATCAGCACCATCAACTACCTTGTCATCAACAACCACATTACCACGTCCTGTTAGTGTCCTTCGCAGACCTTCTTACCATTTGCAAGCAGAATTTTTTAAAATATATTTTTATTGATTTTGGAGAGGGAAGGAAAGGAAGACATAGGAACCTCAATGATGAGAGAATCATTGATCAGCTGCCTCCTGCACTCCCCACCCTGGGGATTGAGCCTGTAACCCAGGCCTGTGCCCTTGACCAGAATCAAACCTGGGACCCTTCAGCCCACTGGCCGATGCTCTATCCACTGAGCCAAACCAGCTAGGGCACAAGCCTAATTCTTGTCTGTGCGGTCTTTCAGTGTCTAGGACAACCACTAGATTTTACCTCCATTGGGGCTATTATGTTGAGGGGAGTTGCTTACGATCGATTTTTAATTACACCAGTCATCAAGAATACATTTTGTAAACAAACTGGAAAATTGAGGATAAAGGTAATGTCTCCTTTGAATACAGTGTTTCCTCCTGGTCCCTTCTCTCCTCCCTGAAGTCTGACACTATCAGGTGTTGTGGTGGGGAAGAAATAGAAACGCCCAGGCATTGTAAATTGATATGGCCATGGTGGAGGGCAGCCTGGCAGTCGCTATTAAAATTAAAAATGGGCATTTCTCCTGATTCAGCAGTTTCACTTCTCTGAAGACACTTTAGAGCCACGATGGCATATAAGCCCAAGAATCCACAGAGAAGGATGTTCATTGCTCTATTCTTCATAATAGCAAAAGTGGGACAACCATAACATTCAGCCGAAGAGGAACATTTAAATAAAATGCAGCACCCCCCAAAAGGCAGTGCAAAAGTAAATGTAGACCTTCTAGCTCTATTATTACATTTCATGTTTCTCCTTGTACTTCACATGATTTAATAAGAACAAACTTGCTATGAGTGAGGCCCTGTTTATTCATTTAATTTTCACAACAACTTTATGAGGCGAGTACTATTATTACCCCTGTTTGAAACACAGAGAAGTTAACTAACTTTCCCAAGGGTTACCCAGTGAACCTGGAGTTTGAATCCAGGCAGTCATTCCAAAGGAAGTGAGAGTAGTCACTATGCTAAACGCTTTTCCTTTTCTGTAATGTACATGATATACTCATTCGCATGGTAGTAGCTCCTGTCTTAGTGTGTGAAAAAGCAATATGGAACAAATAAGGGTTGTTTAAAAGTTCAAAATGTTAGCCCAGCTGATGTGGCTCAGTGGTTGAGCATCAACCTATTAACCAGGAGAGCACGGTTCAAGTTCTGGCACATGCCTGGGTTGTGGGCTTGATCGCCAGTGTGGGGTATGCAGGAGACAGGCAATCAATGATTCTCTCTCATCTTTGATGTTTCTATCTCTCTCCCTCTCCCTTCCTCTCTGAAATCAATCTATAATAATAAAAGCATAATATGCTAATTAGACTGGCTGCCGGGGGAAGGAAGGCCTGCTCTTGCACAAATTTCGTGCATGAGGCCTCTACTAAAAATATATTTTCTAAAAAAAGTTCAAAACTTTAAAGGAGCTTGATTACAAAAGTTTCAAGGTCAGAACAGCATACAGTCGTCAAAAGGATGCAATAGATCTTTAGTGCTTACTAGCACCTTGCATATAAGAACTCACCAAGCACCAGGGAATGAATGAATAATCTCAGTGCAATGTCTGAGTCTAGTTTGACTGTCAAGTTAGGGAAAGGGAGCCCAGACCCAGGGGTTCTTGTTCCTTGCTCCTCCTCCTCCAGGCCCTGTGTGCTAGGTTACTAGCTAGGCAGGTGCAGGGAGGCTCAGGTTTCCTGAAGCCTGGAGATCGAGGTCTTGGACACTACGTGACAAAGTTGGAGATTCTTGGAATAGTGATGAAGAACCTAAAAAAACAAAACAAAACAAAAACAACTCCTAGAACTACTAATTTGAGTAGGGCAAGGTTGCAGGATACAAGGCCAGTGTACAGAAATTAGTCATGTTTCCACGTACTAGCTTGAACCTCTGGATACAAAATTAAAAATACTATATCATTTACAGTTGTGCCAAAAAGGAAAATACTTCTGTATAAACCCAACAAAACATGCACAGAAATTATATGCAAAAGGTTTCAAAATATGGTTGCACCCACAGCTGAGGCCAAGTTCCCATAAGGAGCCTTAACAAGCAATCAGCAGGGATTTGAAGCTACCCCGCCCTTGCCCCATGGGGCTTGACAGGGACCTCAGGTCACAACCCCCACCTAGCAGGGCTTGACAAGGGACCTCAAGGTACACTTCCCATCCTGGTGCTGGGCTAGGGGACCTCAAGCTGCTCCCCTTGCCCCAGCGCCAGGCCAGGGTTCCTCAGGCCACACCCCCAATCAGGTGGGGCTTGACAGGGGACTTCAGGCTGCACCCCACACCCCAGCACGAGGCCAGGGGACCTGAGGCTGTGCCCCCCTGCCTTGCATGGCTTGACAGGGGGCCTCAGGCTGTGCCCCTCACCCAGCAGGGTTTGACAGGGGACCTCAAGGTTCACCCCCAGTGCAGGATCAGGGGAATTTAGGCCATGCCCCAACCCAGTGGGGTTTGACAGGGGACCTCAAGCCATGCCCCCCAATCAGCATGGCTTGACAGGGGATCTCAGGCCAAGTCCCCTACCTGATGGGGCTTGATGGAGGACCTCCAGGCATGCCCCTCACCCCAGTCAGGGCTGGAGGACCTCAGGCTATGCCCCCTCAGCCTGGTGCTGGGCCAGGGGATCTGAGGTTATGTCCCCTGCCTGGCAGGGCTTGACAAGAGTGGGACTGGCCAGGTCTGGATCTAGCCCAATGCAGGGGAGGTCAGCCAGGTCTGAGTCTCACGCGATTTTGAGGTGCATGTGAGTGGGTGGGGACTTGACTCTGGATCCTGTGGACTAGACTCTAAGAGGAGGAAGGTTTTCATATACACTTTACTAATTTTCTTTCATCTCTGACACTTCTATTATGAGAAAGTACAAATAGCAATATTAAATTATTTCCTCTAATCAATCCCCTTTTAATGTGCACAAATTTTGTG
>JAAGEH010002525.1:14412419-14438324 GCA_011751065.1 Lasiurus cinereus
TGCACTCCTGCACCTTTATTTATACTAGAGGAACAAAAAGGTTACATCCACACAGAAACCTATGCATGACTTTTCATAGCAGCATCATTTGTAATAGCCCTAAACTGGAAACAACCCACGTGTCCTTCAACAGGCAAATGGATAAAACAACTGCTACTCAGCCACAAAAGGAATGAAACATTGATATGCACAACAACTTGGATGAACCTCAGGGATATTATAATGAATTTAAAAAAAGAAAAAGAAAGCCAATCACTGAAAGTTATATACTACTAGAGGCCCGGTGCATGAATTCGTGTATGGGTGGGGTCTCTTGGCCTGGCCGGCAATCAGGGCCAATTGAGGCATCTTGCCCAGTCCCAATCTGGGCCAACTGGGGCCAGCCAGCAGGGAGGAGGGACTGCAGTGTGGGAACACACCACCAAGAGGAAGCTCCTGTGTCAAGCATCTGCCCCCTGGTGGTCAGTGTGTGTCATAATGACTGGTTGGCCAGTCATTCAGTTGTTTGATCACATTGGCTTTTATTTATATAGATATGACTTTATTTCTTTAATATCTGCAATAACAGGATTATACAGATGGAGAAATGAGCCAGTGGCTGCCAGTGATTAAGGTGGAGTAAGATCTAATTAGAAAGGGTAGTTATGGGGGTCTTTGTGATAAATAATTCTTTATTCTGATTACTAGTATGATATCAATTGCACAGATCTACACATGTTGCAATTTTGGAGTACTGTAAAAAAATAAAAATAAAAAACCTGCTGAAATCTGACTAAGGTATGTAGTGTCCAGGTTTTGAAATTGTACCATGGTAACATAAGATGTTAGCACTGGGAAAAGCTGGGTGAAGGTACCTGAGGACTCTGTACTATTTTTGAAACTTTTCATAGATCTAAAATTATTTCAAAATAAAAAGGTAGAAAAAAAACTTTAAAGGGACTTACTCATAAAAGTCTAGGGATGGCAACAGAACAGTATGCAGCCATAAAAAAGGATGCCATATCTTTATGGAGCAATTCTATCTTATTTACTATTATTTCCTCAGTGCTCACTATTGTGCATGGCAAATAGCCAGAACTTAACAAGGGACTGGAAATAAATGAATAACTTTGGTGCTATGTTTGTCCTAGTCTAACTCTGAAGATAGAAAGGAGCCTAGACTTAGGTCTCCATGCTTCTTGCTTCCCCTCCCCCAGGCCGTGTCCTGGGATCCTGGCTGGGCAGATGCAAGGAAGCTCAAGTTTCCAGAGCCTGGAGATGCAAGAAAAGGTATGTGAGGCTGAGTGACAGAGCTGGAGATTCTGGGATGAGCAAACAAACAAGTGCACAGAGGACACCAGCACTGGCCCAGGTCTGGCAGGGAACATAAACTTCCCCGGGTTTCTATCTGGCCACATGACCCTGGAGAGAAAGAATCTCTTCTCTTGCCACAAACTTGGCCTTTGGGCTGCTTCGAACTACCTGCCTGCAGCTCTTCAAATGTTATTGTTCCCCTGTTAGGCCAGAGCTTCAATCCCCTCTGCGGCTTCCTAATTGTGTGATCTCGGGACAAGTCACTTCACCTCAGTGTTTCCATCTATAAATTGGGAATAACTTCGCCTTAGTTTGCTAGACTCTTGTGTGGATATTGAGATTATTCAGATCAAGGACTCAGGGCTAGGCAGCTTATTTGTGCTCAGGGAACATGATGCCTTTCACCTTCCTCTTTGTGATGTTGCATCAGGAACCAATGGAGAGGCTTGGGCCCAGCTTCTGGGTTTCTTCCTCCCACTGACCCACTCCACTGACTTCTCCTTTATATCCAGATGAAGTTGCCCAAGGCAACTTCAAAGGGATGTGGAAGCATTTAAAGGACAGCCTGTGGGGTGGGGGCCTGGTGAGGGCTTTAGCAAGGGTGGCAAACAGCAGGTGGTAAGTCAGCAGCCCAGGTTTGAATCCCAGCTCTGCTTTTTACCAGCTGTTGAGCACCTTCTTTAAGTTCTTAGAATCTCCATCCTATTCTAAGATGGGGACAGAGGCCCCTGACCAAGAGGGCTATGTGAGTATTAAGTATTTAAAAAGGAACAAAAATACTGAGTAGAGAGCACTGTGCCCCACACCTGTGGGCTCCTCAATGGCAGGGATAATAATTAATGATGATCTCTGCCATTTTTATCTTTACTGTGCACAGCACAGGCAGAGCCGGCATTATATAATCTGCAGGTATTTGTAGTCCCTGGAATTGCCTCCTCCTCCACCACCCCTGAGGCTGTCAGGAGGAATCAATGTCCGGCAGAGGCAACTGCCACTGAGTGCTGTCCCCTGGGCACAGCAGTTCTCATGGGGACCTCACAGAGAGTGGCTATCTGGGTTACCTGCACTCATTCCCCGGAAACTGGGCCCAGCCTTCTGGGCCAGATAACATCCTCCATGTCCTCAGATGCCCTGAGTGCAGTGGGATAGATGCCTGGGCATGGGGGGCAGGCCAGGAGTGAGTCCCTGGTGATTAGCCAGCAGGCTGCTTCCCTGCACGTGGTGAAGAGGGGAACTCTGTGTCCTACAGGATAGATTTCTGCATCCTTCCCAGGGTTTGTGGCTGACTTCTCCTCTGGGGCTCCAGCTCTCTGGGGCTCACAGAAAATATAGGTCTTAGGAGTCAGCAGAAACCCCAGAAAGCACTTGGCCTAAGGTCCTTTTTTCTGATGAGGACTTTGAGATCCCTAGAGGGCCAGTGATGTTCCTGCACAGGCAGGCATGAGCAAAACAACGCCCCAAAACTGGTCTCCCGGCTCCTAGCTCAGTACTCTCCCTCTCCACACATTGCCACAGATTCGGATATAACTGAGTTCAGACCCTGGTTCCATCACTTATTTGGTGTGGGAGGTAAAGCTGCAAGGGCTGCCACTCTATGCCTCCATTTTATCATCTGTGAAATGGAACCATAATATGACCCTCATGCTTATAGAATGAAATAAGATGTTGGGCACAGTAGACCATGTAACTGTGTGGATATTAAGTTGAAATGGAGGTGGGAGGCTCTGGTTGTCTTGACAACAGAGGCCCACTGCTGGCTTGCAATCGGAGAGGGCCAGGAGGGAGAAATGTCGTGCAATGCACAGGACAGACTGACATAAAGAATCATCCTGCTTTGAATGCCAGTGGCCCCCCAATGAGAAACCTGCAGGTTAACAAACATACAGAGAGCAGAGGGCAGGCCTCTGATGAGATGAGACATTTGGGGTAGGGTGCCCAGGTTCCTGCAGGACTAAGCAAGACCCGTGTAGGTCACTTATGGGGGAAAAAGGAAGAAAGGCTAGGATTAATTGAAGTCAGTGTTCTCCAAACTTGGGTACATGAACCAACATTTATCATTTTAATAATTTATGCATTGAATACATACTAGAAAAATAACTTAGCACATTAACTCCATGATAAAATAAATATTATATTTAAGATAAATGTAAAGGAAGTATTTAAGTTGTTTTTTTTTAAGTGGATAGGAAATGTTAAGTCATCAGGGCCAGCAGTAAGTGGGTAGGCACAAATCAGGAAGGTTATTGGAAAATGACTCACAGTTGGGAAGTTCTGGACCTTGGGTCTCCCCAGGCCCTGTGTTCTTAGAATACACATAAAAATCATGCCAGGAGCACGAGGTGGTTACAAAGGGAAAACCACAGTTTGAAGGGGATAGACGATGCGGGGGAGAGGGAAGATGTTCCACGTCAGTCTTCCCTGTTCTGTGGCTGTGAGCTCAGTCTTGGCACCAACAGGTGGTGCTGCCTTGCCCTTCTTCTAGCCATGACCTGCCAGGACCAGGGCCTTGCGGCTGCTTGTGGACATTCTGGCCTTATATGCGTTTCCTAGGGCAGCTGTAACAAAGTACCACCAGCTGAATGACTTACACAACAAAAATATATTGTCTTGCCATTTCAGAGGCTAGAAGTCCAAGATCACAGTTTGATTCTTTCTAAGCCGGGGAGGGAAAATCTGCTCCATGCCTCTCTCCTAGCTTCTGGTAGCCTCAGGCATCACTTGGCTTGTGGATGGCACTATTCTTATATCTTCACATCATTTTTCCTCTGCATGTGTCTGCCTCTGTCCAAATTTCCCTAAATTATAAGAATACCCATCTTATTGATTAGGGCCCATGCTAATCAATACTGACCACATCTTACTTTGATCATCAGTAAAGACCCTATCTATATATATAAAAGGCTAAGTGACCACCACATTGGAAACAACCAAATGGATGACCAAACAGACTGTTTAGGGTAACCAGGCTGACAGTGGGGTTAGTGAGGAGCAAACAGGCTGGCAGAGGGGGGCAGTGAGGGGCAACCAGGTTGCTGGGTGTGGGAGGGGTGATGGGGGCAACTGGGGGCAACCACACCAGCAGGGGTGCAGTAAGGGACAACCAGGACGGTGGGGTTGGGGGGTGGCAGTTGGGGATGACCAGGCTGGGGAGGGTGGGGGACATGAATTTTGTGCACTGGGCCTCTAGTTTCTAAATAAGATCACATTCACAGATACTGGGGGTTAGGCCCTCAACATCTTTTAGGGGCACACAATTCAACCTATAACAGGTCTGTTTCAGTGAGTGGGAAGGAGGACCTCATCACCCTAGGCCCACTTCCCCCAGCCCCAGTCTCCTCCACAGTTTCTCTGCTGGGTCAATCCTGCTGCTGGTTCCAGAAAGGTATGTTTTTCTCCACCCCATGGAGACAGAAATATGGTCAGGAAGTCCCTGACCTTTACCCTAGCCTCTAGAATGGCTGTTCTTCAGGATGTACCCCCCAAACTCGAGAGTAGTTGAAGCCACCAAGGTTTGTTTGGTTATACCTAGACAATCAGCAGCCCCTGCAGCAGACTTGACTTTATGGAGAGTGTATTGGCCTGTGCTCCTCCTGAGCCTGTGTATATACTCCTTCCCATAAGCCAGGAAATCAGGTGCAGAATAGAAAGTTGTGTGACTGGGGGGATATAGCTGGCATGTGGCAGATCCCCAGGCAGGAATTTCCTAACCCCAGCTCTGCTTTTATTCTAACTGATCTGCTCCATAGCACCCCTCCTGCCTTTCTCTCTTGAAATTTTATTTATTAAACAGGCATTTTATATAGTGCTGCAAAATTCAGAGTTGCAGCTTGCCTTTTGGTGGCTATAGAGAAGTAGTAATAGTACTATTATTACTATTGTTGCTTCTAATATGCTTAGATCCTGCTTATTAAGATGTATGCCAGAGTCTTTTCTAAATGTTTACCCTCTGTGACTCCTCAGTGACTCGATAATGCAGGTATTACCACTTCCCCATTTTCCTAATGGGAAAACCGAGGCTCCATGGTGACTTGTCTGAGACCACACTGACATCTGGCCGCTTGTGATACTTCCCATGTCACAATCTCCCACATAAGAGTGTCTGTTTGACAGATGGGTCTGAGTGCATTTGACCAGCATCCAATTTTTTGCTATTATTATGCTGCTGTGAATTTCCTCGTACATGTGTGATTTCCGCATGCATGTGACTATATCTTTTAGATAAATGTCTTGGAGTAGAATTGCTGGGTCAAAGGATGTGTGTATATACTATTTTATTTTTGCCATGATTCTTTGCTTATCCTTTTAGTAAGCAACCAGGCTTTAAACTAACTTTGCCTTAGCTACCAATTCTTTTGTTTTCCCATTATAGTTGATATATAATATTAGTTTCTGGAGAACAACATAATGATTAGACATTTATATAACTTATGAAGTGATCACCCCGATAAGTCTAGTACCCACCTGGCAATAGACATAGTTATTACCATATTACTGGCTATATTCCCTATGCTGTACTTTACAGCCCCATGACTATTTTTTATAACTGGCAATTTGTATGTCTTAATTCCTCCCCACTCTTCACCCATCCTTCCTACCCCTTCCCATTTGGCAAACATCAATTTGTTCTCTACATCCATGAGTTTGTTCTTGTTTCATGTGTATATGTTTGTTTTGTTTTTAGATTCTTATTCCATATGGTTTAACAAAACAGGTATTGGACAGCATCTGGGGAGATAGAAAAGTTAGTGAGCTTGAAAGCTGCCCTCACAGTCTAGCAGGGAACGCAGACCCATCCCCAGGGAACTGGTATCTGAACTGCCTAAGTCTGTCATAGTCCTGGGCTGCACAGGCCTCTGTTTAGAGTCAGAACCCAGCTCCACTGTGTTCTCCTCTCCTGGTTCTGCTGAGTGAACAGTAAACATTAGCCATTTCTACCATCATGACCCTCGGCTCATCCCCAACCTGCTGACAACCCTCTCTAGAGCTGAGTAGCAGCTACCCCTTTTTATTGTCTTTACTGAGTTCAGAGAAGTTAATGATCTTGTCCGGTTACACAGCCAGATCATCTTCTTCATATCTCTCTCTCTCTCTCTCTCTCTCTTTCTATTTTTCCTTTCTGGAGACTCCAGAAAACTGGCTTCTTGTGAGATATGTCATAACTTTTTAATGTGACTAACTAATTAGGATCAAAAACAAAAAAAGCAACAAAAACCCACTGTTAAGGCCAAACAAAAGCCATCTGCAGACCAGATGTGGCTGGTAGGACACCAGTTTACCTCAGAGTCGGGCAGGCATGAGTTTGTGTCCCAACTCAGCCACTTAAAAGATCTGCAACCACATCATCATTGGAAGCCTGGCATCCTCATCTGTAGAAGGGCAATGATAATCCCTGTTGTGGTTGAGTTTGAAGGATTGAGTATTTGTGTAATTACTGGCATATTGTGGGTACTCAGTAGATGGTAGATCACTATCGTTGTTATGGCAATGACGTTAAATGAAATCAGGGCTATGGTAGGTGATGATGCTGGAAGAAGACTGATTCCATTTTGAGCTTGTCAAGATTTAGGTGTTCAGGAGATGTCCAGATGGAGACATCTGGAGACAGTTGGAATTGTGCATGGGGCAGGAGATTTTCATGTGGGGGAGGGGGTCTTCCATTAAGTCTGTCATTACGTAGAGGTGAGACCTTTTTAACTCTTTTTAAAAAATCATTTTTGTTAAAAGTATTACATATGTCCCCTCCCCCCACCTTGACCTCTTCTAGTCCCTCCCCTACCCCCCACTCTACCCCTGCCCCAGGCCTTCACTATTGTCTGTGTCTATGTGTTATGCATATATGCATACAAGTTCTTTGCTTGATCTCTTCCCACCTACTCACCCTCCCCCTGCCTTCCCTCTGAGTTTCAACAGTTTGTTCCATGCTTCTATGTCTCTGGATCTATTTTGTTCATCTGTTTATTTTGTTCATTAGATTGCACATATGAATGAGATCATGTGATACTTATTTCTGATTGGCTTTTGTCGCTTAGCATAATACCCTCCAGGCCCTTCCATGCTGTTGCAAATGGTAAGAGTTCTTTCTTTTCTTAACTCTTTTTCTTTTTTTTTTAAATATATTTTATTGATTTTTTATAGAGAGAAAAGGAGAGAGATAGAAAGTCAGAAACATCGATGAGAGAGAGACATCGATCAGCCGCCTCCTGCACGCCCCACAGTGGAGCTGTGCCCACAACCAAGGTACATGCCCCCGACCGGAATCGAACCTGGGACCTTTCAGTCCGCAAGCCGATGCTCTATCCACTGAGCCAAACCGATCTCAGCCTTTTCTTAACTCTTTATGCGTTCATTTGAGAGTTCTGAAAGATCATGGGCTTCTATGAACCATGGTGGATGCTCTGTAGGCTCGCTGTCATTGCTTCCTGGAGAATAGCACAATTTCCTGAACTGGCTGCTCTTGCAATGGGAGGTGAACCTAAACAAGGAAAGTCAAACTGGGGTTGGTTCTGAGAGAGAAATTGCAGTGTGTGAGACATAGGTGATGGAGGCTGCAGACAGAGGCTACTCACTTGCCATTGTGAACAAGGAACAAGGTAGTTCCAATTCAAGGTTTCTCATGAGGTGCAGTTACCTACAACCTTGCTGGAAGCATTTTCTGGAAATTCTCCTACAGTGTGGGACCTTGTTTTCTCATTGGAAGAAGCACTAGATTTCATTTAGGAGATGTGGACTTTCATTGCTGTTCTGCTTTAATTCTCTGTGACCTTGGTCAAGTCACATCCACCCTTTGGACCTAAGGTCATCATTTATAAAGCAAGGTTATTGGACTGTGTGTTAGTTTGCTAAGGCTACCAACAGAACCATAGATGGGTGGCTTTATCAACAGAAATTATTTTTTTTCACAATTCTCGAGGCTGGAAGTTCAAGATCAAAGTGTCAGCATTGTCAGGTTTTGGTGAGACCTTAACTTGGCTTATAGACGGCCGTTTTCTCCATGTTGCTGTGTATGTCTATGTCAGAATCCTATCTAATAAAAGAATAATATGCAAATTGATATCACTCCAACACACAGGATGGCTGCCCCCACGTGGTCAAAGATGGCTGCCCCTGTGTGGACACAAGATGGCCACCACAAGATGGCCAGCAGGGGAAGGCAGTTGTAGGGCACCAGGCCTGCAGGGGAAAGCAGTTGGGGGGGACCAGGTCTGCGGAAGAGGGAAGTTGTGGGGGGACCAGGTCTGCAGGAGAAGGAAGTTGGCGGGGGGGGACCAGGCCTGCAGAGGGGGGAAGTTGGGAGGGACTAGGGTTGCAAGGGAGGACAGTTAGGGGTGATCAGGCCAGCAGGGGAGGGTAGTTAGGGGCAACCAGGCCAGCAAGGGAGGGCATTTAGGGGCAATCATGCCAGAAGGGGAGCAGTTAGGCATTGATCAGGCTGGTAGGAGAGTGGTTAGGGGGTGATCAGGCTGGCAGGCAGAAGTGGTTAGGAGTAATCAGGCAGGCAGGCAGGCAGGTGAGCAGTTGGGAGCCAGCAGTCCTGGATTGTCAGAGGGATGTCTGACTGCCAAGGATCAGGCCTAAATGGGCAGTTGAACATCTCTCTCATGGTCCCAGATTGGAGAGGGTGCAGGCTGGGCTGAGGGACAACCCCTCCTGCCCATGCACAGATTTCATGCACCAGGCCTCTAGTCTTCTTATAAGGACCCCAGGCATATTAGATTGGTGCTCACCCCAATGTCTTCATTTTAACTTAATTATCTCTTTAAAGGTCCTTTCTCCTAATAGAGTCATATTTGGTGGTACTGGGTGGGGATTAGGATTTCAACATATGAATTGAGGGAGGTGGGCATATTTCAGCCCATAACAGCCCATCAGTGCTTCCTAAAGTACAACTACTGCTGCTGGTACAACTTTATATCAAATGCAGAAATGAGCCTTAAAGAACAATCTATTCTTCTAATTACTTTCAGAAGAAAATATTTGGTTTAGTGCTCATGTGCCCTGGTAACCTTTCTAACCACTGCCAGAGCAAATAAAGAAAAAGCCTCAGACATGGAGCTTCAGGCAGGCAATAATGTCTGTCTTACTTACCTACTGCTACATCACAAATATACTCAAACTTACTGCTTTAGCACAGTTCACATTTATTAGAGCACAGTTTCTATAGGTCAGGAACTCAGAACCAACTCAGGGGTGGTAGTTCCAATTCAAGGTTTCTCATGATGTGCAGTTACCTACAGGCTTGCTGGGACCATTGGATACACTTGGAAGGTGGATCAAGTTGGGACAAGCTGCTGGAGAGAGCCCTCTGTTCCTTGTCACTTGGCTGCTTTAATATCCTCAGAACGTGGCAGCTGGCTTCCTCCAGAATGAGCAATGGAGAAAAGAGAGCAAGGAGGAAGCCACAAAACCTTTTATATCCTAACTTTAGAAGTCATATGTCACCATTTTCAGTCTCCTGATTAGGAGACTGAAATGAATAGAGGCAAGGATCACTGAAGACCATCTCAGAGACTTAAACAGTAGAAATTAAGAAAGAGCTTTACATTCTGATTAACTAATTTTCTGGTTACCTGGTCTATATTTGTATGCACGGAACATATAAATAGGATGGGGCAAAAGTAGGTTTACAGTTGTGAGTACTTGAAAGTTTATTCTTGGGTTATTTTTCATATGAACAACTGTAAACCTACTTTGTCCCACCCTGTATTCGTATTTTTTACTCTTTTAATTTGCTTGAGTGATATGGTATGTATAAATATATCTCAGTAATGTTTTTTAGATCAATCTGTACTGATATAAAGAGTTCTGATTCATTCCCTTGAATTTTAAGTACATACTATTTTTATTTATCCATTTCCCTATTACTAACCACTTAGATTGTTTTCAATTTTTTTATGATTCAAACATCCTAGTACACATCCTTGGGTTCTAGAATATGTGTATTTTATATTTTGCTAGATGGGGGCCAATTATTCTTTACAACAGTTACACTGATTTACACTCCCCTACAAAATAGGAATATTTACTTTTCTCCACAATATTACTAACACTTCATGTTGCCAGACACTTTCATTTTTGCCAATCTGATGGGCAGAGAAATAATATCTCAGTGTTTTACATTTTTAATTATGATAAAAATACATAACATAACTTACCATCTTAACCATTTTTAAGTGTATGGTTCCGTAGTAAGTACATTCACACTGTTGTGCAACAGCTCTTGTTCATCTTGCAAAACAGAAACTCCACATAGTTGAACATTAATTCCCCATTCTCCCTCCCTCCAGCCCCTTGGAGAAACCATCCTACTAGTAAACACCATTCTACTTTGTAACTCATATATGTAAAACATACATGTCTTCTATGCCTGTCTTATTTCATTTTGCATAAGATCCTCAAAGTTCATTCATGTTGTAGCATGTGACAGGATTTCCTTCTTTTTAGAGGCTGAATAATATTCCATTGTGTGGATAGACCCATTTTTTTATCCATTCATCCAGAAATGGATACTTGACTTGCTTGTACTTCTTGGCTATTGTGAATAATGCTGCTATGAGCATGGGTGTAGGAATGTCTTATTTTAATTCTTTTGCATATATATCCAGAAGTATATATATCCAGTTTGATCATATGGTAATTTTATTTTTAATTTTTTTGAGGAACCCACATACTGTTCTCCATAGCAGCTGCATCATTTTATACTCTGACCAATAGTGCCCAAGGGTTCCAGTTTCTCCACATTCTCATCAACACAGGTTATTTTCAACATTTTAATGTTCCCTCTTTCTGAGTACAAGTGAGGCTGGACATCTTAACACACTGCCCTTTGAACAGGGGGAACATTACGGTTCTGGGAGGTTAAGTCATTTTCCCTAAAGCACTGGGCTAGTCAGTGGTGCAGCCAAGTCAAAATCCAGAGTTGTGTGGTCCATACAACCACGTTCTCCCCAACACGTGACCCCGCCTTTAAACTTGCTGTGCTTCTTTAAGAAAAGGAAGGAGGGAGGAGAGTGGCCTGGGCTTTTGAATTCCTGCCTGTTATACCTCTGACAAGCGGGGAATCTACAGAGCATTATTTTTCTTGGATCCGCAGGCCAAGTGGTGTTACCTCCACCTAGGAGGAAGCGGTGTCTAAGCTAATACCCCGGACGGGAAATATGTGCCCAGAAGATTAGCTCCATTGTGTGGTGCTGGACGCTTTCCACTGACTTTGTTTATGGGACAGATTGTTTTTGTGAAGTTGTTTGCTCCGGTGAGTCTCCAAGCTCCAGCAGCCTCCTGGCCCTGGAGCGGGTCAGATTTACGGGCAGACCGGCGTGAGGCCAGGAAAGGCTACAAAGGAACAGGTCCCCTGGGGAACTTCAGGAGTCGGCCTGGGGCTTCCTCAGAAAGCAAAATTGTAGCCCTCTTTTATCTGGTTTTAAAAATTGGATATGCAACAGTATGATGGTGTTTTCTTCCTTCTCGGCTCTTGGAGCTGGCATTTTCATGTCACTGTGTACAACCCATGGCAGCTCACCTCTGTACACCTCCACATGTGTTCTTAGGATTCTGAGGTTGGTCCCCCTCCAATTTTTCCTGCCAGAAGCACCATACATCTAACAGCACACACTCCCTTGTTCCCGTTTGTTCCAAATCAGTTAGCAGATGGTACTTGGAGAGCATGTGATTCACACCCACACACCCACACCCACACACACACACACACACACACACACACACACACACTCAGAGACCACTAGCCATCTCTCCTCGGGTGGTCTAGGAGAACGCATTGTGTCTGGCATGTGGTATAGATACCAATTGCTACCATGTGCTCCTTCTTTATTGTTCCATCTTCCTACCCACCCACCCAGCCACCCACCCAACTTGACTGCCCCGTCACCCTGAGCTTCCATACTGTTTCAAACCTCAAGAATTTAGGCAGTCACTCTGGCAGAGAAGGATGCAGAAATAAGGAAGAGCTAGAAGGCTTCTTAGCTTTTCTGAGCCTCATCTTTTTTACTTGTACAATGTTATAAGGGGGTCACACTGGCTGCTGAGGTTATTGAGAAAGTCAAGGACATTAGCAGCTAAAGCCCTGAGTACAGGCGAGGTACCTAACAAGCACTCAAAAAAAATGGTTCTTACTATTTCCTGAATGCCCACCCTGGGTCAGACCCTCTGCTAGGGAGGTGGGAAGATGGAATGAGACACATCTTTGTCTCTAAGAACTCATGTTCAAGTGAGAGAACCACAATGAACAGACTAGCATATATAGTGTTGTGACAGAGAGGAAGGAGCACAGAGTAGACACCTAAACCAGTCTGGGGGTATCAGGGATGTCTTCCTGGAGGAGGTGACATCTGAACTGAAGAGTGACTCCCTCTGCTATTTAGGTAATATTGCCAAAAGCATGCCAGAGCTTCACATGATACTAACTGGTAGCCATATCTGGTGTAAGGCCTTTCTTATCTGCCCCAGTCCTGATTGGCCTTCTCTCTTGAACCCTCTCAATTGTGTACAGAAGGAAATCTATATTTAACTATTTCTTCTCTGCTGAACTATATTTTCAATGCCATTCTCTACATCTTAAAAGCTTTCATGACTCCCGTAGTCCCTGGCAAAAGTCTTCATTCATTCATTCATTCACTCATTTAATCAATCTACTAAATGCCAATAAACACCAATTGGTAACAAGATTAGTCTAACCCAGGAAATCATTCCAGGGTCTGTACAAGCATTACAGTAAAGCCTGTTTGTCTCTTCCCTATCACTGAACCACCATCTAGGTTCCAGCAGCTCTGGGACCCATTGATGGCAGCATCCATGGCCAGACAACTGAATGGAAGAGAGGACCAGTTTTGAAGTCCCGCATCTAGCATATGACCCATGTCATTCCTTCATCACCCCCAGCCGGCTATGGTTGTTGGTTCAGCATCTGGTGGACTCCTAGGCAGTCGGCAGTCAGCTCAGTCCCCTCAGGGTGCCTCCCGCTGACCAGCCCTGCCTCCATTCTTTCTGGTGCCAAACTTGCCTCTGGAATCTGGCTACCACACCCACTTCCCCCCAGTCATCTAGGATCACTTTATAGTTCTCTGCCTTAAGGCCATTTCACCCTCTTACAGCAAAATCTCACCCCCTGGCACTGTCAGCTACTTTGTGTATCCCTCCCCAGGGCACATGGAACCTTCTGGATACAAATTTGAAGCCCTCCCTCTGCCTAACCATATTGTGTATTCATTTTACTTTAATGTCTCTTCCTGGAATCCCCTATGGGAAATGATACAAAGGCTTCCCTGCTTTTGGCTTTTCTCCCAAACAGCCTTCTGGGAGCTGCCCAGATGGACATCCCAACACAGGGACTGCTTCCCTGCTTCTCTCCCTCTTTTTCCATACTCTTAACTCCACTAACCCACAAATGGGGAGGAAAGTGGTTCAAGGAAGGAAGCTAGCTGACGATTAGGGAATGCATGTTGGCTGATATTGAAAATCAGACCTGTCCCAATGGTCAAATGAGAGATGGATACATGTGCTTCTGTAAATATGAGAATAGATCAAAAGAATAGAAAGAGTCTAGGTTCGGGAATCAAAGCACTTGGGTTCACATTCAACCTCCACCGGCTAGAAGCTATCTGACTTGGCAAGTCATTTAAACTCTCTGAAACTCAGTTTGCTCATCTGTAAAATGGGGATATTAACCCCTACTTCACTGAGAGAGAGAAATGAATAAATGCCCTTGTCTTTATTAGGATGTGTGCTTGGGTACTAATAATAAAAATTGGTTGCCAGTTTTATTTGGGGATAAGTGCTCTTTGGTGCCATTTGAATAAAAGTGAGGATTTTTGTTAGTAAGGAAGAAGGAAATGAAACCTGTGTAGGTTCCTAGCAAATGGTTTTTGTCATGGCTGGTAATGTGTTCTGGACATAATACCTAATGCAGAGGAAGTACTGAAAAATGTTAGTTAGTAGGAGCAGTCTTGGTCATGAACTGTGTCACAGGGGACCTGAAGTTTGGACTGGGATCTACTTGGTTGCAAGGCAATTAGTGAAGAAAGACTGTCGGGTCCTTTGGGATCACCCAGTCAAGGCTGTACTCACTGTCCCCTTGCCAGAGCTCTCTTTGCATGACACACAAGGCATGCTTAATAGATACTTCCTGGTGTAATGAATGAATGGACCCCTTTGACTCCATTGGGCTCTAGCCTCACTTCTGACCCCAATTTAGAACCTCTGTCCCTATTACCTCTAAGTGACCTCCAAGTGGCTTTGATTGAGCCCCAGTTGCAATGCACAGTTCTGTTCTTCCCACGGTGCACAGCAGCAAAATCTCATATTGGATTTCATTTCCAGCATTTCTTGGCCTGAACTTCAGAATATGCTAGGCTTTATGCACTCCGCCCTTTTGTGTGCCAGTGCTGTCTCCCTCTCCACCCACTAAAGGTGCTAATCCAGCAGCTCACTGTGAATGGTGTGAATTTCTTCCAACTGCCATGGTCATGTTTCTTAATCAATAGCCTGACTTGTCAGCTCCAAGTAAACACAGCTTCGGTTTGAGAAGGAAGAAGCCACTGCTGCAAAGCACACACGGAAGGAGTCCTTTCTTTCCTACATTCATTAGGCCAGTGAGTCAACAAGTAATAGCAATGCTTTGAGTAATGATTGTGTGCCAGGCACTGCTCTAAGCACTAAGCATGTGAATTGACTCATTTAATCCTTACAATCTTCCGAGGTGCTGTGATTGTCTCTCTCTTATATGTGAAGGAACTAGGGAACAGGTTGGTTACTAGTAATAGTTATTAAATGTTATCATGAGTCAGGCACTTGCCTAGGGGCTGAAGATGTTGTAGTGAATAAGATACATATGAATTCCTGTCTCATGGTGCTTGGAGTCTAATGGAGGATGGGGACAAAATACACACAGCTAAATTAACAGAGTAATTTCAAATATGTTTTAATTAGGGCTACTTTTGCCTGCAAGTATCAGATAACCCAACTGCAGTGGTGTAAGCTCTAGGGATTTATTTTACTCCCTAGCACAACAGATAGCAAGAGATGCTGGTGCTGATTCTATGTCTCAAGAATCTGACATTTGCATGGTCTTTCACTCATGGCTCTAGAATGGCTGAATAGCTCAAGTCATCACCCCTGTGATTCAGCAGGAAGGTGCAAGAGGGGGGAGGAGATAGCACTAGCATCTCTTATTGACCAGATCTGGGGCAAATGGCCGCCTTGGCCTTATGGTCACTAAGGAGAAATCAAAGAGGACTATGGGAGAGATGGCTCCTGTATGTAAGGTGGCGAGGAGAGGTGACATTTGAACAGAGACCCAATGATAAGGGGCCAGCCCTGCAAATATTTAGGGACACAGTATTCCACATAGAGAACACCTCAACACAAAGAGTCTCTCCTTCAGATGGTATTGTTTTTCCAAGCTCCTTTCTCTTGGGTTTACTTTTTTCTGCATGGTGAGATCTTGGACGAGAGAGAAGTTCAGAGTGGATGGAACATGAGAATAATGAGCAAACAACATAAAGGCTAAGGAAGAAGGGAGTTGGATCATGCAGGGTCTTTTAGGTCCTCAAAGGAGTTTGGATCTTAGTCCACATGTGATGGAAAGCTACTGGAGGCTTTTAATCAGGAGAGTGAAATAATCTGATTCATGTCTTGAAAGGAATTATTGGGGCAGAACTGTTGTGAGAGTCACAAGGCTTAAGGAGACTTAATTCTAGGTGATGGTATTGTTTTTCCAAGCTCCTTTCTCTTGGGTTTACTTTTTCTGCCTCTTGGACCACCTCCCCACACCCCGTTTTGTTTCATGGCAGCTCCCAGCACAGGCCAAGCACGGTGGCAGGACTTGGTAAACATCACCAGAGCTGAACTGGACAAAGGCGAGTGCTCTACTCCAGGGCTCCCAAACTTCGATCTCTTACATTCCACTCTCATGTTTTTTGGCCAGATCAGTGGCTTATAACCAAGTGAGTGGGGAGCATTTAGTAATGTCTGGAGATATTTTTAGTCATCACAACCAGAGGGAGGGTGGGGGATGCTTTTGGCATCTAGTAAGTAGGGACCAGAGATACTGCTAAACACCCTACATAGCACAGGACAGCTTCATGCAATACTGAATTATCTGCCCACAAATGCCACTAGGATTGAGTTTGAGAGGATCTAGACTAGATCTACATTCCTGTTCTATCATTCCCTTAATATTGCCCTTTAAATTAATTCACTCTTTAAATTTAAAAAAGTTTAGGAAAACCATATATCACTGCCATAAATAAGAAACCAGTGCCCTAAGTAAAAAATAATTGGAGACCAGCCAGCATGGCTCAATAGTTGAGCATCAACCTATGAACCAGGAGGTCACGGTTTGATTCCCGCTCAGGGAACATGCCTGGGTTGCGGGCTGGATCCCCAGTGCGGGGCATGCAGGAGGCACCCAATCAATAGTTCTCTCTCATCATTGATATCTCCCTCTCTCTCTCTGAAATCAATAAAAATAAAAATAAATTGGAAAGATAAACACTCAGAAAACAAAAGCTGATCACATTCTAGGTGGATGTTGTTCCTGGTTCAAAGCTGAATTTTCCTTTATTTTTTTAATTAAATATTTATTATTCAGATTATTACATTTGTCTCTCTTTTTTCCCCTCCATAGCTCCCCTCCACCCCGCTCCCACCCCTCCCTCTACCCTTACCTTTCCCCCCAATTGATGAGTCCATAGGTGTATGGTTTTTGTCCAGGCACTCCCTGTACCCCCCTTCCCTCTTTCCCCCTGAGAATTATCAGTCCACTCCCTTTCTGTGCTCCTGATTTTAGTATATTCACCAGTTTATTCTGTTGATCAAATTTTTAATTCACTTAATTTTTAGATTCACTTGTTGATAGATATGTATTTGTTGTTCATAATTTTTTATCTTTTACCTTTTTCTTCTTCCTCTTCTAAAAGAGTACCTTTCAGCATTTCATATAATACTGGTTTGGAGTTGATGAACTCCTTTAGCTTATTCTTATCTGTGAAGCTCTTTATCTGCCCTTCAATTCTGAATGATAGCTTTGCTGGATAGAGTATTCTTGGTTGTAGGCTCTTGCTATTCATCACGTTGAATATTTTTTGCCACTCCCGTCTGGCCTGCATAGTTTCTGTTGAGAAATCAGCTGACAGTCATATGGGTGCTCCCTTGTAGGTAATGAACTGTTTTTCTCTTATTGCTTTTAATATTCTCTCTTTGTCTTTTGCTCTTGGTATTTTAATTATGATGTGTCTTGGTGTAGTCCTCTTTAGATTCCTTTTATATGGGGTTCTGTGTGCTTCCTGGACTTGTAAGTCTATTTCTTTTACCAGATGTGGGACGTTTTCAGTCATTATTTCTTGAAATATGTTTTCAGTATCTTGCTCTCTCTCTTCTGGCACCCCCACAATTCTGATGTTGGTACGCTTGAAGTTGTCCCAGAGGCTCCTTACATTATCTTCACATTTTTGGATTCTTTTCTCTTCTTGCTTTTCCAGTTGAGTGTCTTCTGATTCTTTATATTTCACATTTTTGACTTGATTCTTGCCTTCCGCTAGTCTGGTGTTAGGTCTCTGTTTAATACAGTGGTACCTCGAGGTACGAGTGCCCTAACATACGAGATTTTTGAGATACGAGCCTTCCAGTGAGCGATTTTTGCTTTGAAATACGAGCAACAGTTGAGATACAAGTAATCGCGAGGATCGGCCAGCTGCACACGATCCACCAGTTTACCAAGACTCGAGCGTCTCATAGTTACCCACGCCTCAACGTTACGGAACAAATTAAACTCGTATCTTGAGGTACCACTGTATTTTTTATTTCAGACAGTGTATGTTTAATTTCTATTTGGTCCTTTATCATCACTAGTTGGATCTTTTGCATCTCTAGTTGGTCCTTTTGCATCTCCTCTGGGGACTTGATAAATTTATCCATCTTTTCTAGCATATTCTTGAAAAACCTTATAAGTGTGGTTTTGAACTCTATATCCAGTCGTTTTTTTCCCTCCATTTCTTTTGTTTGTGATCCCTTCCCTTGTCTCGGCATTTTCACTATGCTGGGAGAACTTCTGTGTTGCATTCAGCCTTATGATACCAGACTTGAAAAAATGCAAAAGCCTCTCTTGAGCTTGGGATGGGTGGAGTCTCAGGGCTTAAGGGACCACCTTGCCTTCCAGTCGGGCCTGCCCTCCACAGTGGGTAATCGCTGGAACAGTCCCTGTACGTTCTCTCTCTCTCTCTCTCTCTCTCTCTCTCTCTCTCTCTCTCTCTCTTTCTCTCGCAGTGCCTCTAGACTGCTGCCTTTCCAGCTCCCTTGTGCTACGTGACCACACGAGTCTGGGTCCCCAGGGTTTTGCCCGAAACTGGGGTTTAGTGAAGTTAGAAGTGGCACAGTTTGGAGGGTCTGTCTCCCGCCCACTCGTGAAAGCCAGCAACACAATCATCAGTCTGTCCTCTGCAGCGCAGTGCCGTGCGCGCCACCAGACTTCTGATCTTTTGCCACTCCCCTAAATTTCCGTGTACTTCTCCTCCTTCACAGTCCAAACTCCCCCCCAAATGAGTTTCAGCTGGATCAGGGGTTTAGTGTCGTAGGATAAGGGGTTCAATGCCTTTGAGAGTCTCCATCTCCCTCCTGCCAGAGAAGGCCAGCCAGGTTCTCTGGCACCCACTCTCTCCACGCACGCATCTCCATACCTCAGCTTTTTGCAGCTCCTCTGGGTCTCCGTGAGCCCCTCTCTTTCCCTCTAGTTGTAGAATTTCCACTCCACTAGCTTTCCTGTGGTTCTGGATGATGTCCATTCTTTTAGTTGTAGTTTTGAAATTGTTGTGTGAGGCAGCAGTGTAGGTGTTTACCTATGCCGCCATCTTGGCTTCTCCTGAATTTTCCTTTATTAAAAAGGGAATTAGGTCAATGACATGAAAGACAAAGAAAGACTGCAGAACTATTTCAGAGTAAATCAGACTGAGCAAAATGGCAGATAATCGCAGTGGAGTTCTGGAATGGTGCCAGGACCAGAAAAACTCTGCAGTGACTTCAGTGGGACAGTTGGCAAACTTGGAATATTAGATACTGCATATGAGATACTGGATGATAGCAATAGAAAATTTTCTGACTTTAGTAACTATATTACAGTTATGTAAGGAAATGTCCTTGTTCTTGGGAGATTCATGAAGTATCCTGTATAATAAAACTTTATTTGCAAATCGACCAAACCGTGGAATGATTGGTCGCTATGAACTGACCACAAGGGGCCAGACGCTCCATGTAGGAGCTGTCCCTGATAGTAAGTGCACTCCCCGATGCAGGGTCGGGGGGAGGAAAGTGCCGCTCAGCAAGAAGCCAGGCTTATAGCTGGTAAGTGCAGTGGGAGTCTCCACGGCAGCACTAAGGAGCAGTGAGCCGAGCGGTATGGAGCAGCAAGCAGGCAGGTAGTAAGGAGTGAGGAGTCCTAGACTGCAAGAGGTTACAGGCCGGGCTGGGGGACTCCCACCCCCACCCCCAGTGCACAATTTTGTGCACTAGGCCTCTAGTTTAGGAATAAAAGATCATGAAGTTGCTCAACTTATTCTGAAATGCTTTTTTAAAAAGTGTGTTTGTGTATTTATATGCATGTGCATATATTGTGTATGTGTGTGTATACACATACACTTATTCACATCCACAGACCTAACACCTGCGTACATACACAAAGAAAGCAGACATGGTAAAAATGTAAACAGTTGTAGAATCTAGGTTAAGAGCATAAGAATTTATTGTGCTGTTTTTACAACTTTCTTGCAGGTTTATATTTTTGCAAAATAAAAATTAACAGCAATAAAACAAATAAAAGGCCTTGCCTGAATGTAGTATCTCTACTATCACAAAAGCCTTGAATTTTTTGGAAGCTCAAGAAGGGCTTCAAATACTAGTTTCTAATGAGCTGGATGCTTCCTAGTTTGCTCCCAGAATAGATAAGAAAAATTAATATGTCTATCAAGTGGAAAACATTTTCCATGCCATCCCATTTATGTTGCTAAGACAGCTAAATTGACTCCTGAATGATTCTAGATTTGCTTTGTCCGGATATTCTATTGCTGTAACATCACATATCTGTTGAGCTGTACTTATGTAAAGTCACGAGGGAATGAATATAATCCAGTCAGTGTGCCTGAGGCTGAGGTGCTCTTTATGATAATAAAAAAATATTTTCTTTCAAAAAAGATTAGCAAGTATTAGGGAAATATAGAGTAGCACCAACAAGAAACTTTCTCAGCAGAAGGATGAGAGCAAATTGAAAGACGGATGATTTTCTCACTCTGTGATTCATTGTTTTCAGTCAAGGGTCAGTCTACCCAAGAAGCTCAGTTGTGGTGTTTCTCTTCAGTCTATGAAAGCCCTAGCCCTAAGCCTCAGCTGCAAAAAATTGAGATAACACACCAAAAGCCAGGTGCCAATTTGGGGGCAGGCCATCCTACCCTTTGAAGTCTCTAGATAATGGGAACCTGATTGCCACTCCCACTTGCATTCCAAGTTCTAGGGAAATTCCAATGTCCATGCAAAGATGTCATCTAATTCGAGGAGCCTTATATTCTCACAGTCACCTGGGCCTTGACTTCCTCCTTTCTCTGCCGACTTCTCTGTCTCTCTCTGGCTCTTGTGGCAATCCATCTGTCTTCACTCTGAAGGCATTCAGGCCTTTGTGTATGCATGTGAGTGTCTGTGTGAGTCTGAGTATGTGTCTCTGTGTGTGTCTGTGTGAGTCTTAGTATGAGTTGGGGTGTGTGTCTGTGCATGCATGTGTGAGTGTCTGTGTGAGTCTGAGTATGTATCTGTGTGGGTGTCTGTGCATGCATGGGTGTGTGTCTGTATGTGTCTGTGTCTGTAAATGATTCTGTCTCAGTCTGTGTGTATTGCTGTGCCTGTCTGTGCTGGGTGTGTTTTTGTTTTGATGTGCTTCTGTGAATTTGTACGTGTCTGTATCTGTGTCTGTCTGGGTGTGTCTGTGTATTTGACTCATACAGATATATGCACATACAGACACACACAGACATATACATACAGACACACACAGACATATACACACAGACACACAGAGACATACTCAGATATACATGCATGCACAGGCAAAAACACAGACACATACTTAGATACACAGATGCATGCATGTAAAGACAGATATACACAAATGTATGCACAGAGACACACAGAGGCACACAGGCAGACACACACACACATAGACATGCACAGAGACACACAGACACACATATAGATACATACAGTTACACCATATCTGAGTATGTGATAGATTTTACAAGTTTCTGGGGATTTGAAAAAAATTTTCAATGCAAACACCTTATAAGTGAACATTAAGTATTTTCTTTCAAGATCCCCTGAGTATCTTTCCCTTCCTCTCTTCTTTTATTCTCCCCACCCCAAATATTCTTACTTATCAGAACAACCCATTTCTTCTAAACGCATTTCATACTCTGGTCTAGGCGTTACATTGCATGTCTCCTCTCTCATGAATGTGCTGCGCCCTCCAATCGGGTCTCTTCCTCTCTCAGGTTCTGCCAGGGGAAAAGAACAGCATCGAGGTTAATTTCTCCACTGATATAAATAATGCCACACACCCTCACACAACCTTAAAATACAGGCCTGGTGTCTTAGTCCACTTGGGCTGTTATCACAAAAAATGCCAGAGTAAGTAGTTTAAAAAAACAAACATTGATTTCTCACATTTCTGGAGGTTGAGAAGTCCAAAGTCATGAGGCTGGCAGATTTGGTATCTGGTTATAGCTACTTCTTGAAGAATGGGGTGAGAGAGCTCTCTGAGGTCTAATTTACAAGGGCACTAATCCCATTCGTAAGGGCTCCATCCTCATGATCCAATCACTTCCCAAAGGTTTCCCATCCAAATAGCATCACATTCAATATTTGGTTCCAACATATCAATTTGGGTAGGGGGTAGGGGAGAAGGTACACAATCATTTAGAACATAGCATATGATTACACTCTATTTCATTATTACCATTTAGGGTTGTATTGGTGGTGCCCTGATGCCTTCATTCATCTCTCCCTGGTAGGATTATTGGGAGGACCACATGAAATATGGTAGTAGTAAATGTGGTGATGACAATGTTCACTGAGGATTTAGGATTCTAATCTAAGTCAATATATAACCTAATATTCAGGATTCTTTGTGCCACAGGTCCCCATTCTTTTTTTTGTAAATATATTTTATTGATTTTTTTATAGAGAGGAAGGGAGAGAGATGGAGAGTTAGAAACATCAATGAGCTGACACCGGTTTGGCTCAGTGGATAGAGCGTCGGCCGGCAGACTGAAAGGTCCCGGGTTCGATTCCGGTCAAGGGCATGTATCTTGGTTGTGGGCACAAATGGGGGGCATGCAGGAGGCAGCTGATCAATGTCTCTCTTTCATCGATGTTTCTAACTCTCTATCCCTTTCCCTTCCTCTCTGTAACAAATCAATAAAATATATTTAAAAAAAAAAGAAACATCAATGAGAGTGAAACATTGATCAGCTGCCTCCTGCACACCTCCTACTGGGGATAAGCCCACAACCTAGGTACATGCCCTTGAAGGGAATCAAACCTGGGACCTTTCAGTCCACAGGCTGACACTCTATCCACTGAGCCAAACTGGTGAGGGCAATTCTTTAGGTTTCAATCTCAGTGTCATCACCTTAGAAATGCCTTTCCAGGCCTCCTCACTGGTTTCCTTCAGGGCATTTGTCATAGCTTGCAGTTATTTTATCATTTGTGCTTTATGTTTGGTCTGTTCTCCTCCCTTAGACTGGAAGCTCTCTGAGGACAGGGATCATGTCTTATGTTTACTGTTAGATCCCCAGAGCCCAGTGCAGAACTTAATAAGCATAAGCACTTGTTCTTGAGTGAAACTCCCCTCATGTTCCTTCCCTGAGAAATGGATAGCTCTTAAGAGCCTTAATTCTTATACCAGTTTTTATTTTTAATGAAATGTCTTGGTGTGACAATTGACAGTTTCACTGGTCTTGGAGTGAATGGTTTCCAGATTGCTCCTAGAAAATCCTATCAGCAATAACCAGGAAAATTCAGCACCTCATATTTTAAGATGATTTTAGACTTTCAACAAAGTATTTCCATATACTTTTCACCCAGCATCTCCCAATGATAGCATCTCTTATAATGATAGCAAGACTAGGAAATTAACATGGATACAACATTAACTAACCCATGGACTTCCTTCTGATTTCATCAGTGTTTCCCCCTAATGTCTTTCTATGCAGGGTCCCATTTAGTTATCATATCTCCTTGTTCTCCTCCAGTTTGTAACAACTCCTCAGTTTTTCCTTGTCTTTCATGACATTGGCACTTAAAAAAATACTGTTCAGGTATTTTGCAGAATGTCCCTCAGTTTGGATTTGTCTAATGTTTTCTTCTGATGTGACAGGTCTGAGGAAGGGCACCACAGAAGTGAAGTGCCCTCTTCATTGAATTGTATGAAGGGTTCATAGCAATCTGGTTTAATACTAGTGACATTAACCTCAATCACTTGATTAGTGTGGTATCTATAATTTAGATGGAATCATGGGTATTTATTTTATTCTATGGCTTTTAATTCAACTGTCACTATTTTGTTGCTCAAACTATTCCAGCGCTGGCCATTGAAAGCTCTTTAAGGTTAACTCCTAAATGTTTTCAACAACCCCCAACTTTTTTTTTTTTTTAGCAATTTCCTATTTTCTGGCACCACAATTCCCTATTTTCTGGTTCAAGGTCTTTCTTATATTTTTCCTGCCTCTGGTCTGTAATCAATCATTTCTATAAGGAGTCCTAGTTCCTTTTATTGGAGAATGGTGTTTAGAAACCAAGATCTAAGTGGTAAATGTGCTCATTGCTATTGGGCAATCCTTGCTTCAAGGCCTTCTCAGTATTCAGAGCTTGGAAATATATTCTGTATACCAATCCATGCATATACACACATCTAGTATATTTATATCTGTATCTATCTAAGAAAATTTTTATTTTTCATACTAAATACTACTGATTTCAATTCATCACTATAGGGTCATGCTTGCCTCCCTCTTTATTTATAACTTTCCTTATTTATAACTTTGTTTGTTAAATTTAATTGAAGGACTGATCTTTACATCTTGATAAATTGTAAAAAACGTTTCTGTCTCATCCTTTCTCCCTGGAAATGGCTGACATGAGAATACTAGACATTACTAGACATTGCAGTCAGACGCTAGACTAAAGAGAATCCAGCAGATTGCATGGTCTATCTTAGTGCAAAAAAAGCACTAATTACACACTTTATATTTTATCGGCAGTGGGGTGCATGAGGGTCAGCCCAGACTCTGGAATGTGAGCTCATTGTTCCAGCCAAATGAGTCAGTTGAGATGGGAATGCAAATTTATTTGAGCAGTTGAGTATCAACATGGTTCTGAAAAAGGAAAAAAAAGTTTCCCTCTTTTCTTCTCCAACCCCCTGCACAAAACTCACCCAGTGGTCCTCTTGCCTGGACCACTGTTGTTGCTCCTAGAAATACCTTACCTCTTGCTGGCTCTGCCTTCTTTTCTCCTCCTTGACTTCTCCTCCCTCCCCTCCCAACATCCATCTTTATTTCCCTTTCATAGACCCTGTGAATTTTTACCAAACAGGTCTTAGCAGAAACCTTTCAGGGATGGTCTTCAGACTTTTTTAATCAGAAAAGCCAAGGTTACATTTTCCTTAATTTTGGTTCCCTGTTCCTCAGGGAATTTTCTGTTCTTCCGTCCTTTCATAACAGCTTGGAGTTTTTCTGCATGAAACCTCAAGGAATGCTTTACTGAAAACCAAAATTTTGCCCACCACACTCTAGATATGTGAAAAATAAGTTAGGAAGGGTAAGCGTTGCTCACTCTGATGGCACGGGAAACATTTATTATTTGAAACTCAAAAGCCTGACTCTTTTAGCTCCCTCTGGGAAGAAAGAAATAAGCCTGTTCCAGGTATTATTCCTTTTAGTGTTATCAATGAGTCCAGAAGCCCACAGACCTGTTTGACTGGGATCCTGCCACTCCCATAGCCAGAGGTGGGGGCCCCTTTCGCAGTGGCCTGGGCTGACCAGGGATGAACTCAGAATGCCCCAAAGCGAGATGATGTCAAGTCAGTGAGAGGGGGAGCCTCAGAAGAGCTCATATTTTCTTAGCTGCATCCAGGAAGTCTAGATGAGAAGGTCTTGGCAGACACACACTTCCTGAGGAGCCAACTGGGCAGCTTCTGGGGGGCACTCAGGGTATTAAATCATTGTGGGCACTGAACCATTAGCGAGACAATGAAGAACTCATTTCAAGAATTCTGAGAATACTATCCTTTCTTGGAAGGAATCCTTAGCAAAGTCACCTAGGGCTTGTTGAAAAAGGAGGAAGAATGTGGTGATTAATAAGGATAGCGATGGGGACATGCTGTGTGTAGTGGTAGCAATAATAAGTAGATGATGATAATCGTAATAATTATGAAGGTGGCTGGAATTTAATTCAGTTCTTCCTTATAAGCAGGGCAGTATGTATAAGTTTACTGTATCCACTGATTTTTCACAATTGTGTAAGGAAGTACTTTCATTTGTCCCATTTTACATCCAAGAAACTGAGGATTGA
>JAAGEH010002525.1:14438334-14738291 GCA_011751065.1 Lasiurus cinereus
AAGTACTTTCATTTGTCCCATTTTACATCCAAGAAACTGAGGATTGAAAGGGTTTAAGTATGGTGCTTGGGTTCACAGAGCTACAAAATGGTGAAGGCTAGATTAAAATTCTCAACTTGTTCTCTGAAATACTTTGCTATGTGATCTTCTTGGGAGGGTCTGTCTTGTGAGCTATAGGGTTTTGGTTTTGCTGAACTGGTCGGTATTCAAATTACTTATGCTTTAGCACAAGTGCCCACAATGCTAGTCAGATGCTCCAGAGACAGAAACTCAAGGCTGTGCCCTCCACAAGGCTGCAGTCTAATGATGGAGGTGCATGCAAGGCCATTTGCAGGACCGTACAGTGCGGGATGGTCACAGGACAAAGAATGGGATCATCAAAGCAAGTCCAAAGATTCAGCCGATGTTTGGAGCTACAGTGGCAGGAATGAGGGGAAGGTATACTAAGCAGAGCGACCAGCTTGAGCCAAAGCATGGAGGTATGAAATAACATGGTTGGGCCTAGAATGACAAGCATTTTGGTGTAACTGGAAGATAAGGTTGTAGGTGAAGAGGGAGACAAAAGCTATGAATGGAGAGATAAGCAGGGGCCTTATGTGAACCAGCTAAGCCCAGTGTTTAAAAATATGGGCTCACCAGCTGGTGTGGCTCAGTAGTTGAGCATAAACCCATGAACCAGGAGGTCATGGTTTGATTTGCAGGCTTGATTCCCTCTGAGTGGCATGTGTAGGAGATAGCCAATGATTCTCCCTCATCATTGATGTTTCTGCCTCTTTCTCCCTGTCTGAAATCTATTACACACACACACACACACACACACACATATATATACATACACACACACACACACACATATATATATATGTGTATATATATATATATATATATATATATATATATATATACACACATACATACATATATATATTTTAAAGAATGTGGGCTCTAGATATAGAAGGACCTGGGGATGAATTCCAGTACATCCACTACTAGCTGTGTAACCATGGGCTGTTTTTTAGAACTTGGCCGAGTTTGAATTTTAATATTTGGAAAATAGAGACAAATGATACTATGTAAGCTAGAATGAGGAAACGGAGCCTCAGAGAACCTAAGTACCTGGTCTTGGGTCACAGAGTTGATGAATGAGTTTGCCAGGATGCAAGTCTACTATCACACATACAGCTTTATGAGCCTCCTCAGTTAATTTCACAGGTACCAGATCACCTAACCATGTTTGCATGTCTGCCCCTGTCCTTCCCAGCCTATGTGGACACCAAGGAGAGGGATCCTATTCTATTCTACCATCACATGGTAGCCAAATAGTAAGCAAGGGTCTCAGGCTTGCCAGTATATCAGGGGTCCAAACTGTAGGGGTCTGGGCCCCATCCAGACATATTGAACCAGAATCGTCAGTATTGCCTGAGCTTTCTCTCTCGTCAAGCTGGGGTTTTGAACCATAGCAGAAAAGTATATGAGTGAATAAATGAACAAATTAACATACTTTCTGTACTAACAGGGATAGGCTAATAGGTGCTATGCCAACCATCAACCACCAACTCTTAGTGGCTTAAAACAATAAAGGTGTGGGTTTTTTGCTCAAATTATATGTTCACAATGGACTGACTAGAGATTCTGTTCAACAGAGCAGTGGCCCAGAAATGACACATACTCTCTCCATGCACACACTCCTTGGCTAGGACTAGCCACATGATCCCACCCAAGTGGGCCAGAAGTACAATACTGAATATGTCCAGAAGGTGGGAAGCCAGAGATTATGGGCAAACAGCACAGATGACTGGCAGATTTTATGGAGCTTGCATATTTATTTCACTTTTACTTCCAAGTGAGACCTAAGAAGCTTGCTCAAGGCCAAATAACAAATATGGAGGTGGTTTTGAGCTCTTTTTCTATCTCCTCCCCCATTCCCAGCTAAAGGCCATAATTATTATTATTATTATTTTTAATACAAGGAGGCCGGATGGTATATAGCATTAAAATTAGTGGCTAAAAGTTTGGGATCTGGATTGCCTCCAGACCTTCAGCTCTGCCATTTACCAGATGTGTCAACTGAGCAAGTAACAGAACCATATGGTGCTCATCAAAGAAATGGTCAAAAGAGGGGAGGGGCTAAGAACTAATATGTTTTCATGAATGAAGTGTTTAAAGCCAGGCATGAATTACCTAATGGTATTGATATTGGTGGGAGTATGTGGAATGTGTGTGAGGGGTGGGGGTGGAGGGAGGTGGTGGGTGGGGAGAGTAGATGTGAAAGACTGCCCAGGATTTGGGGTGGCTCCTGACACAGTCAGGGAAGATACATGTTCCCCATAAGCTGTCCCCTTCCTCCCTGCACCAGTGTGAATATTTGGGCTGCAAGGAACAGAAAAGCCAACTCAAGTTGATTTAACCACATGCATCAGCTCAGGGAAGGGGCCATCCGGGCCTTGTGCCTCTAGGGTCAGTTCAGCAGCTGCTGATGTTAAGAACCCAGGGTCCTTTGGTCTCTCTCCTCTGCTCTGTGCCGCCCAGGGCCTATCCTATCCCACAGTTGTGGGAAGAGCCATTGGTGATAACTGAGGTTCATGTCAGGCAGGGAGAGTGTGCTGGCCTCCTTAGCTCTCTCTTACAGCAGTGAAAGTTCCCCTGGCCACTCATCTTAGCAAGACTCTCTCCAAGTCTCATTGGCTTTGCCTGTGAAAGGTCAGCGTTCTCTATGGAAATGCTAGCTGGTTTAGGCAGAAAGGAGAATGAAATAAAGGAAGCTGGATATCCCACAGAATCATTGGTGGGCTGGAGGAAGGAACTTGAGGCTAAACTTCTAGAAAAAATGCCCCAAACCACACTGCAGGCCTGGCCTTATGAGCTAGCTGCCACCCTCCCGTCTGCTTTCACTGCAGCCACCACTGCCCTCAGCACCGGTGCAGCTCTGCATCAGGAGCTCCACTCTGCACCACCATCTCCAGAGCTGACTGCTTTGGCCACCAGTCATATCAACAGAACCCAGGCTCAGCCTCACATGGTACCTGTGGCCAGCAGAACCTGCATCATATCCCAGTCCTAGTTTCAAATCAAACATTGACTCGAGATATTGACAGCTGTGTCCTTGACCAAGCATCAGTGGGGCAGAGGTGTCAGGATTCCATAATGAGCTTGGATTGGCCAAAAGGGCAGAATGGGCATTCGGGGACCAATGGCATTCAACACATCACTCTTCTGCCTCCAGTTAGGTTCCCTCCTCTCTCCCCATATGCTCAGGGTATATACATATCCGAGATGCTTCTAGAGGTCCCGCCACCCTCCTTTCTTCCCAGCTGCCAACACTTACCTTCTCCTTGATGATCCATGCCATCCCTATCTCTGGAATGTTCTCCCCTCTCCTCCTAGTGCACTCCAATGCATCCTTCAGAATTTAGTTCAAACAAGTTCTTTTCTACTTTCTACCCAGACTTTTTTTTTTTGGGGGGGGGAGTGGGAACAGGGAGTCAGGGAGTCATTTGCTCTTCTTTTTCATCCTATTTACCATATAACATTTCAACGTTTATAGGTTCAATTGTTTAATTAACACCTCTGTCTCCTAGCCCATAACTGTGATGAGAGGATGGGCCATGACTGTCTTACTCATAGCTACTCACATAATAACTGGCACTTAAATGCTTAATATGTGTTTAATGAATGAATGAGTATTAAATGAATCCATTTTAGGCATGTATAAAATTCCTCTTGGATCAACAGATATTTAAATAGTGCTTTTTGAGAACTATACATTAAACCTTTAGAGGTGTGCATATTAGAATCACTTCAGTTGTTTGTGTTGCCTTTTTTTTTTTTAGTCAAACTATAATGCTTCAATGGATCCTATTATGTCCACCTCTTCCTCGGTGAGAAACAGTTCCATAGTGACACATTGCCATTGATGGGAATGTGTGGTGTACCTTGTGCTAGGGTAGAAACCTCACTTTGGGGTACCATGGCTGAGGGTGATGGCAGCTTCAGTTCCCATAAAAACTTTCCCCCCAATCATGAGATCACTATAGTTATATTAACTCCCAGCCTCACCAAAATTCTCTTAAAAGTTTCAACTTTTTTTTTTTTTTTTGCCAGTAACTTAAAAATATTTGGGTGACTTTTTCTATACAACGAGAACATTTAAAAAAAAAACCAGCTGCTAGTCTTCCAGGAAACTGGGAAGAGCTTAAGAAGAGTCCAGTCTATTTTCATGATCAGGAGGAGGAACAGGGGTAATTTTGTCCATTAAAGAGCATTTATTGTTTCCAGAGTGCTAGAAACTAATTTTATTCCCATGCCTGAGCAAATAAGGCCACATCCCTCCAAAGTGATTTGGAGTTTATGTTGAGAGATGAGGAACGAATGAAATGTCACAGACATTCCCAGGATAATAATAGCTATAATATATTGAGAGCTTAACCTGTGCAAGGCACTTTTGTACCTGCTTCACAAATATTAACTTGGTTAATCCTCCCAACAACCCATGTATATCATTTTTAAAAAACAAACAAACACAGAACTCTCTATATCATATGGAACCTGGAGTAGTCAGAAATAGGATAAATTATTTTGAATTTAGAAACACATTCCTTATTTATTTTTAATTGATTTTTAGAGAGAGAGGAAAGAAGAGGGATAGAAATATCGATGAGAGAGAAACATCATCTATCAGCTGCCTCCTGCACATCCCCTGCTGGAGATTAAGCCTGCAATCTGGGCATGTGCTCCAACCAGGAACTGATCCAGTGACCTCTTGGTTCATACATAGGCACTCAACCACTGAGCCACACCAGCTGGGCTTAGAGCTTATTTTAGATGAGAATATTGAGCATGTTCTATCTGGAGGAAAATATACTGTGTCTCAGACTGGAGTCCTGAACTCAGGGGATTTTTAGGTTTTCAGCTTCATGAAGACATAAGTTTTTAGGAGTAGGGAAGAACCTTGATGGTCACTGAAGTCAAAGTACGTATTTTGGGATATAGCCTGACTTGAAGTGTAACCCCAGCCCTCTCACTTACCAATTGTGTACCCTTGGCAAGTTCTTTCTCCTCTTAGTTCCTTGATTTTCTTAATTTTAAAATGGGTACAATTTACCATTCACATGGGGTTATTGGAAGGACTAAGTGAGCTAATGAATTATAGCACCTGGAGTAGTATTTGACACCTTGCTGCTGCTCATCAGATGTGATTTCCCTTCCTCTCTCACTTCCTCAATCGGGTGGTTTGAGTGATGCTGGCCCATGGAGGGACACCCATGCCCTTTGAGAGTGGCATTGTTTATGGAGGGAGTGGAAAGCTTGCAGGGTGGGCAAACCAACTTTTGCTGATATTGATATGACTGACCATCAAGGGGGCTGAGTATAGCCCTAATGGTGAAGGGATAGCTAGAACCTCCAAGGCTCTTGATTTTTACAACAGCTTGTTGGTCCAGCCCAACTAGCTCATGCTAACTCATGGGACTTTGGTGATCTGCAGTAGTTACTCTGAACTCAGACCCAAGTACAAATCCTCTCTCATTACAGAAACTTAGGCCAGTTTCTTCATCTCCCCGAGTCTCCGTTTTCCTATGACTTCACTTGGAAGACTATTGGTAGTGACCTTGAAATGCTCTCAATAAATGCTAGTTCCTCTTTTTTGTGGGGAACATGTTCCAAGACCCCAGTGGATGCCTTACACATGGGAGAGTTCTGAACTCTTATCTATACTTATATATATGTTTTTTCCTATACATATATACCTATGAAAAAAGGGTTCCTTGAACACAAGCACTATGATCCTAAGGCATTTGATGAGATAAGAGAGGCAGCTACCCAGTGACTAACAGAAGGGGAGCACATAAAGCAAGGATAGCTGGACCGAGGGATGATTCATATCTTCGTCTGGACAGAACGGAAGGCTCGAGATTTCATCACACTAGTCAGAATGGCCTACACTTTAAAACTTATGAAGTGTTTATTTCTGGAATTTTCCATTTAATATTTTTGGACTGTGGTTGACCACAGGTAACTGAAACTGCAGAGAGCAAAACCCTGGTTATGGGAAAACTACTGTTTATAATGTCATGATTTTACCCTTAAGAAGTAGACATATGGTTCTCTATGCCGCCTAATATCACATACTTTCTGGTTCTATGTCCTGTGTCCCATAGAACTACTATGCTCTCTACCATCATCAAAATGCCACTGGTCCGGAAAGGCGATAGAACAAAATATATTCAGATCATTTTCAGGGCGCTGTACGGGGTCTGGAACAGGGAGGCCTTTGGGAAGGTTGTGTAATTTGGGAGAAATGTTTTCCTGACGGTAGCTCCAATAAACCAGAGGGACTGTAGCAACTAATAGCCTAGGGCTCTCACCTGGGTGAACCTTGTGAGGAAGTAAAGACTGGTGCTGAGAGTAGTGTTCTCAGCGGAAGGGGGGCAGGGACAGGGCCTGTGGGGGCTTGTCATGGAGGGGAGAAATGGGGTTTTGACTTGAGAGTCAGACAACCCCAGATGCCAATTCCTACCTTGAGTCCTGGAGCTAGTGACTTAACATTGTTGAGCCTCCGTTTCTTCCTCTCTGGAATGGGGAGTACTAGTATGGTAATACCCATTTCTTGGGGGCTGCTGCGAGGACCCAAAGGGAGTTGTGAAAGCAATGGGCACACATGTGCCCTGGCAGACCAGCTGCTGGGATTACTGTGGCCGAGGCCAGAGCCTTTGCAAAGGCGCCCAGGTCCAGGGCTCAAGGCGCGCGCATGCGCACGCGTACCAGCCGGCCGGCCGGCCAGGTGAGAGTGGCGGCCGTCGGTCTCGCACCTGGCTTTTAACCCTTCACCTTCACGGAAGTGGGCGGGATGGATATAATGACTGGGGCGCAGGGTGCTAAGCACCGCTCTACCCGACCCTGAAGCTAGGGGTGGCTGAGAGGGAGCGAGCCGCGTCTATTCCAGGCCCGGCTCGTGCGCGCTGGCCGCGGGAGGGCGGGGGAGCGCCGGGGAACCCGAGGGGAGCGAAGTCTCGCGAGATCGCGCGCGGCGGCGTTAGCGGCGGCGGCGGCGGGGCAGCAGCGGAGCGGCCGGGGAGGTGAGCTGCGGGCGGTGGTGGCGACCGTTGGGGGCCGCCGACGGGGTGAGAGTGGCGGAGACCCAGGGTCCGACGGGGGAACGGGTCGGACGGGCGGCCCGCGTCCTGGGCGGCAGTCCCAGCTCGCCCCGCGGCTGCAGCGGAGCCGCCCGGTCCGCCCCGTCCCGGGACCCGCGCGGACGGGGCGGGGCGGCCTGGCCGGGGTCGCCCGGGGTCCATCCCTCTGCAGCCGGACCTGCTCGGGTGCGACCACGGCGCCCGGCGCAGTCCCCCCACCCCTCTGCCGGCAGCGGTGTGGCGCCGAGGACGCGGTGCTGCTGGCAGTGCCAACACCATTTGAGCCTTTCCCGCACGCCGGGCACGGAACTTGCGCGGGTGCCCGCCAGTGCTGCACCGAGAGCGGCAGCTCCCGGCCCCAAGTCACATTGCTGGGAGGGGGTGGGATGGGGGGCTCAGGCACACTGACCCAGCGCCCACGCCCGTCCTGGCCGCCCACCCTTTCCCCGCCCCCACTGGCAGGGCTCTGAGGCTAGAGTTCTAATACTCGGGTCCCCCTCGGGCTGCAGAGGGTGTGTCCGGGAGCCCCTACCCTCCCTACCCTCCCAAATAGAATGCAGCCTGGCCCTCGGCGTTTGTCAAATCCCCCAAAGGGTCCTTGATCCCGAAATGGTTAAGAGCTCTTGTTTGTTCCTGTGGGAGAACAGACGTGGGCTTGGAGCAGCGGTGTGCGTCGGAATTGTAATATCGGGTCCCCGGGCTTGTGTTAGTTAGGCAGCGGAAACTTTTTAAGTTTGATTTTTGTCAAGCATGTGATTCTACTCCTTGGAGCAGTGATGCTCAGAACCGAGACTCCTTTTCTTTGCCACAGATATTTTTGAAGCCCACTTTACGGCCATGAAATAAAATTTACCATGAAGTACACATAATCAGTATGATGTTCCAGTTTAAATGCAAGGGAAATCTAAAAGGAGAGCAATGTGAGACATGCCATTGCCATATCATTGTAGTACATACTCTGTTAGAAGACGGCACGTGCCTGGGTGTTTGCACCTACATTTGGATCAAAGAGCGATAAAAATATTAGGAGTTATTTCTAACAAGAAAAAGAAGGGCCAGAGATGTAGATGGACACTGTGTGTGTGTGTAGGGGGGGGGGAGGTAAAATGCCAAGATAAATTACAGACTATCACAATATACACACAATATAACCCTTCTGTGATTGCCGTATTTTCAAGTTACATTGTATGGCACCTTTTGTGTCACAGACTTTGAGACACATACTGGATTCTTTCTGCTTACTGATAATAATAAAATAACAAGATTGAAAATTTTGGCTTCAATGCCAATATTTCACTTACTAGTTTAGATATGCTCAGTATATGACACTGCAGTGTTAACAGTACGTTATGTTAGAAAAATGGTCACTGATTTTTAGACATTAGTTATTTTAGCTCAATTTTCTTCACATTAGCTATATTTTCCTAAATTACCTTGGGTTTTCCATAATATAAAAACTTTTCAGTGTTATGTCCTAAAGTGATGCCATTTTTATCGTGATTAATCCGGTTGGATATTTAAGAGATTCTCAGGACGACTCTTCACCACTTGGGTCTGTCCCATGCATCTTGGCTCCCAAACACAGTGGTGTCTCCAGTCACTTTGATGACTGGTCATGTCTCTTAGGAGATAGTACTAGCCCCCCGGTGTGACCTACTGTAATGAACAGCCTTAATTATAATTTGACTAGAAGCCCAGTGCATGAGTGGGGTCTGGCCGGCCTGGCCCCAATCAGGGAGGATCGGGGCTGGACCTATTGGGAGGAGGAGATGGCTGGAGGTTGGTTGGCCCGCCCTGATTGGGGCCCAGTCAGGGCTGGGCCAGCTTGGGGGAGGAGCTGAGGGTGATTGGCTGGCGGGCCCTGCCCCTGATTGGAGTGGGGAGCCAATTGGAGACAGGATATCATGGGGAAAGGCTGTGGATTGTGGGTCAGCAGGCCCTGCCCCTGAATGGGGCGGATTGGGGGAGGGGCTGTAGGAGGTTGGTCAGCCAGCCCCACCCCCAATTGGTGTGGTGGGGACTGATAGGGGGTGGGGCTGGCTGGTGGGAAGGGCTGCAGGAGGTTGGCCAGATAGCCCTGCCCCCTATTGGGGTAGGGGATGATCAAGGGTGGGGCTGGCCGGGAGGGGGAAGGGCCATGGACAGTTGGCCAAGGGAGGTCCCCCAAAATTGGGAGATTCACTGGCAGCAGTGGGCGTCATAGCAACTGGTCGTTCTGGTCTTTACAGTGTTCTTTCTGGTCACTGGCTTTATACACACACACACACACACACACACACTCACTCTCTAGAGGCCCCTTGCACTATATTTGTGCAAGAATAGGCCTTCCTTCCCGTGGCTTCAGTCCCAGCTGCCCAGGAGCCTATAAGTTCTCGCTCCTGGCCAGAGCATCGCTCCTGTAGCTTCCTCCGCCACCCCCCTTCTCCTCATAGCAGGTGTCCCACCCATCCTGGCTGCTCCACATCTGTAGATACAAATTAACCCACCATCTTTGGCAGGTTAATTTGCATACCCACTCCTGATTGGCTGCGGTATAGCAGAGGTAAGGTCAATTTACGTGTTTCTCTTATTAGTGTGTGGGTGTGTGTGTGTATTTGACCATACCTTCGCCACATCTACAGCCAATCAGGAGTGAGTTATGCAAATTAACCCAACAAAGATGGAGGTTAATTTGCATATGCAGGCATGGAGCAAATACTGAAGACAGCATAGAAGGAAGCCAAACATTGCAGAAGGGAGCGAAGCTGTAGAGAAGGGATTGAAGCAGTGGAGAAAGGAGTGAAACAGCGGAGACAGCAGAGGAGCGAGGCAGCAGGCTTTGCTCCGGCCACAGGAAGCCCTATTCTTGTAGGAATAGGCCCAAGGAAGCCCTGTTCTTGCAGGAACCTTCCTGCAACGGGCCTCTAGTATATATATATTACAGAAAAGGGCAGAATTTAACTTACACAAACAATTTTTGTTGGGAATTTTTTTTCTTTCTGACGTGTCTTACATACCAAAAAATCAGGCCCTTGGCAGTTGGCATTTTCATTGATTATTCTAGAATTTCAGGTGGGAGACAAGACAAGTATCTATGTCCTTCTGTCTGAAAAAATTTGCTTTGTTTAATGGAAATTCTTGTTAGAAATGTTGACAGCTAAACTCTTGAATAATTGAAGAGTTTGAGACTAGAATAGAGTTGTGAAGTGACAGCAATATGTGTAAATACCTAAAAAGGCCTGGATTAAATAAAATACAAATTATTACTGTATTACCTCTTTTTAAATAACCCTCATTCTTACGTACTAATATCCATATCAGAGAATTTAGAAAATGGTTGTGTACAAAGGTGAAAATTAAAATGATCTAGTACTATATATGTTCTTAGTTCTCTTGGTATGATTAGGTAGAAATTGATTTTTCACATGAAACTCAGTAATGAAGTTTAGGGGAAAATGCAAATTGAGTTAAGGAAGTTCTACAGTGTAACATTATAAATTTCTTTTGACTCTTGTTAAACAAATTACAAAGCAAGTTTATTTTTCCGTTTTGTTCAATGGATAAATTGCTTCTTGCTGTAAGATGTTTATTGTTCATTGGTTGTGACTTTTGAAAGGTGCTATGGAAACAAACATGTAAGTAAAGACTTAGCAAAATAGAAGGATATATTTTAAATTGACTAGAGATAGATCCATTGAGTACTTTTGGATTGGAAAATTACCTAAATTGAGAGTAATTAATTTTTATTACTTTGAGCAATCACACTCCAGGATAAAAAGAGGTCACTACCTTTTTTTTTTCCTTTGCTACTTAAAAAAAAAATTACTCCTACTTTTTATATTGATCTGTACAGAACTGAACCAAATAATATGACTTGCATAGATATGGAAACTGTTACAGTTTTTAGGCATAGGGAATACATTGTTGAATGGGCCAAAGTCCATGCATAATATGGGTGAAAATGAGTTATTTATTATGTACATACCACTGAGAGTTATAATTAAGCAGTTTAATTGATGTTTTAAGATGCATATCTACAATAGAATGGTATCTTAAAATTGGTATGGTTTAATTGGCAACTTTTCTTAGCGGTACATAAAATAATAGTGTGTCTGAAAATTGATGGCATTTTAGATTCAGTGAAATAGGGAATATATAGAAATTTCAGCACATTGGTTTATGTTTAACACCAAAAACTTTATCAAGGGATGACTTGCAAAATGAAGCTATACAGCATGTCTAGATCCTTCCTTCTAAATCATAGTTCTTTACTTGGAAGATTCCTATAAAACAAATGGAGAATCAGTATTTGTAAATATGAGAAACAGACTGCTTGCTTGGTGACTTTCATGGAGAGCAGATGATGTTTTGGTTAATGCATTTGAAGTAAAGTTAATCAGTATAACCAGCAGATGTATGGTTATGATTTTTGTTTTTATCATACTGGAAGGTTCGTAGGTCCACTTATAAATGAAAGTTTTCTTAAATTGGACATCCTTAAATAGGATTTCAAAAATTAATAATTATTTTAATAAGGAATATGTTTGTAAATGTATTTTCTAAGTGTTAAGTACAGAATTTGTATGGGAGCCTGCATGGTATCTCTTCGTCAGGAAACCTGTCTAAGGACTTTTTTTCCGTCTGATAGTGAGGGCAGGTTTCATAGGAAACTCAACCACATAAAGACTGCTTATCTTCTTCCACAGGTGGACTTAGCTTTTCTTCTCAAAATGTGAGCCCTGAACCCACAGCATCCTGGGGCTTGGTAGAAATTCAGACTCTGGGCCCACCCCAGAACTACTAAACCAGAATCTGCATTTTAAGACGACCCTTCTCCAAGTGATGTAGGTGACTCTACGGGAAGCACTGGACCAGATTAGTGGCTCTCAAACTTCAGTTTGTATTATAGGGATTGCTACCTACTGCTCTCAGAGTTTCCAGTTCAGAAAAATTTGCATTTTCAACAGTTTTCACTTGAAGCTGATGCTGCTGGTCCAGAGACCATACTTTGAGAACCATTAGACCAGCTGTTCTCAACCTGTGGGTCGCGACCCCTTTGGGGGGTCGAACGACCCTTTCACAGGGGTCGCCTAAGACCATCGGAAAACACATTATTTCTCATGGTCTTAGGAACCAACAACCAGCAATGTAGTTTACTCTTGTCATATTAAGACTGTTACCCATGCTATACCACAATTCAAGACAAAATTTCATTTATTTGTAATTAGAAATAAATATTTCACAATATACAATTACATATTGTTTTTGTGATTAATCACTATGCTTTAATTATGTTCAATTTGCAACAATGAAAATACATCCTGCATATCAGATATTTACATTACAGTTCATAATAGTAGCAAGATTACAGTTATGAAGTAGCAACGAAAATAATTTTATGGTTGGGGGTCACCACAACGTGAGCAACTGTATTAAAAGGTCGAGGCATTAGAAAGGTTGAGAACCACTGCATTAGACTAAAGCAGTGGTCCGCAAACTGCTGCTCCCTAGCCGCATGTGGCTCATGAGCTGCGGTTTGCCGACCACTGGACTAAAGCATTCTTTCCATTGTACCTTCTTGTTCTCTCTCCGAATTCCTCACCCCTTGAAATAACCTTTAAATGCATTATTATAGCCCTAGCTGGTTTGGCTCAATGGATAGATTATTGGCCTGCAGACTAAAGGGTCCCAGGTTTGATTCTAGTCAAGAGCACATGCCCAAGTTGCAGGTTCGATCCCCAGTGTGGGGCGTGCAGGAGACAGCCGATCAATGATTCTCATAATTGATGTTTCTGCTCCTCTCTCCCTCTCTCTTTCTCTCTGAAATCAATAAAAATAGATTTTAGAAACATACATTATTACAGTCACATGCTTTAACTTGGTTGAAGAAAATTACTATAGTAATCTTTTATAATTTTTAGTGCTCATATATATATATATATATATATATATATATATATATGAAAGGCTAAGTGACCGCCTGGTAGCTATGAGGCACATTGACCACAAGGAGGTCGATTGTCAATGCAGGAGCTGCTGAGTGACAGCAACTTTGCAGAGTGACCTCTTGCATTTTGGGACCCCTCAGGGAATATTGGATTGCCGGTTTTGGCCCCATCCCTGGAGGACAGGCTGAGGGACCCCACCTGCTGGAAGGACCCCGCTCATTCCACAGACGTCCTTCAAGCCCAGTGTTGCCCAGGTGCGGCTGGCTGGGTAGGGACCAAGAGAGGTTGGCTCCAGAGCATGTCTGACCTGTCTTGCCCAGTCCTGCCCCTTGGGCCACGTTCTAATTAATTTCCTTTCAATGTTCATGAATTCATGCACTGGGCCTCTAGTCTATATAATAGCCTAAGCTACCATTATGGTGGAATAACCAGAACGATCCGTCAGTATGATGTGCACTGATCACCAGGAGACAGACGCTCAATGCAGGAGCTGCCCCCTGGTGGTCAGTATGCTTCTACAGGGGGAGCGCTGCTCAGCCAGAAGCCGAGCTCACAGGTGGAGTTTATTTAGCTTTTCTTCTCAAAATGTGGGCCCTGAACTATGGCTGGTGAGTGCAGTGGTGGGAGCTTCTCCCACCTCCACAGCAGTGCTGAGCAGGGACCCAAGTGGTAAGGAGCAGCGAGCAGGCAGGTGGTAAGGAGTGAGGGGTCCTGGACTGCGAAAGGGATGTCCGCCTGTTCAGACTGCGAGAGGGTGCAGGCCAGGCTGAGGGACAACTCCATCCCCTCCATGCCCCAGTGCACGAATTTCATGCACTAGGCCTCTAAGTAATATCTAATTTCAGGAAAAAATTTCTTTTAATGATAATTGGATTTTGACTCTGATTTATAGGTAGTTCTCTTTTTCTCCTTTCTATGTGCTATACTTTTAACACTTTAAAATTCATTTTGCATAAATAAACTGTTCGTATATTTTAGGACTCTAGAAACTCTCTTGGCCTAAGTTGTCCCCTTCTCTCTGAAGAAAACGTATTTGTTTCCTATAGATGTCTATTTTTCTTTGTATAGATCAGTGGTCGGCAAACTCATTAGTCAACAGAGGGGCATAGACAGAAACAAATCTACACTAATAAAAGAGTAACATGCTAATTGACCGTGCCTTTGCGACGCCCACCAGCCAATCAGAAGTGAGTATGCAAATTAACCCAATAAAAAGGATGGTGACTTATTTGCGTATGTAGGCACTGAACAGCTGGGGGCAGGGCAGGATGCTTGTGTTGTTGCCATGGTGATGATGCAGGCATTCCTCATCACCCCAGCCGCTCCAGGCCTCTGGACAGCATGGGAAGGTGGAAAGGTGGCTTGGAGCCAGAGTGGAAAGGCAGCTCCAGCCAGAGCGAAGGTGGTGCCAGCAGCCAGGGGAAGGATGGCCCATTCTTGCACGAATCTTCATGCATTAGGTCTCTAGTACCAGTATAATAGTATATACTCTCTCCTTTTTATATAAAATATAGAATACTTGGTAAATGATTCTGCTGCTTTTTATTTCTTCATTAAATACCTTTTTGATCTTATCATATTAGTGTATGGAAAACAAATATTTAACAACTTCAGAATATCCCATTGTATTCCTGTACCATAGTTTATTGAACTAGCTCCCACTGATGCATATTGCATTTTTTACAGTCTCTTACAATCACAGACAACCTGGCTCGAATAACCTTGTACACGTGTCATTTTGTATATGTGAGGTGTCTATGTAGGATATCTTTCCAGAAGTAGTATTGCTGGGTCAGTGAACAGTGTAATTATAATTTTGATAAATGCTGCCCTCCTTCAGGGTTGTACCATTTTGAACCTTCTCAAATAATATATTAGAGTGCCTGTTTCTCCATAGCCTGATAGCCTGACCAACAGACTCTAACCTAGGAGTTTATATCAGTTTGATAGGTGAAAAATGATAACTAGGTGTAGTTTTAATGTGCATTGCTTTATGAATGAGACTGAATATCTTTTCATATATTTAAAGCCTATTTTTAATTCTTTTTCTATGAGCTATCTGTTCCTGCCCTTTGCACATTTTTTTTTTTTTGGATTGCTTTTTCTCTCATCAGTTTCTATTTGTAAATTAGCAAGATTAGCCCTTTGCTATGTGAGTTGCAGTTACTCCCAGTTGTCATTTGTATGTGGTGTTTTGTTTTGTTTTACTTTCATGTATTTTGGTATAGAGCAGGCTTAAAAGTTGTATTTTTAAGTTTTAGGTAGTTAATACTCATTTTTTTCTGGTGTCTGGATTAAGTCATGGAAAAGCCTCCAAGAATTTAGAATTTGCTTTTGTTTTCTTTTAATACGTTTATGGTTTTATTTTTAAGTCAAATTTTTGATCCATGTAGAATTTATTCTGGTATTCAGGGGTGATGTATAGATTTAACTTTGTGTTTTTCAAGATGCCTACCAGTTACCTTACCCATTTATTTCAGAATGCAATGCACCTTTATTGTATCCTGAACTTCCTAATGTATTGGGGCACATTAGCCTTTCTGTTCATACACCAGTATACGTTATTGATTTTATAAAATGTTTTGATATTTCATAAAGCTAGTTTCCCCTGTTGCCCTTCATTTTCCTGGCAGTTCTTGCTTGTTTATTTTTCCATGTGAACTTTACAATCATTTTGTCTTGTTCTGGTGGGGGAAAACTTTTAAAAAATTGAGATCATGTTAAATTTATAAACTAACAGGGAGAATTGATATTTTTTTCTGGTGTTGAAGTTTCCTATCCAAGGACATTGTATATTTTTTTCATTTTATTTTACTCTTGAATCCTTCTGAAGCTTTTAAAGATTTTCTCATATAAGTTTTACCCATTTCTTGTTAAATTCATCTTAACTATTTTTTATTTTTATTGTTTTTATCTCTTTCTCTTTTTTAAGTGGTTGTGACTGTGTATTTGAAGGCTGTTTATTTCTGTGTAAATACAGAAATTGGTAGACACTGAAGGTTGTTTTTTTTTAAGTAATTTTTTAACAGACTTTACATTCTGCAAAATCCCTTATATATTTTTGCCTAAGAAAAGGAAAGACTTGCAGTTTAATTTTGTGTCTGCATTTATTAGTTTTGTGGACATCTAGGATCTATTTGACTATTCAGAGCCTCAGTCTCTTAGTCTGTAAAAGGAGCAATTTTGTCTTTGTTAGAAAGTTGGGAGAATTAAAAAAGAAAATGTAAAGCTCATCATGTAATTCCACTTCCATCATCACTGCCACCGTGGGTTGAAATTTTCTTCTTTTTTCCTTTTTCCTAACTTAACCCCTCACCTTTAAAACACAAAAAACGAAACCATGAAGAAAAACAATAAAAATGTATTCAAATGGAAATGATAACAAAATATATTAAAATTGAAGTGTTTCGATTTGAGCAGTGTAATCAACATAATTAAGAACAGAGAATAGACTCAGACCAGCATGAGATTCTCCCTGCTTTCTATCGTCATTATTTTTTGCCCTCTTGAATGTACCCTGACAGTGAGGCTACCCAGACATCCTGTTCTGCTATCCAGTTCTACCAGTTCAGATACATACTGCCCATACCAGTAAAAAGCAGCATCTTTCTCCTTGTGTAGCTCATCTGTCCTATAACATGACCCTGGATAGGCTAGAAACTGTGAGGAGAGAATCTATGTCCAATCTGTCCACCAAAGAATGCCTAGCAAAATACCTACAATGAACAGACTCTGAGATTTGTTAAGTAAATGAATAATAATGGACATTGATCTTCCTTTTGTCTTATGTGTCTGGGTAACTTTTATCTCTCTCCAAGTACTCTGTAAGCCCCTTGAAGACAAGATTATGCCATTTGTCAATAATAAAGTAATGTCGTTACAGATTTTTATTATACAAAAATATCTATATATAAAAAGCCAGTGACTGGAACTTCGTAACAACCAGAATGACTGGTTGCTATGACACCCACTGCAACCAGCGAACCAGACTGATCAGGAGGTGGGGCCAGCTGGCCACCCCTCCCCTTATCCCTCCTCCTAGCCAGCCTCACCTCTGATCGCCCCCTCTATCCCAATAGGGGGTGGGGCTGGCTGGCCATCCTCCTGCAGCCCCTCCTCCTGCCTGGCCTCACCCCAGATTGGCATCCCCACCCTGATCAGGGACAGGGCCGGCTGGCCAACCTCTTGTGGCTCCTCCTCCCAGTCAGCTCTGCCCCTGATCAGTCCCCCCCACACCATTCAGGGACAGGGCCGGCTGACCCACTGCCCATAGCCTCTCCCCACACATCAGCCCCCACCACCCCAGTTGGCCTGTAGCCCCTCCCTCCAGCCAGCTCCACCTGCAATCGCTCTCCCAACACCAATTGGGGGTGGGGCTGGCTGGCCAGCTTCCCATGGCCCCTCCCCACGGCCAGCCTGGCCCTGATCGGGCTCTGATTGGGGCAGGATGGCCGGCCAACTTCCCACCATATCTTCCTCCCAACAGGCTTGGCCCTAATCCACCCCGATTGGGGCTGGACTGGCCAGACCCCACCCATGCATGAATTCATGCGCTGGGCCTTTAATATAATAATAAAATCAATAATTAACATTTATTGAACATTTGTTACATTCCAGAAACTGTTATAAAGTCTTGATGTTGAATATTCTCATATAATCCTCCACAATTCTGAGTTGGGTATTGTTGTTATATATACTAGAGGCCCAGTGCATGGCAGGTCGTGTCCCCTGGCCAAACTCCCGGAAGAACTCCCGGTGGAGGGGACAATTTGTATAGTACTCTGCTTTATTAGATAGAATGGGGAAAATGAGGCACACAGAGGCTTGGGGACTTGCTGAAGATGGCACGAGCTAGGACGTGGAGAGCTGGGATTCAATGCAGGTGTTCTGAGTCTAGCAACCCAACTTTTCACCTGCTTCAGTCCTTTAAGACAATTTGTCCAATAGATAGTCATTTATGTAGCTCCTTGAAAATTTTATGAAAAGTTATTTAATTATACTTGCATGTCTCAACTTTCTTTCCTAACAATCCCATTTTAGTAACTTCCATTTTGTTTGCCAATTTATCTTAGACTTCATGTTCTCCAGGAGGCTTTATTTGACCACCCTGTCTGGCATATAAGTAGGTATTCAATAAAAAGTAATTTTCACTTTCCCCCCCCCTTCTTCCAGGTTCACAATAAAGGTGCTAATAAAGAGAATGTAAGGCAAGAATCTAATTAAAATATTTGACTGAGGTAAGTTTTTTTATGATTTAATTTTTATAAAAAACCCTTATCTCTTATTATTGTTTTTTGTTTGTTTTGTTTTTTAATATTCACCTGAGGACATTTTTTCCATTGATTTCTAGAGAGAGTGGAAGGGAGGGAGGAGGTGAAGAGAGAGGCAGAGAAACATCCAAGTCAGATACATCCATTGGTTGTCTCCTGTATGTTGCCCCTATCTGGGCCAGGGAGCATGCAACCAAGGTATGTGCCTGTAAGTGCCCTTGACCAGGAATCGAACCTGAGACTTTTAAGTCTCTGGGCCAATACTCTAACCACTGAGCAAAATTAACCAGGGCTTATTATTGTCTTTAATTTCTCTCCACAGCCTGTTTTCTTAAGATGTAAGAGGGAGATTGCTTTAGGAGTGTTTCAGTTCATGGCACCTGGGATTCTTAGGTGGATGCCAGAAAGGTGGGCTGTTTGAATAAAATCATTTAAATTCCCATTATCTTGTTTGAGGGCATACTACTGAGAAGGAGATCTAGCAGGTGGAAATCCATAAGCTGTTTGGTGATTGTATCTACAACTTTCAGTGATAGCTTTGTTTTTTTTTTAAAATAGGGAGTTGAAGAGATTTGAAGTCACTGTGATAACATAGCAACACTTATTTTTCTTAAATGAAAAGTTGTTGTATTTTGTTGTTATAATAATGAAAAAAACCTTCCACCAGTATAAAACAACATAATGACATAAATAAACACCCAACTTCTACCACCCAGAAATAACTGCCGTTAGTATTTTGGTGAACATACTTTTAGGAACTTACCTGTAAAATAAGTATTTACATACAAATCTTTAAGTAAATTGATTTATACTATATATGATGGTCTTTTTAATGCAACAGTATGTTTTGTACATTTCTATACATGATTGTAAAAGACATGCATAATCATACATGATTATTTTACTGGCTACCTAACATGCCATTGTTTGAGGCAACATAATTTATTTAATCACTCCTTTGACAACAAAAATTTAGCTTGTTCCTAAGAGATAATAGTTAATGATGTGTTGATCAACCCTGTACTTACATTGTTATATACTTGCTCATTTATTTTTTAGACATACAGGTGCCGAGTCAAATATTACACGTTTTAAATGTTTATACATATGGCTAAAGTGCCCTCTGTAAAGACTAACAATTTATTATCACTACCCTCCCACCTCATCCTGACCCCCAGCAAAGTCTCTGAGGGTCATATTTTCCATACCCTGCTCACACTAAGTTTTTAAATCTTTTTAATTTTCTCCAGTCAATAGAAAAAAAAAAATGATACCTTTCTGAGATAGCAAGGTTTTTGCCTAAAATAAACTTATGTTTTCAAAGACCTCCCTCATTCTATATAATAAAATACTAATATGCAAATCGACAAAACAGTGTAATGACCAGTCACTGACACACACTGACCACCAGGGAGCAAATGCTCAACGCAGGAGCTGCCTTTTGGTGGTCAGTGCACTCTCACAGGGGGAGCACTGCTCTGCCAGAAGCCAGGCTCATGGTGGCAAGTGCAGTGGCGGTGGTGGGAGCCTCTCCCACCTCTGTGGCAGTGCTAAGGACCCTTCAGGGGAGAACCAACTGCTAGTTAAGGCATGCTCCCCAGCAGTCAGACATCCCCTGAGGGGTCCCAGACTGTGAAAGAGCGCAGGCCAGGCTGAGGTACTCTCCTCCAGTGCATGAATGTCATGTACTGGGCCTCTAGTTTGATATATTTATTTACATGAAGGATTTCCTTATTGAGGTGATTTTCATGTGTGAGAAACTCTTGGACTTAAATGTGATGAATATGTTAAAATATGTTGTGTGCTTTGTTTTTAGCCTAACCCATAAATATTTTTAAATTATTGACACTAACTGTTTTGGGTACTGAAAATTTCCCTCTATAGAGAGCAATACCTGTTTTGCTTTAATTTATAGTAGAGCTTTAAAAACTTCAACTTCTTAATAGATTTTAAACATGACTACAGTTGTAGAAAAGCATACCAAATATGATTTGCAAACTTGGGTGATCATGAGATATTATTGAGTAACGTGAACTAAGTGAATATGCTTTCACATGTAAACCTCTGAATATTGGTGTTGAGTCTCATCTATCCAAAGGATTTTGCCTGTTGCAGATATAAATGTGTGCTCTAATTTTATGTTTGTTTTAGATTTTATTTCGATCAAATAGGATTATACACACCATTAACCTACTCTTTGTTCTTTGACTCAATAAAAACCAATTAAAACTGATCTCTTCCCAAGCCAGCCAGTTGGAGTGTTATCCTAAACACCAGAAGGTTGCCAGTTCCATTCCCAGTTAGGGCACATAACCTCGCTTGTAGATTCGATCCCCATTTGGGGGTGTATACAGGGGCAACCAATCGATTTTCCTACCCTCTCTTTCCCTTTCTCTCTCTTTAAAAAAAAATCAATAAAAACATATCCTCAAGTGGGAATTAAAAAGTAATTTATCTTTTCCCTAGATATAAAATTCACATTCTAATAGGTTGCATTCCATGTGAGTGCTTTTAAGTCCAAGTTAAAATCATTGAGCCAGGACCAAGGGTGTTTTATTTACCAGCTTACATCTAGCAACTTATCTGATACCTAGAATATACATGATAGACACACAAACTTTTTTGAAGGAGTAAATGATTGGTGAGTATTATCATTGAGTTAGAATTAAGATGTAAAAGAGAAGTAACTTAAATTTTAATTAGGAAACTTAATTCCTTGGAGAATAAAACTAGCACCTGTGATTTTTAAATGCTCGTAACATAGTTATATTTACACTTGCTACTTTAAAATTTTGTGACCTTTTGTTTAGATTATTGATTTGCACTACATCTCATTTCAGACTCATATACATTACGGTATTTTAAATACTCTTTTTCATTTGTATTTTTGTTGTTGCTATAAAGGGCAAAGTAGTATCTAAACTAGGTAAGATACTAGATCTTATTAAGGAATCCTATTTATATTTCCTATTATAGACAAAGTATTTTTTCAGTTATGTTATTTGAAGACAAGAATAAAGTGAATTCCCCAAAATCTATTTTAAGTTATAATAGAGAGAAATTGAGTTGTATTTATTAAAAATAGAAGTAGAAACAGAGGGAAAGTGGGAGTGGGTGGGTGGGAAGAGATCAACCAAAGAAGTTGAATGCATATATACATCACCCATGGACACAAACAGTAGAGTGGTGAAGGCTTGGGATGGGAGGTAGGGATGGACTAGAAGAGATCCATGGGAGAAAAAAGGGGACATCTGTAATACTTTCAACAATAAAGATTTTTTTTTAAATAGAAGATATGGATTGCCAACAATTGAGAATATATAAATATTTGTCCTGTAGCCTGCCTATTAAGCTTTTCTGACTCCTACACCATGTTTTTATAGCAAAAATAAACAGAGACGATGGAAAAATTATCTACCACATTTTTTTTAACCCCCACCCATTAACATGAGTTTCCACTGATTTTAGTGAGGGAGGAAAAGAGAAAAAGTAAAAAACACATCGATGTGAAAAAGAAATATTGATCAGTTGTCTCCCATACTCACTCTGATGAGGGATGGAACTGCAACCTAGATATGTGACTTAACTGGAAATCAAACCCACCACCTCTTGATGTAGGGTTGACACTCCAGCCAACTGAGCCATATCAGTCAAGGCTCTAATATGTTTTAACAATATTATGGATGCTTGTCTCATACATTTTATTTCCACTGGAATATGGGATTCTAATAAGGGAATGCATGTAACATTTTAAAAATTGACTTAATAATTTAGCAATTTTTATTTGTGTTTTAATTTGCTTAGCAACTCCTTCCTTAAAAAAGAGTCTAGCCTGGTGGTGTGTCTTATTGGATTGAGAGTCATCACATGGACCAAGAGGTCCTGGATTCAATTCCCAGTCAGGACATATGCCCGGGTTTGGGGCCTGATCCCCAGGAGGGGGCCTGCAGGAGGCAGCCAATCAATGTCTCTCTCTCATCGATGTTTCTGTCTCTCTATTCCTTTCCCTTTCCCTCTCCCTAAAAACAAGTAAAAAACTTAAAAATAGTCCAGTTCAGCCGGCATTGCTCAGTGGTTGAGCATTGACCTAGGAACCAGGAGGTCCCGGTTCAATTCCTCATCAGGCATATGCACGGGTTGCAGGTTCAATCCCCACTGTGGGGCATGTAGGAGATAGTCCATATTAACTTTGGACTATATTTTTAAAAAGTCCAAAGTTAAATATAGGCAGACTTGAAATTACTGAATTTTTAGTTGTACCTAAATTAATGAGTTTTCCTAGACTTTTCCCTCTGATATTGTGGCTAATGGTATAAGCTTGTATTTGTTTTCTAAAATAACGACAGTTTGGGGTTCTTTAATCTCTTTTCTGTGGCAGTATAGAAATTAGTGTATTGGTAGCTTTCATTTCACTGATGAGTTAATTTCTTTAAACCTAATTCTAAAAATACTCTGAAAAGTGAGGAATTACTACCAGTAGTAAAGACTATCATTTATTTCTTTAGCTGCATTTGTAAACATTTTTATACTGTACTAAAATAGATTTTGCCCAGCTGGTGTGGTTCAGTTGTTGTGTTGACCCATGAACCAGGAGTCATGGTTCAATTTCTGCTAAGGGCACCTGTCCAGAATGCAGGCTTGATCCTTGTAGTGGGGGAGGGAGTGCAAGAGGCACCCAATCAGTGATTCTCTCTCATCATTGAAGTTTCTATCTTTCTCTCCTTCTCCCTCTCTCTGAAATCAATAAAAAGATATTTTTAAAAACCCTCAGATTTTAAGATATTGTTTAGTGAGTTGGATTTTGTGCATTTGTAATAGTTTTTTCCTATTTTAGTCATCAAGCTTAAAATTTAGACTGGCAGTGTAAGTGGTTATTTGATTGGAAGATTGGATAGAGGAGAAGTTCTGTCTTCATATACAGAATTTGTGGTGCAGACAGAATATTTAGATGAAACTCTTGTGATCAGGGTGAGAGTATAGAATTGCAGTAGGAAGGGAAAAAAATTAAGTGCTTATATACAGAGGATAATTGATCCCTAGCAAAGCCAATACTGGGCTTATTTCTATAGTATCTGTAACTGAGTTGATCTCTCACAGAGGTCTTACTAAGAGTGTTAAGGATAGAATTATAGAAAACAGGGATGGAGAACAGTAAATTTGGGTCACAAGTTCCATAGAGAGCACAATGTTTAGTAAACCTCCCTAGGGGTATTCTCAGCCTCTTGACTGTCCCATCCTCCTTGAGAAATTTTTGTCCTCCTTAACTCTGGAAGCTTTGCATAGTGTTTGGGCATGATGGTTATGTGTTTGGATTTGGGAATAGAAGTCTGGCTCTGCTTATTTCTGTTGTCTAGATACTCTCTTTAAAAAGATTTCCAACATGAGAGTATGGCTGAACACCATCATTTCCCCTGTATCATACTATAATGACAAATATGGGGGTATTATGCAAGTTTTTCCTTCATGCCAGTTTGTTCAGAGAGGACACACAGTTCATAGTGAGGGTTGTATATATTAAACCCAGTAAGTTTTGTTTTAAATAGATTTCAGTGTATTCTAATGTAATAGAGTTTTTTAGTCTGAATGTTCCAGCAGTCATCACTCAAATATTAATTGCTATCATTGGCAAAGGATATCTTCCTACATCTTTTCTGGAGTGCTTGCAACCATAACACTTCTGTTTTCTTTTACTTTGAGAATTGATTCCTGACACTTGGAAATTATAATCAGACTAGAGGCCTGGTGCACAAAATTTATGCACAGGTGCAGTCCTTGGGCCTGGCCATTGATCAAAGTGTGAGCATCTGATGTGGAAGGGCAGGTTCCAGGTGACCTCTGGGCCCTGGGCAGTACCTGGGCCTCCAGGCCCCTACATCCCCCCTCTGTCTGAGTCATCAGGCTCCCACCGATGCCACTGGTTGCCATCTGTGGGGCAGTTGCGGGGCTATCAGGCCCCACTCACATCTGCCTTGGCCTGGTGCTGCCCACTCACCCGCTCCACCATCCCACTGCGGTCCCACTCTCATCAGGGTTCATTGGACTGGCAGCACCTCCACTGCCGCCTGCTGCCAGTGCCATGTCACTGATTCCCACCATGTTCCGCGCCGCCCCCCTGGTGGTTAATGCACATCGTAGCGCGTGATCAAACTCCTGGTCAAAGGGACAATTTGCATATTAGGCTCTGCACTGAAAAATATGCATTTTCTGTAATAGTAGTTGCGTCTCTTGGTGTCTTAGTTCAGTGCTTATAAATACTTATTAGGTGAATGAATGCTTTGTGTCATGCCCTAAATTAAGACCTTTAAGACAGACTTGATGGCTTTCCCACCTTCAATTCTTCAGGAAGGGGGATAATTTATTTAATGTGAAATCTTCATAGAATCTTTCAGTTGTTTAGATATCCTTGTGGTAGAAGAAGGATGGCTGATGTGAGTTACTTATCTGATGATATAAGCTCTAAAATGAGTATGTGATTAGAAGAGTTGAGAGCAGTGAGGGTTTTTATGGTGGAGGCATACATTTTGAGCATTGGGTCTCTACTGTGTGTGTGCATTCCCTCCTTTAGTTCTCACAACTCTGAGAGGACAGATACAGTCATGCCGGTTTTAGAGAATAGAAGACCTCAGTTATGAAATTTGTCCTTGGGTATACAGCTTAAGTAAGTTAGTAAAAAGAATGACTTAAATCCAGATCTCTCTGGCTCCAAAGTCCATGCCCTCTTCTTAGGTACATTAACTGAGAAACGGGTATCACAGTTGCTAGAATGTTTCTGTTATTGTAGATAATTGAAATGTTGGACAGAATGAAGATAAAGCTACTTTATCATCACCATCATCATCGTTCCTACCATCCTCTTTATTTCTATCGTTCTTTAACATTCACTGATGAAGTTTAGGAGCCTGCCAGGGTGTCTGGCTCACTGTGTTCAATACAACATAGGCTTGTTTAATTTAACAGTGCTCTGAGATGAAAGGTTCATGACGGCCAAGTACAAACAGACCTTCTGTTGGATGTTAATTTTGTTATAGAAGAGATGCTTGGTTTTCCTTGCTCTTTGCTAATAAAGAAGCTGGCACATTTTCTCGTGAGTTAAAAAGGATTTTGACTTGTTTATATCTGTGTAATCAAAGGGAAGTGAACAGTTCTGATAAACATTTTTTGTGTGCAGATCTTTGGTTCATTTCATACCTGCCAGGGAATTGCAAATTGTATGCTCTTGCTCTTTTCTCTTTTTACTTTGAATTTGAGTTTATGGTTCACTGTAGGGATTTCATGGTATGAAAAGAAAGAAATTATTTCTTCATTTGAACAGACTTTGTATATTCTTATAGGAGGTTATCCTAAAGTAGGCAGAATGATTTAATCAGGCCACTGCACAGAGGTGTCAGTGTATCATTTTTTTAGTCATTTTTTTAATGACAGCTCTGTTGAGACATAATTCACATACCACAAAGGTCACCTATTTAAAGAACACAATTCAATAGGTTTTAATATATTCACAGAGTTGTACATTGATCCCCACTGTCTAATTCCAGAACACTTTCATCACCCCAAAAAGAAACCCATACCTAATTGGCAGTCACTCTTCATTCTTCCCTTTCTTTAGCCCCTGGAAATCACTTTCTGTGCTTATGGATTTGCCTGTTTTGGACCTGTCATATAAATGGAGTCACACAATATATGTGGCCTTTTGTGTCTGACTTCTTTCACTTGGCATGTTTTTGAAGTTCATCTATGTGGTAGCATGTATCAGAAATTTCATTTCTTCTTGTTGCTGAATAATATTCTATTGCATGGATATTCACCCATTGATAAACATTTGGGTGGTTTCTATATTCTGGCTGCTATGAATAATGCTACTGTGAATTTTCAGGTACAGGTTTTTGGGAGGATATATGTTTTCATTTCACTTGGATATGTATCTGGGAGTAGAATTGATGGTCTTATGATTAACTCTATATCCTAACCTTTATATGAACTACCAAACTGTTTTCGAAAGTGGCTGCACATTTTATATTCCTATCAGCAATGTTAGAGGATTCAATTTCCACATATCCTTGCCAACATTTATTATTTTCTTGGTGTTTGTTTTTTTATAGTAGCTATCCCAGTGGGTATATGAAGTGGTATCTCAGGCAGTTTTGCTTTGCATTTCTTTAATGACTAATGATATTGTGCATCTTTCCATGTGCTATTTGGCCATTCATATTTCTTTTTTAGAGAAATATATGTTCAAATTCTTTTACTATTTTTAAAATTAGGTTGTCGTTCTATTGTTGAGATGTAATAGTTCTTTATTCTGGATATATACATGTATTCGCACATTCTTGTCAGATAAATGAAGTGTAAAATTTTCCTGCCATTCTTAAAGTTGTTTTTTGAAGCAGAAAGCTTTTATTTTTTATGATGTTCAATTTATCTATTCTTTGGTTGTTTGCGCAGTCTTCTCTCTGTTTGAAATTCTGTGTAACTTTAAAAAATCATTAATTATTTCTCTTAATGCAAAATTGAGTAGTCAACTAGTTAACTATATAGGAGATTAGAGGTATGAAACATCTTTCATTTTTTCAAATATTCTCACCTAATTCCAATGTGAAAAGACCAGTTTTTCTAATCTAACACCCAGTGTTCCTTTTTTTTAAATTAGAAAAATGACTTTTCAGTGTTCTGCCTAGCTCAGAATGCAAGCATCATTCTGTGAATTTGACTGGGCTTGGGGATCCAGAGGTGAGTGGAACATGGCCCTATCCTTAAGAAACAAGTGCGCACATTCCATGCTAGTAGCATGCACAAAGGAGGTATGCAGGAGAGGAAGGAGTATACTCCCATCTGGGCAAGAATGCCTCGTTAAGAGGAGACATTTGTGTTCAATCCATAAAGATGGATAAGCTATCAGAACTTTTTGTTAGGGTCTGTGATTCTCTCTTCTGGTTACTTGCTGCTGTGTTTGCCATGTTTCCTGGCACCAGATACCTTATAGCAATAATGTTTAAGATTATTGATGTAATAAAATGTTGACATAGGTGTGATGACTTTGATGTCTAGAAGTGAACTTAAAGAAACAAGTTTAATTTCTTTAGGTCTGATTAGTTCAGCATGGTGTGTGTGTGTGTGTGTGTGTGTGTGTGTGTGTGTCTAAGAAGAATCCGTGTGTGTGTGTGTGTGTGTGTGTGTATGTGTGTGTCTAACCAGAAGAAGCCCAAATAGGTCTGATTAGTTCAGCATGGTGTGTGTGTGTGTATGTCTAAGAAGAAGCCGTGTATGTATGTGGGTATGTGTGTGTCTAAGCAGAAAAAGTTCAAATAGATTCATATAACCACAGCATAACATTTGAGGCAGGGAGTAACAGTTGTTTGGCTGGAGAATGTTGAATCTGGCAGGGGGAAAGTGATGTGGTCATTTTGGTTACTGTAGATGGATGCTGGATGCAAGGGACAGGATGACACAGAAAACCCATTACACAGTTACACTAGTCCAGATGAGAGTTGATGAGGGCCTGAACTAGGGCATTTGTGGCTGAGTTGGATTAGACAACAGGCTGGAAACAACGTAGGGACTATTGGTCAGGAATCCTAGCTACAGGTAACAGAAACCCTGCTCAAACTATCTTAAGTTAAAAGAGAGAGTAATTGAAAGATTCCTGGAGAAGGTCACACAAAAAAATGAAAATGCTGCAGAGACCAGTGATGTTGGGGATTAGAAGTGGTGCTTGTTATCACAGGAGTTCTTTCCTCTGTCTCTGTTCTCTCAGGTTTTTCCACAGAGTAGCAGCCATCTTCACACTCTCCAATCAAGGGGAAGAAGAGCTTCTCCCTCCTAGCTATACTCTTTGAAACTCCAGGGGCTCTCATGGATATGGGTTTTTGTGCTTTCACTAGGCATTGGGGTCTTTGTGGAAGCTTTTTACCACCATCACATTGGGAATGCCCAAAAGAAGTGAGGAAAAGGTTCTGGGTGGAGCCAACCCTGTCCATCTACTTTGGAAGTACAGATCAGAACCAGAGGTTGAGAAGATTGGAGGAGGAAATGGGGGTCAAGAATGCCTCCCAAGTTTGTGGCTTTGGTAATCTGTAATGATACCATCCAAGAATAAGGGTGTAGGGGCAAGTAGGTCAGAGTGCAGTGAATAAAAGTGCCATTTTAGACCAGCCTAGACTGGGACATTTTTATGATTTGTTGATTTGTTTGGCTTCCTTTACCTTTAGAAGCCCCACAAGGCAGAAACTGTCTGTTCTCTTTGCTGTCAATCTCCAGAGCCTACCATACTCTAGTTGGCAGGAGTAGGTATTTAGTAAATATTGATGTGAATTAATGAATTCAAGTGCACATTTCCAAAGGAAGCTAGATGGACAGTTTGTATTTCAGGTGAGGATAGGAAATACAGACTTGGGAGTTATCAGTGTAGGGGTAGATGGTTATCAAGCCTGAACTTGTCCTTATTGGCTAAGGGACTGAAAACTTAGATATTATGTAGACCTGTAATTTTTATGTCCAGGTAATGAAATTGCCTTTTCTCTTTTTTCTTTGCACTGCCTAGTATTTAATGCCAGTAATTACCTACTGACAGTCCTGCCAATGATTTTTTTTTAAGTTTGTGGCCGATTAGAATTAGATTTGTGATAGATGGGAAAACAAAGGTGATACAGACAGTTTCTGTTTCCTATTAAGAATAACTGACTCGCCCTAACTGGTTTGGCTCAGTGGATAAAACTGAAGGATCCTGGGTTCGATTCTGATCAAGGACATGTACCTTGGTTGCAGGCACATCCCCAGTGGGGGGTGTGTGGGAGGCAGCTGATTGATGTTTCTCTATCATCGATGTTCTGGTTCTCTATCCCTCTCCCTTCCTTTCTGTAAAAAATCAATAAAATACATTAAAAAAAAAAGGAATAACTGACTCATCCTAACCAGTTTGGCTCAGTGGATAAAGCATTGGCCTGAGGACTGAAAGGTCCCAAGTTCTATTCCTCTCAAGGGCATGGGCATGTACCTTGGTTGTGGCACATTCCTGGTAGGAGGTGTGTGGAGGAGGCAGCTGATCGATGTTTCTCTCTCATCGATGTTTCCAACTCTCTATCCCTCTTCCTTCCTCTCTGTAAAAAAATCAATAAAATGTATTAAAAAAAAAAAGAATAACTGACTCATGGGATGAGACCTTGGATATGATTTCAGATCACTCCTGTAAACTCTCACAAAAGATGTTTATAAAGCACTTGGAACAATACAGATTGTACTAAGAAAATGTGCTTTGATCAACTCTGGAGATACAAAGCAGGGAACTTAATAAATCAAGTCCTATTTGTGAATAGAAAGGACTAGAAGTTCACCTTAAAAATAGGAATTTATTTCTCGTCCAGACTTAAATTTTATATTTTGAATAGCAGATGTTATCTTAGTTTCATCTTTTATAAAATGAATTAAAGATTTCAAATCTTGGCATCTTGAAATCTGACTCCTGATTCTGATCTCTTAATAACTATTGGAACACTAGTCTAGAAATGGAATTTGACTTTAATTTTTTACCCTTTAATTTGTAGGTAAATGTGCTTCCAGCTCTGTCTTCCCTCTGTATTCAGGAAACCAAGCCAGTGGTACGTTGAATATGCCATAATATTTGTTATTTAAATATGAGAAAAAACATGGTCAGCTTTTTATAAAGTAGTAATACTTTATAAAAACCATCTTCTCCCAACACTTGGGAGAAGTTGGTTTTTGTTGTTTTTATTTTAAGGCATAAATACAGTTGTATTACTTTTGTAGGCTGAACACTTCTCATCCTAACACCCTGCCATATGACAAGATATTATAGTAAATTTCATATGTCTTAGTGTCTTAGTTTCCTCCTAGCCCCCTTCCCCCTGCAGCAGAGATGTGAAACATTTTTAAAAAATTATTTAATTTATTTTACTAAAGAGCTCCTACTAAATTGCCTGACTCCAAATGCAGGTCAGTGTCTTTTAGCAAGTTGTAATATAATAGAGCATTTCTAAGAACTCAAATTGAGTAGCTTATAGCATCTCAACTTTTGAAATTACCATAAGATTTATTTAATTTTTGCATAAATTAGTTCAGTACATGATTAGATGGAAAATCTCAATGCTGGGATCCCAGACCCCTGCAAATTGTATTCCTTTTAAAATCAGAGGTAAAATTAAGGAATGTTGATTTCTGGAGGCATTCTTATTAGCTCCTGGGAAAATATAGTTAAAATGCATCTGAAATGATTATATTCTTAGGAGGTAGTTAGCTTCATTTTTTCCTAATTCTTCAAAGGTATTATTATTCAGAAGAGAGAAGGTGACAGCCTAGATGTCAGGAAAGGAGTAAGCAGCTCTCACAGATTGGTAAATATGGAGCCTTGAAGAAAGAGCCTGAATCCTCCTGTAGTTGGTTTCTGGGTTTGTCAGGGTCACTCCACTAATCTACTACCTAAGGTGACAACAAGATCACTTTCAAATACACGGTCTTTCGTTTATTTGATTTTTGTATGAGTAATAAACATAATTTTAAAAGGAGCATTAAATAATAGGGGGAAATCCAAACATTTTATCTCTACCTAGATTTAGTCTAATTAAGAAGAACTTGTTTGAAATATGAAAAGTATAAAACAATTGAAATGCACGTCTATTTAAGTGTGTGTAGAATTTAGGCTAATGTGTTGCCTAGCAGTTATAAAGAATCTGATAAGTGATTATAAGTAATATATATGTATTCTGTATGTAATTAGACATTCCTAATGTGCTTTAACCGTAGTTTCTGTAGTTAAAGTAGCTGATGAATTTTATGTTCTCTACTGAATAGTCTTTGATAGACAAACAGAAGGCAAAAGCTAGTTAATCAGTTCTTGCTCCTATGTTTAGGAAAGTCTGAATATAAATTGTAGTGTAAATCTCAAAGATGGCAAAATAGTGTACAGAAATGCGATAAGAGTAGGGGAGTGTGTAGTTTGTAGACTTTTTTTCCCCTTAATCCTCACCCCAGGATATTTTTCCATTAATTTTTTAGAGAGAGTGGAAGAGAGAGGGAAAGACAGACAGAAACCTCAATTGGTTGCCTCCACTGAACACCTCGAACATGGCCCGTCCCAAGGAGGAGCCTGCAACTGAGGTATGTGCCCTTGACCAGAATCAAACGAGACCCTTTGGTCAACAGGCCAATGCTCTCTCCACCGAACCAAACTGGCTAGAGCATTTGTAAACTTATTTTCTGAGTGTTTTATTTATGAAACTCCAGTATATTTTCAGAGGGTAGTGGAGGCTGGATTGTCACCCTGCAGAGGCTCCAGGAGCATCATTTGAAACGAGTGTGCCATGCTGTCAGTAATGAAATGGCAAGTCTTGGGAGGGGGGGAGAAGGATAAATTATTCATGTAGCCAATCTGTTATCTAATAAAAGAGTAATATGCAAATTAACCACCACTCTGCTACACCTACAAGCCACACCCACGAGCCAATCAGGAGTAAGTATGCAAATTAACCCAACAAGATGGCTGTGGCCATGGAGTGAGCGGGAGCCTTGGGTTTCTCCAGCAATGGAGGAAGCCAAGCTTTCTGCACACCCTGGCGAGCCCAGGCCTCCACTCAAGGCTACAAAGTTTCAATTATAGTTGGTTGTGTATTCAAAAAAAGAGGGAAAAAAGGAACAAAAAATATGGGACAAATGCAGAACAAATAGCAAGTTGATAGGCTGAAACCTAATCATAAAAACAGCCACAATAAATATAAATGATCTAAATTCCCCAAGTTAAAGTCAGATTGCATTAAGAGCAACTCCCTACTGATTAATACTAATCAAAATAAAGCTGGGGTGATCATACTAATATCAGACAAAGTAGGTTTCAGAGCAAAGAATATTACCAGTAGGTTAGGAGGATTTTTCATAAAAAGAAGGTATCAGTTCATCAAGAAGTTGTAACAATCTTGAATGTTTATGCACCTAGGAACATAGCTTCAAAAAACTTGAAACAAAGACTGCAAGGAGACAAGCCATGGGCTGGAAGGAAATATTTGCAACACATATAACTGTCAAAAAATGCGTTACTAGAACCCAAAGAAGTCCTACTAGTCAATAAGAAAACGACAAAACAACCTAAGGGTAAAATATGTAAACAGTTATTTCTTGGAAGAAGAACTGCAGATTTCTACAAACATAGGAAAAGATGCTAAGTTGCATTAGCAAATGGAAGTGCAAAAGAAATGCAAATTAAATATTATGTCACTAAAGGCCCGATGCATGAAGATTCGTGCAAGAATGGGCCTACTTTCCCCTGGCTACCAGCACCACCTTTGCTCCGACCTGGAGCCGCCTTTAATAGATAAATAAATCCCAACAAAAATGGCGGCAGCCATGGTGCTGGAGAGAGCAGAAGGCCTGAGTTGCCCCCAGTGATGGAGGAAGCCAAGCTTTTCGCCTGCCCTGGCCAGCCCAGGACTCCACTTAAGGCTACCAAGTTTCAATTATAGAAGGTAAATAAATCTCAACAAAATGGCAGCAGCCACGGAGCTGGAGAGAGCAGGAGGCTTGAGTTGCCCTGGTGATAGAGGAAGCCAAGCTTCCACACACCCTGATAGGCCCAGGCCTCCACTCAAGGCTACAAAGTTTCAATTATAGAAGATAAATAAATCCCAGATACCAGGGCCCCTGCTTGGGTCACCGGGGGTCGTGGCTGGCCTGCAAACCACCACAGGCCCCTCGCCCAGGTCACCCCATGCCCCAAGGAAACCCCCAACCTGATCCAGGACACCCTTCAGGGCAAACCAGCCGGCCTCCACCGGTGCACCAGGCCTCTATCCTATCTAATAAAGGAGTAATATGCAGATTGACCATCACTCCAACACACAAGATTGCTGCCCCTCTGTGGTCAAAGATCCTGCCCCCATGGGGACACGAGATGGCCTCCACAAGATGGCCAGCAAGGGAGGGGAGTTGGGAGGAATCAGGATTGCAAGGGAGGGTAGCTGGGGTCGATCAGGTCAGCAGGGGAGGACAGTTGGGAGGGACCAGGCCTACAGGAGAGAGGGCAATTAGGGATGATCAGGCCTGCAGGGGAGGGCAGTTAGGGATGACCAGGCTGGCAGGGGAGCAGTTAGGCATCAATCAGGCTAGCAGGAGAGTTGTTAGCGTTGATCAGGCTGGCAGGCAGAAACGGTTAAGGCAATCAGGAAGGCAGGCAGGCAGACAAGCAGTCCTAGATTGTAAGAGGGATGTCTGACTGCCCATTTAGGCCCGATCCTATTGGGCAGTTGGACATCCCCTGAGAGGTCTGATTTTGGAGAGGATACAGGCTGGGCTGTGGGACACACACCCCCATGATGAATATCGTGCACCAGGCCTCTAGTATTTGTATACTTTATTGCTTATACGATAAACATTGATATGATTTTAAATTAGAATTGTTTGAATATGTAATAATCATACTACTAGTAATGTTACCCCATAGCTCTAAAATAGTCTTTGTCTTCTTACAAAAGAAGCCTTGCCTGACTTTGTAAGATTATGATAACAAAGAGTACCTGAAAGCCACGGCATGGAAGATAAGTTGTTATATCACCTAGTCCTGTCATGATGTTGTTTCTCTTCCATGTTAAAGCATATAATGAATTAGAGAATAATAACCACTTGGAGAGTAAGTACACACCAAGTGCTCGTGGTTAGATGAGTCCATGCTTGCAGACAGGTGTGGTCCCACTGGGGCCTGGTTTGGGAGACTCACTGCTAAAGGGTTCAGGATTTCTTCTGCACTATTATATATGTACTGTGAAATAGCTCTGTGACCTTTGGCAAGTTCTTAAGGTTAATAACACGATTTAGCTGTAAAATATTCTGGTGAGTAGAAATGTTACAAAAAAAGTATTTGGCGTATAAGCAAAATAAGGCCAGCCAGAGAAAGACAAGAATCGCATGATCTCACTCATATGTGGAATCTAATGAACAAAAACTGTTGAACAAAATAGATCCAGAGACATAGAAGCATGGAACAGACTGTCAAATTTCAGAGGGAAGGCAGGGGTGAGTGGGAAGAGATCAACCAAAGAACTTGTATGCATCTCTACATTACCCATGGACACAGACAATGGGGTTGTAAAAGCCTGGGACAGGCTAGAAGAGGTTAACGACGGGGAAGGGGGACATATGTAATACTTTCAACAATAAAATTAAAAAAAATAATAAAGTATTTAGCATAATGCTAGCCACATTATAAATTACCAGTATATATTAGGCAGTAGGACAATATTTCTTTCAAAAGAAAATGTAACAGTAGGGCAATAATTGATAGTGGAAATGTCATGAAGAAACACAATTGTTTCCCAGTTTGAGTGAAACTCAAACTGCAGCAAGGGTCATTTATTATTTTAATTAAAGTAAATATTGGAGGTGAGATGAAAAAGTTCCATATTGTGGACTTGATGTTAACTATCAGCTGTTGAATGCTTCTACTTTTTGGATACTTTTCTTACCTTTTTATCTAAAACAGAACGTTCATTTTTAAAATGTGGAAAATGAAAGCAGAAGGTACTATGGTTTATTTTTTATCTTTGTTTTAAATATATTTTTATTGATTTCAGAAAGGAAGGGAGACAGAGAGAGAGATAGAAATATCACTGATGAGATTGAGCTCATAACCTGGGCATGTGCCCTGATCGGGAATCAAACCTTGACCTCCTAGTTCATAGGTCAATGCTCAGCCACTGAGTCACACTCAAACCCTGACCTCCTGGTTCAGAGGTTGACGCTCAGCCAGTGAGTCACAGTGGCTGGGCTTTCACCTTTTGTTTTAATAGTTATTGCTTCTTTACAGGAATGAGACCATTTATAGACTATGCTTGCAGAACCTGTGGTCCGGAATGTTATGGATTACTGAATATTTAGAATATTAGCAGTGGTTTATAATGTGGATATGAATTTGGGTATGATGTCTTAGAATATGTGATAATAAACATACATGTAAATTGACCATACCACCACTAAGCCCACAGTCAATCAGAGTGGGTATGCAAATTAGAAGGCCAAAATGGCAGCCGCCCAGTTGCTCCAGGCGCAGAGTGGCCAGGCAGGGCAGGACGCCAGCCCCCCACCCCCCCTCTCATAGCAGGCGTCCTGCCCTGCCTGGGCACTCTGATTAGCTGTGGGCTTAGTGGCAGTATGGTCAGTTTACATGTATGTTTATTATTAAGTAAGATAAGTAAATAAACTTACATCTTTAATCACGAATAATTACCTCCCTTGTCTGGTTAGCATAGAATTCCCTAAAATTAACAGAAAAGAATATGATGTGAAACAGAATGTTGTCTTCAATGCTAACATTTAGAGAATTTACTTCAAGCTTTCTGGTTATTTTACATATGTATAATTTTGGATCTACCTAAGTTTTTCACATCTTTTTTTTTTTTCCCCTTGCTGGAGGACTTGGCACTGAAAAGCTCCACTCCTGCAGCTGTGTATAGAAGTACTTTTTATATTTGTTCAGAATTCACTTAGTTTTCAAGACATACCTTTGTTCTGGAATTCCAAGTTGTTAGTGTACAATTCTTTAGTCATCTTATCACTAGCATTTATTATTTAACTTTTAGTGTATTAGAAGAGTCAGCTTATTTCCTTAGTTATTCTTTGGTCGTGTTATTTAAAAGTAATTACTAAAACTTTACACATTATTTCCATAGTAAATATGGAATGGCTCTGAAATTTCATACTGAACATTCTGCCTGAAATCCAACACTTAACAACAATGCCAGACAGACTATATGTACAATAAATGTTTATTTGAATTAATGAATTGCTCTAGGGCAGTTTGTGGTTATAATATTTTCAATATAAGTGACCAAGTCTTCAGTACTGGTAGTTTACTAAATATTCAGGTTTCATTTGAAGCCAGTAAACAGACCACTGTGCAATCCAGAGAGACCAGTTTGTTCACTTTTCCATCCAATAGTAATTTACTATGACAGTGTGTTTATATAGAGTAAAGGTTAAAGGAAAGGGTGTATTTGAGGCAGTTACATCAATTGCTTTGCAACAATGATTTTCAGGTGTTGTAAAGGGGCAATTTTAAAAAGCTATTATAAAATTTAGGCAGTTATTTTTTCCATTTTTATTGAGGCATAATTGACATGCAGTAAATGGCACATCTCAAGTATAATGTTTAATCAGTTCTGACACACATGTGCACCCATAAAACAGCAATCACAGTAAGAATAATGAAAATATTTATCAACTCCCAAAGTTTCTTGTACCCCTTTGAAATCTTACCCTTTACCCCTCTGCCTCCATCTCCAGGCAACAGCTGATCTGCTTTCTGTCATATAGATTAGTTTGCCTATCTGAGGGTTTTATATAAGTGGACTTGTATAGTATATACTCTTTTTTGTCTGGCTTCTTCCACACAGCAAGATTATTTTGAGATTCATCCATGTTGAGTATATCAATAGTTTATTCATTTTTATTGCAGAAGAATGTGGATATTTACTGTTGATGGTCATATGGGTGTTTCCAGTTTCTGACTATTACAAATAAAACTGATCTGAGCATCTATATACAAATCTTTGTATGGACATTTGCTTTCTTTTCTCTTAGGCAAATACCTAGGGGTGGGATGGCTGGATCATATGGTAGGAGTATGTTCAACTTTGTAATAACTAGCAAATTATTTTCAAGTTATTGTATCCTTTTACTTTCCCAATCAGCAGTGCATGAGAGTTCCAGTTGCTCCACATCTCTGTTAACAGTTAGTATGGTTAGTCTTTTTAATTTTAGCCATCCTAATAAGTGTTTAGTGATATCTTATTGCATCTTTTTATAATCCTCACCTGAGGATATTTTTTCATTGATTTTTTGTTTGTTTTAGAGAGCGTGGAAGAGAGAGAGAGAGAGAGAGAGAGAGAGAGAGAGAGAGAGAGATATATCAATGTGAGACAAAACATTGATTGGTTGCCTCCTGCACACACCCAGACCAGGCCTGAGCTGGGAAGGAGCCTGCAACCAAGGTATGTGCCCTTGACCAGAATTGAACCTGGGACCCTTTGGTCTACAGCTGACGTTCTATCCACTAAGCCAAATAGGTTAGAGCTCTTACTGCATTTTTAATTTGCATTTTTCTAATAACTGAGTAAAACATCTATATACATAAAAGGCTAATATGCTAAGTTCGACCATTTGACTGGTAGCTGTGACACACACTGACCATCAGTTAATCAATTTGTTTTTTTATGAATTATGCTTTTGGTATAATACTTAAGAAAGCTTTACCTAATCCTAAATCAAAGAGATTATCTTCTGTCTTTTTCCAGAATTGTTAGGGTTTTAGGTTTTAGATTTTAAAAATATCATCTTTTTTTAACTTAATATATGAGTGTGGTGCAAGGTATGGATCAAAGTTCATATTTTTTGGATATGGTATCTAGTTTTTTAGCATTATTAGTTGAAATGACTGACCTCTCTTCACTCAGTTGTCTTTGCACCTCTGTAAAAAATCAGTTGTCTATATATGCATGTCTATTTTGGACTCTCTTTTATTCCACTGATCTATTTGTCTATCTCCAAACTATTACCTCATGTCTTAATTACTGTAGCTTTATAATGTCTTGAAATTTGGTAATGATAGCTCTCCAACTTTTTCTCCCCCAAGCTGTTTACCCATATGAATATCCATATGAAGTTTAGAATCAGCTTGTATATTTAAACAAAATAACCTGCTGGGATTTAGATTGGCCTCACATTGCATCTGTATGTCAATTTGACTTCTTAACAATACTGAGTCTTCCAAATAATGAGCATGCTATTTTTCTCCATTTATGTCTTTAATTTCTCTCAGCAGTGTTTTAAACTATAGATCTTCACATCTTTTAGAGACTTATCTCTTAAGTAATTCATATTTTTGGCATTATTATAAATGATATCTTAAAAATTTCAATATAAAATTATTACTAGCATGGAAATACAGTTTTGTATATTGATCTAATATCCTGCAGCTTTGATAAACTCATTTATTAATTATAGTAGCTCTTTTGTAGAGTTCATTGGATTTTCTACATAAATAATCATGTCATTTTTTTTTTTTTTACTGAAGACAGTTTATTTCTTCCTTTCTAATCTGGATGTTTGCAATATGTTTTATTGCACCAACAAGAGCCTGGATAGAAATGATGAGAGTGGACATTCTCATGTTGTTTCTCATCTTGGAGGGAAAGTTAGTTTTCCATCTATGTTATACAGTAAGTGTGTATGTGTTTATCAGATTGCCAAAATTATCTTCTATTCTTAGTTTACTAAGAGTTTTAATCAGGAATGTGTTCTGGATTTTGTTAAATATTTTTCTGCATTTATTAGGATGATCATATGGTTTTTACTATATGGTAAATTACCTTGATTGTATTTTGAATGGTAAACAAGCTCTCCAATCCTGGAATGAACCCCACTTGGTCATGATGGATTTATTTCTTTTATATACTTTTGGATTTGATTTGTTCAATTTTGTTTAAAAATTTTTCATCTGTGTCAATAAGGGACATAATAGCCTTTTGTAATGTTGTTATTTAGCTTTAGTATCAGGTTAATGCTGGCCTCAGAGGATAAGTTGGGAGTTATTTCCTCCTGTTCAATTATCTGGAAGAATTTGTACTATTTTCCTTAAATGTTTGTTAGACTCACCAATAAGGGCATCTAGATCCAGAGTTTATTTTGAGAGAAGATTTTAGATACAAATTCCGTTTTTAATATAGATATGACTATTCAAGTTATCTGTTGTTTTTTAATGTGTTTTGGTACTTTGTATCAAAGATGTCACTTCATCTAAATTATTGAATTTATTACCATAAAGTTTTTCACAATAGTTCCTTATTATCTTTTTCATATATATGGTGATATTGCCTTTCTCATTCCTGATACAGGTGTTCTGTGTTTTCTCTCCTTTTTTTCCTGCTCAGTCTAGTTGGAAAGCTATCAATTTTATTTACATTCTCAAAAAAACCCCACAAAAAACCAACAGCTATTGTTTCATTTTCTTCTTTATTTCATTGATTTTCTGTTCTGATCTCCATATTTCCCTTCTTATTCTGCTTACTGTATTGTGTATAATATTAATTATTTTTTCTTTTGCTAAATTTTTCTAACTTTCTACAAAATGGTTCTTTTAAGTAAGGTTTTGATTTAAACTATTTGTTCTCCAAGACAAATGAGAATATTGAGGCTCAGAGAAGTAAGAGAAACAACCAGTTAAAATGCACAGCCTTATATTCTTCTTTACAGTGTAATAAATGCTGTGGGTAAAGACAAGCAAGAGTACATTTGAATAAGAAGAGGGCTTAGCATATAAACAAGATAGCCTGACGAGCATGGCTCAGTGATTGAGTGTCGACTTATGAACCAGGAGGTCATGGTTTTATTCCAATTAGGGCACAGGCCCTGGTTGTGGGCTTGATCCCCAGTGAAGGGGGTGCAGGCAGCAACTGATGATCAATGTTTCTCATCATTGATGTTTCTATTTCTCCCTCTCCTTTCCTCTCTGAAAACAATAAAAATATATATATTTTTAAAAGAGTGGGAAAAGGGGCCTTTTTGGAGAAGTTGATATCTGAGAGATCTTACTTTATTGAAGTGTAGGGTAAATCAATGAGACCAAATCTAAGTTCTTAAAGTTTATTTTTTTCTGTCCTCAGATCTCCCTTTTGGTTGTGTATTCTGTAGAATGTATTAGAATATTCCAAAAGTAATTCTGCATGTAGCTAATGCTCCCTTGGACTTAATTGCTAAATATGCTTTTTATTTCTATTAAGTCTGTTTGCAATGGTCATGGTAACTATAGCTGTAACAGTAGTGGCAGGTGTGGCTGACAGGATTATATTGAATAGGAGGAAAATCTGGGGGTGGAATGTGGGGGATTGTTTTAAAAGTTTGCATAAGTATTTCACTGCAAACTTAATCTCACTTAGTAATGAGTAATTAACTGTCTCTTGTTTAACAAGTTATAACTTTTTAAAAGGTATTTTTATTATTAACAAGGCTTAATTCTGTAATTATTTTATAAATGGAGTAAAACCAGCATAATCCTATCTAATAAAGAGGAAATATGCTAATTGACCATCACATCCTCACAAGATGGCAGCACTCTGTCCCCCTCAGCTCCACCTCATCCAGCCTGAGTACTCCAGTTCCCTCAGCCCCGCCAAGGGGGTGGCAGCTGCTGTGCACCTCATCCAGCTGGAGTCTCTTAATCCCCTCAAATCCAGCGGTCGGACATCCCCCGAGGGGTCCCAGATTAGGGTGCAGGCTGGGCTGAGGGATAACCCCCCATGCATAAATTTCGTGCACCAGGTCTCTGGTGTAATACTATCATCTCAGCATCCATATTCCAAGGTTGAGTTTCTCTCCAATCTGAATCAAGGTACTATATTTAGAGATTTTGAAAATACATAACAGTTGTTTGCTGAGATGCACCACTATGGCTGGTGTTCAATTGTAGGCAAGAAACAAAATGGAGAAAAATAGAGGAATTATTTTCAAATGGATAGGATGGCCAAGGGCTATGTAAATTATTTTAGCTTAATAATAATGACAATGTGAACCTGATTCTTTTTTTTAATTGTATGGTTGTAAGCGCAAGCTACTCCTTTAATACTTTGCTTCTCAACATTATAAAATTTTCAATTCCTTGATTTTGTAGAGGGGAAGACAACAATATGACTAAGCAGCTAGTTTGTGATAGTGCCAGGACCAGAACCCAGACTCTTGAGTCAGAAAACCTGTATTCTAAATCTGCCTCCTTTATACTCAATGTAACCATGATTAACCTTATCTCTTTCATCTGTAAAATGGAGATGATAATGTTACTTTTCTTCTGGTTGTGATATAAATGAGAAAATGTCTGAGTTATCACTCATTAAATGTTAAATACTATTTTGCGTAGGGAATCCTTTTCCCTTTCTCAAGAACTCAAGGAAATAATTAAGAGTCATATGTGCAGATAAGAAACTATTTAATTTAGAGTTTTTGTTTCCTCATCCACTCCACCTACTTTTAGATTTATAAAAGTCTTTTTTCTAATTGAACAAATGCAACTGAATTTCCATGCTTAATTGTTTCTTTTAAATCTGTTAGCTTTTCAAACTTTGTAATGATGTATCCAGCAAACAATATGTGCTAACACAAGTAATGCTTTCTCTCATGTCACACAACTTGAAATTTATTTAATAGTCACACACTATAAGATAATACTTGGGACTATGATTTTTCCTCTGTTTGGGGGCTTCCTGTTCCTCTAGCTTTCATGTTACAGGAGGATAGTGAGGTAGAGAATGTTGAATGAAAAGAGTCTTGAATCAGAGAGATCATTTGCATATCAGCTCCCTCTGTCTCAATTGCTCCTTTCCTCCACACCTCCCTACCCTATCCTTTTTCTATTTTATGCTTTAAGATTTAGCTGCATTCTTTATTTCCTATGGGATTCCTTTGCTGATCCTTTTGCCCAGTTGTGTTAAAGTCTCCTTCCCCCAATGCTCCCCAAACACCTTGCTGTCATCTAATATTCTTTACCACACTGCGTTATGATGGTCTGTTTTCTAGTCTGTCTTCCTGACAAATCTTAAGAGTCAGGGAATTGGTCTTCCTAATCTCCATATCCGAGCACACGATTAAAGGTGCTCAGGGAAGTTGTGTTGTATAGGAAGCCTTTAGTTTGATGCATTCTGTTCAGAGAATAAAAATATACTATCTGTCTAATAAAGATATTCCTTTTTCAGTATTCCAGCCTCTTGTTTCATTTTCTCACTAAGGAAATGCTTGAGCTACATGAATGAGCTCAGGTTTTCTTAGTGTTGTTGACACCCTTTGTGATATTGCTCAGTGCTTGTTAGAGTCCGGGGCCTTTGAGGAAACTGGGATACATCCATGGATTCCTGTTTTCACTGCCGCAATCATAGCGGACTCTTGCAGTGATGCAGCTACATTTTTGCATTTAAGCACACAGACCACTTGACTACACATACAGTCTGTTTTCAATGCCTTCACAGAGCCAATTCAGCAAAGCTGCAGTAATTTAGATGTTTAATTAGAATTTATCAAAATTGAAAGGATAGCAATTTTACAAAGGCAGCTGGCCCCTGCTTCTCTTTCCTGCACTATAGAATAATAATATAATTACAGCTCTGTTGTACTCAATCAGGTGAATGGTTAACTTCCCTGCAGGTTTGTGTCTGGTCTCTGGATGCTGAGGCATACAAACCATGATTTTTTATTGGCTAATATTGGAAGAAAAAATAATGAAACCACATGATGATATGACATGGATTAATATATAATCTGCCTAGTTGATGGTTGACAATGTTTCCTCAAAGGGAGCTCTTGAACCAGAATGGGGGGGAGGGACCCTTAATTTTGACATTCATTTGTAATGACATACTATCCTCATGGTATAGAGAGAATAGAGAGTGTTTAGGTGTGATGTCCTGAGTCGAAGGTTAGCCAGAAAGACTGAACATTGTCTATTTATTCAGATGAGGAGGAACCTATAAATGCCTGATCTGCTTGAATGTCTGGGCTGAGTATATTTGCTCCTTCTTTCCATTTTCACCACTTCTTAGAGTTTCTTCTATTCTCCTAATTTATTCCTGAAATTCATGTTCTTCAGATGCTGCTAAGAAGCAGCAGAGATACTAATGAGTGAACATGATAAGTGAGGCTCAATAAGTAAATGCATGTCCAATATTTTGCTCTTAGTAGGATTAACATAGGGAAGTTCTATTAGTTTACTGATCTAGCTGAATCTTAGCTTTTAAACATATCAGTAAGTTTTGTTATATGAAGTCATTCCATTTGTCATAAAGGAGCAAAACCAAAAAATAATAGTTTACTATTGGAAATAGTATTATTTATAAATTTCCAGTAGTAAATTTTGAGAAAGACAGGGTTTTTTTAAATGTAAGCTTTGAGAGACGCAATACATTTAAGATGAGATCTTTTCTTTTTTTATTAACTCAAAGATGTAGGTGCTCCATTCCATTTGCACTGGGTAGCTTTCTCAGGATGTGTGATCACTACCTATATGGGCTTCCAAGCTAAAGAGAGTATAGCTGAATGCAGTTATCCTTCCCTTAAGATGAGCCATATTTACATTTCTACTTTTGTTTTCATTATGAGAATTTAGCCCCGTCTAGGTTCTTCCTACCAGTTCTTTTTATTGGTCTGATATGGGTGAAGGATGTGGATGAAATTGAAATTTAATGTCATGGAAATCAGCTAACTTGCAGAAAGTAAGCAGCCTAATTAAGAATGAAAAAATGAATCCATTTTTTCTTTCCTTTGTATCAAAATTACTAAGCTGGAAGAGACCTTGAGAAGTTGTCTTAACCCTAAGCCCCCTTGCCTAATGTAGGCCATGTTTTAAATTAGAGCCCAAAGTTAACCCTAAGCCCCCTTGCCTAATTTAGGCCATGTTTTAAATTAGAGCCCAAAGTTAACCCTAAGTCCCCTTGCCTAATTTAGGCCATGTTTTAAATTAGAGCCCAAAAAGGTGTCTCCTATATTTTCTTTCTTGTAGAACATGACATCTTTCTTAAAAGGTCAGTTGTCAGAAGGTGTGATATTTACTTTAAAAATATCTTTTTGTCTGTCAGTGTGAAATATAACTGTGCTTGATTAGATGTATTGTTATTTTATAGACATTTTAGATTTGTAAAGAAATAAGATGTCCTTTTTAACTAATACCCTATTTCCCCAAAAATAAGACAGTGTCTTATATTAATTTTTGCTCCCAAAGATGTGCTAGGTCTCATTTTCAGGGGATGTCTTATTTTTCCATGAAGAAGGATACGGTACACATTTATTTTGAACACACATAAAAAGGAAATTTATTACCTGTATACAGTATGGTAGTAGTTGTCATCACAAACCAGCTCACTGATTGGCTGAAGCGCAGCTGGGGCTGTTGAGGCAGTGCGAGGTCTCTTTAAATCAGGAGTCAGACACCTTACGGTAGCTTTGGGGGGGTCTTATATTCCGGGGAGGCCTTATGTTTGGGGGAGACCTTATTGGGGAGGTCTTATTTTCGGGGGGATGCCTTATATTACAGCGAGAGGCAAAACTGGAAGTAGGTCTTATTTTCGGGGGATGTCTTACTTTCAGGGAAACGGTAGAAATTATAGTCCAGTTATATTTGTAAAATAAGTTTTGGTTTATTGTAAGGGGTAAAGTTAGAGTGTTCTTAAAGAGAGAAGAAATTACCGAAAGTTAAATGCTGTCATTCTGTCTCTTCATACTGAGAACAAAAGCAAATGATTGTGAAATATTTCAGTGGGTTGAACCTTAAATTTTAGCTTACCTTTCTCATTATTATAAGGAGCACTTTGTCTCATTGCTATGGAAACAAATTTAAATTACTGAGTTGAAAGTCATAATGTAGATCTTGATACAGATCTGCTGTGGAAGGTAGATGTTGCAAACTAAGAATCTTAATGCTACTCCTACAACTATTTTAAGAAAAACTATTGACCTTGCACTTGTTGTGTGGTAGCTACTGTGTTAGAGACCTAGATGCACAAATATAGATAAGGTTCTTAACTCTAGGAGCTCAGATTCTCATGGACAAATAATAAACAGATACATGGATTAGAGCCAGACTATTGGTAGAATGTCAGTGTGTGCAAGGAGCAATGGGAGGTGTTGTAGAAGGAATGCATGAGGTAACTTTAAGGATGTGTGAAATTTGCCAGATAGGGAGGTGGGATGAAGATGTTCCTATAGAGCAGTGGTTCTCAACCTTCCTAAGGCCGCGACCCTTGCATACAGTTCCTCATGTGGTGGTGACCCCCAACCATGAAATTTTGCTACTGTTATGCATCGTGATGTAAATATCTGCATTTTCCGATGGTCTTAGGCAACCCCTGTGAAAGGGTCGTTCGACCCCCAAAGGGGTCTCGACCCACAGATTGAGAACTGCTGCTATAGAGGAAATTGCATGGGTAGGGACTAAAAGCTGAAGAGTTATTTTAAAGCAGTTTTTTAAAATCACTGTACATCTGCTTAGCCATACTGTTAGGAAATATTTGGGGGATCTTATATTTTTAAATTCACGAGTCGGTTGAATATAGACTCTGGAATCAGCCTGCCACCTGCCCCACTTGAAAGTATAATTTGGAGGTATTTAACCTCTACAAACCCCATAAAGATTGAATGAGAGACTGTCTGTGAAGGTCATAGATTAAAGTTTGACATTAATAAACTCTAAATAAATGTGAATTGCTTTTTAACAGCCCCAGTAATACCATTGTTCATTCTAACTGGCTGATAATTTTGAGTGCTTTTGTAACAATAGAGTTATTATATAAAACATTTTCTATGTTTGCTGGAATACAAATTTTATTGTAGTACCCCAATGAATACTTACCTACTATGAGCTCAGCATTGGGCTAGGACTCAGTGTGGAGAAGTATATGTAACTCCTATCACTAGGCAGCTTCCAACATAGTTGTAAAAGAAAATGGACAAATATGAAAAAAAGTAAGTGTGCTATGTGACTATCTGTGTAATTGCTCAGTATATTAATTAAAATAGTATAGTTGCTTGTGTGGCCAAGTTATTGTTTTTAAGTGAGTCTAGTCATGGGATACCAGAGAGAGGACAGAGGATAGAGATAGCAGTTAGGCAAAATCAAAGGAGCCAAAGAATTAGGAAAAAAATAAACAGAAAATCGTTTCTATGTGTGATGAACCTGCCTGGTATAAAGGAAAGCAGTTGATCCTGTGGAGTGATTCCAGGGCTGCCACCTAGAATCTCTCCCATTCCCATTTAGATAATTGGAATTTCTTCATTTTGCAGAGCCACTAAGAGAAGTCAACCACCTATCTTTTTCCTTTTAGAATGAATAGATTTTTTTTTATTTTGATCTTTATTGTTCAGATTATTACAATTGTTCCTCCCCCCCCATAACTCCCCTCCACCTGGCTCCCACCCCACCCTCAGCCCTTACCTCCCCTCATTGTCCTCATCCATAGGTTTATGATTTTTGTCCAGTCTCTCCCTGCAACTTTCTCTCCTCTTTCCTCCTGAGAATTATCAGTCCACTCCCTTTCTATGCCCCTTATTCTAGTATATTCACCAATTTATTCTGTTCATCAGATTTTCATTTCAGTTGATTTTTAGATTCACTTGATGATAGATATGTATTTGTTGTTCATAATTTTTACCTTTACCGTTTTCTTCTTCCTCTTCTTAAAGAATATCTTTCAGCATTTCATATAATACTGATTTGGAGTTGATGAACTCCTTTAGCTTTTTCTTATCTGTGAAGTTCTTTATATGCCCTTCAATTCTGAATGATAGCTTTGCTGGGTAGAGTAATCTTGGTAGTAGGTCCTTGCTATTCATCACGTTGAATATTTCCTGCCACTTCCATCTAGCCTGCAAAGTTTCTGTTGAGAAATCAGCCAACAATTGTATGGGTGCTCCCTTGTAGGTAATTAACTATTTTTCTCTTGCTGCTCTTAACATTCTCTCTTTGTCTTTTGCTCTTGGTATTTTAATTATGATGGGTCTTGGTGTGGTTCTCTTTGGATTCCTTTTGTTTGGGGTTCTGTGCACTTCCTAGACTTCTAAGTCTATTTCTTTCACCAGGTGTGGGAAGTTTTCAGTCATTATTTCTTCAAATAGGCTTTCAGTATCTTGCTCTCTCTCTTCTTCTGGCACCCCTATAATTCTGATGTTGGTACGCTTGAAGTTGTCCCAGAGGCTCCTTACACTATCTTCACATTTTTGGATTCTTTTTTCTTTTTGCTTTTCCAATGGAGTGTTTTTTGCTTCTTTGTATTTCAAATCTTTGACTTGATTCTTGCCTTCCTCTAGTCTGCTGTTAGGTCTCTGTATAATATTTTTTGTTTCAGTCAGTGTATGTTTAATTTCTAGTTGGTCCTTTTTCATCTCCTCTTGGGTCTTGCTAAATTTATTCATCTTTTCTAGGAAATTCTTAAAAAACCTTATAACCATGGTTTTGAACTCTATATCCAGTCATTTGTTTTCCTCCATTTCTTTCATTTGTTATCTGTTCTTTTGTCTGCACATATTTCACTGCTTCCCTGAGTTGGTAGAGTAGCTTTGTGTGCTAGGTGTCCTATATGGCCCAGTAATTCCACCTCCCCAGTTACCTGAGGTGGACACTCTTGGTGCACCCCTTTGTGGACTGTGTGTACAGTCTTGTAGTTAATTCTTGATTGTTGTTGGTATCACTGAGGTTCGGAATTGACCTCCAAGCCCATTGGTTGTGAGGATCAGCTGTGTCTGGGCATGCACACTCGCCTCCTGACTTCTGCCTTTTCTCACATGTGTTTCCAGACCTCTGCCTTTCTGGTTCCCCTGAGTTTCCGTGTGGTTCTAGGGACCCGTATGAGTCTGTGTCCCCAGGGTCTTGCCCAAAACTGGGGTTCAGTGCTGTTGTGAGGTTCTGTTTTCCTCCCGCTAGAGAAAGCCAGTGGCACAATCAGTAGTCAGCGCTCTGTGTGCGCACTTTCACACACACTTTTGCAGACCTCTGTTTTTCACGGCTCCCCTAAGTTCTATGCACTCCTTCCTTTTCACAACAGTCCAGACTTCCCCCCGAATGAATCTCGCCTGGAGCTGAGGTTCAGTGCAGTCAGAAGTGGGGTTCATAGTTGTTGTGAGGTTCTGTGTTTCTCCCGCTAGAGAAAGCCAGCAGCACAATCAGCAGTCAGCGCTCTGTGTGCGCACTTTTGCATGCATTTTCGCGCCCCCCAAGACCTCTGTCTTTCGCAGCTCCCCTAAGTTTCCATGCATTCCTTTTCACAACAGTCCAGACTCCTCCGTATGAGTCTCGCCTGGAGCTGGAGTTCAGTGCAGTCAGAAGTGGGTTTCAGTGCAGTTGGGATTTTCCATCTCCCTCTCGCTAGAGGAAGCCAGCCAGATCCTCTCCATAAGCATGTCTCTGTACCTCAGCTTTATACAGCTCCTCTGGGTCTTTGTGAGTCTCTCTCTTTACTTCTAATTGTAGAGTTTTCACTCAGCCAGCTTTCCTGTGGTTCTGGATGGTGTCTGTTCTGTCTTTTAGTTGTAATTTTGAAATTGTTGTGTGAGGCAGCAGCTTAAGTGTTCACCTATGCTGCCATCTTGGTTACTCCAAGAATGAATAGATTTATTATATCCTTTCCTGATAGTGGTTTTTGATCAGATATAAGGAAAGAACATTGGAAATAGAATGGAGGTGGGTTGCAATTGAGGGAGGTGGGGCTGTATGAACATACTACAAGACAGACTTTATTTTGCTCTCTAACAGCTCTTCTACTAAATGTTCAAGAACAAATACTGAATGACTGCTTTGTGCCAATTTCTCTTCTAGAAACTAGGAGTGGGGACAGAGATGAAAAGATGAGCTCCTCCACTTCAATGATCTTAAAATTTTATGGGCAGATTAAAAGATAAATAGGTAAATGAGGTGCATGTGAAGTGGCAGTTACTGGAAAGGAGGGTGCAGAAAGGTCAATGGCAATATCCTGCAAAGTGCACTGGGGAGGGAGCAAAGTAGGGTTGTTGGAAGCTCTCGAAGACACACTTTCTATTACTGTCTTTCCAAGTGTCCTATTTCAAGAAGGGACAGCAAACTCTGAGTTCTCGTCCCAGACATCAGCCACCTCTGCCTTCTGTTCCCACTGCTTTTTCTCCAGGTAGCCCTTTACTTCACAGGATCCAGGTCATAGTAGTGGAATTTGGTGTTTCCAGGGCTAGAGCTTACTGTTCACCTGGCTTTGGTCTCGTAGGCCAGGGCCATCCTCTTCTGGGAGCCCTGGATTTCCACACTTGCTGATTCCCCTGCTGGATACTATGCAAGGGTAGGTCTAAGGTGGGTTAAAGAACGTCCAGGAAACTTTAGTGCCTGTATCTTTAGTTCCCCACATCTGTATTGCTCTTTCCTAAACAGTCCAAGTGTTTGGAATTTTCGAACACACTTGAATATTTGAATACAATGAAATGTTAACATTCAAGAGAGAGTACTGTAAGAAGAATAGGTTGAATTTCATGATAAGCTTTAGTTCATTTAACAACCATTGATAGAAAATTTCTAAATGCATAGTAATGGCATACTGAAGTATGCATGGAGAGAACTTAGTGTTGATGGACAGCATAATCCTCTTTCTGGCTGCCCATTCATGAGCTGTGGAAATCCGTATGTGAGAAATGGCATGGAAACAGTCTGCTCAATAACTTGGTGATTTCCTAGAAGTTTGAGAGGACATTTAAGGCCTGTACCTTGAGGAGGTTGCTGCTCTCTCCCCTGGAATTTGAGATTCTGCATGCATTTTATTTTTATTTTTATAAAGAATAGCCAATTTTCTCTGGTTCCGTTAGAGTCTGATCCACTGCATTTATTAATAAACTTGGTATATTTTTGTTTTTTTCAAAATACTTTCATAACAATAATAGCAGCAACCACACTAACAGAGAAAATCTTTCCCTCATCATTTCCACCAAATACAGTAGCTTGGTATTTGAGGCTTTTAAAGCCAAATGTCTTAGTGTTTGTCATTTACTGGAAGAAAACATGAATGTATAATAATCTGAAAATTGTATAACCCACTGTAAACTTTGTACCATATTTCTACTTTTTTAATTAATCTCTTTTTCTGTGCCTGGCTTGATTTAAATATAAAAATTATTGGAAGAAATTGTTTGCTCTTTAAAGGATTAGAAGTTTCACTGTCTAACAGCTTACATATAATTTATTCATTGTTTTAAAAAATTCCTGTAAAAATATTATTTTCATACAGGAAGCTGAAAAAGCAGACTGTTCTAAAGGAAGCTGGTGTGTAGTTCCTTCCTTTCTAAACTTTAAGCCGAGTGCCTTTCCTCACTCTAAGTTCAAGGGCTTAATTAGTTTACATGGATGATAATAAACTGAATAGCACCTGCCCCTTAGTCATAAAAGAGAGTATCTTAAAGCTGCTGAACAAACGGATGTATTCAATTTAAGCTTTTGAAATGTTCAAAGCATGTGGTAAAAAAAAATTTTTTCAAAATGAGTAGTATGAGGAAATTAAGTTAGAAGAAAACATAAGTCAAGGGGTCAAGTTTGGTATCTGAATTGTGTACATTTTAATTGCAATTCTGTCATCACTGTGGGCACTGTTACTTTGAAAATTTGTCCTTAAAAACACATAATTGTCAATATTTTTCCAAAGAAGGATTTGGCATATTTTATTGTTTTGTTTTTTATCTTTTTTTAAAAAAAAGGTGTATTGCAACTCATGAGAAAAGCAAGAGGAGAAAACATAAACAATACTTAATACTTCTGTTATAAAATTATTCAGTATTATCCAATGATTTCATTTGGGCAGCTCTTAATAAGTTCAAATAGTTCAGAACAGTTCAGTCTAAACTTTTTTTCCATATTTTTTTAATTAATGTATTACATACGTTTTAATATCTGTGTTAATGTGGATGCTTGGTCAAGTCCATGGTAGCTTGGTAAAGGCTTTTTTGATGCTGGCAGAGGAAATGAGATACTCAAGTTGTCCATATTTATTGTAAATTACCATGCTTCGTTTCCATAAAATATTGGATGCTATATTTATGTTAACTTACGTTAAGACTCAGTTTCTCTAGAAAATAACCCAGAAACTCCTATTTTACTAATGAATGTTGTCTAGAAAAAAAAATGTAAACACCCCACTAGAAAAATAATAGACTATTTTTATTATCAGCCATGTTCTATGAGCTGATAGTATGAAGATTACCAAATACTAGTACAAATTCCAGCCTTTGCCAGGGAATCATGCACATGGCTCAAATTCTGTTATTAAGTCAGAATAGGAGGGGAAGAAAGAAACAAGAAGGGTCAATATGGTTTGCTCTTTAATCTCAAAATCACTTTAATAATTCTTAGAGAAGTGTGTGTGTGTCTTATTTATTCTAGTGCCTTTAAATTACTAGAAATTTCAAAACAGTGTCTGGAGACATAGCACAGTATAAGCTGGGCTCCCCATGAAAGGACAAGGCCGGCTTATCTTCAGGAAGGCCCTGGGGTAGAGTCTGCCTAACAACTTTGAAACTCTGATGACCAAGAGTTAACTCTCCTGGACCAGATATGTGCAGAGGCCAAACTCAGGTGGCTAATTCCATAGTGCAGTTTTCATTGATGGAAGTGTGGCACCTGAGGGTCTCAGTGAACAAATAGGAGCTTAAATGGATCTAGACCAGTGGGCGGCAAACTCATTAGTCAACAGAGCAGCAAACTGCAGCTCAGGAGCTTCTAGTCTAGAAGAAGCCCCAGGGTGTGGTGGAGGGAGTTCCAAAGGCAGACAGGAGACAGTATTCCATTCTCATCTCTTAGCAACTTGCTTTGTGACTTTGGACAAATCATTTCACTTTGGGCCTCTGCTTCCTCATTTATAAAATGGGTGTGCTGAATCACATGATCTCAGAGGCCCCAACCTTTTCAAACCTCCAGGCCTATGATTTTAGGAACTTTACCAATGTTGCACTGTGCCTTCCATCTTGTAGCAATTACACTGCCAAGAACTTGATTGAAATTGATCCAACTATGCTGTTAGTCATCAAGTTCTGTCCATTTCTCTCTAGTAAATGTCTTGTTTTTTTTTCCTTTTTTCTTCTCACTATCTCCACACTCAGCAGGTTCTCAATATACTTGATAATTGCCTCACCATTTTGCTTTCTACCTCCCCTGCCCTCAATGCTGATCCAGTTCTTATTCCAAGGTTAAATCCTTTCTTTCCATCCTATCTCATCCCATGCTCTGAGTCCCATCTTCCTTAAATACTACTTTCATTGTGAGCATTTTGTTGTTTAGAAACCATCAGCCTACACTGTGTGGCTTTTAACATACTGTGTAATCTTGTCCCACCCTATCCATCTAACTTTGTTTTCTATCACCATCCAATGCACCCTGCTATGCAATAAAACCAATTTTATTACTGCTTTTATCATAAGCATTCCCTGTTCATTCCTATTCATGTAACTTGTACATTTTGTTGTTTTCATCTGAAATACTATCTTTTTCTCTTCATAACCTATACATTAAAAAAACTCAGAATTCAAGAAAGGTAAGATAACTGAATAAAGCTCTATAGATCTGACATGGAAGTGACAGAGAGAGAGGTGGGGTTAGCCATAGAATGAAAGGAAGAATATTTGGGGACCTGGAAGGAAGGACAAGTAAATGTTAACCTGCAGGGATTTTGAGTCACAGAGAAAGTTAGTGTGTGTGTGTGTGTGTGTGTGTGTGTGTGTGTGTGTGTGTGTTTTAATTGAATTATTGGGGTGACATTGGTTAATAGAGAAAGGAAGTTTTAAAGACCCTTCTTACATCAGGTGGACTTTGCCCTCATAAAATAGAAACCAAATTGATCTATTCAGAGTAACTGGGATGGGGTTGGGGTATTAAGGACATGAAAAAAGTAAAAAGTTACCACTTGCTAAATACTCTGTTTCAATATCACTTATTTGCTTATTTGTATGTTATATGGGGGTAGAGATTTCTGTCTGGATTATTATATCTTTACTAGAGGCCCAGTATATGAAATTTGTGCATTGGGGGAGGGTGGGGAGGGGAGGGGAGGAGGGTCCCTCAGCCCAGCCTGCACCCTCTCCAATCCAGGACATCCCTTTCACAGTCCTGGACTGCTGGCTCATAACTGCTCACCTGCCTGCCTGCCTGATCGCCCCTAACTGCCCCCCAGCCAGCCTGATCACCCCTAACCGCCTCTACCTGCTGACCCAATCACCCCTCACTGCCCTTCCTGCTAACCTGGTCACCCCTAACTGCCTCTGCCTGCTGGCTTGATCGTCCCAAATTGCTGCCCGCCCCCCAGCCTGGTTGCCCCCAACTTCCCCCCCCCCCCCCGCTGGCCTGGTTGCCCCACGGCTGCTGCTTAGTCATTTGGTTGCCCTTCACTAACCCTCCTGCCGACCTGGTTGCCCCATGCAGCCTGTTCAGTTGTCCATTCGGTTGCAATGGTCGCTTAGGCTTTTATAGAGATAGATTTTTTAATAATGCTTTCCTTTCTGCACCTAGAATAGAACTTGGCAAATATTTAATGAATATCTGTTGTATATGGGATGGATAGATGAAGGGAGGGATGAGCAAACAGGTACAGGAGACATAAATGGAAAGGAAACGATGTATTCAGAGGAGGTTTCAGAATTCAGCTTCTAGGGTGGGTCTAGGATGTGAGTGTTATTCTGGGAGCTGGAGAGAATGAGAAGGTTACTGTTGTTGAGGAAGTTGAATTACTGGGACACTGGATTCCTTACAGGGAATTCCAACACCTCCAGCATGATGGAAGAGAAAAACTACAATTCAGGCTCCTGTAACTATGGAATTTAGGAGGGACTGGGTGGCAAATAGATGACTAACAAAAGTTGGAGGAGGAGATGGTTTAACAAAAATAAATAGCAGATTCACAAAGAAACTAAGTAAGAGTTGTGAAGTATTGCCTCCCTTACATCAAGCTTGATCTCCTCTCCCCTCTACCCCCTCCCCCAGTTCTCCCAGGTACATTTAGTTAAAATGTGCTAACAGTATGTGTGTGTGTGTGTGTGTGTGTGTGTGTGTGTGTGTGTGTGTGTTTCAGAGAGGAAGGGAGAGGGAAAGAGATAGAAACATCAATAATGAGAACCATTGATTGGCTATCTCCTGCAGGCAAGAGCCTGCAACCCAGGGCATGTGCCCTGACTGGGAATTGAACCGTCACCTCCTGGTTCATAGGTTGACACTCAATCACTGAGACATGCCAGCCAGGCCTAACATTGGTTTTTAAAATTCTAATATTCTGGTGTGGGATAATAAGTATTCACCAATTAAAATAGTTGCTATCGGTGGCTAATTCCTTCAGATATTTCGGGAAGAATACTAGTATTTGCTTTTGAAGCTGTCATAAGTTCAAAATAGAGGGTATGATTTATACTGATATATTTGTGGTTGGAAACTTTAATGTCGCCAAAATCTTTCCAATTGACATCTGAATATCTTAATTAAGTTTCTGGTCAATTATTTTAAAACGCTCTGCCAGACCATAGTAATTTGCAAGTTGGCAGCATGTTGCTGATGACCTAAATTATTATTCAAACTCATTGTAAGTGTTCTAAGTGTTTCAGTATACAGTTACCCATTTTGTCCATTTGCAGTGCATTTTAGGTGTGCTTTATTCACAGACGGGTTAGTTCCCTCCAACCCAAATAACCCACAAAACAAATGTTTAAGTATTTTAAACTCTACTCCCTCTATTTTATTTTTAGATGCAAAGCACCTTCCAAAACATCAAAAAGTGTGGTCCAGTTTCCATTAGGGTTTCTTCCGGGTAATAACGCCTTTCCAGGCTACAATTGAAGCTGCATTCCACCATGATTTTGCTGGCTCTGAGTTTCCCACCATCAGCTTTTTTTCAACTATTATTCCCTCCTATTCTCTAGTTTTCCCCTGTTCTGCTTTGCTTCAGTTTAATTTCTTTTTTTCTAGTCCTTTCAGATCAATAGTTTCTAATTATCCTTTAGGTCTCAGTTTCAATATTACTTTCTCAGAGAGATATTTCTAGATTTTTTCCTTCTTATGACATTCGATCTCTCTGCTGTATTTAGTCATCATTATGCTTTCCCATCATAACTTTTATACCTTATTGTAATTATATGCTTTATGTTTGTGTGCCCCTGTAATACAATCCATAACCTTGAGGGCCCATGTCTATCTCATGGCACCTATAATCAAACATTAATACTTGTGCCTTGAAATATTCACACAAAATATGATAAATGTACTATAAATAGCCTCAAGTCCGTTCAGGTTCTGGTTTTGCTGCCACATAACTCTAGTTGGATTGGGCCACTGATGAATTATAAAGAAACATTTAAGTTTGGGAGTTTGGGTCCTTTGGAATTACTAGGCAGAGGACCATGGTAGGCACACATCTTGGTGGAATGCTGACTGTTGAAGCATCTCTTGAATGTCTCCCTCCATCCTCAGAACCATCAATAGGTCAAGCCACAGCTGTTACATGGATTACAGAGTGTCCTCCTACTCAGTTCCTTAGCAGTCCATTCTAGAGTGAATGTCCTAAAACAAGTGTACATCCTCCCAGTGGCTTATATTGCCCAAAAGATAAAGTGTACATTTCTTAACCTATGGTACAAGTGCTTTATGATCTGGGTTGTTTGCCTCTCAGTTCTTCAATAGCCACTCCCTTTTTTTTTCATTGTACGAACATATCTTTCATTTCATAGTCCTACTTGCCTGCTAGCTGTTCCTTCTGTCTGGAATAGACCCTTTATCCTTCCTCCATCCTTGCATCCTTTTCTATCTTATCTATTTTTGGTGTTTTGAATTAAATGTTATTTCAAGGAAGCTTTTTCACCCCAGTTCTAAACTAGATGCTCCACCTTTGTATTTGGTAAATAACTTATACTCCTGCTATACCGTGATATAATTATGTTACTAATTCTCTAGAGAAGGTTTCTCAATTTGGACACTGGTCATTTTTTATATGCTTGCTTAGTGACCTGATGTTTAATACTGTCCTCTGACACTTGACCTGCTTGCCTTTGGTTCTTGACCTCAAATACTCGCCCTATTTTTGGGAATCAATTCTAGGCATGGTTCTAAATAACTTATACTAGGTTTCTCTACTTTGGCATTATTGATATTTGGAGCCAGATAAATCTTTCTTGTGGGGGGCCGTCATTGTAAGCATCATTGTAGTATGTTTAGCAGCATCCCTGGACTCTACCCACTGGATGCCACTAATACACCCTTCCCTACCCCATTGTACAATCAAAAATGTTTTCAGACATTTTCAAATGTCCCCAGGGGACACAGTTACACTCCTAGTTGAGATCCACTGGTCTAGACAGAAAGTTATTTGAGGCAGAGGCTATGCTGTGTGAGTCTTCATATCCCTAGCTTGACATCCATGGGTCCCCTTAAATGTATTGAATTAAATTGTTGAATAATGTGGGGATGAGGGTACTGGACAGGAAGGGGATGGATAGATGGACAGATGAAGAGAAAGGTAGATTAGCTCTCTCATGAGGTAGGTATAAGAGAATATATAGCAAGTGCTTTTTGAGCGGCTAACCTATCATACACAATGGGCTTAGATTCTGTTCTGCCTCTAAATGACTACTTTTGCCTATGGTGCAATCCCCCAAGGACTGCTTTCCTGCCCTAGAGCTGCAGGCACAGAATATCCTGATTGCTCAGAGACTGCCTTAGAATCAACGAGGAAGCATTTATTAAGCACTATGTATGTAAGTAACACGTACAGATATAAATCAGGAGCAATCCCTGCCCTCAAAGTGCTTTGTCCAGTGACAAAAACTCTGGTGAGTTTTGTCTCTGTCCACAGGGCCCTTCAGCCTTCCCTTCCTATCATATTTCTATTTCTCCTATTCAATTGAGGTTATATTAGGCCTTTCTATATATTTTTATGTCTTTACTAGAGGCCCAGTGCATGAATTCATGCACAGGTGGGATTCAGCTGGCCTGGCCCTAATCAAGGTGGATCAGGGCTGGGCCTGTCAGGAGGAGAAGACAGCAGGCAGTTGGACAGCTGGTCCTCCCCAGTTGCGGCTCAGAGCTGGTCTGCCTGCGGGGAGGGGCTGTGAGAGGGGCTGGAGGAGGTTGGCTGGCCAGCCCTACCACCTGTTGGGGTAAGGGGGAGTGATCAGGGCCGGGGCCTTCGGGGGAGGAGTTGTGGACCAATCAGTATGGTGATTTATACACTGTATTATGTATGGCCCTGTGGTAAGAACCTTTAATAGATGGTTATGGTTGGAACTTAGGTTCTGGCGATAGAATATTGGGTGGTTGCATTAGGAAAATAGACGGACATGATATTGTAAAGGTTTTAAGCAGAACTTTGAGGATACAGATTAAATGTGTGTGCCTATTGGGCCCAGTGGGTTCCAGGGTGCTGCTGGGGATAGCAGTAGGGACTGGGCTGTGATCTTTTAACACCAACCAATGGTTTTTTTCTCAAGGGGACTAAGAGTCTCAAAATGTTAGTACTTTATGCATTCCCTACAAATTTGTATATATGCTTTATGTTTTTTGTTTTTTTTCTGGAAACCTGTCTCTTACTTTTCCTTAAAATGTTATTTATCCTCTTGAAACTTCACCACATGTTTCAAACTTGTGTCACCTGAGAAAGCCTTCACTACCCCATTCATTGCTTTGGTGTTATAGCTTCCATTTGAAAATTGCCATTTTCCTTTTTTAGTTAATGTGGTACTTAAAAAAAAACACTTTAGGTTTACTCCCCCCACTTTGCACTGAATTGAGTCATAAAAAATGAACGTTATTTTTAAATGCTATTATTCTTTTGAAGAAAAGGTTCAATTTAAAATGTTTGTCTAAACTGCAGGGAGTTTCTATCAACTGTGCTTGCTCCTACTAAGAATGAGTAACATGACCTTTCTTTGATTTTAGAGAACAAGAGCGATGTCACGATGCTCCAAATGTATGTCATCTTCCTTCTTTTGGTGGCATTTGAACTCTTATTAAGTAGAACTGAGTTAGTAAAAATCAAATAACTTAGAGAAAATTGTCAATATACAGGTCATTAAGCCCTCTGGTGCTTTTGTGATGTTTGAAAAAGAACTGTTAAAAGAGATGCAGAATGGGGAGGGAGAGTAAAACAAAAGCTATGTTTTTCAAATTGGAAATGTCTTTATTCTCTTTGCAAACTATAAAAGTACAAAAAGTTTACACAATACCAAAGGGTATATAAAACAGCACTACCCAGCAAAACTTTCCTCAGTGATGGAAATGTTTTGTGCTGCCAATACAGTAGCCATTAATCACATGTGGCTATGGAGCACTTGAAAGATGACTAGTGGGATGGCAGGATGGAATTTTAAATGGTATTTAATTTTAATTAATTTACATTTAAACAGACACATGTAACTAGTGGCTATTGTACAGGACATTCAAAGTGATAGCCATTTCGGAGTGTACTCTTCCTTGTCTGTCCTTGTGTATCTGTTATTCTCTGTCTGCTGCTTCCTGCCCATTTCTTCTTTCTCTCTGTGTCCTATTTGTCTCTCCTATCTGTCTGTTTTCCTCTCACCTTCTCTGTTTCTTTAGCTTTTAGCCTGCCTTGTACATACACTCCCTGCCTACTTTCATCTGCCAGCCTACCTGCTGCTGTCCTTACCTGTCTCATTCGTTCTCTTGCTCTATATATGTGTTATATATACACATAATCCATTCTGTTCAGTAGGCAGGTTTTTCTGCTTAGTTAAATATCATGGACATTTTCCTTTTTCAGTACATATAGATAGATCTACCAAGTTTTTGTTTTTGTTTTCAATTATAGGATAATTTTAGTGGAATGAATGTAGCAGTACTTATTTAACCCAATAGGCAATAGATTGTTTTTATTTTTTCCTCTGTAAATATATGTATATTTTTAGCTACTAAAGTTTTTCCTTTTGTAATTTTTCCTGTGTGCTCTTTGAATACTTTGTTGCTGTGCATGGGATAAGTTTGTTCAAAACTATGAAATCTGCCTTTAGTTTTGTACTTTGGTACCTGTTGAAATTCACTTAGCTCTTTAAACTCTAGAGTCACTTACCTGTAGCTTCAAGGACCATATTAAGGTTGCAAGTCTTTAACAGTGCAGTGTGCTAAGGAGGAAGAAACTAGAATTTGTAAAGGTAGCAGCAGGCTCACTCTCTCTCTGTCCAGCCCCTCCTCCATCTTTGCTTCATGGTCAGAATTCCATTTGGGAAAAATACTTGGGGCTTCAGGTCTCTCTTAGATTTAGAAGGCAATCTTAATTCCTACCCAAGGTTTAATTGAAATTCTGACCTACCAAAGAGAATGGTCATGTCTGCCAAAGGAGGCAGCTTGGAGGGGAAACCTCAGAGAAGTTTCTGGTAGCAGTAGGGGTGGGTGAGGGTCAGCGGAATCACTTTATGGCTGGCTAATACCTCAGTTCTGTCGGTTGACAGTTTTTTGGCCATATCTCATATAATTTTCTAAAAATATTCTGTTGCCACTCTTCTGATAACCCTTATGTCTTTCTAAAATAACTTGTTTAATGAAATTCCATATAATAATTGCTTTTCTTATTTAGCAAATGAGGCTTTCATACACTAAATCTGTTTTTAAAGTTATAATATGTTGAGGTGATGTTCCAAATGATGATTAAATATTTTTTTGTTTATCTGAAAAATATTTTTTTAAGGACAATGATGTATTTATAGGAAATAATTAAAATAATGCTGCTTGAAAAACAAAGGGCTTGCGGAACACACATCTGAGCTGCCTTCCCCTTCATTAGTTTAGTCATTTCCAGCACAGAAATTGTAGTCCTTCCCTTAAATAATTACTTTCAAGGACTAAATTCAAACTCCTGAATGTCTCTGGATACTTTAAGAAAAAGCTAAAGAAATAGCAATGTTATAAGGAATAAAAAGTATATGGAGAGCTTTTATTTTACTGATTCTACTAAGAAAAGCCACCCATACCACTTTGGAAAATTCTTGTACTCTGCTGAGATTAATTTTGGTACTTAGTTTTAAGAAGTGACTATAGGAACAGTATCCTCTCTTTAAAAATGAGTTATTTTCTTTCAGAAAACTTTAGTTTACACTACAGCCATGTTATATTGTCAAATATCTGGAAGTCCAAAGCATATTAAATCCTAAATGTTAGACAAAACAGTAAAACATATTAATATTGATTTCACTCTCTGCTTCTTTCAGAGCTAGCCTGTATAATGCTTGTGTTAAGAAAATTTTTTAAACCCTATGATCATTTATTTATCAGAATATTTCTATGTGTATGTCAGAACAATTGGTAAGAATAAACTTTTTTTTTAATTTGGAAGTTTGAAGTATAATGAGAAAGTCAAGACAAGCTAGAAATGAGGGTTAGCATGAGGTTTTTTATTTTTTTTGTAACAAAATTTAGATTAATAATTGAAATACTTTTTATGTTATTTCACATAATAGAGAACCAGAATCTCATTGACTTAATAATAATACTAATTGCTAACATTTATTGACTACTTTCTATGTGCCCAAAACTCTATTGTGCACCTCACATCTAATATTTCTTCAATGCTCCCTTTAATCCTGTGAAGTAAGTACCTTTGTCACCCCCATTTTTAAAAAAAGATTCTGCAGCTTTGAAAGTTTAAGTGGTTTGCCCACCAACTAGAAAATTTCAGAGCTGGAATTTGAACCCAGGCAGGCTGACAAACAAAGGAGAAAGCTTCCAGCACCACAGGTCTTATGTGACAAGGTCTCTCATGAAATGTAGGCAAAATGTTATGACAGTTAGGTGAGTACATCAGCCAGGAAACAACCATAACTGAAAGTGAAGCCCATGAGCAATTACTGAATGTCTTCTTAGTGCCAAGCATGATTCCAAGCCCTTGATATCTTTGTCTCATTTCATTTGTACCCCACAAAGGAAATATTATTTATACCCATTTTACAAAGAGACTTAGGGAGATTAAATGACTTGCCCTTAGTTGTACTCCTTGTAACTTCTGAAGTTGGGATAGTGTGGAGTGTTGGATTAACATCGATAGGAAAGATTTTTATTAGTTTAGAAGGATTTGTCAAGTTCAATGAAATATTTTAGTCATTGACTAAGATCTATAATAATAAAAGCATAATATGCTAATTAGCCTGGACATCCTCCTGGACGAAGCTACGGTGGCAGGACTGAGGCAGAGGCAGCTGTGGCGGCGGTAGGGGGCCAAGCCCCTTGCACAAATTTCGTGCATCAGACCTCTAGTGAATATATATAAAGGATAAATTTCAAATGACCAAAGGCTGAAAGAATATATAAATTGGAGAATGGATCAAATATTTAAAAAGATCTTTTATTTGTTTTCTTTTTACACATAATTAATACAATCATTTGTTCAGAGGTAATGATAAAACAATACTAAAATTCAATCTCAGCATATCTGCACCTTTCCCCTTCGGCTCTCTTCTCTTTCCCCCACAGGCCTGCATCTCCTAAACTCTAAGGGACCCTACAAGGCTTGCAACCAGGGCAGCAATAGATAGTAGCAGTTCATCCTGGACAAACACCCTGAACCTCTCCCCAATGCCCTTTTTTTCTCTGACTTCTTAATGAGCCAGAGTTGACTAGCCTAGTCTAGTTTCTCTACCTACTTTCTCTCCTGTTATCGTAGGCCCTTCCTTGTTTCACTATCCCCAGCTTTAATAAACATCCTCTAAATTAAAAAAATTAAATTCACCCTCACCTCTGCCAGAAACCAGTCCATCACATTATCCCAGTCACACATAATTCAATTTTGTTTATCTTTTCAAAGAACGAGCTCTTGGTTTCATTGATCTTTTCTGTTAATTTTTTAGGCTCTATTTTGTTTATTTTTATTCTGACCTTTACAGTTTCTTTCCTTCTTCTCACTGTGTGCTTTGTTCTTGTTCTTGTAAGGTTAGATGGTTTATTTGAGATTTATTTCTTGTTTCTTGAGGTAGGCCTGTTTGCTACCCATTACCTCTTAGAATTACTTTGGCTGTGTCTCATAGATTTGTATTTTAATTTTCACTTATCTCAAAGTATCTTTTGATTTCTTTCTTGATCTCATTTTTTAGTAGCATGTTATTTTGGTCCCTCTGCTCCCGCTTTTTTTTTTTTACAGTTTTCTTCTTGTCATATATACACTTTATTTTGTCTAGTTCCACTTTGCTGAGTTACATCCTACCATTATGATCCGAGCAGATGCTAAATATGATTTCAGTCTTCTTGAATGTATTAGGTTTGTTTTGTGGCCTAACATATGCACTTGAAAGGAATGTATATTCTGCTTTTGGGTGAAATGTTCTAAAATATCAATTACTGAGAGAAAAAATGGCGGCGTAATAGACAGATGTGTCCCGAGCCTTTTCCCTGAACAGACAGAAAGAATAGCTGAGGGTCGCACGAGGAGAAGGTGGGGATCTGCTGGACAGGGCTCTCCTGACCAGGCAGCCCCACTGCTGCTGGGTTTCCCCCGAGAGCCACTAGCTCAGATGCAGACACCGCACCATCTTGAAGGGGCAGGTGGATGCTATTGGAAGCCTGAATATCTATAATTACAGCACCCACTGAACAGCTGTGAACCCCTGAACACCAGTCCCCAATTGGCGCAAACACTCGGATTCAGAGGAGCTCTACACTCCACCACAGAAAGGTCGAATTTCACCTGGGATAAGGTGAGGTCTCTGGTCCTGGCGGTTCAGAAACGCACACACTGAGGGAGCTGGAGGACTGGAGGAAGTCTTCACCTAGAGAAATCCGTGGCTATTGGGGCTGGCGTGATCTGTGAATGTGAAAAGGGGTCCTCAGAGGGGATCTCTAAAAAGCAAGCCATTTTGATCTGATGCAGAAGGACAGCCTAGGAATTTTTAAAGTGTGCCGGCTACTTGGACAAGAGGGGGAAAGAGGGACTGCGCAGACTTGTGTGCAGCTCCGGAGTTCTCACACATGTGCTTTTCCTCTTCAGATCCTTGCTTCTGATTGCTAAGCCCAATACATAGGATTACCCAGTTGAGAACCCCCTAGGAGACTGCAGGGAAAAGTTGTTTTTTCTGGAACCTGGGGATCAAAGGGGGAGTGACCATCAGAGAACAAATCTGGGGCAGACCACTCCCTCAAAATGGTATTGAGTGCCACAGGAAAAGCAAGATCTAAGCACAGGCTAGAGAGGACCTATAGTCTCCAAGGTCAGTCCAGAAACACTGCCAGTCAGGAGCTGAATCCCAAATTGACTATTATATAATCACAAATAAAGGAATAAAGATATTAAGACGTACTGCCTCCTTAAAAATCAGAATTGGCTCTCAACACTGAGGAGCAGTGGAACACAGGGAACTGCAATGCTGTCCTGGCTGGGAAACAGACGTGCAAAACAGAACAGTAGAGGAAGTGAATAACCTTCACTACTGCACATTCTATTTTTTATTTTTTCATCTTTTACTTAAGAAACTAATTTTTCTATTTTTCCTCACTTGATTTTGCCTTTTTAATGATTACATTTTTATTTTTAACCAGTATTACTACTACTATTTTACCTTTTTGGGAAAAAAAAGTGTCATTTTATTTTCTCTTTATTTTACTTTGGGATTAGTGTTCTACATCCTATTTTCATCTTTCCTTTAGCATCATTTTACTCTATCTTAACTCTATCTTTATGCCATCACTCTCTTCCTAACCTTTCCCCTTTTGTTGTCTTGTTTCTCTTACCCTTTTCCTACTTTAGATTTACCCTGTTCTGCCTTTTTACCTCCTGTTAAAATTTCACCCTACTATATATCTAATTTCCAATCCCCTGCTCCAAGTCCATACACACCTCACTCTGTCTTTTCTACCCAAAAAATTGTTTTTCTCTTTGTTGTTTGTTGTTTGTTTGAATGTTGATTATATCATTTTTTATGCTTTTTAGTGAGATTGTTTTGCTTATTCGTTTTTTGTTTGTTTGTTAGCTTTGTTTTTATTTGTTTTTTGCTTCTGTTTTCCCTTGCCTCTCTTGATATTAGTTGTTGTTTGTAGTTTGTACTAATCTCCAGGTACTTATTGCTGGCATTTGTTGGGATTAGTGGCTGTTCTATTAGAGTTTTCTCCATATATATATATGGTTTGTTCCCCTTCTCTTATTCTCTTTCTTTTCTATCTTACTTTTTTTTCCCTTCTCCCAATTTCATTTTGGCATTCTTTTCTTTTTTTCCTTCTTTTCTGTCTTCTTCTTTCTCTCCTATCCCCTAATTTGCCTCTCTCTGGTGGTCACCTTTATTTGTGGTTAATATTGTGAATGCAGTTCTTTTCAGTGCCTTGTGTGTTGTACCTGGTTGTGTTGTATTTTGTGCCTTTAAATCAACACAGGAGAGAGAGAATTACATAACCAGACACCCGGAGAAGAGACCATGGGCAGACAAAGAAACAGCCTGCTTATGAAAGAAAAGCAGGCATCACCAGAAAAAGAAGTAAACCTGCCAGAGAAAGAATTCAGAGAAATGGTCATAAGGTGGATGAAAAGAATGGAAGACAAATTCAACAATATGAGTAAGAACCAAGAGGAAATGAAAAATGACATCACTGCTGTAAAGAACTCAATAGAAAACATCAAAAGTAGACTAGAAGAAGCCGAGGACCACATCAGTGAGCTAGAAGACAAGGTAGGAAAAAATACCCAAGTAGAGCAATTTTTAGAAAAAAAATTAAAAAGCAGGACGAGAGCCTAAGGGAACTTTGGGACAACACAAAACAAAACAACATCTGCATAATAGGGATTCCAGAAGGAGAAGAAACTGAGCAAAAAATAGAAAACCTGTTTGAAGAAATAATGACAGAAAATTTCCCTGATAGACGGAAGAAAAAACCCACACAAATCCAAGAAGCTCACAGAGTCCTAAGCAAACTGAACCCCAAAAGGCTGACGCCAAGGTGTATTATAATTAAATTGGCAAACACCAACGACAAAGTAAGAATCTTAAAAGTGGCCAGAGAGAGACAGAAAGTTACCTACAAAGGAACCCCCATCAGACTAGTGACTGATTTCTCAACAGAAACTCCAGGTCAAAAGGAATGAAATATACAAAGCCATGCAATGAAGGGTCTGAATCCAAGAATATTGTATCTGGCAAGGCTATCAAGCAAAATTGAAGGTGAAATCAGGAGCTTCACAGACAAAAAGGGATTAAAGGAATTTATTACCACCAAACCAGCAATTTAAGAAATGCTAAATGATCTGCTGTAAAAAAAAAAAAAGGAAGCAAAAAGGAAACAATGAGTAAAGAATAAAAATGGCAACAAATAAGCACCTATCAATAATAACTTTATAAATGGATTAAATGCCCCCATCAGAAGACATAGGGTAACGGATTGGATATGAAAACATGACCGATATATCTGATGTCTCCAAGAAACCCACCTCAGAAAAAAAGACCCACACAAACTGAGGGTGAAAGGATGGAAAATGGTTTTTCATGTGAATGGAAATGGAAAAAGGCTGGAGTAGCAATATTTATAAATGACAAATTAGATCTCAAAGTGAAAGATGTAACAAGTGATATAAGGAAGGCCACTTCATAATACTAAAGGGAGCAATCCAACAAGAAGAAATAACTCTGGTAAACATATATGTACCCAATACAGGAGCACTCAAATACATAATAAAACTCCTGGAGGATATCAAGGGAGAGATTGACAGCAATACAATCGTAATAGGAGACTTTAATACACCACTATCACCATTGGACAAATTCTTTAACCAAAAAATTAGCAAAGAAACATTAATCCTAAATGACTCACTAGACCAGATGGAATTGACATCTTCAGAATATTTCACCCTAAAGCCACAGAATATACATTCTTCTTAAGTGCACATAGGTCATTTTCAAAGATAGACCATATGTTGGGTCATAGGCAAAGTCTCTTCAAATTTAAGAAGCATCTTCTCAGATCACAGTGGCATAAAACTGGAAATCAGTTACAATAAAAACAATCCAAAAAAAATCAAACACATGGAAATCGAACAGCATGCTATTAAAGATTGACTGGGTTACCAGAGAGATCAAGAAAGAAATAAAAAACATCAAGGCAACTAATGACAATGAAAACAACAATCCAAATCTATGGGACACAGTGAAAGCAGTCTTGAGAAGGAAGTTCATAGCTCTACAAGCCTACTCCAAAAAAATAAGAAACAATGCTAATAAATTATCTAACCCTCCAACTCAAAGAGTTAGCAACAAGAAAAGCCCAGTATAAGCAGAAGGAAGGAAATAATAAAGATCAGAGCGGAGATAAATGACATAGAGAGCAAAAAAATAGTACAAAAGATCAACAACACCAAGAGTTGGTTATTTGAAGGATAAACAAGATTGATGAACCTCTAGCTAGGCTCACCAAGAAGCAAAGAGAGAGGATCCAAATAAACAACATCAGAAATGAAAGAGGTGAAATAACAACAGACCCCACCAAAACACAAATGATTGTTTAAAAATACTATAAAAAACTCTTTTCCAACAAACTGGACAACCTGGAGAAAATGGACATTTTCCTAAAAAAATAGAACCTTCCAGTACTTGATCAGGAAGAATCTAAACATCTCAATAGGCCAATAACTATGGAAGAAATTGAAGCAATCATCAAAAAGCTTCCAGCAAAGAAAAGATGGCTTCAAAGGGGAGTTTTACCATACACTCAAGAAAAAATTAAAACTTATCCTCCAAACAATTCAAGAAGAAGTAACACTTCCAAGCTCCTTCTATGAAGCCAGCATCACCCTAATACCAAAACTAGATAAAGACAACAAAATGAAAGAGAATTACAGGCCAATATCCCTCATGAACATAGATGCCAAAATCCTCAACAAAATTTTATCAAATCGGATCCAGCAGTACATTAGAAAGATCATACACTATGACCAAGTAGGATTTATCTCAGGAATGTGAGGATGGTGCAATTTCCGCAAATCAATAAACATGATACATCACATAAACAAATTGAGAGGTAAAAATCACAGCCCGCCTGCACCCACTCACAGCAAGCAGGCCTAAACTATCAGTTAGATATCCTTAGCGCTGCTGTGGAGGCGGGAGATGCTCCCACCACCGCTACTGTGCTCACCAGCCATGAGCTCAGCTTCTGGCTGAGAGCACTCCCCCTGTGAGAGCGTACTGACCACCAGGAGGCAGCTCCTGCATTGAGCATCTGCCCCCTGGAGGTCATTATGTATTATAATGACTGGTTGTTCCACTGTTTGGTCAATTTGCATATTAGCCTTTTATTATATAGGATAGATAATGTATCATTTAAGGCTACTCTTTTCTTGTTGATTTTCTGTCTGTATTATCTATCCATTGATGTCAATGTGATGTTAAAGTCCCCTATTCTATCTTTCTGTCTATACCTTTATGTTTATTAATTAGCCTTATATATTCAAGTGTTCCTACATTTGGTGCTTCAATGTTTATGAGATTTATATAGTCTTTATAGATTGATCCATTTATCATTTTGAAATAACCTCTTTGTCTCTTGTTACAGCCACGGTTTTAAAGTCTTTGTCTGATACAAGAATTGCTACCCCAGTTTTTTTTTTTTATTTGCATAAAATATCTTTTTCCTTCCCTTATATTCAGTCTGTGTGTGTCTTTTGATATGAAGTGGGTCTCTCGTAGGCAGTATATGTTTTTTATTATTCATTCAACCTTCCTAGGTCTTCAGGTTAAAGCATCTATTCCATTTAATAATTAGCCACATCGGGAGGGCTAAGATAATTATTGGTAGGCATGGAGTTACTGCCATTTTATTGTTTTGTGATTCTTTTTGTATTTCTTCTCTGTTCCTTTTACTCTTGTTCTCTTTTATGTTGATGACTTTTAGTAGAATTGTGTTTGGATTCCTTTTTCTTTACATATTGTAGTTTTTGAAATTTTGTGGTTACTATATGCTTCATATATATCAAATTGTGTTTATAGAAGTCTGTTTTAAGTTAATAGTCACTTAATTAGAAGACATTCTAAAGTCACTACAATTTTTACTCCCTCCATATTTATTTTTTTCATTGTTTACTTCTTTTATATGTGTGTTTGTGGCTATCCCTTAATTTATTGTTGTAATTACACATTATCTTCCTACTTTTGTCTTTTAACTTTTTTACTAGCTTTCTAATTGGTTGAATAATTGATTTTTTAAAAATATATTTTTATTGATTTCAGAGTGAAAGGGATAAGGAGAGGGAGATAGAAACATCAATGATGATAAAAAATCATTAACCGGCTGCCTACTACATGGCTTTTACTAGGAATCAAGCTCACAACCTGGGCATGTGCCCTTGATGAGAACTGAACCTGGGACTGTTCAGTCCGCAGGCCAATTCTCTATCTACTGAGCTTAAAACAGTCAGGGCAATTGACTTTATTCAGTGTTTGCCTTTGTCAGTGAAAATTTCATTTTCTTATTTGCATTTCTAATCGTTTGTTTTTTATTTTATTTATTTATTTATTTAATATGTTTTATTGATTTTTTACAGAGAGGAAGGGAGAGAGATAGAAAGTCAGAAACATCAATGAGAGAGAGAGACACCTATCAGCCGCCTCCTGCACGCCCCACTGTGGAGATGTGCCCGCAAGCAAGGTACATGCCCCCAACCGGAATCGAACCTGGGACCTTTCAGTCTGCAAGCCGACGCTCTATCCACTGAGCCAAACCGGTCTCTGCTAATCGTTTGTTTTTTAAAGATGTCCCTCTAACATCTATGATAATAAAAACATAATATACTAATTAGACCAGAGCTGAACAACCTTTGGACCTCCTTCTGGATGAAGCTGCCATGGCAAGGGTTAAGGTAGAGATGGTTAGGGGCGATCAGGCAAGCAGGTGAGCAGTTCGGGGTGATCAAACAGAGTGGTTACAGGCGATCAGGTAGACAGGCAAGTGCTTGGGGGCGTGATCAGGCAGGCAAGTGTTTGGGGGTGATCAGGCAGGCGATGGTTAGAAGTCATCAGGCAGGCAGGCAGAGTGGTTAGGGGCGATCAGGCAGGCAGGAAGAGTCATTAGGGGCAATCAGGCAGGAAGGCAGGTAAGCAGTTAGCAGCCAACAGTCCCAGATTGTGAGAGGATGCAGTTTGGTCTGAGGGACTCTCTCTCCCCATGCACAAATTTCATGCACTGGCCCTTTAGAATATTATAATACTGATTTAGTGGTGATGATCTCTTTAACTTTTTCTTGTCTGGAACATATCTCTCCTTCAATTCTAAATGATATACTTGCCAAGTAGAATAATCTTGGTTGTAGATCCTTACTTTTCATCATTTTTAATATTTTGTGCCAATACCTTTTGATTTGCAAAGTTTCTGCTAAGGAATCAACCTATAATCTTATGGGAGCTCCCTTGTACATAAGTAAGTGTTTTTTAAATTGATTTCAGAGAGGGAGGGAGGGGAGATAGGAGAAAGAGAGAGAGAACCATCAATGTGAGAGGGAAACATTGCCCTGACTATGAATTGAACCTACAACCTTTTGGTATATAGGATCATGCTCCCACCAAATGAGCCACCTAGCCAGGGCTGTTTTTTGTGTTTTTGTTTTTTTGTTTTTTTGTTATAGCCATTCTGGTGAGTGTAAAGTGGTATCTCATTGTGGTTTTAAGTGCATTTCCCAAGTAACTAATAATACCAAGAAGCACATATACACAGAAAGAAATATTCCAACGCAATAAAAAGACAAATTGCCTAATTATCTATTTATTTACTTATTCATTTATATGTGTGTGTGTGTGTGTGTGAGAGAGAGAGAGAAAATTGAGAGAGAGAGAGAGAGAGAGAGAGAGAGAGAGAGAGAGAGAGAGAGGAGGGAGAGAAAATTGATCGCTGCCTCCCATAACCCTCTGGGCCGAACCAGGGATTGAACCTGCAACAAAGGTATGTGCCCTGAATTGAACCCACAGTCTTTTGGTGTATGGGACAATGCTGCTACCAACTGAGCCACACATGCCAGGGCCAAATAACCTAATTTTCAAATGGGCAGTTCTCCAATGAAGATATGTAAATGACTGTAAAAAAATGCTTAACATCATTAGTCATTAGGGAAGTGCCCATCAAAACCACAATGAACTACTAGTTCATAGCCAATAGGGTAACTTTGATTTTTTTATTTCTTTAAGGAGGATTTAGAGAAGTTGGAACCCTTATATTTTGCTGGTTGGAATGCAAAATGATGCAGCCTCTGTCACAACAGTTGGGTAGTTCCTCAGGCAATTGAGCATAAAGTTTTTACTATTTGACCCAGTTATTTCACTCCTATGAAAATACCCAAGATAATTGAAAACATGTTACACAAAAAGTTGTAAATGAATGTTCATAGCAAATTATTCATAGTAGCCAAAACGCAGAAATAATCCAAAATCTGTTAACTGAAGAATGGATATATCTAAACAAATTATGGTAGATCCATACAATGAAATATTATTTAGCCATAAAAAGGAAGGGAATACTGATACCTGGTACAACATGAATGAATCTTGAAAACATGTCAAGTGAAAGAAGTTATACAAAGAGGCCACATATTATATGATTCTATTGATATGAAGTGTTTAGAATCTGCAAATTCATTGTATGTTCTATTGATACAAAATGTCTAGAACAAGAAAACCATAGGTTAGTGGTTGCCAGGAATTTGGGATAGAGAGAACAGGAAATGACTACTAATGCATATGGGATTAATTTTTAGATGTGAAACCAATGTTCTGAAATTAGATGGTGATGTTTACATATTTGTGAATATACTAATAATTATTGTGCAATTTAAAATTTTTGGCATGTGAATTATGTCTTAACAGAAAACTCTTATCTACAGCTGTTATACTAATAAAATTAATACAATTTTCACAGTTTATTAAAATTGCTATTTTATGATATACCAGAGGCCCAATGCATGAAATTTGTGCAAGAGTAGGCCTTCACAGCCCTGGCCACCCTTGCAGCCATGGCGTCATCCAGAATGTTATCTGGACAGTTGTTCCACTGTCCAGCCATTCAGTCAATTTGCATATTTCAATTTTATTATTATAGATACCATTATGTTTAATACAGAGAAGAATTCACAAGTATTTTGAAGGACTATGATACAGTGAGAATAGGTTATTTCATATCAAATAGTGTTTGAAATGTGTTCATAGTTGTACTAGAATGATGTTACAAAACTCTGGGAACTTTTATTTGGTGTGTACTCTGAACTGTTAGAGTACAATATTAACACATTTGCATAAAGTTAGACAGTAATGAAATAATATCTAAGTAGTAATTTGTATTAACAGATTCCAGAAAACTTTAAAAAGACCCAAATTTCTAATTGAGATGCCCTTGGCATCAACATAGATGTTTAAAATGCTTTATAGAAGAACCTCTCTTATCTATCCTCCACTTAATGGTTTGTTGGATTACCACTCTTTCCAATCCCTCTGTCTTAGGACAATGGTCGGCAAACTCATTAATCAATAGAGTGGCAACTGGCAGCTCACGAGCTGCATGTGGCTCATGAGCCGCAGTTTGCCGACCACTGTCTTAGGACATACTGAATGGTCATGGCTAGGAAATGACACTAAAGTCTGGTGATGCATCTGTTCTCACTAAGTTGTATGCTAACCAAAAGTCAGCTGTGTTTATTCCTAAAACTGTTTATGTCAGTAGTTTTAGTAATCAGAATTATGTAGTTTGACTAAATATATAAACTGATGAAATGAGAGTGCAAAAAAAGTTAAATGTTTGGGAACATACAGGCATATTACTTAATACTTTTGAATTGAGTGTAGGCGAGAAACTAAAAATATTGGGTAAAAAATTATAAAAATGTTGATGAATTCTGTGCTCAAAATTTTTTAAATTTTTGTTCTACTTTAAAGAATTGGAAACTAGAAATTACAGATAGTCATGGTTTATGCTAAAGAACTGACATATCTGGAAAGAGAAAATCATGACCTTATATTGGAAGACTGGCAAACAAATGGACATTTATGCAGTCTAATTTAAAAGAAAATGTTTCAGAATTGAGTATCATTTTTAATGACTTCTCTTTAATTGAATATTTTTTTGGTTTACCATCAAACTACCTGCCACAGTTGCCTCAGATAATAGGGTTTCTCCTCTGAGTAATTAGAAACCAAAAAACTGGATTACAATGTAGGGGACTCATTGTCCCACCTTCGCTACTTAACTAGTCACAATAATTTAGGCAGGTAAATTAAACTTTGATTTTTTTTCCATGTATTTTGCAATATTTTTGAATTTAGCAAAATAGCTTTGTTTACATTCTAGTGATTCCTAATATCAAAAAGAGTAAAGAGTTAGAAAACAGATTTCCCTCTTTTTAGTATGCCTTTTTCTTCTCCTTTCTCTCTTTCCGTCTTTGTTTCCTTTTCCCATCCACCTTTCTTCCCTGCCTTACAGAATTGGGAAATTGGAGTACAGTATACTTTTTATCTGTTAAATAAAACATTTATGCCTTAGCTGGTTTAGCTCAGTGGGTAGAGTATTGATTGGCCTGCAAACTGAAGGATCCCAGTTTCACGTTCAGTCAAGGGCACATGCCTGGGTTGTAGGTTTGATCCCCAGTGTGGGGTGTGCAGGAGGCAGCCAATCAATGATTCCCTCTTGTCACTGATGTTTCTATCTATATCTCCCACTCTTCCTTCCTCTCTGAAATATGTTTAATATATCTATATTAAAAACATTTAATATGTTTACAAATATCCTTAGCATTTAAATCAAATGCTAATTTGTGGTTCAACAAAATTAGAATTTCTTTTGACCCAGTAGTTGCTAAATATGGGAATAATCTTAGCTTAAAATTAATTCTCCAATCAGTTCTTACTCTCTGAGAATCATTCATTTTTAATAAACTTGGAAATTGCAATTGATCAAGCTATTAAAAGACTTGGGTTTTGGTCATTTTACTTGGAGAACTAATAAAATTTTCTAGTTCTTTATATCTTTTTAAAAAATATATATTTTATTGATTTTCCATAGAGAGGAAGGGAGAGGGATAGAGAGCTATAAACATCGATGAGAGAGAAACATTGATCAGCTGCCTCCTGCACGCCCCCCACTGGGGATGTGCCCACAACCAAGATACATGCCCTTGACCAGAATCGAACCTGGGACCCTTCAGTCCTCAGGCCGATGCTCTATCCACTAAGCCAAACCCGTTTCGGCTGCTTCAGGGTTTTTTTGATCTGCTAGTAAGTAGATTGTAACTTTTGGCTCTAATTCTCACCCTTACATTAGTTACACCTTTTGCATTCACCCTGTTTGTTATGTAACTTTATAATGCCTGCCTACCATGAGTTGACCTGCTCTGCTTTTTTTAAAAATTAAATCTTTATTATTCATATTATTACATTTGTTTCTCTTTTTCCCCCTCCAACTGTATCCCCCCCCGCCCAACCATTACCTCCCACCATGGACCTCATCCATAGGTGTATGATTTTTGTCCAGTCTCTCCCTGCACCCCCCTCGCCCCTTTCCCCCTGAGAATTATCAGTCCACTCCCTTTCTGTGCTCCTGATTCTATTATATTCACCAGCTTTTTCTGTTGATCAAATTTTTAATTCACTTAATTTTTAGATTCACTTGTTGATAGATATGTATTTGTTCATAATTTTTTATCTTTTACCTTTTTCTTCTTCCTCTTCTTAAAGAATACCTTTTAGCATTTCATATAATACTGGTTTGGAGTTGATGAACTCCTTTAGCTTTTTCTTATCTGTGAAGCTCTTTATCTGCCCTTCAATTCTGAATGATAGCTTTGCTGGTTAGACTATTCTTGGTTGTAGATTTTTGCTAATCATCACGTTGAATATTTCTTGGCCACTCCCATCTGACCTGCATAGTTTCTGTTGAGAAATTAGCTGACAATTATATGGGTGCTCCCTTGTAGGTAATTAACTATTTTTATCTTGCTGCTTTTAATATTCTCTCTTTGTCTTTTGCTTTTGGTATTTTAATTATGATGTGTCTTGGTGTAGTCCTCTTTGGATTCCTTTTATATGGGGTTCTGTGTGCTTCCTGGACTTGTAAATATTTCTTTCACCAGGTGTGGGAAGTTTTCAGTCATTATTTCTTGAAATAGGTTTTCAGTATCTTGCTCTCTCTCTTCTGGCACCCCCACAATTCTGATGTTGGTACGCTTGAAGTTGTCCCAGAGGCTCCTTACATTATCTTCACATTTTTGGATTCTTTTTTCTTCTTGCTTTTCCAGTTCAGTGTTTTCTGATTCTTTATATTTCAAATTTTTGACTTGATTCTTGCGTTTCTCTAGTCTGCTTTTAGGTCTCTGTATAATATTTTTTATTTCAGTCAGTGTATGTTTAATTTCTAGTTGGTCTTTTTTCATCTCTAGTTGGTCCTTTTTCATCTCCTCTTGTGTCTTGCTAAATTTATCTCTCTTTTCTGGGATATTCTTGAAAAACCTTAAAACCGTGGTTTTGAACTCTATATACAGTTGTTTGTTTTCCTCCATTTCTTTGTAATTTCTTCCCTTGTCTCGGCATTTTCACTAGGCAGGGAGAACTTCTGTGTTGGATTCAGCCTTATGATACAAGAGTTGCAAAACTGCAAAAGCCTCTCTGTTGAGCTTGGGAGGGGTGGAGTCCCAGGGCTTAACAGACCGCCTTGCCTTCCAGTTGGCCCCGCCCTCCATGGTCCCTGGGTCTCACGTGACTCTGAATATTCGCTGGAGCGGTCCCTGTGTGCGCGCGCAGTGCATCTAGACCGCTGCCTTTACGGCTCCCCTGCGCTCTGGGACCATGAGTCTGGGTCCCCAGGGTTTAGCCTGAAACTGGGGTTTAGTGGAGTTAGAAGTGGCGCAGTTGGGAGGCTCTGTCTCCCGCCCACTGGTGAAAGCCAGCGGCACAATCAGTAGTCGGTCTTCTGTGTGCAGTGCTGTGCGCCACCAGACTTCTGCCCTTTCACAACTACCCTAAATTTCTGTGCACTTCTCCCTTTTCACAGTCCAAATCCCCCCCGTATGAGTTTCGGTCAGTCCTTGCCATAGGATAAGGGGTTCAGTGCAATTGGGAGTCTCCATCTCCCTCCCGCCAGAGCAAGCCAGCTAGGTACTCCTGCACCCGCTCTCTCCCCGTGCATCTCCGTACCTCAGCTTTTTCAGCTCCTCTGGGTCTCCATGAGCCCCTCTCTTTCCCTCTAGCTGTAGAATTTCCACTCAGCCAGCTTTCCTGTGGTTCTGGATGCTATCCGTTCTGTCTTTTGGTTGTAGTTTTGAAATTGTTGTGTGAAGCAGCAGTGTAGGTGTTTACCTATGGCACCATCTTGGATTCCCCTGCCTCTTTATATCTTTTTATATGGCAATTTAAAAGCCACATGTGTTTTAAATGTTGCCAATTTGAATTTTTATTTATGGATGGATCACAATGAGTATTTCAGAAATAGTGTTTATTTAAGTATTAGTTGTAGTACTTAAGAATGCATCATTTTTGAAGATGGTAAGTATAGAATTTGTTCCATGTTATATTCATTTGAAACAAATCTACAGTAAACAAGTTAAAAAATAAATCAGCTCACTGGCATTTTTAGAACTATAACTGCCACTTCAAGCATAGAACAGTTATATAACTTTTCCTATATAATGTATTCTCAGAATTTGGTATTCTTATAACATTTTTGCTCTGTATTTTATGGTGATATTTAAAAATCCAGCTGCTACAAATAAAACCCCTACTTATAAGTTGTTTATTTAAAACACTTTTACCTAATGACAAAAATGTTCTTTTATATTCAGTACATCTATGACTGTAGATTTCATTTTTTTTTCTGGTCTGGAGTTTAATTACAGTTAGTATGGGTTTCCTAAAGCGGAACAAGGAGAGGGTTTCCTTCATCTGCCACGAAGCAAGCGTGTTCTACTAACTCCTGTTAAGCACTAATGTTACGTTATAATTGCCTAATTGACATGGTCTTGACCTCCAAGAGATACAGGGATATGATTGAGTTGTCATTGGAACTCCAGTGCCCATCCCAGTGCCTAATCCTCTGGGTCTTCAATGTGGATGTAAAAAAATTGTATAAATGGATCTTTTCACAGCTTTATATTCCTTTTTCACACGACTCTCCTCTCCCCCAAATACTTATTTCTCTCCCAATTATTTGCTCCAACTTATTAGCATTTTTGACACATAAATATTGTGTTATTGTTAAAGACTATGGGCTCTAAAGTTAGGAATCCTGGCTTTGATCTCTCAAATTTAATCTCTCAAATTTAATTTTTCCAAGCCTTAGTTGTCTCATCTATAAAATGAAAATAATACCTACCCACAGAGAGGTCATTAGGGAAAAATTAAGGAATGCAAAGATGAGGCTTAGTGCCAAGCTTAGTAGAAATGTAGTACATATTCTACCCTTTTCTTATTTTCTCTTGTCATTTTCATTTTTAAGTTATGAAACTGAGTTCCTGAGGGGTTAAAGATCTTGCCAAAAATTAAATATCTATATTTCTAGCCACACTTTTTTTTTAGAGCTCCCTCCAAGGGTCCTGTAGATTCTCAGTTTACTTTCATCTTCCCTACTACTCATTCTAGCCTTTACAGTTGCCCAAAACTAAAAGCCTCCACCACTCTCAAATTAGCCAGTCATCAAGCCTTGATATTTTGCCTCTTAAATGTTTATTGGAATTTATTTCCTATTCTGCATTTCTACCATCTTAACTTTGTCCTTCAGCATTTTAGCAAGAGATTTTACTAGTTACCTATCTCTGCCAGAATTACCTTTCTAAAATACCAATCTGATCATATAGAGTTCATATTACTTCACAATTGTGCTTTAACTTACCACACCAGCTTGTCTTCTGCTCCCCTCCACCCCCTTTTATACTGGTCCCATCAAACCTTTGCTGTTAGGCGATAACTATTCATACCACTATACTTTGATGAGAAAAATTTCCATGCCTACCAACTTCTATTTACCCTTCAAGACTTTCCTAGTTTACCCAAATAAAGTTAGGAATTTAATTCTTAGGTTCCTATAGCACTTCATACCTACTTATATTCTATTATTTTTCACACATGGTGTAATAGTTTGCTACTGACTTCATTGGGCAGGTGACTTATTCTCTATAAAATAGGGGGGAGGGTGTCTCACTAGATTAATGAATCTCAACCTAGCTACACATTAGAATCACTCTATCAAGACCAATTGTATTAAAATTTCTGTAGATCCTTCCCCTTGCCTTAACCCATCAGGGATTTTTTTTTTTCTCAAATGTTTATCATATTATGAGGAAGGTTAAGAATCTCTTATACTAGACCTTGATTCTAAGATACCTTTCAATTAAGATATTGTTATTCTGTGAACTTACACAATCTTTTGAAAATATTAGAACATTCGAGTAATCATACCAGGAGTTAAATTAGAAAAAAATAGGAGAACAAAAGCAAATCTATATTACATATAAATTTAATAATTTTTACTTTGAATCATAATATTATAATTTACTTTGAATCATAATATTAAAGAAATGAAAAAAAACTAGTCTTTTGTATTCATCTACATGTTTACTGTTTCTCATGTTTTTTCATTCCTAATATTCAAGTTTCTATATGGTAACACTACCCTTGAGCCTACAGAAATTCTTTTAGCATTACTTGTAGCATGTGTCTGCTGGTGACGATTTTGCTTTCACTTAAAAAGGGTATTTTAGTTGGCTGTGGAAACCTGGATGCATAGTTACTAGTATAATAGACTCTGGGTTCTGTAAGGTTCCCTTTCAAGAGTAGTATTGCTATATTTTAACACACAGTTAACTTTGCTGAATTCACTTTTGCAAACACCGTCTTTTCTATGAAATCTCAGTTACATTCGTTTTGCCTTAGTTGGGCTGTTGGGAGTCTTCCCTGTGTGTGCATAATTTAAGGGTCAACCAGAGGGCTTGGGCAGAGCTTATACACAGAATTTAGGGTTCCTCTTTTGTGGTTCTCTCCTTTCTGGAAACTAAATATAGGGTCAAGAAATCGATCCACATATATATGGTCAGTTGACTTGCAACAAAGGTGCCAAGGCAATTTAGTGAAGAAAAGATTACCTTTTCAACAAATGGTACTGAGACAATCAGATGTCCTTATGGCAAAAAAGGAAAACTTTTATTCAGATTTCACAACATATATAAAAAAAAACGTGAGGTAATCTTTGTGACCTTGGGTTAATCAAAGATTTCCTAGCTTTAACACCAAAAACATGTTTCATAAAAGAAAAAAATTGATAAATTGGACTTCATCAAATTCAAAGCATCTATTCTTTACAAAACACTATTAAGAGCATAGTAAGATAAGGCATTGACTTGGAGGAAATATTTGCAAATTACATACCTGATAAAGGACTTTTGTCCAGGATATATAAAGAACTTCCAAAATGATAAGAAAACAAACCATCTAATTTTAAAAATGAAAATAAAATAACTAAAATAAAAGATTGATCATAATCAAGTGTTGGTTAGAAAGTGAAACAAGTGGAATTCTCAGTCACTGCTGGTAATAGTGCAAAATGGCACAACCACTTTATAAAACAGTTTGTCAGTTTCTTTAAAATCTGAACATGCAGCTGCTATATGATTCAGCCCTTGCATTCCTAGGTATATGCCCAAGATAAGTGAAAGCATGTATCCATATAAATACTTGTATAAGAGCCCTACCCTTTTTGGCTCAGTAGATAGTGCATCAGCCCTCAGACTGAAGAGTTCCAGATTCAATTTCAATCAAGAGCATATACCTCGGTTGCAAGCTCGATTCAGGGTATAAGTTGAGATGTCTCTCACATCAATATTTCTCTGTCTTCCCCTCTTCTTTCCACTCTCTAAAAAAATAAAAATATACTTGTATAGGAATGTTCATAGCATCTTCATTTTCTAATAGGTAAAAACTGTAAACAATGTCCACCTATAGATGAATGAATAAACAAACTGTGGTATGAAATGCTACTGTGCAGCAACGGTTTTACCAAATGTTTTGCCACTAAATGATATGGACCACCATCCTTCTAGCTTTCAGTAACAGTTGTTTTTTTGTTTTTTCGCTGCCCACCACTTAGTTCCTAAGCCAGTGTCACATATTTAGGGTTTTTATTATGTCTTTGGCACTTCAGTTATTGATTTCTCTGTCAATCAGGTTAATTTATGGCAATTAAGATAGATTTTCAAGTCAGACTGCTTTTTTATTTTCACCAGCTTTATTGGCTTTTGTCTCATTTTAGGATGCATTAAAATAAGTGATGACACCAATAACTTAACTTTTCTTTATACTGTCCAAAATATCATACAAAATACTTTCAACTTTTATTTACCTAGTTGTTAGATGGGAAATATATTGTTCCTGAGTGTTGTACAGGAACCTGATGTCCAGGTTCACATAGCAGTGAAACTGAACTAGTACTAAGGGATCCCATTTTAATACTTTTGTGCAAATTGAAGAAAAATAAATGTACTACATACTTACACATTCTTTATTTTGACAGTCTCTTCAACAGACCACATTTAAGAGGTGTCTCGGACTCCCCATTGCCAGTGGCTGGAACACAATGGATCACACAGGGGCACTAGACACTGAGGATGAATTGGGACCTTTAGCCCATCTTGCTCCAAGTCCTCAAAGTGAAGCTGTTGCCCATGAATTCCAGGAACTCTCCTTGCAGTCCAGTCAGTACTTACCCCCTCTGAATGAAAGGAAGAATGGTGAGTTCTTCATCATGTGCAGTGGGGACTTTGATTTGATTTAGACTTTGTGAGCCCAGTTTATTTCTCTTTGGTAATAATTTTGTTGTTGTTGTTGTTGCCAATTACATTTGGCATTTTGTCACACAGGAGAGAACTTCGTAGGGGTACCTCCTCGATTTGAGTAACAGGCAGAATTTCACTTTCCATCCAATTCTTCCTTTATTTCCCCATTATCTTTAATAGCAGCATTCTCTTTGGAAATGAGCTTTAAATGCAACCATTTTGGCAGCAGCAGAAGATTTCATGCTAGAATGGTATTGGAAAGTAGCTTTCTGTCCTGATTCTAGGCAAGATAGATTTGTTCTTCTCCCAATTTCCTTATCTCCAATGTATTGACCTTAGCGCAAATTTTGCCAATTCTGAAATTATCTTAATGATCACTAGGAAAATAAAAATGTTTTAGTTGAGTATTTTTATTTTAATGAGTATTAGATACGGCCATATTTTCAGTCTTTGGCTGGCTCGTCATTATATACAAAATGAATATTTTCTATTAATTTGTTATCTGTTCAGGAAATTTTCATTGATTACAGAGATATCTTAGAGTTTCCAAAAACGCAATACTGCCAATTTTTAACATAAATTTATAAAGATGATATAACTTATTCTTAATACTTTAAACATAAAACTAGCAAATATAAACTATTAAAATTTGGAAACACACTAAATAAGTATACATATTAAAAGTGCAGGATTAAGAATTTCAACTGGATTTACTGTGCTTTCCTCAGTTCTGGTAAGTATTATATTCACAAATATATTTTTTTAATTTTACTTTTAAAAGCCAGAAGAAATAAAACTGGTTTCCTGTATAACACTTCCTTGTTATTTATTTTCTGTGTTCTGAGTATTTCCCAATTCTTTTCATTATTAACCTTATTCAGGAAAATGGATAAAAGATATACACTACTATGCTTAGTTTTTTAGTATATGTCTTTGAAGTATAACTTGTTCTCCATTATGATATCTGATACTTGTTGTTAGGCACAACTCTTATACAGTTTAATTGATATACAGCAATATTTTGGCTAAGGTGCTCTCAAAGCCTTCATGAGACTGGATGACGGATTGATGATGGCTTTAGAACCTTCCATCAATTAAAGGCCTAGCTTTATTTTAGTGTCTGAGAGAGAATAACCACATTTTCTGAAACGTGACTAAGTGTGATCACAGTACACTTGGATCAGTATAATAACGTTCATATTATTACCTGCAAAACAAGAGGGTTGATTGGTTATAAAATAACCCTAAAATACAATTACTCAAGAAGATGGTCATATGTATGGTCATATGTAGTAGAGGAGAGAACTGAAGTATATGAAATAAGTTTATATTCTGTGAAGATTTACTTGATTCAGCTCACCACATTAATTATAAGAATGTTCTTTTGAATATGTATGCCTGAATATAAGGTAAACTCAAATACAAGTTAGTCTCCCCTTATAAACTTTTAGGGAGGTTGATGAAATGGTAAAAGTTTTAATTTTTTTAATTTAGTTACACATATATAATTTAATTAACATTTTATGAAGCAGTACGATAATATAGAAGAATTGCTTTATCCATGCTCATATTTTATAAAACCATCTTGCTCAAACTCTATCCATGAATCTTTGTGGTGTTTTTATCATCAGTAGAACTTCTTTGCATCATCCATGTAGCATGGAAATCCAGGGTGCATCTTCATTTCTGTCTCTTTTGTTTAAATTACAGCAGTTGTTGAATGCATGTATGATCTGACACTGAAGATTTTATGTATAAACCACAGGTACCATTTACAAAACAGTGGGGCTGCAGTTTTTTTGTTTTATTTTTTTGTATGTATCTTATATACTCATGATCTCTAACATAATTAATCAAGTTTCACCTGTAATTTACAACATTTTATGGAGCTGTAGTTTCTGTTTTTGAATTTAATCCCCCCCTTTTTTAGTAGTAAAGGGTACAAATTGGTAAACAGTGAAAAACAGGTTTCCTTAGCCACCAGTTGCTTCCCCTCAATTAGCAACTGTTAACTTTTTCTGAGAAAATGCTATTTGATTACTTTTTTAAAAGCAGTTTTGAAAGTCTTTGTAACAACATCCAACACTTTTAATTTTAAAATTATAGTTTAGGAATAATTAATATGTTGATTTTTCCCCCCACTTTTTTTTTCTTCTGTTACGGTATTTCTGTTAATGTTCTAAAACTATCTTCTAATGAAGTTGATTAAAAACATCCTTTTGAATTGAATTTGTTGAGATGACATCTATATAATAAAAGGCTAATATGCAAATTGCCTGAATGGCAGAACGACTAGTCACTATGACACACACTGACCACCAGGAGGCAGACGCTTAATGCAGGAACTGCCCCCTGGTGGTCATTGTGCTCCCATAGGGGGAGCACTGCCCAGCCAGAAGCCAGGCTCACGGCTGGCAAGCACAGTGATAGTGATGGGAGCATCTCACACCTCCATGGCAGTCAGACATTCCCCAAGGGCTCCTGGACTACAAGAGGGCACAGGCTGGGCTGAAGGACCACCCATCCCCAAGTGCATGAATTTCGTGCACTGGTCCTGTTGTTGGTTAATAAAGTTATTTAGGTTTCATGTGTATAATTATGTGACACATCATCTGTATACTAGAGGCCCAGCGTGCGAAATTATGCAAGACCCAGACCTGCCACGCCAGGGGGACCCCAGACCCACCCTGCACAGTCCATGGGCCCACTACAAGCCTCTCCAGCCCTATGCAAGCCCCGCCAGCCCACCCTGCCCCACCACTGCAAGCGGCTCACAGGTTGGGTGGGGGGGAACTCCTGGTGGCTGGTTGTTAGGTCATTCCACATTAGGGCATGACAGCCACAGGCCTTTTATAATATAGATTGCATTGTGTGTTTACCATCCAAAGTCAAATCTCCTTCCATCACCATATATTTGACCCTCTTCACTACCTCTCCCCTAATCTGCTTTCTCTATGGTAAGCACCATACTGCTGTCTGTGTCTATGATTTTTGTTTTTTTGTCTTGTTTGTTCATTTGTTACTTTCAGTTTTATATCTCACATATGAGTGAAATCATGTGGTTCTTGACATTTTTGCCTGACTTATTTGCTTAGCATGATAGTCTCAAGATCAATCATGTTGTCACACATGGCAGTATTTCATCTTTTCTTATGGCTGAGTATTATCAAATTGTATATATATACATCTTCTTTATTCAGTCATCTATAGGACACTTCAGTTGTTTCCATGTGTTGAAATATGCTACAATGAATAATGCAATGAACATAGGGTTACATATACCTTTACGAATAAATGTTTTTAGGAACCTTCATATTGTTCTCCATAGCTAATGCTTTTTTCTCACATACTTTTTTGTTTAATATTAAGTAAATGAAAGAGCATCTTATGAGATACTATATAAGGAGTCAAATATGAGAGAATCTCCTTTTTTCTAACAACTGACTTCAGGAAGTTAAAATCCTTACCTTATATTTAGGCATACAGTAATTTTAGGTTTATGATATGTTAACCTAATTTTTGTATATATTACAAAGCATAAATGGAATCCTTATGTAGCTATCAGAAGCCTTAAGTTTTTAATGCAGTTAGGTAAGTACAGTGAACTACATCAAATAACATATAGATAGAAGAACCATAACTTTTTTATCTCAATGAATTTTTCAAGTTTATTCTTCACTTATTAGGTCTTCTTAATGCCTTGTTTAAATCATATATTCATAATGTAGGTATTAGCCTAAAATTAATTAATACAAAATATGGTTTAAATATTTTGAAATAATCAAATTAGATATTTTCTTAATGGTTGTATTTTATTGTTATTCCTAAGTATTTGAATTTCACTTATTAGAATTTTTTTTTTTCCATTGGGGAAAAATTACGACATTTCAATTTGGGCTTAGTGTGTAGAAGAATTATGTCACCAAAGATTTTATAAATAAACTTAACAAGGAACATGAACCTGACATTTAAGTAATGATTCCAGGGTCTCCCCTTATTTTTTATTAATATTTATGTTGGCAGTGGTAGTGGAGTGGCAGAATATTCCCACTGCTGGACTAAACATAAAAGATGTTTAGTAAAGATAAGCTAGGTTTCCTTTACCCTTGAATGTGACCTATTCTAGTTAGTGGCACTTCAAAAGTAAGGCAATCATTTAGGCAGTTAATAACTCTTACCAACAAGTGAGTCCTTCATAAAAGAAAATAGATATACAGAAATGCATAAATAAGTGTACCTTTACTAAGCAGTGCATATACATGGATGTTGAGCTTTGTTTTGATAATTTATATGCATTAGACTAATTTTCATGTTTCATTATTAACACATTGCAGATGGGTCACGAGAATTCTCGTGTTTGCTAAGGCTTGTGGCCAATCATACTTTAATAAATATTAGCTTGTAAGAACATGTAATAAATAACTTCAAAATGCAATGGGTACTTAGTTTTAAAGTATGCCTTTAAAATTTATGTAAAACATTTTTTGTCTTCGTTCAGTAGAAACTTATCTAGCGACTGGGTAAATCTAGCAATAAAACTACTGGTCCGCAATGTGTTAACATTCCTTCAGATGAGGGAAATCAGTTAGGGGGACAGTTAGTTCTTTTATTGTTTAAATAGGAAAAGCTCTGGTGCTATGGATTGAGTATAGCTTTGTAAAGGAGGGAAAGGCAAAGTTTATGGAGACAATGTATCTGAAAGAGCTGTGGCTCCTTTGCCAGGATCCACACCTAGATGAGACCATGAAGAAGCAGCTTTTCATTCATGAGGCCATTTGCAAGACTAATCTGTGCTAGTTGGTGAATAAGCTTTTAAGTCATGGCCAGCAGTATCATATAGTAAGAGGATGTAGATTCCCCTTTTATAAAACTGTTTGATATTTCAGTAATTCTTGGTATGTCTCTGAAGATGAGGTTCAATCATGTTAACATGGCCACAGATATACCCCAGACCAGCTGTCAGTATGTCAAGTACATGGAAAATAAGCATCTGCCACCTTCCTCTCCCTAAATTAAATGGCTTTTTAAAACTGTATTTATTATGAAATAGCATGTTTTAGGCCTCAGTGAAGAAGAGAGACTGTATGCTATTTTTATTTTAAACTTTGGTATTACTAGTTATTACAGTTGTTAGATTTTTGAAATTATAGTCCTATGTTGAAATTTTTTCCCTAAGATTTTCATCCATTAAATGTATCACACTGAATAATTTTAGACCATATCTTGTTCTTAGTAGAAAGAAAATAATTTATTCAAAAGTGTGTTGCACAAGAAAATACATGGTGGTTCCAATACGGGATTAATACAGTCAGATGAACTTTGCCTCATCCACCCCCGAAAAAATCTGCCTGCCTTGTACCATGGAAAATAAATGACATATGTTTACAATGGGTTTTTTCTTTTGATTTTACTTTGAGAACATAGCCCTACTCCTCAGTAACCTGTTAGGCTTACAGGCAGTCCACAGGTGATGAGCATTTGTCTTGAGCACAACCCTGTTTCTTAGAATGTACAACCAGGCATAAAATTCTCATTCATATATATATATATTGTATATATATATATATATATATATATATATATATATATATATAAAAGCCTAAGTGACCATTACCACTGAACGACCGGAATGACTGGACGACTAGGTGGTAGCTGTGATGCACACTGACCCAGACCTTGCTGCTAGGACCCTGACAGCCCTGAATCTGGTTCACCTGTACCCCTGATCCAGATAGGATGGAGGAGGGAGCCTGATTCCTCACCGAATTGGCTGTTGGTTAGCTTGCTGCTGGGGCAAACCTCCCCCAGCAGGCCGTGCCCACAGCCCCACCCCCATCGGTCCTGATTGCCAGCCAAGCCAAGGGGCCCTATCCATGCACAAATTCGTGCACCAGTCGTATCATAAATGGGAGAGAAATAGAAGCTAAAAAGCCAAAAGAGGGAACTATGGATTCTTGCTTTCCCTTTCTACAACTGGAGGTAATAGAAATGAATAATTTTCTATAAAATTGTCTTGTCGTTGGCTTTACTGTTAACATATTTAGGATCTTGAATATTTAAAATAATTCTCAAAGATATTAATAAATATTCTGATACATTTAGATTATTTCTTTTTCTGTTTTCAGGAGTTACTTAAGAATATTTACACTTAGAAGATAAATATATTTAAATGTTTTCTGTAGTTCGTTTTGAATATTTTTTGAAAATTAGGCTTTAGGCTTATACTAACCACAAGTATAAAGTTTAAAAGCCAACTATGAACCTCCTGACAACTACAAAATGAAGTTCTCCATTAATTGTGGCAGTTCTCATACTGTTTTGGTTAGTGACAATCTATTGAACCTTTCCAAAAGAATAAAGCCCCATAAGTAGCTTAAAGGTGAAGTGCTGCCTTTCAAAATGGGCTTTATAAAGATGCTATTAAATAGCATGTTTTATTTCACAATGTAAATAAGTACTACCTGTAACCCTGTCCACCTTCTCTCACCTACTCTGGGTTTCTTATGTAGGCAGTTTTGTTGATACTGAGGATTTAGTTTGCTTCACTGCATGCTGAACACACCCAAGCAGTGTGTGTGTATGATGAAGGAGAGAGGGGGTGCATTAATTTACAGCCTGCCATTTGTAACTGGCATGTTCAGAACACTAACATAGGTGTATTTTGGTTATCGCTGAGAGGGTAAATGAAGCTTACAGCTTCAAAAGTGCATCAGCAAGACCATAGGCCCCAGTTATGTAACACCCTAAAGCCTCATTTTGAGTTATTCAGTCTTTAAACTGTTTCCTCTTGCAGAAATATCCTTAAGAGTTAGCAGTTAACATTCATATTAAAAGTAAGATTTAGAACATAATAATTAGCAGTTTAATCCAACATGAGACAACATTATCTTAAACTTATAAAAATGTTTGCTTGAAATTTATATAAAGCTTTTCTAGAGTTACCAGTCTCCTGTTTCTCAGAAAGCAATTTTAAAAGGTAACATATAAAATATAAGTGATTAGCTAATAAATATTACTCAACTATAATCTCCTAGCTCCTTAGACATTTTAGGGCTACTTGGAATTGAATAATTAATTTATAGTTGAATAATTGAATCAGACCTTGTGCTGAGCCAAAGGACTTTTTTAAAATTAAGTTAGTACTTTTTTTACTTATGTCAGCTATCTAACCCAACACCAATCACCTCTTCTAGTGAAAAAGAAAGAGAAAGGATAGATATAGGACATGTACTGGGGAAAAAAGTGATCCATGATTATTTTTTTCCTTTGTTATTTTATTTTAAGACATCAGTAATAAAGTATTATTGTGACAGAAAGCAACAAGACAAATATGTTGGAATAACAAATGTATTGGAATTTTCTCTTGGTTTGGTAGTTAATAATCACTCAGACTAATGAGTAAATATCATAGTCAAAGTTTTTCTAATTCCTTTAAATAATCCATATTGTTGACTACCCTCACCTGCTACCCTCACTATTATTAACAGGAAGTGTAGTCTTTTGGGAGTCAGGACTCCAGTCTTCTCTGCTGACTCAGTCTGTGAGCATGGGTAAGTCTCAGAAGCTCTCTGTGTCACGTTATGCTTATTGTAATACCCATGTGATAGCTTTCAGCCTATGTGTCTTTCTCTGGCTGCCCTCCCTCATTGCATCATGTGTTCTTATATCGCATTATCACTTGCCTTGTGCTATCCCTTGGGCAGCAGAAATAGAAAGAATAGAAGATAACTTCCATCTCAGTTAACCAATGGAATTTTCCATGGCTAGGAATTAGTAATGTCGCTATTTAATACATTCCTCACAGATATATTATTAAACATACATGCCAGCTCACTCAATTAGTCAGACATTCCCCCATATTGAAAAGGAAAGAGAAATTGACTAAAATTGTGTTATCCTAAAAAATAATGTATCTAATTTAGAATATGCCATATCTTTCTATTCATGGTTTTTAAGGGTTGGCAGGTATTTGTTAACATTTTTATAACATTAGTGTATCAGTTTAAAGACAGTATGTTAGCTTTTTTTTTTTAAACCAAATTTTCCATGTAATTTTTGGTCATTTATGTTATTTCATTAAGAAAATGGGGGCAAAATTACAAGGATTATTGAAAGAAACCCTAAGTGTCTGTTTTACCAACTTAAATTTTTGACAAATGACTTCTCTGTTTAATAAAGATATAACAAAAAAAAAAAACAATTGCTTCTTGTACGCTAAGTTTTAGAACTAATGTTAGAATTAGTCAGCACTTCAAATCTGAGATTTATGGCCACAAAATAGGAAACCCTCTTTGACAGAAGCCTAGATTCTGACAGAGCACTTAAGAAGTTTATCAATTGGACTGCTTAATCAAACCACATCAGGTCCTATATAAAAGAAAAGTTTACATATCAGAATATTCAATTCTCCCAAAGTATTAAAAAAATTCAAGAGTAGAAAAACAATTATTGAATGATCATGTGTCAGTTACCTTAAAATAAAGCTTAGATTTTAAGCCTCTAGTATGATATTGGCAATTTAAAATTTAGAATAGTCTCATAAAATTGTTGAACACATCAATCTTGAAAATAATTCCCTCAACTATATGCAGAAAATTAATTTAGAGATGATTCTTACCAATAACTGAGAGCAAGGGAACCTAGTTTTAAAGAAGACTGCAGAGTCAAGCCTAGAGCCTATTCCATTGCTCTAGGTATATGGTGTCAGGCCACACAGATCCTGTCTCTCATCTATAAATAGGAATCATGTTAGATATTCCATATAGGGTTTTTTTTTTGGGGGGGGGAATAAATGAAATCAAACATTTATAGTAAGTAGCACATCACTAGTCCATGTTCCAGGTAGTCAGCATTACGTGCTTGATGGAAATGTACCATGAAGTGGCACAGTGATGGAGAGCACCAACACTGGAGCCACCCTGTGTGAGTCTGGATCCTGGCTAAAACATCACTGCTTATGTGAATTTAGACAATTCAATTTCTTTTCTTTGCCTCAATTCTTCATTTGCAAAACAGGGCTCATACTAATACCTGCTTCTTAGGGTCTCCAGGAGAATTAAATGAGTTCATACAAGTGAAGTATTTAGGACAGTGTGGGCATATATTTAGCACACTATAACTTTTTTATTAGTATGTATGTTTTGAAAATGCAATATTTCAATTCATGTTGAGTGAATATAGTTTTTCAGGGTTCCGCCATAGTGTTTTATAACTTAGTGTTTCTTTCAGTAATCCTTGTAATTTTGCCCCCATTTTCCACAAGTTCTTTTTTTTTTTAATGTCAGAATGACATGGAATTTCTTAATGTCTCACTATGTGCCTTCATAACATTTGAAGAGCAACTTATCTGATGAGAGTTGAGAAGGCAAATGTAGTAGGCACTGATTTCCCATGAAGTTCGTCTCTCTTGTTGGTACTGCCAGTTCCCACAATCCTAGCATTCCCTGGGCATCAGTCAGTGTCTACAAGGAATGATTTTCAAATATTAAAGCATGTGAAAAGACAAACAGGCCAAAACTCAGAGCTCTCTAGGGACTATGACCTCCAAAACAGACTCCGTTCTGACATTTTCACAGGCTGCTTGAAGGAATTCCAGCAAGGTCATTCCATTTGCTAAACTCCTAAACAAACGCTCTGTCATCGAGAACTGATTTACAGATTTTTCTCCTTATGTACTTGTTCTGAAGAGATTAGGATAGTAGATATGGTTGCTGAGACTCTTTTTAAGACATTTGATGTATATGATAAGTACTATACCGAAGACTTTTGGTATTTTGAAGTGATAAAATAGTTAATTTGTCATGTTGAAAAAACTTTCTTGCTATGAGTTGTCTTTTAAATTACTTCTGTTTTTGATTCCAGGAAATCCATATCATAACCATATTACTAAATTAAATTTTTCATTATTAACACAATTATTTAACAAAGAAATAAACTAAATTGAGAAACGATTTTTTACAAAACAAGCATACATGCAAATATGATTACTTGTCTCACAGTGAGCTTTGGAATATGTGAAAACAGAAACAGTTCTAGTGTGGTAGGATAATCTATGAAATCTTGGTGTGATGGCAGTTGTTTAGATGAGGCTTTATGGTTATTGGGGTGGGGGCAGATCTGTAAGTTGTTTTCAACTAATCTGAATAGTCTAAAACATTTTACTGTGTATTATTATATATTTCTTTTTCTAAAAAAAGAATATATGCCTAAAAATAAATGAGAAGGTCAGAACCCAAGAGCTCTGAAGCCTAGACAACTTAAGGAAATGGGTAATTAGGACTTATTTGGTTTATAGTTGGCCTTAAATGCTGCAGTCTCATGGTTATCTGAGTCTGAAGTCTGTGAGTTGCATGTATGAAGTTCCAGAGGTGAATACCATTCCTCATTTGCAGGATTGGGTTTATCAGGGAATTTTGTATGGTTTGCTTCCTTCTTTGCACGTTTCTTTCAATGAGTTAATCCTTTGGATGAACGTGCAAACTGTTAGCTATTAAAAGAGTCCTTATACAGTGAAAAATTTCTTATGATTTCATATCTCATTGTAGGATTATAATATCTATGAACAAATTTAAAAATCACAGGCAAGTAAATTGATATATGATCTCAACCAAGCCTCTCAAAATTAGTGAAAATAAAACTCATTTTATTATATATATAATCTAATAACTTGTCAGAAACCCAGGATATTTCAGAGGTCTCTTAATAAAATAAAATGGCAACATGTGAAATAACAAGTTGCTTAGATCACATATAGTTATTGAATGTGCTAAAAATTGTGTGGCTCTGGTTTGGTGTAAAAATACATATGAAAAATATGAGAAAGTATTACTTTTCTAATAGTATATTTTTCTAACATAGGTTTTTCTATCTCTGGCTATCTATTTGTGTTAGCTAGTTTTTTCATTTTTCAAATAAATGGAATTTGGTTAAATAGCACCTAGCTGATAAATTAGTGAAATCTCTGGTTACATAATTACGTGCTTATTTATTTACTTGTGCATAGAAGTAGAGTAGCTGCTTGATTGATTGCTGAATGCCTTCTGCACACTCAATAGAAACAAAATGCTTACACCTTCAAAGTTGAAGATTTTATTAGGATACCCAAATATTATAAATTTGTAGAATCTTTTTTTTAATTATTAAATCTTTATTATTCAGATTTTTACATTTGTTTCTATTTTTTCCCCTACATAGCTCCCTTCCACCTGACTCCCACCCCTTCCTCTACCCTTACCTCCCTCCCATTGACCTCATCCATAAGTGTATGATTTTTGTCCAGTCTCTCCCTGCACCCCCCTCACCCCCTTCCCCCTGAGAATTATCAGTCCACTCCCTTTCTGTGCTCCTGATTCTATTATATTCACCAGCTTATTCTATTGATCAAATTTTTAATTCATTTAATTTTTAGATTCACGTGTTGATAGATATGTATTTGTTGTTCATAATTTTTTATCTTTTACCTTTCAGCATTTCAGATAGTACTGGTTTAGGGTTGATGAACTCCTTTAGCTTTTTCTTATGTGTGAAGCTCTTTATCTGCCCTTCAATTCTGAATGATAGCTTTGCTGGGTAGAGTAATCTTGGTTGTAGGTTCTTGCTACTCATCACATTGAATATTTCTTGGCCACTCCCATCTGGCCTGCATAGTTTCTGTTGAGAAATCAGCTGACAATCGTATGGGTGCTCCCTTGTAGGTACTTAACTGTTTTTCTCTTGCTGCTTTTAATATTCTCTCTTTGTCTTTTGCTCTTGGTATTTTAATTATGATGTGTCTTGGTGTAGTCCTCTTTGGATTCCTTTTATATGGGGTTCTGTGTGCTTCCTGGACTTGTAAGTCTATTTCTTTCACCAGATGTGGGAAGTTTTCAGTCATTATTTCTTTAAATAGGTTTTCAGTATCTTGCTCTCTCTTCTTCTGGTACCCCCACAATTCTGATGTTGGTACGCTTGAAGCTGTCCCAGAGGCTCCTTACATTATCTTCACATTTTTGGATTCTTTTTTCTTCTTGCTTTTTCGGTTGAGTGTTTTCTGATTCTTTATATTTCAAATTTTTGACTTGATTCTTGCGTTTCTCTAGTCTGCTTTTAGGTCTCTGTATAATATTTTTTATTTCAGTCAGTGTATGTTTAATTTCTAGTTGGTCTTTTTTCATCTCTAGTAGGTCCTTTTTCATCTCCTCTTGGGTCTCGCTAAATTTATCCATCTTTTCTGGGATATTCTTGAAAAGCCTTATAAGCGTGTTTTTGAGCTCTATATCCAGTCATTTGTTTTCTTCCATTTCTTTTGTTTGTGATCTCTTCCCTTGTCTCCGCATTTTCACTATGTCAGGAGAACTTCTGTGTTGGATTCAGCCTTATGATACAAGACTTGCAAAACTGCAAAAGCCTCTCTGTTGAGCTTGGGATGGGTGGAGTCTCAGGGCTTAATGTACTGAGTTAGAAGTGGTGCAGTTGGGAGGCTCTGTCTCCCACCCACTCGTGAAAGCCAGGGGCACAATCAGCAGTTGGTCTTCTGTGTGCAGTGCCATGCGTGCCATCAGACTTCTGTCCTTTCACAACTCCGCTAAATTTCTGTGCACTTCTCCCTTTTCACAGTCCAAATCCCCCCCGTATGAGTTTCAGCCAGATGGGGTTCAGTGCCATAGGAAAAGGGGTTCAATGCAGTTGGTAGTTTCCATCTCCCTCCCGCCAGAGAAAGCCAGCCAGGTACTTCAGCACCTGCTCTGTCCACACACTTGTCTCCGTACCTCAGTTTTTTTGCAGCTCCTCTGGGTCTCCGTGAGCCCCTCTCTCTCCTTCTAGTTGTAGAATTTCCACTCAGCCAGCTTTCCTGTGGTTCTGGATGCTATCCGTTCTGTCTTTTGGTTGTAGTTTTGAAATTGTTGTGTGAAGCAGCAGTGTAGGTGTTTACCTATGGCACCATATTGGATTCTCCCAATTTGTAGAGTCTCATAAATAAAGGAATATAAATGTACACCAATCAGATTGATTAGGATTAAACAAATTGAAATTTAAAGAAATCCAAGCCCTGACCAGGTAGCTCAGTTGGTTAGAGTGTCATCCCCACACACTGCAGTTGTATCCCCAGTCAGGACGCATACAAGAATCAACCAATTAATGCATATATAGGTGGGACAACAAATAGTTCCCTCTCTCTCTCTCTCTCTCTCTCTCTCCCTCTCTCTCAACAATCATTTAAAAAAAAACAACACTCAAGAACTTAGTTCTAAATTTTGAATTTTGGAGTTAGTGGTTTTAGACAGTATAATTGGCTCTTGAACAGCACAGGTTTGAACTATACTAGCACTATATGTGGATTTTTCTTTTCAATAAATACGTAGTTGGCTCTCTGTGTCCCCAGGTTTCACATCATAGATTCAGCCAGCTGTGGATCAAAATTTTCTTTTTTTTCTTCTTCATCTTTTTATTTTTAAACAGATCCTCAGGAGCATATTAATTGCTTTGAAACACAACTTAAAATATTCTCTTCCCTAGAATAGTATGAATTTGCTTATAATTATTTCATTTCCCTCCTTTTTATTGAATTTACTGGGGTGACATTGCTTAATAAAATTATGTAGATTTCAGGTATATAGTTCTATAATACATCAACTGTATATGTTATGTTATGTGTTCACCACCCCAAGTTATCACCATTTATTCTCCCTTTACCCTCTTCTGCCTCCCCTTTACCCCACCCTTCTTCCCTTCTGGTAGTCGTCATATTATTGTCTGTGTCTGTGAAGTTTTTAGTTTGGTTTGGTTTTGTTTAATCCCTTTACATTTTTTACCCAGCCCCCAAACCCCTCCCTTCTGACAGCTGTCAGTCTGTTCTCTGTATCTATGAGTCTGTTTCTATTTTGTTAGTTCATTTTGTTCATTAGATTCCTTATGAGTGAAATCATATGGTACTTGTCTTTTTCTGCCTGATTTAATCTCACTAAGTGTAATGCTTTCCAGGTCCAACTGGGCTGTTGCAAAGGGTAAGCTTTCTTTCTTTTTTTATGGCCAAGTCGTACTCCCTTGTGTAAATATACCATAGCTTTTAAAAAATATATTTTTTATTGATTTTTTACAGAGAGGAAGGGAGAGAGATAGAGAGTTAGAAACATCTTCCTGGACATCTACTGGGAATGTGCCCGCAACCAAGGTACATGCCCTTGACCGGAATCGAACCTGGGACCCTTCAGTCCACAGGCTGACGCTCTATCCACTGAGCCACACCAGTTAGGGAGTATCATAGCTTTTTTATCCACTCCTCTACTGATGGGCACATGGGCTGCTTCCACATCTTGGCTATTGTAAATAGCACTGCAATAAACATAGGGGTGCATATATTCTTTCAAATTAGTGGTTTGGGTTTCTATGGATCAAAATTGTCTGTCTTCTGTTGGGAATCTACAGATACAGAGGGCCAACTTAAGTTATATGTGAATTTTCAAATGCACAGGAGTCAGAATCCCTAACTCCCACCTTGTTCAAAAGTCAGCTGTACTTTGGTTTTTTGTTATTACACTAAAACTATTTAAGGTATACTCACTCTCTCATAAAAATATGTATATTTTTTAAGTGACCATGAGTGTTTTCTGTACTCTTGAAAATGAGATAAATGTCAGTTAGGTCCACTTGGTTTTAAGGATGTTCAAGTCTTACACATCTTAACTAGTTTTCTTTTTATTTGTATATTCAATGGCTTAGAGAAAGTTATGCTGAAAATCCTATCTACTATTGGATTTGTTTGTTTCTTCTTTCTGCATTGTTTTTCCTTCCTGTGTTTTGAGACTCTGTTACGTGGTTATATTATAACCTACATCCTTGTAATGATTCCACTAAAGTCTTCTTTGGTAGTAATATAGCTGTTCCAAGTTTCTTATGTCTAGCATTATATGATAAATTTTTTCCCAGCTTTTACCTTTAACCCATATCTGTATCTTTACATTTAAATTACAGTTTTTTTAGATGCATAAAAGTGCATCTTTTTTTTAAGTCTAGTCTAACAATCTGTCTTTCAATTGAAATGTTTAGATTGTTTGCATTTACAGTAATTAGTGATATGTCTGTTGTGCTAGTTATCTATTTCTATACAGCAACTTCATACCTTAATAGCTTAACCCAGACACATTTATTACCTCACAGTTCCTGTAGGTCAGGGATTCAGGTACAGCTTAGATGGGTACATCTGCTTCTAGGTTTCTCACAAGCCTGCATTTGGGTGTCAGCTAAGGCTGGGTTTTCATCTCAAGGTTCCACTGGGAAGGATCCACTTCTAAACTTACATTGTTCTTGAGAGATTAAGGGCTTTTGGGTCCTCAGTTCCTGTCCATGTGGGCCTGTCTCCTACATAACAGTTTACATTAGCAAAGCTAGTAAGAGAAAATCTGCTAGCAAGACAAAATAACATTTCCTCAACATTGCCCAATTTTATTGATTAGAAACAAATTACTCAAAGGGAGAGGATTCTGTCAGGCCATAAATACCAGAAGGCAGATCACTGGGGGCTGTCTTAGGCACTACCTACCATAATTGAGTTTAAACCTATCATTTTGCTGTTTGTTTATTTAGTGTCTTCTGTTTCTTTAGTTCTTTTTTCTAGCCTTTTTAAAGTTAATTTTTACTATAGTGTTTCATTTCACTATCTTTACAACATCTTAATATGTAGATACTAGAGGCCCAGTGCATGGATTTGTGCACTGACTGGTGGGGTCCCTCAGTATAGCCTGTGAGGGTTGGGCTGAAACCGACAGTCTAATGCCGTCTGCCACTCCTGCCTGCCGCTCCCACTCATCTTGGCCCTGCTGTGCCTGCCATGGTCTCGTACCCAGTCAATCCCAATCATGTCACTGCAGCAACGCTCGCCAGCTGTGAGCCCTGCTTCTGGCACCAATCGGTCAGCTGAGTGGTGTTCCCACAATGGGAGCACACTGACCACCAAGGGGCAATTCCTGCATTGAGTGTCTGTCCCCTGGTGGTCAGTGTGTGTCATAGCAACTGGTTGTTTGGTCATTTGGTTGCTTAGGCTTTTATATATATCTACATTAATAAAAGAGAAAGATGCAAATTGACTGTAGCTTCATGACACCCACCAGCCAATCAGGAGTGAGTATACAAATTACCCCAACAAATATGGCAGGTTAATTTGTATATACAGGCACTGAGGGGCCAGGGACAGGAAGCTTGCGTTGACGCCATGGCGATGACGCAGGCATTCCACATTTCCCCAACTGCTCCAGGGTAGTGTGGGAAGGTAGAAAGGCGGCTCCAGGCCAGAGCTAAGGCAGAAAGGTGGCTCTGGACCAGAGTGAAGGCAGTGCTGGCAGCCAGGGGAAAGAAGGCCCATTCTTGCATGAATCTTCATGCATTGGGCCTCTAGTAGATATATAAAAAATAATAATAAAAAGAATTCATTGATCTCTTCTAATGCAGGTCTAATAAGCTATTAACCCTGTCTCATAAAATGTTTATCTTAGATATATTTTTATCTCTACAGTTCCATTTTGTTCTTTTCTGCATTGTCCATTTCTCTTGTCATTATATACATACTAGAGGCCCAATGCATGAAAATCGTGCAAGGGGCTCGGCCCTCGCAGTCCCAGCTTTGTCTGGAGGATTGCTGGATAGTCATTCTGCTGTTTAGCCATCTGGTCTAATTAGCATATTATGCTTTTATTATTGTAGACTTTCCTTTAAATACTTGGACATAGTTATAATAGCTTTTAGAGCTATTAGTAGTTCATTTTTTCTTTCATTTCTGGGTCTATTTTTATTGACAATTTTTTTCTCCTATTAAAGAGACATTTCCCTGCCTCTTGGCAAGTAGTCCAATATTTTTTTGGTTGGGGACATAATATTGTAAATGTTACATTGCTGAGTGGCTAAATTTTTATTTTGTTGTGTTCCTTTAAAGAATGTTGTATATTGGGTTTGTAAGAATCCTGGACATTTGGATCACTATTGAGGCCTTTATAAAGCTCCTTAGTAAAAGTCTAGTATAACATTCACACCTGGGATGGTGTCTAAACTACTAGGGCTTGGCCTCTTTTGGAGTTTCTGCTAAGTACCCACTAAATGTCCCAGGGAGAATTTTTCACTCTGGCTGGTGGAAGCTTGAACATCCTTCAATTTTGTGTGTACTTTGTATTGTTTATCTTACGTTTCATTTCTTGCCCAGCCTTGTGAAATTCTACCCTATGCACATATAACAGTACTCAGCAGACTCAAAGATACCCTTATGCAGAATTCTAGAGCTCTTTTTCATCACTAGTCTCTCCTTTTCAGAACTCTGCCCTGCAGCTTCCAGCTGTCTTAGCATCCCATACTCTCATCTCTGTCTCCTCAATTCAGCTAGCTTGACTAGCTTGTTTGAATTACCCTTCCTTGGATTCATCTGAAATTGCCTCTAAATAAAAAGCTAGGAAGTCTGTAAGGCTTATCTCATTTATTTTCCTTCTGTTCAGGGTCACTGTCCAGCATTGCTTATTCCCCAACACAGTTGTTTCATGTACTTTGTCCAGTTTTCTAGTTTTTTATGGCGAGAAATGAAGTACATTCCATTTTAGCTGAAAATAGGAGTCTGGAATTGAGATTTTAACATAAGGCCTGTGCTTTTCCACGGAAACACATTTCTTCTCTGAGTGCACGTAACCTTAGGTTTTTGACTAAAGTGTAGCAGCGGTGTCATTTTAATTTTGACCTTACTGTGCACACCAAGTTCCTCCCAGTTTTTTTATCAGAAAATGAATTAAGTCAAATTATTAATTAAAGACTGAGGCACATAGTTACAGTTGGTTCTCTTGGCAAATAGCTTTCCAGCTTTTGCTGTGGGCACAGAATTGTTAGCAAGACTTTTAGAAAAGAAATAATGTTTGGGCTTCTTGGTTCACTTGGAGCCAATGGCATAGTTAGTAAGTTGGTTCAAAAAGTCATCATTTTGCCAAAACCGGTTTGGCTCAGTGGATAGAGCATCGTCCTGTGGACTGAAAGGTTCCAGGTTTGATTCCGGTCAAGGGCATGTATCTTGGTTGCAGGCACATCACCTGTAGGGGGCGTGCAGGAGGTGGCTGATTGATGTCTCTCTCTCATCGATGTTTCTAACTATCTCTCTCCCTTCCTCTCTGTAAAAAAAATCAATAAAATATATATTTTTTAAAAAGGTCATCATTTTGGTGGTAGTGGGGATCACCCAGGAGGAAAAATCTTACTGATTAGCAGAATCCATTCTGCATTAATAAAGAACTGACTAGATATTAATTTCTTTTTACAGAAATATTAAAGTTAAGAAATTGTTTTTATTTCAGTATTTGAATTTGATTCAACTAAGCAAAAGAGTCAACCTTTAGAAGAGATACTAAAGACTTTACACATGTGTATTAATGGAAATATTTTTGTCACGACTATATGGTTATAGTAAATGAAAAAGCTAGGAGTAAAATTGAAGATTTATCATGAGTGCAGCTAACCATTCTCTTTATATCCTCCCATCATCCTCTCCACCTACCTCCAAAACAGAAAGCCTGTGCATAGGGAAAAGAATGCCCTGGAATGAATTATATCAAATTATTTTTGGCAATTTATATACATATACACTAGTCCACCTGCTTTTTGTTCTATAGTTTGCCTAAGTGACCATAATGGTGGAATGACCAGAACAACTGGTCACTATGACATGCACTGACCACCAGGGAGCAAATGCTCAATGCAGGAGCTTCTCCCTGGTGGTCAGTGTGCTTCCATAGGGAGAGCGCTGCTCAGCCAGGAGCCAGGCTCACAGCTGATGAGCACAGCTGCAGTGGCGGGAGCATCTCCTGCTTCAGTGGCAGCGGTAAAGAGCAACAAATCAAGCAGTAAGGAGCAGTGAGCAGGCGAGCAGTAAGGAGCAAGGGATCCCAGACTGCAAGAGGGTGCAGGCCAGGTTGAGGGACCATCCTCCCCTCCCCCAGTGTACTAATTTCATGCACTGGGCCTCTAATATTATGTAATGGGGAATATCAGCATGATTTAGTAGCTCATGATTATAATATGAGTAGAGGCCCAATTCACGAAATTCATACATAGGTAGAGTCCCTAGTCCTGGCCAGCGATCAGGGCCGATCTGTAGGGGGCCCCTACTGCCACCTGCCTTGGCTGGCCTAGGGCCTGCAGGCTGGGACAGCTCCTGCTTTGAGCATCTGCCCCCTGGTGGTCAAGTGCGCATTATAGCGACCAGTTGTTCCACCAGTCATTCTGCCATTCAGTTGATTTGCATATTAGGCTTTTATTATATAGGACTAGAGGCCCGGTGCACGAAATTTGTGCACAGGGAAGGGGTGTCCTTCAGTTCCCTTCCAATCTGGGACCACTTGAGGTATGTCCAACTGCCCCAAAGGTTCTTGGGTTCAATTCCAGGTCAAGGGCACATACCTGAGTTGCAGTTTCAATCCCCAGCCCCAGTCAGAGCGGGTGCAGGAGGCAGCCACATTGATCTTTCTCTCTCCCCTGTACCAATTTTCTTTCTCCCTTCCACTCTCTCTAAAAATTAATGGAAAAATTTCTTCAGTTGAGAATTAACAGCAACAACAAAAAAGAAATTGTTCCCCTCAGCTCCTGTTTCTTTTCAGTAATTGTAATTAGTAGTTAATTACAATATAATTAATTACAAAGTATTATGTGGGTTCATACTTTCAGACCGCCTATTTTGTTTCCTGATGCTTTTATCCATGGTTTTAATGATAATTCTTGCCTAACAAAATTATAGTAAAAGTAATTAGAAATGATTGTTTTCTAATCCTCACATTTCCTTTCTTCCATTTATTAACTGACATGAGAAGAACCTTCTTTTCTAAAGGGATGTATTCCTGTGGACTCATATATTGTTTATTTTTTTATAACTGGAAAGATACCACCCATTATTGTATTTTTAAGCACAAATTGTCCCAAATTTGGCCAATGAAAGCCTGTTCAATGTGGCTTTTGTTTCCCTTTGACCCATCACCCTTTCATTTTGGTCATTTCAGGATTCCCTTTATGTTTGCATTGCCCCAATCCTGGAATTAGTACTTTTTGTAAGGATTCCTGGTTCTTTTAATTAGGGGTAGTTTTTAGAAACCAAATCTGAGAACTAGATGTGCTCATTGTTACTTAGGTACCATTGCTTCTAGGTCTTTTCAGTAGGCAGAGCTAGAACGTTTTTGTTTTATTTAAGAAAAAATTATGAATTCCAGCCAGGAATAGCCATGTGGTCTTAAAGAATATGGACATCTAGAAGATTTACATTATCAGATATCAAGACCTGCTGTAACACTACGGTAGTTTAGACAGAAAGCAATCTAACCAATGGATCAGAAGAAAGAAATCAGTAATAGACAGTATTATTCAATCACCTAATTCATTACAAAGGTGACATATATGTGCAGTGGGGATTGGATGGTCTTTTAAAAAAATTATTGTTGAAAGTATTACATATATCTGCTTTTTCCCTCATTAATCTCTCCCAACCTGCTCCTCACTCCTCTACTGTGTGTCTATTGGTTATGCTTATATGCATTCATACAAGTCCTTTGGTTGATTTCTTACTGCCCCCCGGCCCCCCTCCCACCCTCAACAAACCCTCTCTTGCCTTCCCTATGAGATTTGATGATCTGATCAATGCTTCTATGTCTCTGGATATATTTTTGTTCATCAGTTTATGTTGTTCATTATATTCCACAAATGAGTGAGATCATGTGATACTTATCTTTCTCCAACTAGCTTCTTTTGCTTATCATAATGCTCTCCAGGCCCAGGATGGTCTTTTTAAATAACTGGATTATTAATGTAGTGTCCAGTTGAAATAAATTTATATGGAATTCATGCCATACCCAAAAAGTCTAACTATGAAAGAAGTAAAGCACTTTAGGGGAAAACATTTCCATAAACTTGGAGTGAGCAAAAATTTCTTTAAAAAAGACACAAATAGATTTTATAGATTTATAAAAGTCTATATTTAAATTAATAACTCCTATGCACCAAAAGACATCACTGAGAGAAAAGGCAACCCACCAAGTGGGAAGAGATTATTCTCTCTTTATATATATATATTTATATTTATTTTTTACAGAGAAGAAGGGAGAGAGAGATAGAGCCAGAAACATCTGTGAGAGAGAAACATCATTAAGCTGCCTCCTGCATACCTCCCACTGGGGATGTGCCCACAACCAACGTATGTGCCCTTGACTGGAATCGATCCTGGGACCTTTCAGTCCTTAGGCTGATGCTCTATCCAATGAGCCAAACTGGTTTTGGCAAGAGATTATTCTTAATGCATCTATTTAACAAAAGATTTTTCTTCAAATATGGGAACAACAGATACAAGCCAATATAAAATAGTTGGACAAAAAAGCCTTGACACAAACTTCACAAAAGTAGAAATACAAAATGGTGGGCATATATGGGGCTTTTTATTAATTTGTCATCAGATTAGTGCAAATAAAAACTACATCTACAAGAATGGCTAAAATGAAAAAGAAACACCGGGTGTATTAAGGAGATTGAACAATCAGTAGGTATGTAAACTGCTATAATCATTTTAGAAAATTATTTTGTACTAGAGGCCCAGTGCACGAAATTCGTGCATGAGGGAAGGTGTCCTCAGCCCAACCTGCTCCCTCTCCAATCTGGGACCCCTCAAGGGATGTCCAACTGCCCTCTAACAATCCAGGACTGCTGGCTCACAACTGCTCACCTGATATATAGATAGATAGATAGATAGATAGATAGATAGATAGATAGATATAGATATGTTCATCAGAAGATGTATTAATTTGAATTATATGGAATTGCCCTTTTTTGTATGCACTGTCAGCAATTTCATATGGTTCCATCTACTGGCTATAGGGATAGACTGGAAACTACCCAGAAGTCCACCTGCAATAGAATGGTTGAATAAATTGTGATATATCACACAGTAGAATAGAGCAAAGAGAATGAACATAATACAGCTCCATTTAAGAGTCGATGTGTCGCCGAGACTGGTTTGACTCAGTGGATAGAGCATCGGCCTGCGGACTGAAAGGTCCCGGGTTCGATTCCGGTCGGGGGCATGTACCTTGCATGCGGGCACATCTCCAGTAGGGGGCGTGCAGGAGGTGGCTGATTGATGTCTCTCTCTCATCGATGTTTCTGATTTTCTATCCCTCTCCCTTCCTCTCTGTGAAAAATCAATAAAAATATATTTTTAAAAAAAAGAATCGATGTGTCTCACATTGAGCTCCCCCTCCCCCTCCCCCCTCCCCGCTTCTCTCTCCCTTCTTTTCGGCCTTTTCTCTCCCTCCCCCTAAAAATCAGTGGGAAAAATATCTTGAGGTGAGGATTAGTAATAACAACAACAAAAAGACTGTTTCTACAGTATTCTAGTAGTCGAACCTTTTCTTTTTCTTGGCTTATTTGAAACTTGTATATAACCTCATAAAAATAATAAAGATAGACTTTGTCATGTTATTTCCCAATGTTTTTTGTTCTTCCTTGTTAAATATTGTTTGTATGTATATATGAAATCTTCTTAATATAGTTTGAATACACTTCAGATCCTACTTCTTGCTTTTTTTTGAAGCTTTTTTGTTTATATTTGTATTCTGGGTATTAATGATCTCTATGTTGTGACTAAGAAAGTGTTTGTCCTTGACAATGCATTAGGTAAGTTTGCCCTGTTTTCCTGTTTTCTTTCCTATTTCTCTCTTCTTTGTTAGAAGTTCTCACCCTCCAATTTAAAACTTCCATATGCCTTTATTAACAGGGATCCCTCTCACAATCCAGGAATATTGGCTCCCAACTGCTCACCCGCCTTCCTTCCTGATTGCCCCTAATTGCTTCTGCTTGCCAGCCTGATCACCCCCTAACCACTCCCCTGCCAGCCTGATTGATGCCTAACTGCTCCCCTGCCAGCCTGTAACTATAACTGCCCTCCCCTGCAGGCCTGGTCACCCCTAACTGCCCTCCCCTGCAGGCCTGGTCACCCCCAATGGCTCTCCCCTATAGGCCTGAGTCCCTCCCAACTGCCCTTCCCTACAGGCCTGGTCACCTCCAACTTCCCTCCTCTGTTGGCCTGGTTACTACTAACTGCCCTCCCCTGCAAGCTTGATCACCCCCAACTGCCTTCCCTTGCAGGCATGGTCCCTCCCAACTGCTCTCCCCTGCTAGCGTGATCACCCACAACTATTCTCCCTTGCAGACCTAGTCCCTTTCAACTTCTCTCCCCTGCTGGCTATCTTGTGGCAGCCATCTTGTGTGTTGGAGTGATGGTCAATCTGCATATTACTCTTTTATTAGATAGGATAGAGGCCTAGTACATGGGTGGGGGCTAGCTGGTTTGCCCTGAAGTGTGTCCCAGGTCAGAGTGGGGGTTCCCTTGGGGCATGGGGCAGCCTGGGCGAGGAGCCTGTGGTGGTTTTAGGCTGGCCACACCCGCCCCCCCCCACCTCCCCGCAACCCAAGTGGAGGCCCTTGTATCTGGGATTTATTTATCTTCTACAATTGAAACTTTGTAGCCTGGAGTGGAGCCAAGCCTCCTACTAGCTCTTTGGAGGCAGCCATTTCTCTTGGGATTTATTTATCTTCTATAGTTGAAACTTTGTAGCCTTAAGCAGAGGCCAAGGCAGGCCAGAGTGTGCAGAAAGCTTGGCTTCCTCCATCGCCAGGGGCAACTCTAGCCTCTTGCTCTCTCCAGCTCTGTGGCTGCTGCCATTTCTGTTGGGAATTACTTATCTTCTTTAATTGAAAATTTGTAGCCTAGAGTGGAGCTCTGGGCTGGCTAGGGTGTGTGGAAAGCTTGGCTTCCTCCATTGCTGGGGAAACCTAAGCCTCCTTCCTGCTCTCTCTGTGGCCACAGCTATCTTGGTTGGGTTAATTTGCATGCTTGCTCCTGATTGGCTAGTGGACATGGCTGATGGGTGTAGCAGTGTGATGGTTAATTCGCATATTACTCTTATTAGATAGGCTAGCTGATAGCAATTTTTATGAGAAGTGTTTTCATTGTTAGTCATTGTTTGCACTTCTCATTCTTGGTTTTGCACTTTCTTTTATCTTTTTCTGCTACTTAAATACTTAGCCCATTAGCTTTTTAAAAAATAGTTTGATTATTCATTTTAAAATGGCATTAGTATACACTTATGGCAAATTTGTGAGAAAGAAGAAAAGGAGAAACAAAAATCTGTTTTGGTTTTAAAATGTCACTAATGAAAATTTACTTCCCGATTTGTTTTTCAATTTTACATTTTTGTAAATTTTTAAAAAATTTTGTTTTATATATGGCACCTTAATTATTGCATACTAGCTCAAGTGAGTATATCAGTTAACCAGATCCTTACTCTTGGACACTTAAATTGTTTTTATTTTTTATTTTTTGCCACAGATTGAAATCTTTATACTACCACTTTTCAAACTGTTAAAATACATTTTTAGTTCCATTTCTTAAAGTGTTCTTTATTTAGTTAGCTCAGGTTAAGTTTTAAGGTATATCCTGGCTAAGAGCATGGACTTTGGAACATTTCTAAGATTAAGAATATAAACTAGTTACTGTAATTGGAATTAAAATATAATAAATGTACCTGTCTGTTAGAGTTTTTGAGGGTATTAAATGAAATGAAACAAATTTCTTAAAAGAGTGTCTTATATATAGTTATACTAAATAAAAATCTAGAGTAATGGTTGAATTTTTCTATTTTACAGGAATAAAGGGGTTAAAATAAAATTTAGTCTCATTTATATATTATACCTCGTATGCCCTCTCCTCTATTCAAATGGTGCATCAAAATCTGTTTACAGAGCCAAAACCAATTTGGTTCATTGGATAGAGCATTGGCCTGCGGACTGAAGAGTCCCAGGTTGGATTCCAGTCAAGGGCATGTACCTTGGTTGTGGACACATCATCCACAGTAGGGGGCGTGCAAGAGGCAACTGATTGATGTCTCTCTCTCATCGATGTTTCTAACTCTCTATCTCCCTTCCTCTCTGTAAAATATATATTTTAAAAAAAATCTGTTTACAGAGTAAACAACAGAATTTCAGTTTGTGAGATGGCAGAAGTCCTCTTGTTATAAATTATTTTATAGTTAGAAATTCTGGAATGCTTGTTACTCATTTATCATAGACTTCATTAAAATTACTTTGTCTGGCATTATAAGACTGCTTTACAACAGAAGATGGCTGCTAACAGGAAGGCAGGCTGCAACATAGTGTGTGAATGAGAAAACAAAGGGGGAATGTGTGGTCGCATCGGGAGTGTTTCTTGGTGAGTTGAGGGACAGCTATACTTTAGGAGACTGTGGGGGACTTCTGGATGGGGCTACCTTGACCGGGAAGGCCCCACTGCTGCTGGGTTCCCTCTGGAGCTACTGACTTGGACGTGGAGACCACGCCATCCTGAAGGGGAAAGTGAATGTTATCCGACGCCTGAAAAGTCTGGGGAATCTACAAATACGGCACCATCAAACAGCTACGAACCCAAGAACACCAGTTCCCAAGTGACACAAGCATGTGGATTCAGAGGAGCTCTATACTCCAACACAGAAAGGCTCAGCAAGAAACAAAGAGGACCCAAATAAAATCAGAAATGAAATAGGAGAAATAACAAACTCCATAGAAATACAACGGATTGTTAAAAAAATACTATGAACACCTCTGTTCCAACAAACTGGACCACCTGGAGGGAATGGACATATTCTTAGAAAAATATAACCTTCCAAAACTCAATCAGGAAGTATCTAAACATCTCAATAGGCCAGTAACTATGGAAGAAACTGAAACAGTCATCAGAAAGTTTCTAGCAAACAAAAGCCTAGAGCAAGATGGCTTCACAGGGAAGTTTTAGCAAACATTCAAGGAAGAACTAAAACCTATCTTCCTCAAACTATTCCAAAAAATTCAAGAAGAAGCAACACTTCTAAGCTTCTTCTATGAAGCCAGCATCACCCTAATACCAAAACCAGATAAAGACGACAAAATGAAAGAGAATTATAGGCCAATATCTCTCATGAACATAGATGCCAAAATCCTTAACAAAATTCTAGCAAATCAGATCCAGCAGGACATCAGAAATATCATACACCATGACCAAGTAGTATTTATCCCAGGAATGCAAGAATGGTACAGTATCTGCAAATCAATAAACGTCATACATCACATAAACAAATTCAGTGATAAAAATCCCATAGTCATATCAATTGGTATAGAAAAAGCATTTGACAAAATCCAACACACCTTTCTTGATAAAAACTCTCAACAAAGTGGGAATAGAAGGATCAGACCTTAAGCCACATATGATAAACCCACAGCTAACATCATACTCAATGGGCAAAAACTAAAACCATTTCCCCTGAAAAATAGGAACAAGACGGATCCTCACTCTCACCATTCCTGTTCAACAATATACTGGAGTATTAGCCATTGGTATCAGACAAGAAGAAGAAATAAAAGGCATCCAAATTGGAAAAGAAGTAAAGCTGTCCTTATTTGCAGATGACATGATAGTATACATAAAAAACACAAAAGGCACCATCAAAATCTATTAGAGTTAATAAATTTATTTGGCAACATAGCAGAATATAAAATTACTGCCAAGAAATCTATGGCATTTCTATACACCAATAGTGAACTTAAAGAAAGAGACTAAAAAAGCAATCCCATTTACCATCGCACCAGAAAAATCAAGATACCTAGGAATAAATTTAACTAAGGAGGTAAAAGACCTATATGTGGATAGCTACAGGACACTGATAAAAGAGATAGAGGGAGACGTAAACAGGTAAAAGAGCATACCATGTTCATGGATTGGTAGTATCAACATCATTAAAATGTCCATACTACCCAAAGCAATCTATAGATTTAATGCATTCCCCATTAAAATATCAATGACATATTTCGCAGACCTAGAAAGAACTCTACAAAAATTCATCTGGAATAAAAAAAGACCCGTATAGCCACAGCAGTCCTGACAAAGAAGAATAAAGTAGGTGGGATTTCAATACCAGGTTTCAAGCTGTATTACAAAGCCACTGTTCTCAAAACAGCCTGGTACTGGCACAAGAATAGACATATAGATCAATGGAATAGAGAATTCAGATATCGACCCAAACCACTATGCTCAATTAATATTTGACAAAGGAGGCATAAACATACAATGGAATCAAAACAGTCTCTTCAATAAATGGTGTTGGGAAAATTGCACAGATACATGCAAAAAAAAAAATGAAACTAGACCACCAACTTACACCATACACAAAAATAAACTCAAAATGGATATAGAACTTAAACATAAGATGAGAAACCATAAAAATTCTAGAGCAGTGGTTCTCAACCTTTCTAATGCCACGACCCTTTAATACAGTTCCTCATGTTGTGGTGACCCCCAACCATAAAATTATTTTTGTTGCTACTTCATAACTGTAATTTTGCAACTGTTATGAATCATATCTGTGTTTTCCAATGGTCTTAGGGGACCCTTGTGAAAGTGTTGTTCGACCCCCAAAGGGGTCGCGACCCACAGGTTGAGAACCGCTGTTCTAGAGGAATCCACAGGCAGAGAAATCTCAGACATATGCCGAAGCAATTTCTTTACAGATACCACTCTTAAGGCAATGGAAACTAAAGAGAAAATAAACAAATGGTACTACATCAAAATAAAAAGCTTTTGTACAGCAAAAGAAACCATCAACAAAACAACAAGAAAGCCTACTGTATGGGAGAACATGTTTGCAAATGTTATCACTGATAAAGGTTTAATCTCCCACGTCTACAGGGAACTTACGCAACTTATTAAAAGGAAGATAAATGATCCAATTAAAAAAAAATGGGCAACAAACCTAAATAGAATCTTTTCAAAAGAGGACAGAAGGAGAGCCAAGAGATCTATGAAAATATGCTCAAAATCACTAATTATCCGAGACATGAAAATCAAAACAGCAATGCGATACCATCTCACACCTATTAGAATGGCAACCATCAACAAATCAACAACCGACAAGTGCTGGCGAGGATGCAGAGAAAAAGGAACCCTCGTGCACTGCTGGTGGGAATGCAGACTGGTGTAGCCACTGTGGAGAGCAGTATGGAGTTTCCTTAAAAAACTAAAAATGGGACTCCCATTAGACCCAGTAATCCTACTTCTAGGTATATATCCCAAGAAACTAGAAACACCAATCAGAAAGGATATATATACTCCTATGTTCATAGCAGCACAACTCACCATAGGTAACATTTGGAAACAGACGAAATGCCCATCATCAGATGAGTGGATTAGAAAACCATGGTACATCTACACAATGGAATACTATGCAGCTTTGAAAAAGAAGGAATTCTTACCATTTTCAGCAGAATGGATAGATCTCGAAAGCATTATGTTAAGTGAAATAAGCCAGCCAGTGAAAGAAAAATACCACATGATCTCACTCATTTATGGAAAATAACATTATAACCGATGAACAAAATGATAGATACGGAGGCAGTAAATCACCAGACTGCCAGTTTACATCGGGAAAGCAGGGAAATGTTGGGGAGGAGGGAAGGAGATCAACCAAAGGACTTATATGTGTCTATACAACAAATATACACAAGACACGGGGAGTGCGATGAGGGCATTCGACAAGGGGTAGAGGAGGCTATGGGAAGGTCCAAAAAAAAGGAGATATATGTACTTCTACATGTAATACTTTAAACAATAAAAAAAAACACGAAATTAAAAACTGCTTTACAAAAATGTGGCTTTGGGGTTGGTAGTATTTTATGTTCTCTGACTACCTTTCAGATAGTCAAAGTAGGTGTGGGATCCATGTTATATAGAAAAGTTTTTGTTATCTTGTTTTTTTCAAACAGCTTTATTCTTAATGTTGGAACAAGAAATATCAGGCATAACTTATTTGCCAAAATACATAGAGAATGACGATATTGTGTACTTTATCAGAGGCATTTCCTAGAACAATATAGAATTACATGAGGCAAGAAAATGCCTATTTTACAGTCAAAATATGATTTGCTGACAATTTTTGTGACATAAATTACTCATTTCTTCTCTATCTTAAATCCATAGAAATGCTTTAAAATTGTTCAGTACTTTCTCAGTAGCTGTCTTGCTTTTTTATATCCCCCATATGAGTAAAATCATAAGGTTTTAGCTTTTTCTGACTGACTTATTTCACTTACCATATTAGAGACCTGGTGCACAAAAGATACATATTTGCTTGTCTATAATACCTTAACATTTGTTTAAGTGAATTATATACATGTCGTTACATGAGAAGACAGTTTGGATTACTAATTCAAAATAATTTTAATATAGAAAATATCTCTCCTAACCGGTTTGGCTCCGTGGATAATGCGCCCAGCTTACGGACTCAAGGGCCCCAGGTTCAATTCTAGTCAAGGGCATGTACCTTGGTTGTGTGCACATCCCCAGTAGGGGGATCGATGTTTCTAACTATCTCTCTCCCTTCCTTTTTGTTAAAAAAAAAAAAAATCGGAGAATCCAAGATGGCGGCATAGGTAAACACCTGCACTGCTGCCTCGCACAACAATTTCAAAACTACAACTAAAAGACAGAACAGACATCATCCAGAACCACAGGAAAGCTGGCTGAGTGGAAATTCTACAACTAGAGGGAAAGAGAGGGGCTCACAGAGACCCAGAGGAGCTGCAAAAAGCTGAGGTACAGAGACGCGCATGTTGAGAGAGCGAGTGGCGGCGAACCTGGCCGGCTTTCTCTGGCAGGAGGGAGATGGAGACTCTCAACGGCATTGAATTCCTTATCCTGCGACACTGAACCCCTGATCCAGCCGAAACTTATTCGGGGGGGTGGAGTGGGGGTTTGGACTGTGAAGGGGGAGAAGTGCATGGAAATTTAGGGGAGTCACAAAAGATCGGAGGTCTGGTGGCGTACACGGCACTGCCTGTAGGGGAATGACTGCTGATTGTGCCGCTGGCTTTTGGGAGTGGGCAAGAGACAGATCCTCCCAACTGTATCACTTCTGGCTCCACTAAAACCCCGGTTTCAGGCGAAACCCTGGGGACCCAGACTCCTGTGGTCCCGGAGTGCAGGGGAGCTGGAGGGACAGCAGTCTAGAGGCACTGCGAGAGAGCACGAGTGCACAGGGACCACTCCAGCGATTACCCAGTCACGTGAGACTCGGGCCATGGAGGGCGGGCCCCACTGGAAGGCAAGGCGGTCCCTTAAGCCCTGAGACTCCACCCGTCCCAAGCTCAACGGAGAGGCTTCTGTGGTTTTGCAAGTCTGATATCATAAGGCTGAATCCAACACAGAAGTTCTCCTGGCATAGTGAAAATGCCGAGACAAGGGAAGGGATCACAAACAAAATAAAATGGAGGAAAACTAACGACTGGATATAGAGTTCAAAACCACGCTTATAAGGTTTTTCAAGAATTTCCTAGAAAAGATGGGTAAATTTAGCGAGAGCCAAGAGGAGATGAAAGAGGACCAACTAGAGATGCAAAAGATCCAACTAGAGATGGAAAAGGACCAACTAGAGATGATAAAGGATCAAATAGAAATTAAACATACACTGACTAAAATAAAAAATATTATACAGAGACCTAACAGCAGACTTTAGGAAGGCAAGAATCAAGTTAAAAACTTGAAATATAATGAATCAGAAAACACGCAACAGGAAAAGCAAGAAGAGAAAAGAATCCAAAAATGTGAAGATAATGTAAGAAGCCTCTGGGACAGCCTCAAGCGTACCAATATCAGAATTGTGGGGGTGCCAGAAGAAGAGAGAGAGCAAGATACTGAAAACCTATTTAAATAATGACTGAAAACTTCCCACATCTGATTAAAGAAATAGACTTACAAGTCCAGGAAGCACACAGAACCCCATATAAAAGGAATCCAAAGAGGACTACACCAAGACACATCATAATTAAAATACCAAGGGCAAAAGACAAAGAGAGAATATTAAAAGCAGCAAGAGAAAAACAATTAATTACCTACAAGGGAGCACCCATATGACTATCAGCTGATTTCTCAACAGAAACTATGCAGGTGAGATGGGAGTGGCAAGAAATATTCAACGTGATGAATAGCAAGAACCTACAACCAAGAATACTTTATCCAGCAAAGCTATCATTCAGAATTGAAGGGCAGGTAAAGAGCTTCACAGATAAGAAAAAGCTAAAGGAGTTCATCAACTCCAAACCAGTATTATATGAAATGCTGAAAGGTACTCTTTTAGAAGAGGAAGAAGAAAAAGGTAAAAGCCAAAAAATTATGAACAACAAATACATATCTATCAACAAGTTGAATCTAAAAATTAAGTGAATTAAAAATTTGACCAACAGAATAAACTGGTGAATATACTAGAATCAGGAGCACAGAAAGGGAGTGGACTGATAATTCTCAGGGGGAAAGGGAAGAGGGGTGTACAGGGAGTGACTGGACAAAAATCATATACCTATGGACTCATCAATTGGGTAAGGGTAGGGAGGGTTAGGAGCTGGGTGGAGGGGAGCTATGGAGGGGAAAAGAGAAAGACAAATGTAATCTGAATAATAAAGATTTAATTTAAAAGAAAAAAATCAAAATATATGTTTTTAAAAAAATAAAATATCTTATTAGGGTTTAGTCATCTTTTCATCATAAATATAATGCATGCTCATTTTACATTTAGACTACTTTTAATACTAAGAAATATTAGAAAATCATCACTTGGCATTTACCAACATGATAATTGTTTTAGGCAAGAATTACCAATGGATACTAAAACTAGTTAGTATTGGTGAGAGTTTGATGAGGAAAGTATATTTATATAATGCCTGAATATTTTCTTAAAGTATACTTATTAATTACCAGACATCACCTTAACAATGTAACAAAACTTACTGTCACCAGTATTGGGTCAAACTGATAACCTATGCCACTGCAAAGATATGGCATCCCTTCTGTGGTCTTCCTGCCAGAATCATGAGGAACCAAGAGATGAGCCCAAATGAGTTTCATTCCACAAAGTAACTGATCTTTACTGTTCTAAAATGTGATCAAAGACAAGAATAAAGAAGAATGAGATAACGTGGCCAGTGTGGCTCAGTTAGTTGGAGCATCGTCCTGTACACCAAAAAGTTTTAAGTTCAATTCCAGTCAGAGTACATAACCAAGTTTCAGGTTTGATCCCCAGTCGGGGTATAATGGGAGGCAACTGATTGATGTTTCTCTCATACATCAACATTTCTCTCTCTCTTTTCTCTATTAGCTCCATAAAAACATGTCCACAGGTAAGGATCTATAATAATAAAAGCTTAGCATGCTAACTAACTGAACAGCTCAACGACTTTATGGACAACCTCTGGACAAAGCCGGGACTGTGAGGGCCAAGGCAGCCACCGTGGCTGTGAAGGGCGAGCTGCTTCCACGAATTTTATGCATTGGGACTCTAGTTAAAAAATAAAAAAAAAGAGAGAGACTGAGACTACAGAACAGTTCCATTTTAAAGGAAACTGAGATACCTGACAATAAAATGCACCTTGTGACCCTGGACTGGGTCGTGAAACAGGGAAAACTTATTTTTATTTCTTTTGCATTAAAGGATATCATTGGGACAACTGGCATAATTTGAATGAGGTCTGGGATTACTAAATAGTATTCTGTGAGTGTTAATTCCAGATTCAAATAATTGTACTGTGGTTTTATAAGAGAATATTCTTACTTTTAGGACACACCAAAATATTTAGAGGTAAAAAGGCAACCTATCTGCAATTTACTCTCAGATGGTTCTGGGGAAAAGTTACATATAGACCTGGAAAGAGCATGATGAAACAAGCATGATTAAGACATTAACATTTATGAAATTTGAATAGAGGATATATAGGAATTTTTTATACTATTTTTGCAACTTTATTGTAAATCAAATTATTTAATAATAAGGTTTTTAAACATCATCAAACTGTACATGTTAGATCTGTGCAAAGAACCCAGAAAGAGTTTTAAACTTTGTGACTCTAATTCAGCATCTACAACTATTTTCTGAAGAAATATTCTAGAACACGTGTGTGCGTGTATGTATAATGATTTATGTGCAGTGTTATCTGTCTATCCCAGAATTAACTATAATAGCAAACCCCAGTAAATATGAATCAACAAGAGAGTAATTAAATTATGGTACATCCCATATAATAAAGAGATAATATGCAAATTAACCATCACATGGTCACAAGATGGCTGCATCCACAGTGTGGACAGGGTTCCCGTAACACGACATGGGTACGCCCACAAAGGAGGCGGGCTTCCATAACAAGTGATCAGCAGGGACCTGAAGCTGCATGGTGTCAGGCTGGAGTGGGGAACCTGAAGCTGAGCCCCCTTCCTGGCAGGGCTTGACAGCATATCTAAGTTGTGCTCCCCACCCAATGAGACTTGATGGGGGACTTTAAGGTGTGCCCCTCTCCACCGCCCCAGTGCTGGGCCAGGGAACCTCAGGCCGCATCCTTCACCCCAGGCTGTGAGACCTGAGGACATGCCCCCTACCCCAGTGTGCAGCTGGGGACCTCAGGCCACACCCGTGACCCTGGCACCAGGCTAGGGGACCTCAAGGTACGCCCTACCCCCACCCCAGTTCCCTGCTGAGAAACCTCAGGCTGTACCCTTCACCCAGAGCCAAGGAACCTGAGGCTGCACCCCTACCCCAGCGCCAGGCCAGGGGGCCTCAGGCCATGCTCCCATGTGCTGGGGCCGAGGGACCTGAGAGTGCACCAGGGGACTTAACATTTACACTGTTTTTCTGTTTGCTTATTTCATTTAATATCAGAAGATCCGTTCATATAATTTGGTAGAGATCTTTAGTCCTTTTTATAGCTATATGGTATTCCATGGTGTGGATGTACATAGTTTATTCAATCCATCCCCTGTGTGGGAGCATTTAAATTATTTTCAGTATTTTGCAGTTACAAACAGTGCCGTAATACATAACTTTTGCCAAGTACCATTTTATAATGTTGGAGATATATATTTTAGGTAAATTCTATTTTTCCTTTTAATTTTTTAAAGTTTTTATTGGATTTATTGGGGTGACATTAATTAATAAAATTATATAGGTTTCAGGTATACAGTTCTACAATACATCATCTCTATATGGTATTGTGTGTTCACCATTTAAAGTCAAGTCTCCTTCCATCATCATTTATCCTCCTTCTACTCTCTTCTACCTGCCCCCACCTTCCTCCCTTTTCTAGGTTAATCACCATTACTGTTGTCTGTGTCTGTTGAGTTTTTGTTTTGTCTTGTTTTTGCTTAATCCTTTCACCTTTTTCACCCAGCCCCCCAAACCTTCTTCCCTTTAACAGCTGTCAGTCTGTTGCTGCGTCTATGAATCTGTTTCTATTTTGTTTTTCAGCTTATTTTGTTCATTAGATTCCACATATAAGTGAAATCATATGGTACTTGTCTTTCACTGTCCTTTTTCACTTAGCATAATACTCAGGTAAATTCTTAAATATGGGATTGTAGGGTCAAAAGGTAAATTCATTTGTAGTTTTGTGATTGCCAAATTTCGCTCCCAAAGGATTATACCAGTTTACATTCCAAAGAACAATGTATGAGAATATTTATTTCCCCCAGAGCTTCAGAACAAAATTTGTTGTCACATTTTTTGCCATCTGGTATTTGGTTGTAATTTTAATTGCCTTTCTCTAGCTGTGAGGAGGATGATTGAACATTTTTTAATATATATAGGGACTATTTGAGAATCTTTTTCTGGAGGAGAGTGTGAATTATGTGTTAATTTCTGTCAGGTTTTTAAACTTTTTAATTTTTCAAGTTACTTATGCATTGGGGAAATTAGCCATTTCTTTTCAATACTTTTGTTTTAACATGGAAAGAATTTATCAGTTTTTTCTTTTTTTGCTTTGCTTTTGGGGTCCTAATTAGAAAACTTTTTCCTCTGTCCAGGTTGTAGAACTATCCCATCAATATTTACTTAGAGTCCTATATGATCTAATTTTTTAAAACTTTTATCCCTGGTCCACTTGAAGTTTCTTCTTATCTGTTAAGGATCTTTTACCCTTCCCTACATGACACTGTTTTCTCCTATGTTTTCTGGTTTCTCTTGTGTGTTTTTATTTTTTACATATGAACTTAAGTATCAGTTAATCTAACTCCATTAAAAAACTTTTTGGTGTTTTTATTGAAATTGCATTAAGTTGGTAACTAACAGAAAACCAACATCTTTGTAATGTGATATTATTCAAAAACAAGGTCTATCTTTTTGTTTGTTCAACCCTATTTTTGCATTTTTCTGGAGTTTTGCTCATTTCATGTTAAGTTTACTCCTGATTTGTCTTCTTTGCTGCTGCTATTGATGGGGTTCTCTACTATTCTCCTTTCTAACTGCTTATTGTTTGTATATCTGAAGGTTTCTGTTTGTGTTTGAAGTTTGCCAGGTTTCTTGACTCTATAAATTTGTGTATTTCATAATTTTGGAGAATTTTTAGGCATTCCTTTTGCAAGTATATTTTCTGCATCATTCTCTCTGCCCTCCTTCTGAAACTCCAATTGCACATAAGATAGATCTGATATCATCCCATGAGTCATTGGGACTCTGTTCTTTGTTTTTGTCTTAATCTTTTATTTTTCCTTAGGCACATAGTTTTTCATTCATTGGCATAATGGTTTATGAATTTCAGTTTTTCTCTGATTATTGCTTTAAATATATACAATAGATTCTGACTGTACAAAAAGTATTTTCTTTCATTTATTTTTTTAACTTTTTATGATTTAATAGATGTTATTAATTTTTATATAGTCAGGCCTTTTTATTTTAATAATTTCTAGTGTTATTACATTGACATCACAGTGTTGTTTATATTATCTTTTATTTTATGGAACATGCTCAGTAACTTAATACGTATGTGATTGTTTTTAAATATTTCATGTATATGTGAGAAGGTATCTTCTCTATCAACAAGGTATAAAGTTTACTATATATCAATAAGATCTTTTTATTGATTGTGCTGCTTTGGCCATATATATATGCATATACATACACACTGTTTGTACTGAAAATGGCAGATTAAAGTCTCGCATTGTCATGTTTCTGTTTATGCATCTTCTTGATTTTTGTTTTATAACGGTGGTTAAATTGTTTTGGGCATAATCATAATTGGTATATTCTCTATCACCAATTATGGCTTTTAGTGTTAAAAATGTCCTTTATCATATATAATGTTTTCACTTGAATTCTGTTTTCTGTGTTTAGGAACACTATCCTTTTACCATCCCAATCTGTAACACATCAGTCATATAGGCCCATTGGTCGGTCACCACCCAGCAGGTCATATCACAAAGAAATCATTGTGATTACACATGGAATTTATTTCATTTATTTTAAATGGATAAATAGAGTTGTTGATTTGACTTTTCTTTTTCTGTTTATCTAAACAGTTTTGTATAATTGACATACAATAAATGCATATATTTAAAGTATTTAATGTTAGGAATTTTTTTCATCACCACAATCATAGTGATTAGACATTTATATAACTTACTGAATGATCACCCAATAAGTCAAGTACCCATCCGATACTATAAATAGCTATTACAATAATATTGGTTATCTTTCCTTATTCTGTACTTTACATCCCTGTGACTATTTTAATAGCAGTTTGTACACTTTAATCCCATTCCCCTTTCCACCTATTCCCACAACCACCCTCTCCTCTTGCAACCATCAGTTCTTTGCATGTATAAGTTTGTTTCTGTTTTATGTTTATTTTTTATTTTAAGCTATACATATAATGCTTGATATATTTTATATGATATTTGTGATATTTGTTTTTCTCTGTATGACTTATTTCACATAGCAAAATACCTTTAGCTCAGTGATTTTCAACCTTTGTGCTGCATAATTTTTAAAACATGCAATGCCTAACTTTTTAGACAGGGGTATGGACCTCTTTTCCCTTAGGTTGTCAAACAAAAAATGACAACAGCCAATACAACAATAGCTGCCTAGTGTGAATGAATCAAAATTATACCTATTTTTTGTCAGATCAGCTAAAATATATAAAATTTTAGTAGTTTGTGTGCCATGAGATGAAAAACATTAAAAATAGAGAGAAACCAAGGCATAGGTGAACACCTAAACTGCTGCCTCACACAATAATTTCAAAACTACAACTAAAAGACAGAACAGACATCATCCAGAACGTCAGGAAAGCTGGCTGAGTGAAAATTCTACAACTAGAAGGAAAGAGAGGGGCTCATGGAGACTCAGAGAAGCTGCAAAAAGCTGAGGTACAAAGGCGTGCACATGGAGAGGATGGGGTGGAATGCTTGGCTGGCTTCCTCTAGCGGGAGGGAGAGGAAAATTTCCGGCTGCACTGAACTCCACTTCTGACTGCACTGAACCCTAGTTCTGGGCAAGACTCATATGGGGGAGTCTGGATTGTTGTGCAAAGGGAGGAGTGCAGGGAAACTTAGGGGAGCCTCAAAGGGCAGAGGTCTGGAGGTGCATGCGAAAGTATGCACACAGAGAGCTGACTGCTGATTGTGGCCCTGGAAGCTCCCAATTGCACTGAAATCCAGGTTGAACTGCACTGAACCCCAGTTTCAGGCAAGACCCTGGGGACCAAGATTCATATGGGTGCCTGGATCGCACAGCCACTCAGGGGAGCCGGTAAGGCAGAGACCTGGAGGTGTGCATGCCTGTGCACAGAGAGGGCTGCAACGATTACCAAGGGACATTGAGACCAGGGGCTGACGGGAAGCCAAGGCTGTCTGCCCCACCCTGAGACTCCGCCCCATCTAAGCCTAGCACAGAGGCTTTTGCAGTCTTGCAAGTCTTAAGGCGGATTCCAGCACAGAAGTTCTGGCATAGTCACAGCTGATTCTCACAGCCAATTGGCCTGGAGGTCAATTCTCCCCACTGATACCAACAACAATTAAGACTTAACTACAAAGGCTGTACACACAGTCCACAAAGGGGTGCACCAAGAGAGTCCACCTCAGGTAACTGGGGAGGTGGAACTACTGGGCCATATAGGACACCTAGCACACAAAGCAATTCTACCAACTCAAGGAAGCAGTGAAAATGTGGAGACAAAAGAACAGATCACAAACAAAAGAAATGGAGGAAAACAAACGACTGGATATAGAGCTCAAAACCACATAAAGTTTTTCAAGAATTTCCTAGAAAAGATGGATACATTTAGCAAGACCCAAGAGGAGATGAAAAAGGATCAACTAGAAATTAAACATATACTGACTGAAATAAAAAATATTATACAGAGACCTAACAGCAGACTAGAGGAATATAAGAATCAAGTCAAAGATTTGAATGCAAAGAAGCAGAAAACACTGAACTGGAAAAGAAAAAAGAATCCAAAAATGTGAAGATAGTGTAAGGAGCCTCTGGGACAGCTTCAAGCGTACCAATATCAGAATTGTGGGAGTGCAAGAAGAAGACAGAGAGCAAGATACTGAAAACCTATTTGAAGAAATAATGACTGAAAACTTCCCCCACCTGGTGAAAGAAATAGACTTACAAGTCCAAGAAGCGCACAGAACCTCAAACAAAAGGAATCCAAAGAGGACCACACCCAGACACATCATAATTAAAATACCAAGATCAAAAGACAAAGAGAATATTAAAAGCAGCAAGAGAAAAACAGTTAATTACCTACAAGGGAGCACCTATACGATTGTCAGCTGATTTCTCAACAGAAACTATGCAGGCTAGACAGGAGTGGCAAGAAATATTCCAAGTGATGAATAGCAAGAACCTATGACCAAGATTACTCTACCCAGCAAAACTATCATTCAGAATTGAAGGGCAGATAAAGACCTTCACAGATAAGAAAAAGCTAAAGGTGTTCATCAACACCAAACCAGTATTATATGAAATGCTGAAAAGTATTCTTTTAGAAGAAGAAGAAAAAGGTAAAGATAAAAATTATGAGCAACAAATACATATCTATCAACAAGTGAATTTAAAAATCTGATGAACAGAATAAACTGGTGAATATAATAGAATCATTATATTATAGAACGGGAGTGACTGACAATTCTCAGGGGAAGGGTTGAGGGGGGTTCAGGGAGAGACTTGACAAAAATTATACATCTATGGATGAGGACAGTGGGGGGGGAGGTAAGAGCAGAGAGTGGGGTGGGAGCCAGGTGGAGGGGGAAGCAATGGGAAGAAAAAAGGAACAATTGTAATAATCTGAACAATAAAGATTTATAAAAAGAAAGAAAGATTAAAAATTGCTGCTCTAGGTTCATTCATGTTGCATAAATGGAAAGATTTCATTCTTTTTTATGGCTAAGTAATATGCGATTGTGTATATGTACCACTTCCTCTTTATCCAGTTGTCTCTTGAAGAGCCCTTAGATTTCTATATCTTGGCTATCTATAATAATAAATGGATAATATGCTAGTTAGATCAGCGTCATTACAGGATGAAGCTGGAGCCGGAGAGAAGCCTGGGTCCCCCGTGTCTGTTGGCAGTGCTGAGAGCAAAGGCCAGGTCTTGGGTGCCTGCTGGTGGCTGGAGGGAAGCCTGGGTCCTGGATGCCTGCCAGTGGCCGGAGGGAAGCCCAAGTTCCTGGTGCCAGAGGGAATTCAGAGTTGGCAGCTGCGGGGAGGAAGGCCTACTCTTGCAAGATACTGCAATTAATAGAACAGTACATATATCTTCAAATTAGTTTTTTTGGATTTTTTCAGATAAGTTCCCAAAAGTGGGATTGCTAGGTCATATAATAGTTCTGTTTTTCATTTTTTAAATACTTCCATACTGTTTTACATAGTGGCTGCGCCAATTTACAGTCCTACCAACAGTGCATGAAGATTCTCTTTCCTCTGAATCCTCGACAAAGTTTGTTCATTTATTTTAGATGATAGCCATTTTAACAGGTATGAAGTGGTATTTTTTCTTCTAGGAGCTTTGTAGTTTTGAGTCTTCCATTTTAGTCTTTAATCCATTTTGAGTTTATTCTTGTACATGGTATAAGATCTAGTTTCAGTTTTTTGGATGTATCTGTTGAGTTTTCCTATCATTATGTATTAAATAAATTATCTTTACCCCATGGTTTTTTCTTGTATCCTTTGTCATAGATTAATTGACCATATAGGTGGGCTGTTTATTTTATTTTATTGACAACATGTGTCTGTTTTTATGCCAATACCTTGCTATTTTAATGACTTTTAGTATAGTTTGCTATCAGGTGGCATGATCTCTTCAATTTTGTTCTTCTTAAGATTGTTTTGTCTAGGATTTTTTTGTGGTTTCATATAAATTTTAGGATTATTTGTTGTAGTTCTGTGAAAAATGTATTTTGATGGAGATGGCATTGAATCTGTAGATTGCTTTGGGTAGTATATACATTTTAATGATGTTAATTCTTTCTATTCATGAGCATGATATATCCTTTCATTTATTCGTATCTTCAACTTTTTTTTAATGTCTTATAGTTTTGAGTATGTACAAGCATTTTACTTCCCTGGTTAACTTTATCCCTAGGTATTTTGTTCTTTGTGATGCAATTGTAAATGGGGCTGTTTTCTTAGTTTCTTCTTCAGATAAACTTTGTATAGTTGCATAAATTGCAACCAGTTCCTGAGTTTTAATTTTATATTCTATTTTACTGAATTCATTTATTCTATTATGTTTTGGTGGAATCTTTTGGTTTCTCTCTATATAGTATCATGTAATCTGCATATCATGACAGTTTTATTCTTCCTTTCCAATTAGTATGTCTTTTATTTCTTTTTCTTATCTTGATTGTTGTGGCTAGGACTTTCAATACTATATTGAATAAAGGTGGTGAAAGTGGTCATCCTTGTCTTGTTTCCAAATCTAAAGAAAAAGCTTTCAGGTTTTCACTATTGAGTATGATGTTAGCTGTGTGTTTGTTATACATGACCTTCATTATGTTGAGGTATATTTCCTCCATCCCCATGCTGACAGGTTTTTTGTTGCAGTGTGTTTTGTGTGTGTGTGTGTGTGTGTGTGTGTGTATCAAGAATGACAAAAATGTGGTAGGGGATGAAAAGCAAAGACCTACAGCCATTTATTTTCTGCATATTGGTATGATCATATGATTTTTAACCTTTTTTATGTGGTACATCATGTCAATTGATTTACAAATATTGAACCAACCATGTGTTTCATGAACAAGTCTCACTTGATCATGGTGTCTGATCTTTTTAATGTATTGCTTAATTTCACTTGCTAATATTTTCTTGGGGATTTTTGCATTTGTGTTCATCTTGGATGTTGGCCTATTATTATTATTACTAGAGGCCCACGAAGATTCATGCAATAGGCCTTCCTTCCCTTGGCTGCCAGCATCGTTTTCCTCCAGCAGCCAACACCCAGGCCTTCACTCTGACTGGAGCCTTCAGTCTTCGCTCCAGCTGGAGCACCGTTCTTGTAGCTCACTTTGCACCCCGCCGCCCCATAGCCTAGAGCATCTGTGGGGTGGGACTTCCACCATCTTTGTCTGGTTAATTTGCATACTCACCCCTGATTGGCTAGTGGGTGTCATGAAGTGATGGTCAATTTGCATATTTTTCTCTTATTAGTGTAGATTAGTAGTAGAAGGAGAAGGAAGAGGATGAGTAATGTCCTTGTCTGTTATTTTGAATCAGGTTTGGCCTCATAAAATAAATTTGGGAGCCTTTCCTCCTCTTCAGTTTTTAGGAAGTATTTGAGAAGGATAGGTATTAATTTTTTTTTTTAATGTTTGATAAAGTTTACCTGTAAAGCCATCTGGTCCAGAGGTTTTGTTTGTTCAGAGGTTGTTGTTTTTTAAAATTACAGAGTCAATTTCATTAGCTGTCATCAGTCTGTTCAGATTTTTCTGTTTCTTCTTGATTTCTGTTTCTTCTAAGATTATATGTTTCTAGAAATTTCTTTATTTCTTCCAGGTTGTCCCAATTTGTTGGCATTTAATCCTATCTAATAAAAGAGTAATATGCAAATTAACCACTCTGCTACACCCACAAGCCATTTAGGAGCGAGAATGCAAATTAACCCCAACCAAGATGGTGGAGGCCAAAGAGAGAGCAGGAGGCTCGGATTTCCCTGGCAATGGAGGAAACCAAGCTTTCCACCCACTCTGGTGGGCCCTGGACTCCACTCAAGGCTACAAAGTTTCAATTATAGAAGAAAAATAAATCTCAACAAAAATTGCTGTGGTCCCGGAGCAAGTAGGAGGCTTGGCTGTGCTCAAGGCTACAAAGTTTCAATTATAGAAGATAAATAAATTCCAGATACCTGGGCCTCTGCTTAGGTTGCTGGGGGGCATTGCCAGCTTGCAAACCACCACAGGCCCCTCACCCAGGCTTCCCCATGCTCCAAGGGAACCCCCACCCTCATCCAGGACACCCTTCAGGGCAAATCAGCCAGCCCTCACCCATGCACCAGGCCTCTATCCTATTTAATCCTATCTAATAAAAGAGTAATATGCAGATTAACCATCACTGCAACACATAAGATGACTGCCCCCATGTGGTCAAAGATCCTTCCTCCCTGTGGACACAAGATGGCCACCCCAAGATGGCCAGCAGGGGGAGGAAGTTAGGGGTGACCAGGCCCACAGGGGAGGGCAGTTAGGGGCAAACAGCTGGCAGGGGAGCAGTTAGGCATCAATCAGGCTGGCAGGGGAGTAATTAGGGGGTGATCAGGCTGGCAGGCAGAATTGGTTAGGGGCAATCAGGAAGGCAGGCAGGCGAGTAGTTGGGAGCCAGCGTCCTAGATTGTGAGAGGGATGTCCGAGATTGGAGAGGGTGCAGGCTGGGATAAAAGACACTCCCCTTGTGCACGAATTCCGTGCACTGGGCCTCTAGTTCTATCTAATAAAAGAATAATATGTTAATTGACTGTCACTCCAACACACAAGATGGCTGCCCTCATGTGGTCAAAGATGGCTGCCACCATGTGGATACAAGATGGCCACCACAAGATGGTTAGCAGGGTAGGGCTGTTGGGAGGGATCAGGCCTGCAAGGGAGGGCAGTTGGGGTGATCAAGCCTTCAGGGGAGGGCAATTAGGGTTGACCAGCCAGCAGAGAAGAGAAGTTGGGGGTGACCAGGTCTGCAGGAAAGGGCAGTTGGGGGGGACCCAGGCCTGCAGGAGAGAGGAGTTGAGGGGGGGGTGGTACCATTCATGCAGGGGAGGGCAGTTAGGGGCAAACAGGCTGGCAGGGGAGCAGTTAGGCATTAATCAGGCTGGCAGGGGAGTGATTAGGAGGTGATCAGGCTGGCAGGCAGAAGTGGTTAGGGGCAATCAGGAAGGCAGGCCAGCGACCAGTTGGGAGCCAGCAGTCCTAGATTATGAGAAGGATGTCTGACTGCCCGTTTAGGCCCAATCCCCTGTAGGGATTGAGCCTAAATGGCAGTTGGACATCCCTTGAGGGGTCTCAGATTGGAGAGGGTGCATGCTGGGCTGAGGGACACCCCCTGCCCCATCCACCCCACCCCTGTGAACGAATTTCATGTACCAGGCCTCTAGTTGTATATACTATTTTCTTACAATTCTGTGTATTTCTGTGGCTGTGTCCCATAGATTTGAATTGTTATATTTTCATTTTCATTTGTCTCAAGGTATCTTTTCATTTCTTCCTTGATCTCATTGTCCCATTCATTGTTTAGTAGCATGTTATTTATTCTTTTGTTTTTCAGTTTGTTTCTTGTAATTGATTTCTAGTTTCATACCTCTGTAATTGGAATAGATGCTTAATATCTTTTTTATTTTAAGTCCATCTCATTTAAGACCACTGTTTCCTTGTTGATTTTCTGCCTGGATTATCTGTCATTGATGTCAATGGGGTTTTAAATTTCCCTATATTACTGTTGACTTCACTGTTAGTGTCAATCAATATTTGCTTTATGGAAATGGTTCTCCTATGTGGTATAAAGCTTTTTTTGAGATTTATAGCCTTTTGTTGAATTGATTCCTTTATCATTATGAAATGCCCTTATTTGTCTCTTGTTACAACCCTTGTTTTCAAGTTTATTTTCTCTGACATAAGTATTTCTACTTCAAATTGTTTTTGTATTTCCATTTTCATGAAATATCTTTTCTATTCCTTTACTTTCAGTTAGTGTGTGTCTTTCATTCTAAAGTGAGTCTTTTGTAGACAGCATATGCATGGATCTTATTTTTAATCCATTTATACTCTGTCTTTTGATTGAAGCATCTAGTCCATTGACATTTAAAGTAATTATTGATAGGTATGTAAGTTATTGCTGTTTTATTCATTGCTTTCTGATTGTGTTTGTAGTTCTCTGTTTCTTATTCTTTTGCTCTCTTGTATGTTGATGACTTTTTATAATGTTTTGTTTGAATGTCATTCTCTTTATTTCTTGTATATATTTTATAGTGTTTTGGTTTGTGATTACCATGTGCTTCATGTATCCTAATTTATGTTTTTGTCAGTCCTATTTTAAGTAGATGTCCTCTTAAGTTCGAACACATTCTAAAATCACTACAAGTTTTACTCTCCACATTTATATTTTGATCACTATTTTTAACTTTTTTATGTGTGTGCATGTTTGTATGTATCCCTTAATTTATTGTTGTAGTTGCACATGATCTTCCTACTTTTTGCCTTTTAATCTTTATAATAATTTTACAGTCAGTTGACTCACTGTCAGTTTACAGTCAGTTTTTTCTAAGTATGTGCCTTTTTCCTATATTTCTTTCCTGTATTTTCTTATCTTGATCTTTTATTTTCTTCTTAAAGACGTCCTTTTAACATTTCTTGTAATACTTGTTCACTGGTGATGAATTCCTTTAATTTTTTCTTATGTGGGAAACTCTTGAGAGCCTCACTGGGTAGAGTAATCTTGTAGGTTTTTGCTTTTCATCACTTTGGATATTTTGAAAAAATATTTTTGTTGCCCTAGCTGGTTTTCTCCTGCTGCTTTTAAGATTCTTACTTTACCTTAAACCTTTGGCATTTTCATTGTGATGTGCCTTGGTGTGGGCCTTTTTGGGTTCATCTTGTTTAGAATTCTTTGAGCTTTCTGGACTTGAATATCTATTCCTCCACCAGGTTGCAGAAATGTTCAGTCATTTTATTTTCAAGTAGGGTTTCAATCCCTTGTTCTCTCTTTTCTCTTTTTGGTACCCATGATGTGAGTGTTGTTATGCTTGATGTTGTCCAAGGTCCCTTAAACTATTCTCTTTAAAATTTTTCTTTTTCCTATTCCAATGGGGTGTTTTCTATTTCCTTATCTTCTATATTGCTGATTTGATCCTCTGCTTCATCTAATCTGTTGATTCCCTCTAATGTAGTCTTCACTTCAGTTATATTCTTCATTTATGACTGGTTCTTATGATTTCTCTTTGTCGAAGTTCTCATTGAGCTCATCTGTTCTTCCTCTATATTCATTGAGCATTCTTATAATCAGTGTTTTGAACTATCTTGTAGATTGCTTGTTTCCATTTTGTTTAGTTGTTTTTCTCAAGTATTGTTTTGTTCTTTCCTTTGGGACATGTTACTTTGTCTCTTAATTTTGAATGAGTCATTGGGTTTCTTTCTATGTGTTGGGTAGATCTCCTACATTTCCTAATCTTGGCTGAGTTGCCTTATGTTAAGCGTTATGTGTGGCCCAGTGGCACACATCTCAGCCAAGTTTTATGGCAGTATCCCTTGTGTGGGTTGTCTGTGCCCTCCTATTTTAGTTGAGCCTTGATTGCTGTTGGCACATTGCTGGGTAGAATTGACCCTCAGGCTGGCTGGCTGTGAGAGCTGGCCGTGATAATAGCAGATAAGTTCCCACATAGAGGGAATCTTTTTAGCAGGAATCGGATAACTGCCAAGTCCATCCCTTCAGGTATGTAATTTGTTGAGCTGATTGGGTGGTGATCTTCTGTAGTCTCACACTGACCATCATGTGTGTTGATACTGGAGCCTCTTAAGAGGGCTTCAATAAAGGCCAAAATGAACTGCCATTTGTGCCTAGGTAGAGGAAACCAGGTGGGAACTACAAAGTAATCTGCAGTAGTTTGATACTTGTACTTTATTTGGAGAAGCTATGCTGAAAATTGAGGTTGGGCTCCACAAGTGCCAGGCTTGAGACCCTTTAGTGTATACCATGTTCTGAGCTGAGGCCAGCCACAACTTTTGCCAGGATTTGGCTACTTAATTGAAGCTATGTTCTAAGTAAACACTGGTGCAGTTTATGCCAGGCTTGGAGCCACCTGATGGGAGTTTCAGTGCAAGTTCAGACTGGTTGCCACTTGTGCCAGATTTGGGGCCTCTTAGCAAGTGGTACAGAGCACACTAAAGCCAGCTGATGCTTGTTTGGGGTTTATGTATTTTTGAGAAATTTTAAGAAAGTCTGCAACACGAGCTGAGGCAGGCCATTTGTGTTGAAAAGCCAATGGGAGCAGCTTGGGCACATGAGTTGGGTGGGGCCCATTCTCAAGGAATGACAGGGTAGGACCATGTTATCCAGGTTAATGGAAAGATCTGATTTGGCACCTACCAGCATCTTCATCCCTGAGGGAGTTGCTCTGACTCCTTCCCCTTCAGTCCTCATCTTTGAGCTAGTCAATTCAACACCTCCCTGTACATCTCTGGTGCTTTTTAGCTGTAGCACAGACCAGTGAGTCCTTGTGCAGGCCCCTCAAGAGGAAAACCTGGGACTCCAGCAGCCCTCTGTCTCACTGGAAGCAATGCCCATTGGTTTGCACAGCCAGGTTTGTATGGACTCTTCTTCCCTGCTCTGGGATGCCTCACTCCACAGTATACTAGATATTCTTCCTTCTTCTTTTTTCTTTTTAATTAAATCTTTATTTTTCAGATTATTACATTTGTTTCCCTTTTTTCCCCTCCATAGCACCCAGCTCCCACCCTTCCCTCTGCCCTTACCTCGCTCCCATTGACCTCATCCATAGGTGTATGATTTTTGTCCAGTCTCTCCCTGTACACCCCTCACCCCTTTCCCCTTAAGAATTATCAGTCCGCTCCCTTTCTGTGCTCCTGAATCTATTATATTCACTAGTTTATTCTGTTGATCAAATTTTTAATTCACTTAATTTTTAGATTCACTTGTTGATAGATATGTATTTGTTGTTCATAATTTTTTGGCTTTTACCTTTTTCTTCTTCCTCTTCTAAAAGAGTACCTTTCAGCATTTCATATAATACTGGTTTGGAGTTGATGGACTCCTTTAGCTTTTTCTTATCTGTGAAGCTCTTTATCTGCCCTTCAATTCTGAATGATAGCTTTGCTGGATAGATTATTCTTGGTGGTAGATTCTTGCTATTCATCACATTGAATATTTCTTGCCACTCCCTTGTGGCCTGCATCGTTTCTGTTGAGAAATCAGCTGATAGTCGTATGGGTGCTCCCTTGTAGATAATTAACTGTTTTTCTCTTACTGCTTTTAATATTCTCTCTTTGTTTTTTGCTCTTGGTATTTTAATTATGATGTGTGTTGGTGTAGTCCTCTTTGGATTCCTTTTATATGGGGTTCTGTGTGCTTCCTGGACTTGTAAGTCTACTTCTTTTACCAGATGTGTGAAGTTTTCAGTCATTATTTCTTGAAATAGGTTTTCAGTATCTTGCTCTCTCTTCTGGCACCCCCACAATTCTGATGTTGGTACGCTTGAAGCTGTCCCAGAGGTTCCTTACATTATCTTCACATTTTTGGATTCTTTTCTTGCTTTTCCAGTTGAATGTTTTCTGCTTCTTTATATTTCAAATTTCTGACTTGATTCTTGCCTTTCTCTAATCTGCTGTTAGGACTCTGTATCATATTTTTTATTTCAGTCAGTGTATGTTTAATTTCTAGTTGGTCCTTTTTCATCTCTAGTTGGACCTTTTCCATCTCTAGTTGGATCTTTTGCATCTCTAGTTGGTCCTTTTTCATTTCCTCTTGGCTCTCACTAACTTTATCCAACTTTTCTAGCATATTCTTAAAAAACCTTATAAGCATGGTTGTGAACTCTATATCTAGTCGTTTGTTTTCCTCCATTTCTTTTGTTTGTGATCCCTTCCCTTGTCTAGGCATTTTCACTATGCTGGGAGAACTTCTGTGTTGGATTCAGCCTTATGATACCAGACTTGCAAAACCGCAGAAGCCTCTCTGTTGAGCTTGGGTGGAGTCTCAGGGCTAAAAGGACTGCCTTGCCTTCCACTCGGCCCCGCCCTCCACGGCCCCTGTGTCTCACATGACTGGGCAATCGCTGGAGCAGTCCTTGTGCTCGCGCACAGTGCCTCTAGACTGCTGCCTTTCCAGCTCCCCTGCGCTCCAGGACCACATGAGTCTAGGTCCCCAGGGTTTCACCCGAAACAGGGGCTTAGTGGAGTCAGAAGTGGCACAGTTGGGAGGGTCTGTCTCCCGCCCACTTGTGAAAGCCAGCGGCACCATCAGCAATCTGTCCTCTGCACAGTGCCGTGCGCGCCATCAGCCCTCTGATCTTTTGTGACTCCCCTAAATTTCCGTGCACCTCTCCCTTTTCACAGTCCAAACTCCCCCGTATGAGTTTCGGCTGGATCTGGGGTTCAATGCCTTTGAGAGTCTCCATTTCGCTCCTACCAGAGAAAGCCAGTCAGGTACTCCGGCACCTGCTCTCTCCACATGCGCATCTCTGTACCTCAGCTTTTTGCAACTCCTCGGGGTCTCCGTGAGCCCCTCTACTTCCCTCTAGCTGTAGAAGTTCCACTCAGCCAGCTTTCCTGTCCGTTTTGTCTTTTCGTTGTAGTTTTGAAATTGTTGTGCGAGGCAGCAGTGTAGGTGTTTACCTATGCTGCCATCTTGGATTCTCCCCTCTTCCTTCTTCTTAATCGCCACACCATGTGTGGGACCAGACCACTTCTCATCGCCTTCTCTGTTACTAGTCTTATCATGGTTTCTACTTTATATCCTTAGTTATAGGATTCCTGTTTAGCTAATGTTCAGGTGGTTCACAATGTAATTATTCTATAGTTTATTTGTATTTTGAAATGCTTGTGGGAGGAGGCAATCACACAGTTAATCTACTTTGACATCTGGACTGAAAATGACCTAATGTTTGTCCTACCCAGTTCTTAGACCTTCTATAGCTGATTGGTTGGCTGTGATTAGTCATGTGGGAGCAGTTTTTCTACTTTATTATTCCAGTTAAGTGAAACAGTATCAGCAGGGTTCTCTGCATGTATAATCTAGTAAGTGAAATTTCAAGTAGTAGGAAGTCATCAGAAAAAAAAGTATTAAGTGCCAAACCAAAAAATGATGAACTTTACCTGCACCCTGCTTTAGCCTTAAAGGATGGGATTAGAAAATATAGAACATGTGTGTGGTGGTGTGATCAGTATGCTGATCTGTGTGAGTGAGTGTGTGTGTGTGTGTGTGTGTGTGTGTGTGTGTGTCTTGTAAGAAAACCTCCCAGCCTAGGAAACATGCAGTCCTAGAGGATAACAGACAGGGGAGATCATCCAAGAAATGAGTCCTAACAGACATTACCATTAGGGAGTGCCTGTCTTGCCTATGTTGAGTATTTTAAGTGCATTTTCCCTAATTTTTATAATCACAGAAAACATCTGTTGTTGGTAGTAAGGCAGCCACGGAACAGATCTCACAACTGAATTATGTGAACTCTGAAGTTGTGTTCCTTTCATAAGACCATCCTGCCTCTAACCTTCATAAATCTACCTGTAGTGTTATACATCTGAAATTAAATGACACAGAGCTGCTGAGGATCAAAAGATTCATTGAATGTACTTGTAACCTAGAATCCTTATCACAGATGGTAAACATTTATTTTCTCATTGTGGATTTCCTACATACAGTTCACTCTGTTATACTATTTTTTCTCAACAAAATAGAAAATATTGGCTTTCCCTCTAGTAGAGTCCCAAAGGGGTGAAAATTGGTTCTTGGAGACTAGGCAAAAAAAATCATTTTTTTCACATATAAGGTGCAAAAAATACATATATGTATACACACACACATATATATAAAACAGACATGGTAAATCTATGGTATTAAAATTTCATGGAAAGTGATTAGGAAGCAGTTATATAAAAAGGGGTCAGAAGATAGGGACAATAATGTAAAAATAGTGAAACACTATGTAGACAGTTTTTTGTTACAAATACTAACCCCAACATCACACTGATCATAACTTAATGATGTGCCTTCTAGCCTTTGTTGGATTTGACCTTCTTAACTCTTCATTACTCCATTCCATCTCTGCTGAACTTCATGCTGTAGTCTTCTCATTCTCTTTTATACTATACTAGAGGCCCATTGCATGAAGATTCATGCAATAGGCCTTCCTTCCCTGGCTTCAGGCACCAGTTTCCCTCTGGCACCTGGAATCCAGGCCTTTGCTCTGGCTGCCACCTTCCATCTTCGCTCCTGCCGGAGCCTTCATTGTTCACTCCAGCCGGAGCCTTCAGTCTTCTCTGCTCTGTCTGGAGCACCGCTCCTGTAACTCCCTCCACCCCCTCCCTCTCATAGAAGGCGTCCCGCCCCACCCAGCTGTTCCATACCTGCATATGCAAATTAACCTGCCATTTTTGGGGGGTTAATTTGCATGCTCACTTCTGATTGGCTGGTGAGCACAGTGGCAGAATGGTCCATTTGCATATTTCTCTTTTATTAGTGTAGATAACTTGGAATCCAAGGAAGACTGTGCTAAAGATACATAATCTAAGGAAAGCTCTTCATTGTCAGTGTTCTAGCCAGTTGCCCATGTTTATCCTATATAATAAAAGGAAAATATGCAAATCAACCTAACATCAGAACAACTGATCACTATGATGCACACTGACCACCAAAGGGCAGACACTCAACACAGGAGCTTCCTCCAGCCGTATGCCCCAAGCATCCAGTCAAGGCCTGCCAGCCAACCTCTTGGTCCCTCCCCCCAGTATGCAGGCTCCAATCACCTGATGGGGAATAGGGAACTGGGGGTGGGTGGCAGTGGATGTGGATGTAGTTGGGGCCAGGCCAAGAGAGTCCACATAAGAGAGGGTGACCAGCGTCGGGGGAAGGGGCAAGCAAATGGGCGGGAACAGCCAACCTCCCAGTCCCTCTTCCCAGCTGCAGGCTCCGATCACCCAATGGTGAATGGGGAACTGGGGGTGGATGGCAGCAGGGGACAGAGACAGCTGCTGGCATCTGAGGAAGATGGCCCTGATCATAGGCCAGGCTTAAAGGACCGTACCCAAGCACGAATTTTGTGTGCCAGGCCTCTAGTATGTTTATAAATAACAATAAAGATTAGAAATAGAAAAAGGACTTAAATGACTTTTTTAAAGCTGATAAAGTATATTCTGTCATCTCTTGATTATCCATACTAAAGATTTGAGCAGGAACAGACAAACGGCATCGGTCATTTCTGTATTTGTAGTCAGATTGCTTCAGTTGAGGTATGCGTCATAATGTGATGACCTGACTGAGAATGGACTGAGACATATGTTCCTCTGCCTCACCTGCCATTTGCCCCACCACACAGGAAATTCTCTCTGTCAGTCTAAGCAGAGAGTTAATCAGCAAACATGATGATGATAGCCCTAGCCAGTTTGGTTCAGTGGATAGAGCATCGACCTGTGCACATGCCTGGGTTGCAGACTCGGTCCAACATGCAGGAGGCAGCCAGTCAGTAATTCCCTTTCATCATTGATGTTTCTCTTTCTCTCCATTCCTCTCTGAAATAAAAAAATATATATATAAACACACACACACATGATGATATAAAATTCCAGTCCTGAAAAACCTTGCCAGAGTCGCAGCTCCCATCATCACGAAGATGAAGAAAACCCAAGATGGTAATGCCAGCTGTGCTAGGACTGTGTGTGTTCTAAGATGATAGGTAATAATAAGCAAAGACTACACACCAAATTATCAGGCTGTTTGCCCTGCTGTAGTGTTTAGTTATGCACCAATATTTAATTGCTGAAATCATTGATACTCCTTCAAAATCGTATTTTCTTAGAAATGGCAGCAAATTTATCCTTCCTCATGAAACAGTGACTTTAATAAGTAGTTTGTTACTCTTTATGTCTGCAGTACTATATGTTTGAGATCCATGTATTGAAAAAATTTTATAAATGAAAGACTTAATAAGATATGCTGTGTGATTTTATAATCTTCCTTGTTTACAAAAAATATTTCAAATTATCAGGATTATTAAATTGGACTTAATTATTAAATTATTGGGATTTATCATTATAATTTAGTAATTATCTAAATATTTTATAGTGGTATTTATTATGTTAAAAGGAGAAAATTAAGGATCAAATATGTATTTTATTAAAAATGTGGTATCCTTAGGAAAAAATTTAGGTGTAACCTAGATTGAAATTTTTCTCCCTAAATACATCCAATTTAATTGACTATGTCTACATAAATTTTATAATATTGTGGCTTACACTATGTGCCACAGTGTACCCCCATTTGATTCAATGATTGGCTACTCGAAGACCTGTTACAAAGTAGCAAGACGTGGAAGATGGAAAAAAAGGACATTGCCTCTCAATGGCAGTGTCAGGAATGCCATCAGAGAAGTGAGACTCAATATTTATTTAGCAGTCTCTTTGCATTCTGTTACTAATTACTTTATTCATTACTTTTGAAAGTTTTCACATTGGTAAACCTTGCCCATTTGGCAATAGTGTAAGGTTTTTCTTTATTGAAGTCCAGCATTATTCAGTGATAATCTTTTTTATCAACAGTTCTGTAAGCATATAATAACTCTGCCAAGTTTTAGAGTAGGTCCCTTGAGCCAAGTTTGTTTCTGTTCTAATTCCCTGAAGCCTTTCTTGGATTATTCCTAGTCTCCAGGCCATACAGTTTTTCTCACGCTTATTAAATATCTGTAGTGAGAAAATGGACTTGATTTATGGTACTCTCTTTCATACTAAAACAGCTCTTTTGAGTGTGCATACACACAGACTATGTAGAAGCAAATTTATCATAGTCAAAGTGACTTTAATCACCTATCATTAGAAGTTAAATGTTACTCGTGACAATAGAGATAAATGACACAGAAGTTGATGTAACATGTATAGTAATAAACAAGGGTAGACCTACTGGAAAGCAGCCCATATGACAATAGTGGGCTTCTCTGTCTTCATTTTCTTTTTATTTAAAAAAAAAAAGTATTGATTTTTTTTTACAGAGAGGAAGGGAGAGAGATAGTTAGAAACACCGATGGGAGAGAAACATATTGATCACCTGCCTCCTGCACATTCCCCACTGGGATGTGCCCGCAACAAAGGTACGTACCCTAGACTGGAATCAAACCTGAGACCTTTCAGTCTGCAGGCTGATGCTCTATCCACTGATAGAGTGGATAGAGTTTCCGCTGTCCTTCATTTCTTAACAATCCAAAGACATTATGTGGGACCAAGCAGAGGAGTGGAGGCAGTGACCCATTATAGGGCTTCAGAGGCTATGTGGGATGGGAGACATCTGCATAGGAATTTGCTACAGCAGTGCCAGTGAGGTGAACAGGATATTCATGAGTGGGGTGGCAGAGACCATGGAAAACAAGGTTCTCATTATAGAAGAGGGTTTCAAATATAGAAAGGATAACATTAGAGTGAACCTATGGCATTGGATTAGAATTGGAGCCATCAGGGTGAACTCATGATTTTTATTGTATATTAGAGGCATGAAACTCGTGCATGAGGGTAAGGGGAACGATGGTTGTCTCTCAGCCCAGCTTGCACTCTCTACAATCTGGGACCACTGAGGGATGTTTAACTTCCAGGATCGGGCCTAAACTGGCAGTCAGATATCCTTCTCACAATCCAGGACTGCTGGCTCCTAGCACTCTCCTGCTTGCCTGCCTGCCTAATTGCCCCTAACTGCTCCCCTGTCAGCCTGATTGACACCTAACTGCTCCCCTGCTGGCCTGATTGCCTCCAATTGCCCTCCCCTGCTGGCCAAATAGCCCCCAGCTGCCCTCGCCTGCAGGCCCGGTCACCCCCAACTGCCCTCTCCTGCTGGCTCAGTCGCCCCCAATTGCCCTCCCCTGTCAGCCTGGTCACCACCCCAACTGCCCTCCCCTGCTGGCCTAGTTGCACCCAACTGCGCTCCCCCACAGGCCTGGTCTCCTCCAGCTGCCCTTTCCGGCAGGCCTGGTTGTCCCCAACTGCCCTGTCAGCCTGGTCATCCCCAACTGCCCTGCCAGCCTAGTCACCCCAACCTCCCCCCCTGCTGGCCTGGTCACCCCACGCAGCCTGATATTCAATCGTTTGGTCATCCCTCACTAACCCCCCTGCTGGCCTTGTTGCCCCAAGCAGCCTGCTATTTGGTCGTTACTGTTACTTTGATGGCATCCTGGACAATTTGCATATTCCTCTATTATTAGTATAGATAAATAATGTAGATATAAGTATAGATCTGTATTTTACATCTATTAATTTCTAGAAATGTAAATATGTGTGTGTTTGCACACATACACATACATGAACTCACAGACATATTTCCTAACTAAACCTGCAGAGAAGGCTGAGAAGGGAATAGTACCATCCTAATAACTGTGAGCACATCTAGAATATAGAGCTTGGTTTCTCAAAAGAGCAGGAAACATAAAAGGTGAATCTGGAACATCTTGTCCAGAAAGTAAGAAAGTGCTCAAAGAATGATCAGGTCATGACAATAAGAAACTGAAACCAGCATGATGCTGTACCCACTGGCCAAATCTGGAATAATTAGCATCAAAATAAATGATAGGACAATGGTATAACCAATTAAATAAAATAGAAGTCCATGTGCACATCTCTAAATATAAAAGCCTAAGTGACCATCCAGCCGGTAGCTATGACATGCAAAGACCACCAGGAGGCAAATGCTCTGGTAGCTATTACATACACTAACCACCAGGGACAGACACTCAATTCAGGAGCTGCTGAGCTGTAGTGATTTGGCAGCTGCAGTTCTTGGGTGATACACCCAGAACCAGAGAGGAGGGAGCCTGATTTCAGGTGTATCACCAGAGAGAACCGTCCCCTTCACGATCCGGGATCCCTCGGGGATGTCGGAGAGCTGGTTTCAGCCCAATCTCTATAGGCCAGGCTGAGGGACCCCACCAGTGCACAAATCCATCCACCGGGCCTCTAGTACTGATACAAAGAAATACCATAAATCGGATAAACATTCTTTTTCTTATATAGGATGTGCCACTAATAATTATAGAAGGAATGATAAAATTTTCAAAATCACCATTTAGCAACCATCATAATCATAAATAATTTAGCCCCATAAAATAATTATGAAGAGGAAAAGCTTTACAATGAAGAAAGCTAGCTGATACCACCTTAATTAATCAAAATAAACATTATTAGTTATGAGACAAATTAAATTTGTGTACCACCTGTTAGGATACAAAGAATATATCTTTACTTCTGTCTTATTCCTGCCAAATATAATTATGCCATAACTTAAATCTAATCATGAAGACACATCAGACAAACTCAAATTGAGGGTGATTTTGCAAAATAACATGCCTGTAATCTTCAAAATTCAAGGAAAGAAAAGTGAAGAAAGATGGAAGGGAAAAAAGTGGAAGAGATTTAATAATTCAGTTCTCTGGATAATTCTAGTTTGGATCCTTTTGTAATAAAGGATGTTGTTGAGACAACTGGTGAAACTTGAATAGGATCTGTGAATTAGATGATAATGATATGTCATTGTTAATTTCCTGATAGTCATGATTATATTATGGTTATCTACCATAATATCCTTGTTTGTAAGAATTAAAGCACTGAATGTAGAGGGGTTATCATGTCAAAGTCCACTCACAGACGGCTTAGTAAAAAAAAATGCCCTTGAACCTGAAATTATTTCAAATTTTTAAAAATAGCAAAATAAATGTTCTGTCAGGCATATTCACCACTAAAGAAATTATTTCCTTTCAAAACTATAAAGAAAAGACTTTTTATATAAACCTACAGCAGGTCAGTGTGTTTTCTTATTGAGATTTTTTACATTTACCAGATCAAAAATAATAAACTTGAAAATAATTCTTAAAAGAGAAGTTTTGTTGGTGTTTTTCTTTTTAACACATTCAACATACACATAATTCACATGCAAAACACAAAGCCAGTAAAGAATTTGAAAACGACTGTTGTAACTGTGTATGTACTCAGGTTTCTAAAGTTGAGGCCTAAAATCAGCTGGGCAGGATCTAAAAAGCAACATTCTGAAAAAGAGAATGTTGGGGATTATTGTTCCTGGTTCTTTTTGCAAGGTAATTAAGAATGTAGGCCCTGGAGCCAAGCTTTCTGTTTGGAACTCCGCCACTACTTATAAGATACAACCTAGATTTTTCTAGGCCTCAGTTTTCTCATCTGTAAATCAGGATAATGTTGAATTCACAGGTAAACAAAATAAGTGAGATAATACATTCAAAGCACTTAGACTGTGGCACATTGTAAGTACTAAATACAGCTGGCAGCTGCTTATTATTTCAGAAAAAGTTAAAACATTTTTATAAATGCCTTCTTTTATATTGGCTTCCTTCTCCCTCACCAGGTGGAGAATTACTAGGAAGCCATCAAAGTTAGGTTCTCTGCTGTTAAACCTGTCTCAAGATCAAACTAAAACCTGGAATTGAAGTATATTCTAGAGGACAGCAGGCATTGCAGTGCAATAGGAAAAAAACTTGGGCTTTGGAAAACCCAGACTTGGTTAAATTTCAGACCTGCCATGTACCAGCTTTATAACTTTGGTCTTGGTCTATAAAATGTCTATAATGTACAAATAATCACAGACTGATGGGAATCAAACGAGACAAACTTCGAAAAACTTCCAAATAAAAAGACCACCCTAAAGAATGTCTTCAAAAAAGTATGGCTTTTTGCCTTTTTTTTTTTTTAAACTGCTGTAAAGGTACAGGAGCAGTTAATTTAGAAGAATAAAGGTTTTAGGAGCAGAAATGGGAGCAGAGCATCTGAGGGCATTTTTTAGAATTGTGATAAACTTGCTGTGGCTGTTTGTTCCTGCAGAGGTTTAGACTACCAGCACTGGGCTTAAATTGCTTCAGAAGGAATTTCACTTGACAAGAAACATGTCATGTGCTGTGTAATCCCATTCTCAAGAGATGCTGGAGCAGGATAGATAACTATCTTTCTAGAACAGCATGGGTGTCGTGCACACCAGCCTTGAAACCCAGAACAAAGGATAGGCTTCATTTAGTTCCCATCTGTGTTTAAATGGTGAAGAGAATATTGACTTTTCTGGCTCTAAAAATGTAAGCCTTTCTTTATCCCACAGAAGGATCATGTTAGAGTATTTTCTTTTAAAGAGAAAATGTGCCTCCTTTAGAGAACATTTAGTTGTCCATCTAAAATTAGTGACTCTTGGTCATTGATGTAGGACTTCTTTAGAACTGTTGAGTATTACCAAATGTAGTTTTCCTGTTGCACTTTCTTCTGCTTTAATTCATTCACTCGATCATGCAACAAGTACTTTTTGAGAACTAATATTCCAGGCACTCTGCTTTTTGTTGGTTATAAAAAGATGAACAAAGCAGGTTTATCCTGGAAGAGGATTTGGTCTGCTTCCCTTACAACAGCTAATGAACTTTATAGGAGCTCTTTGTAAAAGAGTATGCTTTGAGTCATTAAAAAATAATATTTTGGCTACAGTTATAGATAGATATATTTTGGGGTGTATAAGAATAGCCTTAACTCCACCTTTGCCTGGTATTGCCATCCCTAGATTTCCTTCAAGCAGCATCCCTTATGTCTAGTGGACTGCAAAATGCCCATGTTTGACAGCTCATATGAAATTTACTTGAGCTGATCTCTGGTTGAATCTGTTAAGAAATAGAAGCTCTCAGTGCCTCTGCTTTTAATACAGGGGAAGAGATTTTTCCTTAGAACAATCATGGCGATGTTAACTCTCTCCGACTAGCGGCGCAGAGGAAAAGTGCTGCTCAGGTCTGAACTGGCGAGGCAGAAAGCTGCAGTGACAGTACTTGTCCCTATTACAAAGAGCACTGCTTTGCCAGGGAGAGCTGGACACAGCAAAAAGCACCGTACAAAAGAACTTTGGTAGTGTAGTGCCTGTGTTTTCATCCAAATAGGCTAGTAGCATGTTTATTCAGCGTTGTGCCTCTGCGGAGATAAGACCCGCTTCCTTCAGATGCCCTGAGCTGCTGTTTGTTTAGCTGCAGAACTTAATGAGTAATGAATGTGCTTGTCTGGCTGATAGAAAGTATTTCCACAGGCTGCGTCTGTGTTTATAGAGAGCCATAGAGAGACCACAGGCAGCAATTTGTCGTCTTAGGTATCAGCAAAGTCGTCTCTTTTAACAACTAGAGGATTTATTTTTAACTGCTTGACTCAGTGTTTGTCAGATGATTCGGACCATCAAACTGCAGATTGAAGTGCCCAGAGCAGGAGAAGCTGGAATGGCAAAGGAAAGGGGCTGGCTGGGAAAAGGGGTGGGATTTCAGCATCACCGTGCCTCCGCAACTCTGCCTCCCAATGTGGAAGAGAGTTTAGGGCTTCCAGCAGCATGAATGTCTGTGCAGGTCAGGCTGGGAATCCAAGGCTGATGGATGGTTGCCTTCAGCTGGGTAAAAACATAATTGCCCACTGGTAATTGGGATATTGTGAGGAGGTGCCTGGCACCCAGGGACCAGAGTATTTTGAGCACCGATCTCTGCTGATCGGCAAATTGAGCTCTTCTGCTTGATGCTGCCTGTCTCCAGAAGCCTCTCACCATGATCGATAGCTCCAAGAAGCAGCAACAGGGGTTCCCAGAGATTTTAACTGCTGGTGATTTCGAGCCATTAAAAGAAAAGGAATGCCTTGAGGGGAGCAACCAGAAAAGTCTCAAGGAAGGTCAGTGTTTCTGTGGACTGGGCCAAAACTGCCAAATTCCTATTCCCCTCAGCCAGCCTGAGCATGTCTGTCTGATCACCATGCCCTGTCTCTCTCTGTTCCCTGCTATACCTTACACTGTCTAAGTTCTTTGAAATGAAAGCTTAATGCTGTTCTTGGTAGCACTCACTAAAGATTCATTAACTGATGGAATTCCAGGGATTTTGCAATAATATAGTAAGGAGACTTATGAAGCCAGTCCTCATTTCATTGAAATCCTTCCAGGTTCATTTTGTATGTTTTCTCATGTTCTCCAAATATTTTTGTCCCCCCTCCCTCCTTAGGAGAGGCCATTTCCTTTTCAATATTATTCAGAACACTGCTTCTTTTATGTTTCCAAATACAAAATTCAAGAAAACTTAGATTTTTTTAATTAGCATGTTTATGGTTTTTAGTGTCTAAAATGAGGAAGGTAGCTAGATCTTTCTTAATTATATCTTTAAATCATTGGTTTAATTGGTTATAATGCATAATGCATTGTTTGTTTTTAAACACACATTGCAATTTTGTGGTTTTGTAACAAAGCAAAGAAGAAGCTTAATACCGTCAATTATTGTTAGTGGCCACTGTACGGGTACCTGCTGATTAGTTTTAAAAAATGGCCAAAGATATGGGCATTGCTGACCTGAATCCTGGCCTACTGTGACAAAATCAGTGCATGGCATGCTTTACCATAGCAACTGGAGTTCAAGGGCTGCGGTATAAAAAATTTAGCACCTACAGAGAATAAGTTTTTCCTAAATTTTCCTAAATCATCTATCTCAATACTTGTTTAACCTGAAATTTGATTTTCTAATGTTCTTTGGAAGGAAAAACCCCATTTTTTTTTCATTTTATCTGCTTTCAGCTCCTGCCATGAGCCACCCCCTCACCTTTCCACTCGCTCTTACTCATCTTATACAGACCCAGAGAGTAAATGTAGAATTATCTGCCTAAGTAGCAGTTTGAGCTTCTTCCAAAGGATAGTCCTCCATTTTTTTTAATTTAAATTCTCTATTGTTTAAAGTATTAGATATGTCTCCTTCCCACCCCCCATTGACCTCTCTCCCGTATTTCTCCATTTTTGCCCATTTAGAATATGAGCATGATAGATTGTAGATTTAAAAGATAATAATGAGAAACAATAGTTGGACTTGCTACAGTTGAACTACTTTCGGGTATAGGTAGAAAAACATCTAGATTGAAGCAAATGACACACAATGAGGTATAAATAGCTGTTGCTATCAAGACAAACAATAGGTTACCTCTGCTTGTGCACAGCAGAACTTACTGTAAGTCATTATAGAAGCAATACCGGTGGAGTTTTTAGGAGACATTCTGGAGACTCACTAAGGGAAACGTAATATTTTTTAATCATTTACTTAAAAAAACGTTAAGAATGATCTATATATTATTTAAGTCAAGTACAAGTATTAAGCTATTAATACTACCTTAAATTTAAAACAATTTTGTACTACTTGAAAAACTGAGAAAAGAGAGTAAAATGGAATAGGCAAAATAAAAAGTTGTCACAACAGCAGAATATGATAAAGGAGTATAGCAAGCAAGGATTAAAATTAGAGGAGAATTATCAATAGGAACAGCAAAGTAGAGTTGAGATAATTACATAATGTATGGATTGTTTCCCTAACAGTCATGACCATGCTTTCTGTTTATACATGTGTGATAATATAATGTCAAAAGAGCAAGAGCATGGACTCTCAAGTGAGATATATACTTGTGTTCAAATCCAAGGCATATCATTTTCTAGCTCGGTGACCCTGGACAAATTTTGTGCAATGAGGAGAAATAATATTTACTTTATAGTGTTTTTATAAGATGTCTGGTTCAATACCAGCTTATCATCCCTCTACTTATTTGTTTTTTTTAAACCTTTGTTATTTTTCCCTTCTATTTAAAATTAAATTGTTGAGATCCTATGTACATTGACAAATACAGAAGTATCCTGTATTTTACTGTCATGTAAATTCATGGATATGAAAAGGTAAAGGGAGCGAACTTCCGTATTTTAAAACACTCCACAGAATTATTGGATGATAAAATTCACCTGTCTCACCAAAGTTGTACTGAACTGGGTTTTGCTTTATATTTCAGCAGACTGTATTTTTATTCATTTTCTGGTACAGATATCGTTGAGGGCAAAAAAGCATATAGAGATGCTGAGAGTGATTTGTTACTGGCGTAGTATGAAAATACTTTGGTTCCCATGCAAGATTGAACTGGTGGAATTTAGTGTGTCGCAGTTAACTGCCTGCAAATGAACAATTGTCAGCTTATCAGACTCGTAGAATAAAATAAGGAACAAGCCACTGCAGAGCTTTATCTGTTTTTAACATGGAGTCAGTTGTATTAATCCATACACGTTGTCTATAGTTGTTTGAACACTAAAACGCCCTAGTCTATTTAGATTCTATGCTGTTTTGTCAAAAGAGACAAATATATAAGTGACTGTCAGTAATGTCTAATAGTTTATGCCTCATCTGTTAAGGGAACACACAAAATATTTATTAAATTTTATATCAAGAGTGGTTTTTCCATTCATTTTTGGCAAAGTTGGTTTTTGGTTTTGTTTTTATGAAAGAATAACCTTTGGGATTATTCTTAATGTCTGGATCATAAGTTTCTAGGTAATGAAAAAAGGATAAATTTGGGTCCATTTTGTTCTGATCAGAGACACAGCTTGGTCTCACTGATGTTTCTGACATCTGTCTACTGTAGTGGATTAGAGGTCCACTCTGCTTCTCAAGTTGTTGGTCTAGTTCTTGTTTATTTGGGATATTTTGGAATTCTTATTGCTGAGAGTACTATTTAGCTGAAATAATTATTGGGGGGTAGGAACAGACTTTCTCAGCAGCAATTATATGTTTTAAGAGTTTGTGTGACACCTTAACAGAAAATTTAGTAATGCTTATTGAAAATGTTTGTGTACTGCCAATGAGTAGTTGTCATCACATTGCAGAGAACTGTTTGGATAATAAAGCATATCACCTCACACTTTTGCTAATGCTTGTATAAACTTTTTTATAACTATGTCAACCCATGTGTATATTTGGAGAATTTAATTGTTTTTTTGCTGTAGGCCACCATAGCAATAAATGTCATGAATTCTAATCAAATTCAAAATGGGAAATTTTCCCTAGGAAAATTTAGAATTTCTTAACTTTTGTCAGAGAAGCATTAGGGATTCTTAACTCTTGCCTTATCCACAGAAAGGTTAGACCATTTTCAAATAATTTTCACCATGGGTGAGATTTAAATTTAATTTCTGATTCTGTGGCTAAAGGAGGATATTATAAATCATTGACTTGACAACTTGATAATCAATAATTATGACTTTTGAGGGAAATCAAATAAATGGTTTAATATTACTCATTAAGATATTGAATTAAAATACCAATGCTACCAGCTAGTTATATCCCATATTTATCAAGACAAAATGATAGCAAATAGAAGAATTAGCATTCAATATACAGAGCTCTCTAATGGTAAAAATGAAATACTACAGAAAGAAAAATCAGTCGTGGGGAAGGAGTTACAGATTTGGAGGACCTCATTCCTAATCTGGCACAGGCTAGTTAATAACAGTTGAGATAATATCTATAAACATTTGTGGTACATTGTTAAATAGACAGTGTAGTAGATTAATGTGGTATACTGGGACATGGCTATAGTAGGTCTATTTGTGGAAAAATGCACCTTTGCTGACATATTATAAGTAATCCAACCTGAGGAAATAGATTAAATAAGTACCTTCATTGAGGCACCAAAACTTTTTTAAGTGATGGAAATTATCTCAGACATACTCTACCTGTGCTGTCCTTTAGCCACATGTGGTTATTTAATTTAAAGTAATTCAAATGAAATATAATTTTCAAAAATTTAGCTCTTTAATTACATGAGCCACATTTCAACTACTCAGTAGCCATATGTGGTTAGTGGCTACTGTATTGAATAGTGTAGACTATAAAACATTTCCATCACTACAGAAAGTACTATTGGACTGCTCCCTCCTCAATGCTTTTGTTCACAACATTCCTCTCACCCTAGTTTGCAGGTCCAAAGTGTCTGTAAACCTAATCCTCATGCCATTTCCTAAAGAAAGTCACTTGATCCTGTCAGTTAAAAAATAATTTCTTCTCTCCTATATATTCCTGTTAACTTGATCTGCATCTCTTTAAGGCATTTCACCTTTTGCCACTGTGATATATCTGTGCTATCTTCATTATTAGACCATAGTATCTCTTGGAGATAGAATCATTGTTTGGATCATTTAATATCTCAACCCCCCATGTTCTACATCTCATTGACATATTATTATTATGCAACAATTATTTAAAGAGTATTATATACAGCCCTGCCTCTTAAGCAGAAGATAATTTTATTTATTACCTTCAGATATAATTTATAACTCAATTATAACTTCATGGCTGGCCCAAATTATAATGTATTGGTGTTTTAAAGCATTGTTGTGTACAAAATATTTGCCTATGTTTACAGTGATCCCTAATCATTACTAGATTACTAGAATTATTATTTAATGTTTGAGTTTTGTCATCTCCCACTTCTACCTGCTCTCCCTTTTCTGATTTGCTGCTTCTAATTTTCTTTAAATTAAGCAAAAAATTTAAAAAATGTAATAGTTTGATTCAACTGCTATGTATTGAGCCATAGCAGAGAAACAATCAAATAAGCAATTGAAATAAGGCACATTACACATGAATTTTAAAACATCTATTCTGATTTCTCTGGAAATTTCTTCTTTCTTCATTTCTGTCAGTTTTCTACACAATTGAAAGTGTCGTACAAGTGAGGTCTCACTAAATTAATGTGTTTATTTAAAGTAAATTCGAAAAGTAAGATATTGTCTTTATTATAAACTAGAGGCCCTATGCACAAATTTGTACACTGATGGAGGGTGTGGCCTGCAGGGATTGGCCTGCTGAGGGAGCACTGGTCATCCTGGTCAGCTAAATGGCCATGGACCTGCCCTCAGGCAGCTGCTCCTGCTGCAGGAGCACTGCTCATCTCGGTCAGATGACTGGCGCTCCCACTGTGGGAGTGCACTGACCACCAGGGGCAGCTCCTGCGTTGAGCATCTGCCCGCTGGTGGCCAGTGCGCATCATAGCAACTGGTCAACTGGTTGTGTTCTGGTCATTCCGCCGTTCGGTCATTGAATTTATATATATATAGATTTCCTCTCCCCAGAATGTGATTCAACATTAAAACTAAAACAAAAACAAACAAAAAAAACACGTGCTACTTTTTAGATGAAATTATATAACTTAGTTTTTTATTAGAAATAATTTCGTTTGTCAGAAATTTGAGTGCTTCTACACAGCATCATGCCAGAAGTTATAAACCTCTTTTAGCCACAACATTCAGGGAGCTCACAGCCTAAAAATCAAGAAACTAAATGATAATACAGGAGTTAAAATATGCACACACAAAAAGAAGAGATACAGAAGAGAACCATGTCTGCTTTGGTCCAAATGAGTGATGATTACCAACTGTGAAGGACAGCCTGTCTCTTGTGTTTGAGAACTGTACTCATCTACACCCCTGTTGTCACCAGTGGGCAGGCCCCTTAATACTTCCATGAAACATACTCCTCCAAGGTTTCCTGTCTCAACTAATGGCACCTCTGCTACCCATTGGCTCATATCAGGAACCTAAATGAGAGTGACCTCCTCCTCTTCACCAAATCCTATTACTAAATCTGTTAGTTCTACCTCAAAAAAATATTTATCCACAACACTGTTCAACCACAGGTACCATCCTTCCTCAAATAGTCTTTTTTTTTTCTTTTTTCTTTTTTTTTAGTTTTAAAAATATAATTGACAGCATATAAGTTTAAGGCATGCAGCATAATGATTTGACTTACACATATCAGGAAGTTATTACCATGATGAGTTTAGTTAGTATTCATCCTCCCATATAGGTCTATACTAATAAAGGGTAATATGCCAATTAGACTGGGTCAACCAGACATCTTCCGGTCGTCTGGTCCTCGTTCCAGACAGAGCCATGGTGGTGGGGGATGAGCAGAAGCGGTCAGGCCAGCAGGCAGTCAGAGGCAGTTAGGGGCAATCAGGCTGGTGGACAGAGTGGCTAGGGGAGATCAGGCAGGCAGCCAGGTGAGCAGTTAAGAGCCAGAGGTCCCAGATTGTGAAAGGGATGTCTGACTGCTGGTTTAGACCCAATAAACCCACAGTCGAACATCCCCTGAAGGGTCTTAGATTGGAGAGGATGCAGTCCGGGCTGAGGGACCTCTCCTCCCCCCCCCAACCCCAAATTCGTGTACCAGGCCTCTAGTATTAAAAGGAAAGAATATTTATAGAAATTTTTACACAAATAGAGATAGACCTGCAGTTGATTCCTCCCCACCCACTCACCCCCTTTACTGAGGCCTACCTCTGTCTCAGAAGCATATGGTACTCCTCTCTCCCTCTGTTATTCTCTCCCAGAATGCCTCTTCCTACCCATCCCAATCCCAACTCCACCCCTTTATCCTGAACTGCAACTCACCCTTCTATTTGCATCATCATGCATGGTTGCTATGATACTAGGATAGCACACAAGTTATGACAGTTTTGTGTTCTCTTTATGTTTTGGTGGTGCACGTGCGTGTGCGTGTGTGTGTGTCCATCCATGTAGGTATATATATGAATGGCTATATGTAGACATGCATGTGTGCATGCATGTGTGTGAGTCCCACTCCTAAATCACAAAAGGGGAAGAAGGACCAGGATACTGGGCCAGGATGGAGTGACCTCAAGAGAATAACATGTACTTTCTATAATAGGAAAAATTGGATGTAAAGACCATTGTTATTTCCCCATTTCATTGTTAATTGTCCTTTTGTTCAAGTAGCCTCCCTTAGGAATTTACATCAAGACATTTCAGAATCTTTTATACAACATACATTTTCCCATTTTGGAGGAATTAGAAAGGAGTTCAGGGAACTCACAGCCTAAACTTATTATGCTAATAATTTCAGAGGGATTAACTTATAAGCACTTCTACCTAGAGCCACCCACTGAAATTCTAATATAGTGGTAGAATATAGAATTTCTGATTGTCCAAAAATAAGAAAAATAAACATTATCTCCTTTTAGAACCATCTAGGGTAAGAAATGTAGAAGTACAGGTACAGAACCAACATGTTACTACAGATTAAATATTCTCAGATAAAATAAATCAAGTATTGTTTTAATTTCTGTACATTACTGGTGATCAGGCAATTAAATGGATGATTTTGCTTTTGAAGTATTTGTGTTGTTAGACTTCAATTTATCCCATTGTGTACTTTATTTTCACTACTTTTTAACCAAATGAGATTTTTTTTAAAGTGCATACATGTACATATATAATCCTTTCTATATGTTGCCACAGGCTAATGTTAACCTTGCCATTCTGTACCAAGCCCCTGGCTTGACATCACGTTGTCATACCACGAGAAGCATACTTAAATTCATTCCATCGTTTGACAAAAAGGAGAAGGGAATTTGTGTGAAGGTATGATCAGTTTAAAGAAACATGCCCCATTTTTAGCAGTCTGTTTCCATGGTAACAGAAGCAGCAGCCAACTGGAGTTATCAAAGTGCCTGTAAATTTCCAAGGCACGGTGTTGAAAACATTGTCTTCCTGACCTCATACTGCAGATTAATGCAGGAAACCTACAGTGTCTTAGGCTAGACTGTCAGCATTTTACTTTTTACTTCATTTTTGCTCTTTAATTCCTCATAGAGGGTAAAAGCTACATTCTAGACTGTGACCTCCTTACCAGCAAGGGTCGGTCAGTGGTTTAGAATTCTGCAGTTTGTACCACCTGCCTCTTCCCCTCCAGGACAAACCACCATTTTATTTTTGGCCTCTTACTTTCCATTTTCTAAAATTACTTCAAGAACCTTATTTTTTTTTTAATTGGCAAGTTAGACCCCTGAAAATACAATCAGTCTATAATCTTTGGCTGCTACTTTTTATCATTTTTGAGAGTACTTAGTATTTTTCTCTTCTTTAATGCAGCATGAATTTCACATTAATTGTAAGTGGAGATGAAAAGAAATTAGTATCTACCAGTTTTTCGTGGTGCCCTTTATTCCTTGTCCCTTTACCTGCCCTTGTTAGCCTTCTTGTACCCTTCAGAACAATGTCATTAAATTTTTTCTTCTGTTCTACCACCAACATCAATTCAAAAATATCCCAAGCCTCAAATTCATATAACAAAGCAAAATAGCATTGGTTCTGCCTCATGGTAATCACTTGCCCATAGAAAAATCCCCTTGGTGATTCATTCTTAAATTTGGCATAGTATTCTCTTTCCTTAGAAAATGGTAACTTAATTATATATTAAGTATACCATGCAAAATTGAGTAAAACATGTTTATTAAAACTTCTATGTGGTGAGCACTGTAGAAAGTGTTACAATATAGGATGAGGACTAGAAGGGGAAATAGAGTCCAGAAAAAAACAAACAAACCTAGAATTCAGTATGAGCATGTATATATAATGTAGTTGTTACTGTAGTTATCAAAATCATTAAAAGATAAAGATATCATTTGTGATTAATGGAATTGTGGTGGCGAGAGGGAGGGTGGGTGAGAAATAAGAAAGTCTAATTACTGTGTAATTAGTTTCTTAAAGTCTTTTCTAGCAATTTATCTTTTGTAAATTAAAGTAAAATATATAACGTAGAATTAACCATTTTAAAATAAAATAATTCAGAGCTATCTAATGTATTCACAGTTTTATACAACCACACCTCTCTCCAGTTTCAAAACATTTTCATCATCCCAAAAGAAAAACCTGTAACCATTAGACATTTATGCCATGCTCTTTTCTCCCCAGTTTCTGGTAACCAACAATCTGAGCTCTCTGGGTTTACCAGTTCTGGATATTTCACATATGTGGAATGCTGTAATATGTGATCCTTTGTGGCTAGTTTCTTTCACATATTATAATGTTTCTCAGGTTCTTCTGTATTGTAGCATGAACCAGTATTTCATATCTTTTTATGGCTGAATAGCATTTCATTAGATGGATAGATCACATTTTGTTTATCCATGCATCTGTTGACCTTTTCCCACCTTTTGGCCTGTTCCCATGTGTTTCACTATTGTGAATAGTGCTGCTGTGAACATGTGTGTACATGTATGTGTTTGAATGCCAGATTTCAATTCTTTTCTGTTTACCTAGAAGTGGAGTTGCTGGGCTGCAACTATTGTTAACTAAAATCTATACTAATAATAGAGAAATATGCAAATTACCCGTTACAGTGTCACATCAGAACCCAATTAGCAGGCTGCATCCCTGCCCTCTGCTCAGGTAGTTGCAAGGCCTGGGGTAGGGTAGGTTATGATGGGAGGGGATAAGAAAGGAGAGGGAGAGGAAGGCAGGCCTGCATTCAACAGGCCAAGAGGAGAAACAGAAATACAGAATGGGAATAAGAAAAAGATGCAGGAATGGAAAAGGGAAGGAAACATGGGGCTGCACACGGGAAGGGGTGGCAACCATGGGGGTAGCAGGTGTGCCCTAGCACATGGACTGTTGGCAGGGAGGCGCCCATGGATTCTGGATGGAGTGGTGGATGGTCTGAGGTCTTCTGGATAAAAGGCACTCCTACTTCATGGCGGTAGCAACAGCACCTGGGCCACGCGGGCCTCAGCCACCCTCGCTGGGCCAGCCGTCCCAGGCAGAGAATGGGAGTAGGATAGTGGTGGGGAGGCCGAGGAAGGGGGGTGGGCAGTGAACACCTGGCCAGGGCTAAGCCCTGAGCTGGAGGTTAACACTCCCCCCTCCCCAAATGGAAGCTTTAAGAAGAGAGGGAAGGAAGGAAGAACTTTATAAAGGCGTCAGTAGAGAGCAGTATTAAAGAAGGAAAGGGGATATATGAGTGAACTGTAGGAGCTATAATGAAAATCAAGTATAGTTGTGTACTGGGGACTGAAAAGAAAATAGATAAATGACAGTGAATAATTAGGCAGGTAGATAGATATTAAAACAGTGGAAGTAAGTAGAGAATAATGTATGGGAAAGGTAGGATGAGAAAGAAAGAGGGAGGGAAGAGAAATTTTAAAGAGGAGTCAGGAGAGCTTAAAAGGAAAATGAGAAGAAGGAAGAAATGGGGAAGGGAGCAAAGCAGGTCTGAGGGAGGAAGTAAAGAAAAAAATTAAGGTGAAAAAGAAGGAAAAGGGAAGGGGAGGGAAGGATAAAGATAAAGGAAAAAATGAATGTGGGGAAGGAGGGTAGGAGAAAAATGGGAAGAAGGATGATGGAACAGAAGTAGGAAATAAGGAGGAAAGAAAAGTATAAATGATGACTCAGTAGAAAAAAGTGTTACATAAAGGAGAGAGAAAAATTGTGTGAGAGGGAGAAGCCAATAAGGAAGTTCAAATATAATTGTGTGTGAAGGGGATAAGATTTTTAAAAAAGTTAATTGGGGCAACCAGGCCGGCAGGGGAGGGCAGTTAGGGGTGACCAGGCTGTTAGGGGAGGGCAATTAGGAGGATCAGGCAGGCAGGCAGAGTGGTTAGGGCAGGCAGGCAGTTGAGCAGTTAGAAGCCTGAAGTCCTGGATTGCAAGAGAGATGTCCAACTGGCAGTTGGATTTCCCTCAAGGGCTCCCAGATTGGAGAGGGTGCAGTTCAGGCTGAGGGACCCCCTATCCCCACGAATTTTGTGCACCGGGCCTCTAGTCTATATATATATATATATATGAAAGCCTACATGACCAAATGACTGGTCATCTAGTCACTATGGCATGCATTAACCAACAGGAGGCAGACACTCAATGCAGGAGCTGCCTCCTGGTGGTCAGTGGCGCTCCCACAGCAGGAGTGCCACCCAGCTTGACCACCCATTCCAACCATCCACCATCCCTGCAACAGCCACTCATTTCCTCAGTAGTCCTGCAAGTCCAATCTCTAGAGAACAGGCCAGACACTGACACACCTGCACCACTGGCATGATACCAACAAATCTGCCAGCCTCCTGGAAGTTTGCCTTGGGCACCACAGCCACTTCTTCTCCCTAGACACTCTGCAAGGAAGAAATGATATGAAAGCATTTGCCAGGTGATTCCCAACAACTGGTGCAAATGTCAAGAGGACAGATCTGGACCATGGACCAGCAAGGTTGTCCCACGACCTGCCCACAGGGCTGATCACATCACAGACTCCCCCATCCCCCTCAGGATGGGTGCCAGATGCAGGGCTCATGGCTGGCAAGTGCTGTTGCAGTGTCACGAACCTCTCCTGATCAGAACTGACTGTGCACGAGCCCACGGCAGGCACAGCAGGGCTGGGATGAGCAGGAGAGGCAGGCCACGCCGAGGCACCCCACCCATGCATGAATTTGTGCACTGGGCCTCTAGTCTATAATAATAAAAGGGTAGTATGCTAATTAGACTGGACATTCTTCCAGATGAAGCCAGAGCCAGAATGAAGCCTGGGTCCTGGGTACCTGCCAGCGGCCAGAGTGAAACCCGTGTCCGAAGTGCCAGAGGGAAGCCACTGTCGGCAGTTAGGGGAAGGAAGGCCTACTCTTGCATGAATTTCATGCATCATGCCTCTAGTTTTATATAATAAGCTTTAAAAAGAACTGCCAAAGTTCTAATTTCATATCTCATGGTCTTCTCGTATAAAAATGATATAGTTCACAGCCAGTGAGTGACTTGCCAGCTTCCTGACTGACTTCTCTCCCCAAGTTGTTGTCATTATTAGTTGAAGCTTTTCTGTAATAAGAAAACATATTTCTTTTCAACTTGCTTTTCCCTGTCTGCAGTGATATTTTAGGCCTCCTTATTTCACTTTCAACAGATGACCTTTCTTCCTCCTCCTCTGAGAAAATAAAAGCCATCATTTCGACGTCCCAGATCAAATCCCAAACCTATCTGCAGCTATATCCAGTCCTTGCTGCCCTCCTATAATGATAGAAATGTCTCTTAACAGAGGCTGTCCTTGTATGCTCTGCACCTCCTTCCCTTCAAGGGACCTGCTGCCTCTTGATCTCTTGTTCATTTTCATCCATATTCATTCCCATCCTTTTTTTCCATTCTCTTTCCTTCCCTTTCCTCTCTCTTGCTCTTTATTGGTTATAGACTTGCTCAAGTATGTTCCAACCTCAAGTTCCATGCCTTTCCAAGCTTTCCACCCTTTTTTCTACTTTTCATGGGCAACATCTTGAAAGTATTGTTTTCATTAACATCATTCACACTTTTGGTCTTTATTCCTTAACCTCCTCCAGTATGACTTCCATTCATCACTCCAAAAAATAGCTCCTCCATGTATTAAAACAGCAATACTTAACCTTGTTGATCATGAATCTCTTCAAGAAACACTTTATACACACCCTCAGGTTCCTCCTCCTCCCAAGCAGCTTCCTCTGTCTTTTTTATTAGATTTTCATCCCCTAGCTATCTATAAATTGTTAACTTTTAATTGTTAACTTTCCTTAGAGCATAGTCCTGGGCTTCTTTTGCCTTTTTTTATTTCTCTACCTTGGCAAATACTACATAAGTCACAATTTCCAAATTTCAATTTCCTAGCAAGACCTACCTTCTGAAATCTGGACCCATACAGCCTGTTGTCACTTGCACATTTCTACTTCCAATTCACACACGTCCAAGACTGGACTCCCTAATGGCCAACTTGTGCTCTTTATCTCATTACATGGTCTACTTGGGTGCTTAAGCCAGAAACCCAGGCATCATTTTTATCTCTCCTTCAAATTCAATATCTGGTCCCTACCACATGATGATGTTTTTATTCTGAATAGATCTCAAATCTGGTCATTATATCTCTCAGCTGTTGGAGTTGAAGAAAAAAATGAGAAGTCTTATGCTTAAGTTTTGTACCCTGTACATCAGAAAAATTTTACTAAATCCTATCTAATAAAATATTAATATGCAAATTAAACATCACTCCGCTACACCACAAGCCATGCCCACAAGCAATCAGGAGGGAGTATGCAAATTAACCCCTACCAAGATGGCTGTGGCCACAGAGTGAGCAGGAGGGAGGCTTGTGTTTCCCCAGTGATGGAGGAAGCCAAGCTTTCCATATACCCTGGTAGGCCCAGGCCTCTACTCCAGGCTACAAAGTTTCAATTATAGAAGATAAATAAATCCCAAAAAAATGGCGACAGCCACAGAACTATAGAGAACAGGAGGCTAGGATTGCCCCTGGTGATGGAGGAAGCCAAGCTTTCTGCACAACCTGGCCAGCATAGGCTTCCGCTTAAGAATTACAAAGTTTCAATTATAGAAGATAAATAAATCACAAAAGAAATGGCTGCCACCATGGAGCGAGCAGGAGGCTTGGTTCTGCTCCTGGCTACAAAGTTTCAATTGTAGAAGATAAATAAATCCCAGATACCAGGGCCTCTGCTTGGGTCGCCAGGGGGTGTGGCACCACCACAGGTGCCTTGCCCAGGCCGCCTCATGCCCCAAAGGAACCCCCACCCTGATCCGGGACACCCTTCAGGGCAAACCAGCTGGCCCCCAACTGTGTACCAGGCCTCTATCCTATCTAATAAAAGAATAATATGCAGATTGACCATCACTCCAACACACAAGATGGCTGCCTCCATGTGGTCACAAGATCCTGTCCCTATGTAGACACAAGATGGCTGACACCAGATGGCCAGCAGGGAGAGTAGTAGGGAGGGACCAGGTCTGCAAGGGAGGGCAGTTGTGGGTGATCAGGCCAGCAGGGGAGGACAAATGGGAGGGACCAGGGCTGCAAGGAAGGGCAGTTGGGGGTGATCAAGCCTGGAGGGGAGGGCAGTTAGGGGTAACCAGGCCAGCAGAGGAGGGAAGTTGGGGGTGACCGGGCCTGCATGGAGAGGAAGTTTGGGGGGTCCAGGCCTGCAGGGGAGAACAGTTGGGGGGACCAGGCCTGTAGGGGAGGGCTGTTAGGGGCAAACAGGCTGGCAGGGGAACAGTTAGATATCAATCAGGCTGGCAGGGGAGTTGTTAAGGGGTGATCAGGCTGACAGGCAGAAGCAGTTAGGGGCAATCAGGAAGGCAGGCAGGCGAGCAGTTGGGAGCCAGCAATCCTGGATTGGAGAGAGTGCAGGCTGCTCTGAGGGACACACACCCTACCCGTGCACAAATTTCATGCACCGGGCCTCTAGCTTATATAAATAAATATATGATTTGCAAGAGAAAGCTTAATATGAATTTCTGACAACCACTCAAACCAAGCCCCATCACTTTACTAATTTCTTTAATATCTTTTGGTCCCTTACTGCTTATTTACTGTACAAAATTTTACTATTATTTTGGGCTTATATAGCCAGTTTTAGGTAAGTGGAAGTGAATTTAAAGTTCCTTTAAAACATGATGATGTATATTGTGGGGAAGGCATGAACAAAAAGATAGTCTCTTCTTACTCTGTAAGTGGGAGTATAGATTGGTACAATCATTTGGATTGCAATGTGCCCTATGAAATTTTAAATTATTAGAAATGTAATGTGTTTATAAACTCAAAAGATGCTAAAAAATAAATCAGGAGAATCATTGCAGCCTTATTATAATAGCAAGAAATCTCAAAACTTAAGAGTGTATGATTGATATACATCCATGTGTTAGATACAGCCATTAACACAGCCAGTAAGAGTCAACTGGATTTCATGTTTTTTAAAATATGTTTTTATTCATTTTAGAGAACATAGGGGAGAAGGAATCAGAGAAACAGAGAGATAAAGAGAAACCTCGATGTGAGAGAGATATATTGATGGGCTGCCTCCTGTTCACACCCTTAGTGGGGATCGAACCTACAACCTAGGTGTGTGCCCTGACTGGAAATTGAATGGCAACCTTTTAGTGCACAAGATGATGCTCAACCAACTGAGCCACACCAACCAGGGCTACATTTTATGTGTTTTTTCTAAGCAAACCCTAAACTAGTATGATCCCACTGCATGTGTTTCCTTTGCATATCAAATCTAATAAAAGTAATATGCAAATTAATCATCACTCTGCTATACCCACCAGCCCATCAAGAACAAGTATGCAAATTAATCCAACCAAGCTGGTGAGGCCACGGAGTGATCAGGAGGCTTGGGTTTCCCTGGCAATGGAGGAAGCCAAGCTTTCTGCCTGCCGTTGCCAGCCAAGACCTCCGCCTCCACTCAAGGCTACAAAGTTTCAATTATAGAAGATAAATAAATCCCAACAAAAATGGTGGCAGCCACAGAACTAGAGAGAGCAGGAGGCTTGGGTTTCCCTGGCGATGGAGGAAGCCAAGCTTTCCTCACACCCTGGCCAGCCCAGGCCTCCACTCTAGGCTACAGAGTTTCAAATATAGAAGATAAATAAATCCCAACAAAAATGGTTGTGGCCACAGTGCAAGCAGGAGGCTTGGTTCTACTTAAGGCTACAAAGTTTCAATTATAGAAAATAAATAAATCCCAGATACTAGGGCTTCTGCTTGTATCGCTGGGGGCTGTGGCCAGCCAACAAACCATCATAGGCCCCTCGCCCAGGTTGCCCTATGCCCCTATGGAACTCCCACCTTGATCCGGGACACCCTTCAGGGCAAACCAGCTGGTCCTCACCCATGCCCCAGGTCTCTATCCTATCTAATAAAAGAGTGATATGCAAATTGACCATCACTCCAACACACAAGATGGCTGCCCCCATGTGGACACAGGATGGCCACCACAAGATGGTAAGCAGGGAGGACAGTTGGGAGGGACCAGGCCTGAAAGGGAGGGCAGTTGAGAGCGATCAAGCCTGAAGGGGAGGGCAGTTAGGGCTGACCAACGCGGCAGAAGACAGAAGGTGGGGACAACTGGGCCTGCAGGGAAGCACAGTTCGGGGGGACCAGGCCTGTGGGGGAGGGAAGTTAGGGATGACCAGGCTGGCAGGGGAACAGTTAGGCATCAATCAGGCTGGTAGGGAGTGGTTAAGGAGTGATCAGACTGGCATGCAGAAGCGGTTAGGGGCAATCAGGCAGGCGGGCCAGTGGTTGGGAGCCAGCAGTCCTGGATTGTGAGAGGGGTCCCAGATTGGAGAGGGTGCAGGCTGGGCTGAGGGACGCCTCACACACAAACACGAATTTTGTACACTGGGCCTCTACTTATATATTTAATATTGTTGGAAATTTCACAAAACATTCTCTGGAGCCCTAGAAATTTAACAGTGGTTACTTTGTGGAGAAGGATTAAGGTAGCCTGGACTGACTTTCACTTTTCTTTTTAATTTTTTTTTCTGTATTCGTCACTTATTTTACCAAATAAAAATTGAAATTTTTTATAAAACATTGGTTTCTAAATAGAGATATTAGTAGTACAAATAGTAAGACATTTCTGAGTCCCAATCTCAGAAGCAAACACTTCAGGATTGACTTCTTACCCTTTAACTGTAAAATAAACCATAAACAGCAAAGAACTGCAAATACAGGAGTCTTGGTAGAATTACATTTTTAAAACCTGTTGATAATGGGGTGTGGATATATATATATATATATATATATATATATATATATATCCCCTTCATTTTTGTTGTAAACCTAAAATTGCCCTTAAAAAAAATTAAGTCTTTAAAAAAAAAACCTTATGGCTTTTTTATCTTTGAAAAAAAGTAGTTCTCTTCAGCCAGTATGTAAAGTAATAGCAGTAATAGTAACAATAATTACAACTTAACATTTGTTTTTAAGGTAAAGGAAGAGCAGTTCATCAGCCTTTTGCCTTTTCAGTATAAATCTTTAACCTGTCATTTTGTCCCTCCCAAATAACAAATGAAATTTTAAACTTGACTGCTAAGCTACTGCTTAATAAAATACTGAACCAGGATTACATGGGGCCTCAAACCTAATTGTCCTAAGGTGTTACTTAGGGGCCAATTCATCCCTTGTATCTAAATTCAAAAGATAACATGAGAATGTTGGCTTTTCTAAACTGTCTTTTCATAGGATCAGACCCCTAACTTAATACTATTTAAACAATACATAATAAATGTTTGCCAACCAACCACTTCATTCATTTATATATCTGTTTGAAAATATTTTTTTAAAAAACAACTGAAATCAGGTTCTGTTTTTGGCCAGAAACTGATTCAGAGTTAATACATAGTCAGTTCCAAGAGTGTTCTTCAGTTTTCCATCTTTGCTTTTACCTCTGGTTTACCTAACCATTCCTTGACTGCTCAGGTTTTTTTGTTTTTTTCCACCCTTTATGATTCTGCAGTTTTTTTTGTCCAGCATCTTATAATTAAACTAGAGGCCCAGTTCACAAAATTCCTGTGGGGAGGGGAGCCTATCCTTCAGCCCAGCCTGCTCTCTCTCCAATATGGGACCCCTCAAGCGATGTCCTACTGCCCATTTAGACCACAATCCTCTCACCTGTATCAGGCCTAAACAGGCAGTCAGACATCCCTCTCACAATCCAGGACTGCTGGCTCCTAACTGCTCACCTGCCTGCCTTCCTGCTTGCCCTTAACTGATTCTGCCCACCAGCCTGATCACCCCCTAACCACTCCCCTGCCAGCCTGATTGATGCCTAAATGCTCCCCTGCCAGCCTGTTTGCCCCTAACTGCCCTCCCCTGTCAGCCTGGTCACCCCAAAGTGCACTCCCCTGCAGGCCTGGTCACCCCTAACTGCCCTCCCCTGCAGACCTGAGTCCACCCAACGACCCTTCCCTGCAGGCCCGGTCACCCCCAGCTTCCCTCCTCTGCCGGCCTGGTCACTCCTAAGTGCCTTCCCCTCTAGGCTTCATTGCCCCCAACTGCCCTCCCTTGCAGTCCTGGTTCCTCCCAACTGCCATACCCTGCTGGCCTAATCACCCACAACTGCCTTCCCTTGCAGGCCTGGTCCCTGCCAACTGTCCCTGCTGGCCATCTTATAGTGGCCATCTTGTGTCCACATGGTGGCAGGATCTTTTGACCACATGGAGGCAGCCATCTTGTGTGTTGGAGTGATGGTCAATCTGCATAGTACTCTTTTATTAGATATGACAGAGGCCTGGTGCATGGGTGGGGGCAGCTGTTTGCCCTGAAGGGTGTCCCGGATGAGGATGGGTGTTCCCTTGGGGCATGAGGTGGCCTGGCGAGGGGCCTGTGGTTGTTTGCAGGCCAGCCATGCCCTCAGCAACCCAAGCAGAGGCCCTGGTATCTGGGATTAACATATCTTCCACAATTGAAACTGTAGACCTGGAGTGGAGCCAGGCCTTCTGCTGGCATAGCCATTGAAACTTTGTTGCCTTAAGCGGAGGCCTGGCTGGCCAGGATGTGCAGAAAGCTTGGTTTCCTCCATCACCAGGGCCAACCCAAGCCTCCCTCCTGCTCTCTCTGTGGCCGTAGCCATCTTGATTGGGTTAATTGGCATCTTGCTCTAATTGGCAGGTGGGCATGGCTTGTGGGTGTGGCGGAGGTACAGTAAATTTGCAAATTGCTCTTTTATTAGATAGGATAATATACATTGGATCCTTTCTAGCTTACAGACATCTACCCTCCCCTCTTCAACCCACCCACCTTCATGTCCCAAAACTAGGTATTTAGAAAGGGTTTTCAAGACCATGGCTGCCTGCCATTCTGCTTCCTATGAAGTATTATTTCTGCCTTGTTTTTATAATATACAATCTTCAGATGTCCCCTTGCAAACCTAGGCCAAAACTATGCTTTGTTTTGGCTTATTCAGTGCATGCTGAATTGCTATATGTTGTCATTAAAATGTTGCATAATGGTGTTATTTCCTTTAGAGTAAAAAGGCACTTTATTTCATTATTAAGGAAATATTCCAAACATTCTACTTATAGAAACAAAAAAGAATAGACATATCATTTGGGTTCACAAAGCAGCTGGAAACTTTGAAGTGGGTACAAGTATTATGTAAAAGGCAGCATGATATTTTAAGGTTTTTCATACTGGAGACTAATCCCAAGATTTTGGTCTGAAAGCACTTTAAACCAGTAGTCAGCAGAGCCAAATATCAACAGTACAACAATTGAAATTTCTTTTGAGAGCCAAATTTTTTAAACTTAAACTTCTTCTAATGCCACTTCTTCAAAATAGACTCGCCCAGGCCGTGGGATTTTGTGGAAAAGCCACACTCAAGAGGCCAAAGAGCCCTTTAACCCATTTAAGAAGCAGGAGAAAGAAACTAAAAGAAGGTACTTTTAATATCTGAACTATTTATGATGCTAAATAAGAATGACATTTTATCTTTACCATTAAATAAGCTACCTTTCATTTTTTTAAATGGTCTTTAAAATTAAATTTTTACTTTTCCTGTATAAAATAAAAGAGCAAGTTCAAAACACTTCTGTTGACACAATATTATTTTTATCTATCCTAACAAGGAAACACTAAGTAGAATTTTTTAAATTATATGCATTTTTCTTTGTTGAAATGAATTAGGATACCATGAAAGTTAGCCCTAAGAGATAACAAAACACATCACCTTGGAAAAATCCAACAATTAATTAAAATTTTACCTCTAAATGTAATGGATATGAAATAGTATGTATTTATATTCTCATCATCTATAATTTCAAAGATGATACATATATCATGTTCAGCAAGTGGCTCTAGAGCCTCATCTCCTGTTGATGAAGGCCCTTTTCATGCCTTCTGTGAGTTTTATCATCAGGAAATACAGAACTATTAGAGAATTCTGAACTTATAGGACCTGGTTTTGCACTGAGAATACATACTAGCTTTATAGTGAGATATACATACTTTATTGCTGCCTCCCCTTTTTGGAGAAAATTAATCAGGTTTAAACCCAAATATTTTAAACTTAAGGACTTCTTAGGACCATAAGTTTGATTATTTTTGTTTATACATTTTTCAAAGATACAGATAGTCTTTGAAAATGTTCAAATGTGAGCAGTTATAACATGAATTCTGTTCCAACCCTATCACTGTGTCCTTTGTTTTCTGAAAAGATATAACTGCTCACTCAATGTTTTGAACTTTTTCTTCTCTCTGAGAATTCTATAGAATTCTAATTATTGGCAAGATGGCATAGAGGATACTGGATTTCTGTCAATTAACTAATTAGAATGGAAGCTATATCAGTCCAATAGCACAGTTCATCAACTCAACTAGGCACCCATGGGAGAATTCTAGTGGGTTCAGTTTTCAGACACAAGGCCATTGCCCAGGACACTGTCTTCTTCGGCAGCTGTACTATCATCACCACCCACTTGCCACACAGAAAAGCAGGGCTGGACCAATGCCTAGTCTTGAGTTTTTAGAAATGCAATCTTGTCAACACAGGTTTTCCAGAAATCAGCCAGTTTACTCATTGTTCTTAAACTACAACTGTGCAACTGGCGCAGTAGCATGCAGTGATCTGGGCCTTTCCTCCCTCTGTGCAGACATAAAAGTGGAGGCCACTATGAAAGGAAGAAGATCTCTAGGCTTAATTCATATAAGTCCCAGAGAAATTTGATAAAAAATCTTGATCCCACAACCATGAATGCTTCTGATCATTAAGAGAGCGTCTTCTCCCTTCACAGTAGTGGATAAGCATTGCCAAATTCTGCCTGATTCTAGTTTTCCCATGTTGTTGGACAATAAACTGTCCACATGATTTAAGCCTTGTTCTTCCCAGTCTTCAGTGTTTTGTAAGATGCAGATATCATGTGTCATTTTTTACATATTGAATTTTTGTGAATGTGATGAGTGGGAAGTACTAAACAGAAGTTTGATATTTTTCATAATTATGAGCCTGTCCCTATTTGAAGGGTACTCTTTATAACCATTAAGTGTTCTCAGAAGAGTGTCTACCAGGTTATGAGTGACTGGTTATATTTAATATCAATGAATATTATAACTGTTTTAACATTGATCCAAAGTGGCAATGTACCCCGTTCTTAATGGTGCATTGTGCCTCATATTCAGTAGAATGTGTCCAATAATGCCCACTTATTGTGATAAAACTAAATCAAGGAGGTCATTAACAGTCCTAACAGCATGACTGGTAATATGCCTCTTCTTCCATTCATGTTCTTTCTAATATATATATAAATAGCCAGGGTCCATGACATCCAAAATGACTGAACAGATGACCGAAAACATAAGTCAGTCCTGCAGTCAGTGCTGGGTTGCTACAGCGACCCAGCACTGACTTCCACTGCTGCAGGCCTGGTAACCCAGCACTGACAGCCAGGGGGGCTGCAGATCCAGGCCTGGAGAGAGAAGCAGGATCTGATCCGCAGCCTTCGTGGCAGCTGTTGATCAGCCCTTGCCTCTCTTTTTCTCCGGGCCTTACCAGTGGCTGTGAGGGCTGCTGATCAGCCCCACCTCTCTCATCAGGCCCAGAAATTGGCCCAGAGACACTGACTGGCATAGAAACCGGCCAATCAGAACCAAATCTGGGTGAACTGTGAGGAGCTGATGGCTCCCTAGGAGGCGGAGATTTTGACACTGACTGGCATAGAAAGCAATCAGAACCAAACCGGGTGAACTGCGAGGAGCCAATGGCTGCCTAGGAGGCAAAGCTTTTGATGCTGATTAGCATAGAAACTGACAAATCAGAACCTGATCTGGGTGAACTGCAAAGGCAGAACCTAAGATTGGGACTGAGGAGGGGTTTTAAGGGCAACAGCTGTTCAGTATAAGGTATAAGAAAGTGGTTCAATTTTTTAATGATCGGTTTGGCAGTATAGTGCATATGGCTGGCTATCAGTCCAGATATAGGGATTATGTTATTTTTGTCTGCCAAGAGCATCTCCTGCTGAAAAAGACTTCATCCGTCGCCCACCCCCCCTGATTTAAGCAATCCTATCTCATATAATCTATACCAAAAAAAGGTAATATGCTAATTAGACCAAGTTGACCAGCCATCTTCCAGATGTCTGACTTCCATCCGAACAAAGCCATGGTTGTGGGGCCAAGGCAGAGGCAGTTAGGGGCCATCAGGTTGGCAGGAGAGGGCAATTAGAGTCAAGATCAGGCCAGCACAGGAGAGCAGTTGGGGGTGAGATTAGGCCAGTGGAGGAGGACAGTTAGGAGCGATCAGGCAGGCAGGCAGAGGGGTTAGGGGCAAGCAGGCAGGCTGTCAGGTGAGCAGTTAGGAGCCAGCAGTCCCAGATTGTGAGAGGGATGTCTGCTGGTTTAGGCCCGATCCCTGTGGGATCCCTATGGGATTGGGCCTAAACCAGCATTTGGATGTCCCCCCAAGGAGTCCTCAATTGAAGAAGGTGCAGGCTGGGCTGAGGGTACACAAATTTCATGCATCAGGCCACTAGTGTCTTAATAAATGAGCATGTGTGGGGAGGCTGCCTGCCATACTGCTTTGTAATATAATGATACTACTTCTTGGGTAGATTATATAGGCAATGATGAGAGCATTGATTGGGAAGATTGACCTCTTATCTTCTAGTGGTAAGGCATAAGGTAGATTGATTGTTTTGCCATCAAACAAACTGGATGGGAACCACAATTGATTTGCATTTTGTTTTATTTGAACAATTGTTGATTGGTGACATGCATTAATTTTGTGTGTTACCATTGTGGTAGCAGATACCTTAACACATCAGCATGAAAGTGTGATTTCTAATCAAAGATGATGCAGTTGACAGGGTTGTTGTCAAGGTGCATGAGGGCAGTTGACCAATATACAATCAGGAGGTGCTTCAATACTAACAAGCTGTTGCCCTCAGTGTTGGTTTACACATCAAGTGGTTGCAAATGTATCCATCATTTCAAAACACCATAGCCCAAAAATATATATTGTGTTTGATACATTTCTCAAGTTTGGTGCTTTGCTTGTTTGTTTGTTTGTTTGTTTGTTTGTTTCAAATCAAAGAAGGGGGTTGATGTTTTCATTACCCTTTATTTTTACTCCTTTCTTTGAGATCTTCCCTGTGAGAAAAGAAAGATACTGCTAGAAATTCTCCAACAGACGTGGACAACTATGTTCCAGAAGTGTCAGCCTTTGAACTGGACATTGTTCTGACCTCTCAGTATTCCTTTTCTCATAATATGGGATTCTACCTCTTGAATATGACCATTAATTTCAGACAAGCATTAACTTTAGTATTTACAGAAGAATGTTAGAATATGCAGCCATTTGGGTGCTATCAGATTCACAGGTCAACTTTTTGGTTATTTTTGTTCCTAGTAAAGTACAGTGGGAACACACCATCCTCAATAAACTGTAAGCTATCAAGGAAAAGATCTTTGTGTTAGAGCATAATTGATCTAAAATATCACAAAGCATTTTAATATGAGAAACATGTGCATACACTTTTTTGACTATTAAATTTTGCTTTTACTTGTGTAATAGAATCTTATGTCAGTTGCTTCAATTCTAAATGGGATGTCATGAATCTTTGTGATCTAATGGTCCCCAAAAGAAGCAAAAAAAACATTTTTTCAGTACTTAAGACATTCATATCTAGCAATGAATTTTAAAATGTTTAAAAGCTATTTTATAGCCTAGCCTCTTTTTGAAATATACCTAAGATTGTGCTTTGCTCTATAATCAGCACAAGGGCAAGCAAAAAGCAAAGACTTGAGGGCTACAAGCCCTTTGTCTTCAGGCCTCAAGTTTGATGCAAGTAGGAGCCATCACATGCATTGCTTTTGAGCCTCGTAAGAGACTGGTCTAAGCTAGCTCCTGTTCCAGCCATCACCCCTGCTAGAAAATTCTCTCTCATTGTCCTTCCATACATTTAAGAAATACACCTGGGGCCCAAGCCAGTTTGGCTCAGTGGATAGAACCCACGGAATGAAATGTCCTAGGTTTGATTCCAGTCAAGGGCACATACCTTGGTTGCAGGTTCCCTGGCCCTGATCGAGGTGTATGCAGGAGGCAACCAATTGATGTGTCTCTCTCACATCGGTGTTTCTCTCTGTCTTTCCCTCTCCCTTCCACTCTCTCTAAAAATCAATGGAAATATATCCTTGGGTGAGGATTAACAACAAAAAGAAAAAGGAAGAAAGAAATACACATGGGAATTTTTTATTATTTATTTATTTACATATTGACAGCTCTTGAGCAGATACTTAAAATCCTAACTTTGGTTTTCATCAAGGTTTTGAAACAAAAATAAATGTGAAAACTTAAAATTTAATGTAAGGTAAACCAAGGAAAAATGTTTTGAAGTTGCTCTATATATTTCTCTTTTGAAATCAGCTAATTTTCCAGCTAAAATTATAGAGATGCTATGAAAGGAATCCACTTAAGAAATTGAGAACAAAAATTTTTTATTAAATTGGCAAACTGAATATACACATTTTATGATATACCTTATTTATAAGTTCTAATGATTTGTTTCTTTTTATTAAAATCATAAGGTGTCTATCAATTTGTGACTTTCTTAGAAATTGTAGAATGAGCTATGATGCCTTGTATTATGCAAAGATTAGTAAACTTTAAATTCTTAATTTAGAGCCGAGACCGGTTTGGCTCAGTGGATAGAGTGTCAGCCTGCGGACTGAAAGGTCCCGGGTTCGATTCCGGTCAGGGGCATGTACCTTGGTTGCAGGCACATCTCCAGTGTGGGACGTGCAGGAGGCGGCTGATCGGTGTCTCTCTTTCATCGATGTTTCTTTCTATCCCTCTCCCTTCCTCTCTATAAAAAATCAATAAAATATATTTTTTTAAAAACTTCTTAATTTAGAAATTTTCCCTTGGGTTGTTAGTAATATCTCATGGGTCTAATTTTTATTATGCAGTTGACCTTCATTAAATCTATTTAAAATTTGTTCCAGATGGAATAAATCCCTCCAAATAATTTAGTATTATCTTAAAGTACATTTTTGCCATAACTAGTTTTTAAAAGAAACTAAGGAATGTTAAGAAATCATATATTTCTATTTCTACAAATAAGACAGTATATAAACTAGTTATATTTATTTGCCCAGTACTATGTGATTGTATTTAAACAACAAATAATCTGCTTTATTCATCAAATTAACATTATTAACTAACTTAACACAAAGTATTTTGAGAAAACGTCAGAGTTCACCAAGCAGGCAGAAATCATGAACTGATTCTCTTTTTACAGGTTGGATGTTGCCAGGTAGTATTCGTATTCTATTATGACTTAGAAGATGTTTAATAAAGTTGCCTCCTGCAGTTGCCTCTGAACTCCAATGGTAATTTTTTTCCTTTTCACAGTGCTTCAGCTGAGGCTGCAACAGAGGCGGACGCGGGAACAGCTCGTGGACCAGGGCATCATGCCACGTAAGATTTATGTGTTTGTCATCTCTAATGTAACGTTACAATGGGCATATCCAAGAAGAACCTGTATCCTTGTAATCAATATATAATTACCAGATGAGTTTATAAGAAAAAACAAGCTTCAGCATTGCCAACCTAAGATAATTATTTAAAACACATTTTGAAAACTCGATGCCATTTAAAAATTGGACTCAAATTTTCTATTTACCTTTAAAACTCTGTAATTAGGCTAACATCAGTTCTTCAAACTGCAGCATTTGTTTTAGTTTTAAATAATTGAAGTAATCGCTACATAATGGATCCTGTGTTACTTAGACTTGCAAAAGTATAAATTTGCATTATGTATAAAATTAACTCAAAACCTTTACTCTATTTTAAATTATTTAATTTAAATTATCTTTTATGCTATAATATGGGCTGTAATATTAAGTGTGTTTTAGTTACAGAAACAATAAATATTCTATTTATAATTAATAAACTCTTTCTTGCCTGAGTACAGATATTTTCTAACTAGCTATCTCTAAGTTTCAGTCCATTTTTTTTTTGAGAGTTGGTTAATTTTAGAATATTTGTCCAGGTTGTCTTCTTTAGCTTTAACCATCAAGTAGAAGATGATGCCATATTTTAGAGGGGAAGAATGGTGGTTTTATGTAGGCCATTAGGATTATTTATATGGATTTTTTTCTAAAAATTGATTTCTACAAAAAGTAACTTATTTGGCTTAACAAAAAAAAAAGAAATTACAAAATGTGTTTACTAGTATGCTTCCCAGTCTTCTGAATCATTGATTTTATCTTTTTTGGTTTATAAGGAACAGTTTTGCTCTGCAGTAGGTTTTTCCCCATTGAAACCTTTTTTCTGGACTATTAATTGTCTAAATATTTTTAAACTAGCATTGTGACAAAGTCATAGCTGGTTCAATAATTGCCAGATTTCTTCACCACTACATTCCTGACTATGAACAGGATCAATCAAATAGGTACAAATTATGATGTTTAAGACACCACTGCTAAGCCAGTCCCCTTTTAGAATCTGGTTTCCACTTTTAGAAGTTGGTCCCTAGCCAAACCTGTTGGGGCTGGCTGCTGGGAGTCTCTGCAGTGCTTCAAGAACCACAGCTGACAGTAGTAATGTTATGAGAATTGATGGGCCTACTTTTGGAGATGACAGCCTAAGTGAGCCCAGCTAGTCCTGTATCTCACCCACATCATCTCACTGCCTATAGTCATTAGTGCAGGGTGTTATCAGACAGTGGTGGACATGGAAAAGGTTTTGCAAAGATAATTGATGGAAAAACTGCAGTATACAAGGACTTAGTAAATAAGCACTGCTTACCCTCACTTTGGGATTCTGGAATATTTAATATACTAGCACTTAACATATTAAAGAACCATTATGTCTTAGGGTGGTTTGCATTGTGGTGTGGTAGAAAGAGCATGAACCTTTCAAATTCAAAATGCTAGATTTAAGTCCCACTTTGATCACCATCTAGCTATATAACTTTAAGAATTAATTTTACTTCTTGGAGTCTTTCATCTATACTGGGGCTAATGCCTACCTTACAAGGTTGTTGTGATGATCAGCAGTAATATAATTGTGATTGACCACAGTACACTGGGCTAAGCCTGTTGTGGGTTCTCACTAAATAATAGATCTGTATAACATGAAGTACAGTATGTCTCATATTCAAAGTTAGATCACTCAAGGTTAAATGTCCTATGGGCATTTGGGCTTTTTCCAGAAGCTTATATGGCCAATAAAGTCCTGTCAAGGAATCATCAGAGTTCCCTTGGTGATGGTAATTTGCCCCAGCAATTGGTTGGAACTAGTCTGACCTGATATTTGCATTGTCATTATGTATACAATTTCATTTTAAAAGTTTACTTGTTTTATTTATGAAATACATATAGGGTTTTTTTAATTTTTTTAGTTTATTTGAGATAAACTGATGTATGCCAGGGAACAAGATCTCAAATGCTCCTATAAAATATATAGTGTGGGTGTTTTATTTTTCTTTGTGTGTGTGTGTGTGTTTTATTGATTTCAGAGAGGAAGGGAGAGAGAGAGAGAGAGAAACATCAATGATAAGAAAGAATCATTGATCGGCTGCCTCCTGCACATCCCCTATTGGGAATCGAGCCTGCAATCCGGAAACGTGCCTTTGACCGGAATTGGGACCTTTCAGTCCACAGGCCGATGCTCTATTCACTAAGCCAAGCCAACTAGGGCTGAAATATATAGTTTTAATTATGAAGCACTTAAGGTTCCAAATTTTGCAGATCTTCTAAAGGAACTAGTAAATAAATGGAACTGTAGATGTGAACTAATAAAGTTAAGAAGAAACATCAAGAAATATTGTAACATTTGACTGAAGTATTCTCTATTTATACTACGGAACCAATTTCTTTTCTTCTCCCAGCCTTGAAGAGCCCAGCAGCATTCCATGAGCAGATAAAAAGCTTGGAACGAGCCAGAGTAAGAATCTCACTTTAAAATGTTCTATTTCTCTCGTATTTCAAAGGACCAGTGGACAAGTAACAATCTTGCTCCTAAATATGTCAAAAGAGGAACTGCAGTGAATTTGCAGGATACATGCCATATAGAGTAATATATCCTGGGGTAGTTTTAACTTAGAAGTTGGTAGAAAATATATGTCATTCAAATTTTGTTCTTTTAAAAATAGTGACTAGTTTTGTACATACAAGACAAATCATACTTCTTTCCTTACTTGCTTTCAGAGCATAACCAGTTTTCAGAATAATAATGAAGTAATTCTGCCATTTGTTACCCCAGCAGATGGACACAGACCCTACTGTGTTACCTGTACATCTGACCAAGGGTAGGAGAATCTGATTGAATGAAAGACTATGGCCACAAGCCATTCTGTTTTATTCTTTGAGCTGACTCCATCATATTTGCACACTGAATTGATATTTGTTACTTTTCTTTAAAAAGTACCAATATGCACATTTTTCTTTTTGTTTTAGGGAAAACTATCATGTTTTATGAAAAGCATTTTCCAAAAATTCCTTTAAAATTTTCTCAGGATGCAATAATGATCTCTTAGAGTCTTACCAAATGTAAAACCCTATTGTTTAGAGTTGAGTACAGTTCTGAATAAGAAAATCTGATCAAGGATATGAACTAATCAAAGAAAATATATGAGAAATTTTAGTAAATAATTATTTAGGTGGATTTCTTTTTACTTGACCTGACATTTATATTTTGTTAGATATTTAAGTGTTTGAAATTTTATCTCTGTTCAAAAATCAATTTCAAAACTATGAACCTTTGCCTTTCCCAAGTTTTCAAATAAAGATATATAACTTGATTGCTTTATACCAGCATATACTTGTACAATGTTGAAGGCTGCAATTTAAATCATATATTGGATAATAGTTTCTCAAAGCATTAATTTCTACTTTTCTCTTTCTCTCAAAATCATGACCAAAAGGGTATCAATTAATTTAAATGGAGTACCTTGAGAGAAAAATATGTAAAACCACAATAAGTCATAATCAATTTATGGCAAGATTTCTCTCTCTTTTTTAAGACTGAAAACTTTTTGAAGCATAAGATTCGAAGCCGACCAGATCGTTCTGAACTTGTCAGGATGCACATTTTAGAAGGTAAACGTTTTATTTCTGCTTATTTTATGTGAGAATGCCACCATTTCTCTTTATTCCCATTTAATAACGTTTACCCCACAGGCTGACACATTCTCCAAATTGGATAGCAACATGAAAACACAAAGTTACGTTAGATACATGGGAAAGGTTTGATTCTCCAAATAACCTACTGATGGACTGACTCTTCCCCGACCACCTGGTGCCATATGTGTCTATCACACTGTTCTGGAAACACATTTTCAGTCCAAAGGATTTCTTCTTCAGCGAGAGACATGTGCCCACTCTTAAGTCATAAAGGGTACAATCGCCACAAGTCTAACCATAGATTTTCAGCTACTTGGATCCTGTTATGTGTGCCTGGTACAATGTTCATACCTAACATTATTGCTTTGTTCCTACTTGCCCACAACAATTCAGCTTGATTTGACCATTATCTTAAACACCCTCTACTCAGTCCACCAAATTTTCTCCATCTGGCCTCATCACTGATGAAGCTGGTAGGGATGATCCTATTCCATCTTTCGTGAGACAAATGGCTAAGGCCAGGATATTTTTCTCTCTGAAGACATAGCGTTCTTTTTTTATTATTGTTGGCACTGTTACACATGCCCTCTACTTTCCCCCCTGGCCTTCACCATCGTTGTCTGTGTTCATGGGCTACACATATGCATTTCTTCTCTTTGGCTAATCTCTTCTAGTCCCCCACCCCTACACTGCTCTCCTCATAGCTCTGTCAGTCTGTTCCATGCCTCCATCCTATTTTGTCCATCAGTTTATTTTGGTCATTAACTTTCACATATAAGTGAGAGCATATGGCATTTGTCTTTCTCTGACTGGCTTATTTCGCTTAGTTTAATCTCCAGGTTCATCCATATTGCCATGAAAGGAAAGAGCTCCTTCTTTTTTATAGCTGAGCGAGAGAGAGACAGGTAGACAGACATTGATGTGAGAAATGTCAATCCCACACATGCCCCACCAGGGGTCGAACCCACCACCTTTTGGTATACAGGACAACACACCAACCACCGGAGCCACACGGGCTTTTATCCACTCATCTACCGATTGGCACTTTGGCTCTTTCCAGATCTTTGCTATTGTAAACACTGCTATGAACATCGGGGTACATATATTCTTTCTTATTAGTGTTTCGGGGTTCTTCGGGTACATTCCCAGAAGTGGGTTCACTGGGTGAAATAGCAATTCCATTTGTAATTTTTTTAGGAAATGCTACACTGCTTTCCACAGTGGCTGAAGACAGCATTCTTGAAAGTTGGTATCACTACCATAAATTTCTCAAGTTACATTTTCTTCCATTGTTTTGCTTCTCTGACTAATTTATTGAGCAAGACTTTGTGATAGTCTTCATTATGTTAAAACTTGAAAAGATACAGAAAGAATCTGAAAATTCCTAAAATATTCAGACACAATTATCATGTAGAGGAAAGGTTAGATTTGTTCTCTCTGGCCTGATGACAGATTTAGTATTAGAATTAGGTTGACATTAGAATTACATTGATGTTAATAGTAAAGTATTAGGTTGTAGTTCAACATAAAGAATAATACCCTAAAAATCAGGTGTGTCCAAATACAGACTCTCCGGGAAGCCACATGGTGGCTGTGATCAGAGGTGTTTAGTCATTGGCCAGTGAGCCAGACACCAGAGGCCAACAAGTGAACCAACTTGTCTTTATGGAGTTTACATTCTAATGGCACCAACAGATAAACAGGCAAAATAAGTGAATTACAGGTTCAGAAAAGTGCTCTATAGGGAATAAAGAGGCTGCTATGAGAGTAAGTACAGGCTGACACCATATTGATGATATTGTAAAGAAGCTCCAAGTATAAAGTTAGCCTCTACAACCTCAAGTAGGGTCTTCTCTAATCCAAAGAATCTATGATTATGTGACTGTCTTCATATCAGGGGCAGGAAGTGAAAGCCCCTGGCTGATAAATTCTTCAGGTTATGTTCTTAGAAGTCCACTGGACTAAAAAAGCATTTCCAGAAATACAGTGTGATAGGGCAGAAGCAGCTACCAGCTATTAGGAATAAGTGAACCTCCAAAGAAATAACTTACTGGTAAGTGACTAGGTAAATGGCTCTTTCTCTGCCTGCAGACCTCATGACCTATAAGAGGCATTTTTGGAGGAACAATGCTGCCTGTTTCAACTTACCCCTAACTGTAACAGGCTTTATTAATATAATTAAAACCAAGACCAAAACTATCAAAAGAAATCATTCGCTTTTTATAAAGAAGGCTATCCAACATTTAAAAACCTAATCATGCACATGAATGAACCTTAAGTGATGTTTTTAGGATATCTGTTCTCAAGTTGGGATTTATGAAGAAAAAAATGTGTCATCTATACTTTTTAAAATGCCTTAAAACCACCCCCAACTTATTTTAACATTATCCCAATTTTATTGCCTTGGATATTTGGCAGGCAAAAGTCTAAATTATTTTCTGAAGGTCAGCAACTAAAATCCAGCCTCAGCCTAATGGAAATGAGGTGGTAATAAGACTAGGGACAGAAACATATCGAAATGCCAGCCTCTAAGTATTTATTTTTGGAATATTTTCTTTCCAAACATATTCCTGATTCACGAAGATTGTGTTGATGGGAGAAAAGAGGAAGGCAGAAAACTGCTCTACGTCGATCTTAACAAAAGATTTTAAATATCAATCTAAGAGTGCATGATCTAATTCTCGCAACCTATCATCTTCTATGGTTAGAAGTGTTTTATCTAAGAAGATTGGGGCCACAGTTAGTTATACGCAAAATCATAAAAATGAGATGACTACACATTATTTTACCTTACGAACATGCATTTATTTGCCAAAATTCTGACTAAAGGCTAGGACCTTCGCTTTGGGGAAGGCTTTAATGAATGGAGTTCACTTCATCTTTCTTGCATAAAGCACAACCATTGCACATTGACTACAATTTCCATTTATGGTGAAAGAAAAACTTAAAGACACTTGAAAAGCAATCTGAGTTTTTAAATCCTAGATTTTATAATTTTTTCCCAAAGCTTCTACAGTTATTAACTGCCCTAATTTGACAGTGGTTTTTTAATGATTTACCTTTCTCAAATTGTTCTGAAACATCTGTACAGGTTTCATTTTATTTTATTTTATTCTTACATTTTTTTAAAAAATCTTTATTGTTGAAAGTATTAATAATCTATTTTTTAACTTTGTCTTTCCTCATAACATCTAATTATATTATGTATTGACATTAGCAATTCTGACAGATATGAACTATTTTGTGTACAATCATGGTTTTGGTAAGCATATAAATCACCTGGTGAAAAGATAAATGCAGCGACTCATAATCAATATGGATTTGAGCTGTACAGGTCCACTTATACATGATTTTTTTTCAGTAAATGCTATAAATGTATTTTGTCTTCCTAAAACTTTTCTTAGTATCATTTTACTCTAGCTTACTTTATTCTGAGAATACTGTGAATAATACATATAATATATAAATTATGTGTTAATCGGCTATTTAAGTTATCAGTAAGGCTTCTGGTCAACAGTAGGCTATTAGTTAAGTTATATGTAGATTTTTTACTGTGGGGAGAGTCAACACACCAAACCGTCCCCTCCCCCCCCCAATCCCCCTAGGTGTTCAACCATCAGCTATATTCAGATGCTCGGGAGAGTAGTTTATCAGCTTCAGGCTTGCAGTGAGCTTTGGCTTCAACAAGGACATTTTACCTACAAAATGAAGAACATCACTTAATCCTGAGAATACTTATAGGAAATTTCATTAAAAGACCTTCTGTATAATCTAAGAGGCAAGCAACTTTCAAGTCAAACTTTTGGGTTAATACTTCATCATTATGTTTAATCAATTATAAACATTATTTAGAACAATGTGATAAAATATTACTGAGAGTTATGATAAACACAAGTAATTGACAGAATTATACAAATGAACAAGTTATGATGTTTATAATAGTTTTACAACTTCATTTATTTATAAGTAGATGAGTTGATGCTTCTATATGACCAGTAATTACTATGTACGAAATTGAATGTTCTAACAGACACTGGATTATTTATGTATGCAGAAATAAACCCAAATTCTTAATTATAATGATTGACTCTGAGACACATGGGGATCAATTCAAGAATATGATTTGAAGCTCTTCTCATTGACTCCTGCAGATAGGTTTATATCCTAAAATACAGACGTCTAAGATATAGTGTCTCTCCTCTGGGAACTGACTTTCCAATGAAGCCAAATCTAAAACAGTGAACTTCTTGAGCCATGGACCACATCTGTCGTGTTCACCGTCTGTATCCTGATACCTAATAAATGTGAATATGCCCCTCTTGCCATAAATGAACAATAATAGTACCGCATTTTTTGCTTAAGTTCATGTTAATTTTAGTCAATGGGCATCCATGTTATATAGGCAGTATAAAACTATCCAGGACTAAAAATATAAAATATATACTGGAACGGTTTTAAAAAGTCATTTTCTTTTTCCATAAATATGTTGAGAACACATCAATATGATTAAACCAATTTAACTTAAATTAGTTGGCCTGAAATAGCATTGTGGACTAGAGATAGTAATTCAAGTAATGGTTTAAACTGTGTTTCTTCTTTTAGAAACATTTGCAGAGCCATCCCTACAGGCCACACAGATGAAGTTGAAAAGAGCCCGCCTAGCTGATGATCTGAATGAAAAGATTGCTCAGCGACCTGGTCCTATGGAGCTGGTAGAGAAAAACATCCTGCCTGTAGACTCCAGTGTTAAGGAAGCAATTATAGGCAAGACTCTACAAATTTATTCGGGGAGAAAAAAAGCTTGGCAGTTATAGAGAAAACAAATTTACTTTTAAAGGCCAGCACCAATCATAAGTACTGTTTTTGGTGGGTTAGAAATTAACACTTGCACTGATTCCATGATTATTATTATTATAGTTGTCCCTTAGCATCCAAGGTAGATTGGTTCTAGGAACCCCCCAATGGATACCAAAATCCTTGGGTGCTCAACTACTGTATATAAATACCATGGTATTTGCATTTAACCTACCTACCATCCTCCCATATACTTCAAATCATTTCTAGATACCTAATACCATGTTAATGCTATGTAAACAATTGTTAAACTATATTGCTTGGGAATAATGGCAAGAAAATGTCTGTACATGTTTAATACAGAAGCAGTCATCTTAGGCCTAACTATGTAATACATGTCAGCAACAACGTAATATTTTGGGGGAATGTTTTTGATCTGGAATTGTTTGAATCTGAGGATGCAGAACCCACAGATACAGAGGGCTGACGTATATTAAATATTGTTAAGAATATCATCTCTTACCAGTTAACACAGAGATTCTCCTTACATCCTAGGTGTAAGTCTTTAAGTTCTGATTTCCTTACCACGTTGTCTAAGTTAGACTTATTGTACTATATTGTTTAATTTGTTGTTTTGTTTAGAATTTTTACAAAGTTCTTATTTTTGTTCTATTTACTTCTAAGAAAAAAATATAGCTTGTTTAGTGTTAGTTCAGCAAGGTAAATAGCAGATGAGTATATATGTATTCATTCTGAATGGTAGTATTTTGTCCATCTTATCTCACGTTTATCATACTTTGTTACTAATGTTTCCACTTTTTTCTGGTATAAGATTTAGCATGAAAAATAATTCCAGAATAATGCCACTTATGCAGCAAGCAAAATTTTTTTTTGGTTAATCCTCACCTGAGAATATTTTTCCATTGATTTTTAAAGAGAGTAAGAAGGGATGGGGAGAGACAGAAACATCAATGTTAGACACATCGATTGGTTGCCTCCTACCCATACTAGATTAGGGTCAGGGATCAAGCCTGCAACCTAGATATATGCCCTTGACAGGAATCAAACCTGGCACCCTTCAATCCATAGGTTAACACTGTATTCACTGAGCCAAATTAGCTAGGGCTCTACAAGCAATTTTTTAAAGTTAATATTCTACTTGAGAAACTATGGTAGTTTCCATTACTCATGGGACTTTCTGTTTTGCATTAGTATGAATTTCAACCTTAAGCAATTTCTAGTCCATAATTTGAAGTGATAAAATCAACTATGATTCTTTTTAATCCCAAGGAAACGGGCTCCCAAAAGCAAGGCATCAGTATAGCTGGGCCTCTCCATGAAGTGGGACTTACCACAATACCCAGTGACCAGCCCCGTTTTCCCCATTGACTATTAATGCTTTGTAATACTTGGATTCCAAATCAAGTTCCAAATAAGGTCCACATGTTGCCTTTAGCTGATACACCTCCCAAGTCTTAATCTTTTACATGGGTCTTCCTCCTTCTTTCATTTCTTACTATTTTATTTGTTGATGAATGTGGTGATTTTATCTGTGGTATCTCCACATTCTGATTTTACTGGGTGCATTTGCATCTCCAGGTGTCATTAAAAACTTTCTGTCTCCTGTACTTCCTATAACTGATAGTTGGATTCAAAGGCTTGATTTGACTCAGGTTTGATTTTTTTTTCCCCAAGTACTAAAGGTAGGTAGTAGTGAGATAGATAGATAGATAGATAGATAGATAGATAGATAGATAGATAGATAGACAGATCCAGATTTCTAAGTTCTTAGAAAAAACAATGTTTCTTCTCCTTTTTCATTTTAAGTTTGGTATTTACAAGTCATTTCTTTCTTTAGGCGTTGGGAAGGAAGGCTATCCCCAAACTCAGGGTGATTTCTCATTTGATGAAGACAGTAGTGATGCTTTGTCTCCAGACCAGCCTGCCAGCCAGGAGTCACAGGGCTCAGCTGCATCCCCAAGTGAGCCAAGAGTTAGTGAGTCACCGTCTCCTGTGACTGCAAACACTCCAGCCCAGGTATCATCCTTTTTATGTTTACTCCTAAATAGAAAACGTACCTTGCTTTTTTGTATATCAAGTATATATCTTGTATTTTACATATCAGTACATTCTCACTAGAAAAGTCTGAAAATATGGAGAAATATCTATTCACCTGTAATCTAACCACTGTTAACATTTTTCAATAGATTCTTGCATTTTATTTCTGTTCTATACACACATTTTTATTTTACAGTTTATAACTCTTAAAATTTTTCACATAACTTTTTTTAGATATAATTAATATATCATAAAGTCCACTTTTTTTTTTTAACCACTTAACCATTTTTTTTTATTTGTTTCAGAGAGAGAGAGAGATAGAAATCTCAATGATGAGAGAGAATAATTGATCGGCTGCTTCCTGCATACCCCCTACCAGGGGATCAAGCCCACAATCCAGGCACGTGCCCTTGACCAGAATCAAACCAGGGGCCTTTCAGTCCACAGGCCAACACTATGCACTGAGCCAAACCAACTAGGGCAGCACCTTCACCATTTTAAAGTGTACAGTTCAGTAATGTTAAATATACTCACATTGTTGTGCAACAGGTTGCCAGAATGTTTTCGTGTTGCAAAACTGAAACTAAACCCAGTAAACAATTCCCAGTTTCTCCTCCCCCCAGGCCCTAGCAACCACCATTCAGTTTCTGTCTATGAATTTGACTGCATTAGATATTTCATATTAATAGAATCATACAGTATTTATCTTTTTGTGACTGTCTTATTTCACTTAATATAATGTCCTCAAGGTTCATCCATGTTGTAGTATGTGACAGAATCTCCTTTATTTTTAAGGCTGAATAATATTCCATTGTATGGATTTACTTTTTTTTTATCCATTTGTCAGTGGACACTGGGTGGTCCCACCTCTTGACTATTGTGAATAATGGTGCTGTGTACATAGGTATGGAAATCTTGTTTTCTAGACTTGCTTTCAATTCTTTTGGGCATATACTCAGAAGTGAAATTGCTGGATCAATCATATGGTTACTCTGTTTTTAATTTGTTAAGGAAGCTGCATATTGGTCTCCATAGTGGCTGAACCATTTCATATTCAGCAGTGCACAAGGATTCCAATTATCTACATCCTTGCTGATGCTTGTTAATTTATTATCTTATAACTAGAGGCCCGGTGCACAAAATTCATGCGTGAGGTATACCTCCACCCAGCCTGCAACCTCTCCAATCTAGGACCCCTTGAGGGATGTCCAACTGCCCTCTCATAATCCAGGACTGCTGCCTCCCAACTGCTCGCCTGCCTGTCTTCCTGATTGCCCCCTAACTAATTCTGCCTGCCAGCTTAATCACCCCCTAACCACTCCCCTGCCAGCCTGATTGATGCCTAACTGCTCCCCTGCCAGCCTATTTGCCCCTAACTGCCCTCCCCTGCAGTCCTGGTCATTCCTAACTGCCCTTCCTTGCAGGCCTAGACACCCCCAACTTCCCTTCTCTGCTGGCCTGGTAACCCCTAACTGCCGTTCCCTACAGGCTTGATCATCCCCTAGTGCCCTCCCTTGTAGGCCTGGTCTCTCCTAACTGCCCTCCCCTGCTGGCCATCTTTTGGTGGCCATCTGAGTCCACATAGGGGCAGGATCCTTGACCACATGGGGGCAGCCATCTTGTGTGTTGGAGTGATAGTCAATCTGCTTATTATTCTTTTATTAGATAATAAAATGGGTGGGAGTTCCCTTGGGGTGAGAGTTCCCTTGGGGCGTGAGCGCCTGGGCGAGGGGCCTGTGTGATTTGCAGACTGGCCACGCCCCCCAGCAACCCAAGTGGAGGCCCTGGTATCTGGGATTTATTTATCTTCTGCAATTGAAATTTTGTAGCCTGGAGCAGAGCCAAGCCTCCTACTCACTCAGTGGTAGCAGCCATTTCTGTTGGGATTTACAGTGGTACCTCGAGATACAAGTGCCCTAACATACGAGATTTTTGAGATATGAGCTGTCGAGCAAGCGATTTTTTGCTTTGAAATACGAGCAACATTTGAGATACGAGTAATCGCGCAGATCGGCCAGCTGCACACGACCCACCAGTTTACTATGACTTGAGCGTCTCATAGTTTCCCACGCCTCAGTCAGTGTGCTTGTTTACCTCATTGTCGAAGCATCTTTTGTGCATTTACATACTTTATCACATTTCTTTTTATAACCATGGGTCTGAAGAAAGCGAGTGGAAAGGTCAGTGCTCAGAAGAGGATGATGTCTATTGAATTAAAGCGTGAAATCATAGAAAAATATGAGCAAGGTGTGCGAGTGCTGACTTGGCGAGGCAGTACGGGCATAGTACTTCAATGATATGCACTGTGCTTAAACAGGAGTCAATAAAGGGTATAACACCAGCTAAGGGCGTTACAATAATTTCTAAGCTCCGTAGCTCTCTCCATGAAAAGATGGAGAGTCTACTGATGTGGGTGACGGAGAAGCAGCTTAAAGGAGATACATTAACACAGGGCATCATATGGAGAAGGCGCGAGCGATTTACGGTGATTTGCTGGAGCAGACCCCGCGCACTTCCACGGACGAAGCATCGAAAGACTCATTTAAAGCCAGTAGAGGCTGGTTTGATAACTTCAGGAAAAGGTCCGGCATTCACTCCATCGTCAGGCATGGTGAGGCAGCAAGTTCGGATGTGAAAGCAGCTGAGGATTACCTCAAAACTTTTTCCAAACTGATAGAAGCCAAAGGATATATTCCCCAGCAAGGGCTTTTCTGGAAGAAGATGCCGAATAGGACTTATATAATGGCAGAAGAGAAGGCGATGCCAGGCCACAAACCCATGAAGGATAGGCTTCACTCTCTCACTGTGCGCCAATGCCAGTAGCGACTGCAAGATCAAGCCTCTGCTCGTATACCATTCGGAAAACCCCAGAGGCTTTAAGTCACATAAGATTTTAAAAGATAAACTGCAAGTTATGTGGAGGGCAAACCCGAAGGCATGGGTCACCAGGCAGTTCTTTGTGGAGTGGGTAAACCTGGTTTTCAGCCCTTCTGTTAAGAAATATCTACAGGAAAACAACCTAACCATGCAAGCCCTCCTCGTCCTCGACAATGCTCCTGCTCACCCACCGAACCTCGAAGATGAACTCCTCGAATAGTTCAAGTTTATAAAGGTTGTCTACCTACCTCCCAACACCACTCCTATCCTGCAGCCCATGGATCAGGAGGTGATTTCTAATTTTAAAAAGCTGTACATCAAGCACCTGTTCCGGCGCTGCTTTGAGGTGATGGAGAACACAAGCCTCACCTTTCGAGAGTTCTGGAAGAACCACTTTAACATCATGATATGCCTCAGAATTATTGATCAGGCCTGGCTGGGTATTACAACGAGGACTTTGACCTCTGCATGGAAGAAGCTGTGGCCTGAGGCCGTAGCCGAAAGGACCTTCGAAGGATTCGAACCCGAGGTGCCAGTGGAGGAGGAGATAGTGTCTCTGGGAAAATCCATGGGCCTGGAGGTGGATGAGAGAGACGTGAATGAGCTCGTCGAGGAGCACTCTCTGGAACTCACCACGGAGGAGTTACAAGAGTTGTAGTCTCAGCAACATGCGGAGCTTCTCCAAGAAATTGGTTTCGAGGAGGAGCCAGAGGTGGAGGAGATCTCTACAAGTGAGATAAAGGAGATCTTAGGAATGTGGGAGAGGGTGTCACACTTCATGGAAAAGAAACACCCCAAAAAAGTTGCTACTGGTCGTGCATCGGAGCTGTTCAATGAAACTTGCCTCACCCATTTCAGAAACATTCTGAAAGGGAGGAAGAGGCAAACCTCATTGGACACATTTTTTTTGAAACTGGCCAAAAATGCAAAGACCAGTAGCAATTAAGTTCAGTGAAGATTAGTTAAGTTACATTCAGTTTAGGGATAAAGTGTAGCATTGAGAGTGTAACGAGTAGGTAAATACTCTTTATAAAACCAGTTTATTCCTTTACATTCTCTTTTATTATGTTTTTATACAATATTTGTCATTTATAAATACATTTTTCTTATTCAAAAACACGTAACAAGAACAACTGGGGTGGCATTTTGGGGGCTGGAACGGATTAACGGCATTTCAATAGATTTCAGTGGGGAAATTTGCTTTTAGATACGAGCAACTTGATATATGAGCAAGGTTACGGAACGAATTAAACTTGTATCTCGAGGTACCACTGTATTTATCTTCTATAATTGAAACTTTGTATCCTTGAGTGGAGGCCTGGGCCCACCAGGGTGTGTGGAAAGCTTGGCTTCTTCCATCACTGGGGAAACCCAAGCCACTCTCCATGGCCACAGCCATCTTGGTTGGGGGTTAATTTACATACTCACTCCTGACTGGCTGGTGGGTGTGGCTTGTGGGTATAGTGGAGTGATGGTTAATTTGCATATTACTCTTTTATTAGGTAGGATACTAGCCATGCCAGTGGTGTAAGGTGATACCTCATTATACTTTTGATTTGCATTTCTTTAATGATTAGTGATATTGAGCATCTTTTCATATGCTTGTTGGCTATTTCTATATTATCTTTAGAGAAATGTCTGTTGAAGTTTTTTACCCATTTTTAATCAGCTTATTTGTTTTTCTATTATTGAGTTGTAGGAGTTCTTTATATATTCTGGATATTAACCTTTTATCAGATGTATGATTTGCAAATATTTTCTCCCATTCCATGTGTCACTTCTTCACCCCATTGATAGTGTCCTTTAATGCAAATAAGTTTTTAAGTTTGATATAGTCTCTTATAAATAAATATATATTACTTTTTATTGCTACACTAGAGGTCCAGTACACAAAATTCATGCACAGGGTTGGGAGTGTCCCTCAGCCCAGCCTACACCCTCTCCAGTCTGGAACCCCTCAGGGGATGTCCAACTTCCAGTTTAGGTCTGATCCCACAGTTGGACATCCCTCTCACAATCCAGGACTGCTGGCTCCCAACTGCTCACCTGCCTGCCTGCCTGCCTGCCTGATTGCCCCTAACTGCTTCTGCCTGCCAGCCTGATCACCCCCTAACCACTCCCCTGCCAACCTGATTGACACCTAACTGGTCCCCTGCCAGCTCAATCACCTTCAACTGCTCTCCCCTGCAGGCCTGGTCATCCCCAATTGCCCTTCCCTACAGGCCCAGTGGCCCCCAACTACCCTCCCCTGCAGGCCTGGTTCCCCACAAATGCCCTCTTCTACACACCTGGTCACCCCTACCTGCCCTCCGCTTCAGGCCTGCTTGCCCCCAACAGCCCTCCCCTGCCAACCAGGTCGCCCCTCACAGCCCTCCCTCCCCTGCAGGTCTGGTACTCCCCAACTGCCCTCCCCTACAAGCCTGGTGGCTGCAACTGCCCTCCCCTGCAGGCCTGGTCGCTCCTAACTGCCCTCCCCTGCAGGGCCTAATCACCCCCAACTGCTCTCCCCTTCAGGGCTAGTCGCCCCCAACTGCTCTCCCCTGCAGGCCTGGGTCCCCCCCAACTTCCCTCCCCTGCTGGCCTGGTTGCCCCTAACTGCCCATCCCTGCTGGCCTGATCACCTACAGCTGCCCTCTCCTGCCAGCCATCTTGTGGCAGCTATCTTGTGACCACATGGAGGCAGCCATCTTGTGCCAGGGTGTGATGGTCAATTTGCATATTACCTCTTTATTATGTGCTGTTTCCATAACCAACCTGTATTACAATTGAGCTGTTTTGCTCTGAATAAAGCTTCCTTCTTTAACACATGCAAATTTGAGCAGACATGGCAATAATGAGAAACCTGGCTGAATCTTCTCTGATGGCTCCATCTTGCTTTCTTTGAAATAATGAGGCAAAAGGCTAGGTTCTGGCAGGTGGGGGGTGAGGGAGGGGCGGTTTAAGTCAAAATTATTGAGCTTCTTTTATTTTATTTTTTATTAATTTTTTATTAATTTTTATATATATCTCCCCATTGCCCCCCCTCCCTCCCAAGCATACCCCAACCCCCCAGTGTCTGTGATCATTGGTTATGCTTATATGCATGCATACAAGTCCTTTGATTGATCACTTATCTACCTCACCTAACTTTAATCTTTCTGCTGTAATTTCACAGTCTGTTCGATGCTTTATGATTTTTGTCCTTCTGAGAATTATCAGTCTACTCCCTTTCTGTGCTCCTGATTCTATTCTATTCACCAGTTTATTCTGTTGATCAAATTTTTAATTCACTTAATTTTTAGATTCACTTGTTCATAATTTTTTGTCTTTTACCTTTTTCTTCTTCCTCTTCTAAAAGAGTACCTTTCAGCATTTCATATAATACTGGTTTGGAGTTGATGGACTCCTTTAGCTTTTTCTTCTCTGTGAAGCTCTTTATCTGCCCTTCAATTCTGAATGATAGCTTTGCTGGATAGATTATTCTTGGTTGTAGGTTCTTGCTATTCATCACGTTGAATATTTCTTGCCACTCCCATCTCACCTGCATAGTTTCTGTTGAGAAATCAGCTGACAATCGTACGGGTGCTCCCTTGTAGGTAATGAACTGTTTTTCTCTTGCCGCTTTTAATATTCTCTCTTTGTCTTTTGCTCTTGGTATTTTAATTATGATGTGTCTTGGTGTGGTCCTCTTTGGATTCCTTTTATTTGAGGTTCTGTGTGCTTCCTGGACTTGTAAGTCTATTTCTTTTACCAGATGTGGGAAGTTTTCAGTCATTATTTCTTTAAATAGGTTTTCAGTATCATGCTCTCTCTCTTCTTCTGGCACCCCCACAATTCTGATGTTGGTACGCTTGAAGCTGTCCCAGAGGTTCCTTACATTACCTTCACATTTTTGGATTCTTTTCTCTTCTTGCTTTTCCAGTTGAATGTTTTCTGCTTCTTTATATTTCAAATTTTTTACTTGATTCTTGCCATCCTCTAGTCTGCTGTTAGGACTCTGTATAATATTTTTTATTTCAGTCAGTGTATGTTTAATTTCTAGTTGGTCCTTTTTCATCTCTAGTTGGACCTTTTCCATCTCTAGTTGGATCTTTTGCATCTCTAGTTGGTCCTTTTTCATCTCCTCTTGGGTCTCACTAAATTTATCCAACTTTTCTAGCATATTCTTGAAAAACCTTATAAGCGTGGTTTTGAACTCTATATCCAGTCGTTTTTTTCCCCTCCATTTCTTGTTTGTAATCCCTTCCCTTGTCTCGGCATTTTCACTATGCTGGGGAAACTTCTGTGTTGGATTCAGCCTTATGATACCAGACGTGCAAAGCCGCAGAAGCTTCTGTTGAGCTTGGGAGGGGTGGAGTCTCAGGGCTTAAAGGACTGCCTTGCTTTCCAGTTGGCCCCACCCTCCACGGCCCCTGAGTCTCACGTGACTGGGTAATTGCTGGAGCGGTCCTTGTGCACGAGCCCTCAGTGCCTCTAACTGCTGCCTTTCCGGCTTCCCTGCGCACCAGGACCACAGGAGTCTAGGTCCCCAGGGTTTCGCCCGAAACAGGGGCTTAGTGGAGTCAGAAGTGGCACAGTTGGGAGGGTCTGTCTCCCACCCACTCGCGAAAGCCAGTGGCACAATCAGCAGTTTGTCCTGCGTGCAGTGCCGTGCGCACCACCAGGCCTTTGATCTTTTGGGACTCCCCTAAATTTCCATGCACTTCTCCCTTTTCACAGTCCAAACTCCCCCCGTATGAGTTTCGGCTGGATCTGGGGTTTAGTGCCGTAGGATAAGGGGTTCAATGCCTTTGAGAGTCTCCGTTTCTCTCCTGCCAGAGAAAGCCAGCCAGGTACTCCGGCACCCGCTCTCTTCACACGTGCGTCTCCATACCTCAGCTTTTTGCAGCTCCTCTGGGTCTCCGTGAGCCCCTCTCTTTCCCTCTAGTTGTAGAACTTCCACTCCGCCAGCTTTCCTGTGGTTCTGGATGATGTCCGTTCTGTCTTTTAGTTGTAATTTTGAAATTGTTTTGCGAGGCAGCAGTGTAGGTGTTTACCTATGCCGCCATCTTGGATTCTCCCCCTTATTGAGCTTCTTAATGGGATTGGTCAAGTTTAGTAGAAAATGTCCTTGTTAAAATCTCACATCATAATTTTTTTTAGTTAGAAAGGATTTTAGCAGTAACTTGCCTTAACTCTTACACCAGGCGAGGCCTGGGTTCAGAAAAGTATGGAAGTTTGGGGATTTAAAATATTTGCATATTTTCTTACAGCATTTTTTCTCTTCCATGAAAATCTATTTGTCTTTCAGCATTATTTTCTTCCTTGTACTATTCACTATAATCTGAACTATATTCATTTCTTTGTTATTATGTCCATGCCTCTAAATCATTGGTTCTCAACCTTTCTAATGCCACGACCCTTTAATACAGTTCCTCATGTTGTGGTGACCCCCAACCATAAAATTATTTTTGTTGCTACTTCATAACTGTAATTTTGCAACTGTTATGAATCGTATCTGTGTTTTCCAATGGTCTTAGGCGACCCCTGTGAAAGTGTTGTTTGACCCCCAAAGGGGTCGCAACCCACAGGTTGAGAACTGCTGCTCTAAATAAAATGTGAAAGTGTGAGCCTATGAGGAGAAGAACTTAGATTCTTAGAGGACAAGAGCTACGTGTGTGTGTGTGTGTCTGTCTGTCTTCAACATCTAGCATAGGCCCTGGTTCAGGAAAAGTGCTCATTAAACATTGAACTGAACTTAGCATCATGAGGCTAACATCCAGCCTATAGAAGCAATGTTTGTGTTCTTCCTTTGAGAATAGAGCCTCTCCACCTTGGACTGGGTAGCTACAGTTCCTATGCTCCTGTCCAAGTTTAGAGTGCAAGAGTGACTAGCCCCTCAGTTTTGCAGGAACCTGGCCTGGAAGAAGGATGGGTCAGGGACCAGCCCAAGGTCCAAGGTCTAAGCAGGCAGAGAGGAAGAGCAAGGAAAACCAGCCCCTACTGTGTTCTCACATACTTTCTGCACCCTGGTTTTGAGCTTTAAAAACAGGGCCAAAACAAATGTCAAGTATGCAAGTAAATAACATTAAAACACAGTTCTACTTATCCATTTGGGTTCTTTTCTGCTTCAGAATAGGTCAGGATATTAGACAGCTAATAGCATGGCTTAGTTAACACAGAAAAATTCAGCCATCTACCTGGTAATGGCTTCACGACAGTTCACCTGTGAAGACTGTCATCATCCTTTTTCCAGCATGGCTTGTACTATTAGATTTTTTTCTTTGCTCCTGAAACTTGGTCTCTGCCCAAGTTTATAAGTCAGAAACTTTAAACCAGAGGTAGTCCTATCTAGTAGGCTGACATTCCTTGAAGGAAAATGGAATAGCCACATTTCTTAAAAATTAGTACACTCTCTTCATTGCCTTAGATCAGTGGTCGGCAAACTCATTAGTCAACAGAGCCAAATATCAACAGTACAAAGATTGAAATTTCTTTTGAGAGCCAAATTTTTTAAACTTAAACTTTTTCTAATGCCACTTTTTCAAAATAGATTTGCCCAGACTGTGGTATTTTGTGGAAGAGCCACACTCAAGGGGCCAACGAGCTACAGTTTGCCAACCAGGGCCTTAGATCATTCTTGAAATTAAACAGTTTTTATAACATGCTTTAGTGTTGCTGCAGCATCATTTCTGCCTGCTGTGTGCAGACCATTAACAATCTGCTCTTTATCTGTTAACTGAGCCTGTGAGCAGATACCCACTTTAGAGAACAGTGCACTCCCTGCGTACACATTCAAGTAAAAGAACCCAGAATCAGAGCTGGCTCACTGCAACTTTACTTGTTATATAATTTCTGTACAATATGCCTCGAGGCCTTCTTAAATTTTATTTCACAAAATTTGAAGGATTGTGTGTCCTTCATAAAATTCCCTTGTAGTATTTATAAGTAAGGAATCTGACAAAGATTCATATTATTTATATTTTTATTTGTGCAATTAAAGAAGCATCTCTCTGCTAACTGTGCTATATTGTTTTGGCAAATTTTGTACTTTATTTTCACTATTATCTAGTGTTGTTTATAGAATTTATCCAGGCATCTCACTTGATAAATATCTCCCTAAATATAATTACATTCACATTATAGTAGTACAAGGGTAAAGTACCTACCTGAAAACACTGCTTCTCATTAGACATGAAGTTCCCAAGAGGCACGGAGGTCCTATCATTTTATCCTAGTACTTCATACTGTGAACACCAAGGATCCAACACACAGCAAGTGCTCACTGCCTTAATGAGTGAAAAATCCTAACAGATGATCTCTGCAGTATATTTTTTTTCTGCTTTAAAATTACCAATGTATCTCTCCCCACACTCCCAATCAACTCAGTCTCATTATAATATGAAAATAGTACTTATAGGGCAAAGATAATAAAAGAGCAACATAAATGTCTTATATTTCAGATATTCTTTTCCTTTTTTTTAATTAATGCATTACATGTGTACATATCTTCCCATTGCTCCCCTGCCCCAACCCCACTCCAAAGCATGCACTCACCCCCCAGTGTCTTGCGCCCTTTGGTTATGCTTATATGCATGCATACAAGTCCTTCGATTGATCTCTTATCTACCCCACCTTCCCTAACCTTCCCAATAAATTTGACAGTCTGTTTGATGCTTTACTGCCTCTGTATATATATTTTTGTTCATCACTTTATAATCTTTATTATCCATAAATGAGTGATATCATATGGTATTTTTCTTTCATTGACTGGCTTATTTCACTCAGCATAATGCTGTCCAGTTCCATCCAGGTTGCTGCAAATGTTAAGAATTCCTTTTGTATGGCAGTATAGTATTCCATTATGTACATGTACCATAGTTTTCTAATCCAGTCATCTGCTGATGGGCACCTAGGTTGTTTCCAAATCTTGGCTATTGTAAATTGTGCTGCTATGAAATTAGGGGTGCATATATCCTTTCTGATTCATGTTTCTAGTTTCTTAGGATATATTTCTAGGAGTGGGATTACTGGGTCAAATGTGAGTTCCATTTTTAGTTTTTTGGAGGAAACTCCATACTGTTCTCCACAGTGGTTGCACCAATCTGCATTCCCACCAGCAGTGCATAAGGGTTCCTTTTTCTTCACATCCTAGCCAACACTTGTTTTTAATGATTATATTCTGACAGGTGTGAGATGGTATTGCATTGTTGTTTTGATTTGCATCTCTCGGATAATTAGTGATTTTGAGCATGTTTTCATGAGTCTCTTGGCCCTCTTCTATCTTCTTTCAAAAAGATTCTATTTAGGTCCATTGCCCATTTTTTTTATTGGATCCTTCATCTTCCTTTTATTCAATTGTATAAGTTGCCTGTAGATGTTGGAGATTAAACCTTTTTCAGTGGTAACATTTGCAAATATCTTCTCCTATATTTGGGCTTTGTTTTATTGATGGTTCCTTGTGCTGTGAAAAAGCTTTTTATTTTGATGTAGTCCCATTTGTTTATTTTCTCTTTAGCTTACATTACCCTAGGAGCAATATCAGTGAAGAAGTTCCTTCGGCCTATGTCTGAGATTATGCTGCCTGTGGATTCCTTTGGTTCTTTTATGGTTTCCCATCTTATGTTTAAGTCCTATATCCATTTTGAGTTTATTTTTGTTTGTGGTATAAGTTGGTGGTCTAGTTTCATTTTTTTGCATGTATCTGTCCAATTTTCCCAACACCATTTATTGAAGAGACTATCTTGACTCCATTGTATGTTCATGCCTCCTTTGTCAAATGTTAACTGAGCATAGTGGTTTCGGTCAATATCTGGATTCTCTATTCTGGTCCATTGGTCTCTATGCCTATTCTTGTGCCAGTACTAGACTGTTTTGAGAACAGTGGCTTTATAATACAGCTTGAAATCTGGTATTGAGATCCCACCTACTTTATTCTTCTTTCTCAGGATTGCTGTGGCTATTCAGGATCTTTTTTTGTTCTAGATGTATCTTTGGAGAGTTCTTTCTAGGTCTGCAAAATATTTTATTGGTATTTTAATGGGGAGTGCATTGAATCTATAGATTGCTTTGGGTAGTATGGACATTTTAATGATGTTGATTCTCGCAATCCATGAGCATGGTACACTTTTCCATCTGTTTATGTCTTCCTCTCTTTCTTTCTTCAGTGTCCTATAGTTTTCCCCCTATAGCTCTTTTCCTCCTTAGTTAAGTTTATTCCTAGGTATCTTAATTTTTTGGTGTGATGGTAAATAGGATTGCATTTTTAGTATCTTTTTCTATAAGTTCACTATTGGTGTATAGAAATGCCATAGATTTCTTGGCATTAATTTTGTATCCTGATACATTGCTGAATTCATTAAGTCTATTAGTTTTTTTATGGAGTCTTTTGCGTTTTTTATGTACAATATCATGTCATCTGCAAATAAGAACTTCTTTTCCGATTTGGATGCCTTTTATTTCTTGTCTAATTGCAGTGGCTCATACTTTCAGTACTATGTTGAACAGAAGTGGGCATCCCTGTCTTGTTCCTGTTGTTAAGGGAAGTGGTTTTAGTTTTTGTCTATTGAGTATGATGTTATCTGTGGGTTTATCATATATGGCTTTTATGATGTGGAGGTATGATCCTTCTATTCCCACCTTGTTGAGAGTTTTTATCAAGAAAGGGTGTTGGATTTTGTCAAATGCTTTTTCTGCATCAATAGTTATGACTGTGATTTTTATCTGTTTGTGTATGTGATATATGACATTTATTGATTTGTGGACACTGTACCATCCTTGCATTCCTGGGATAAATCCTACTTGGTCATGGTATATGATCTTTCTGATGTACTGCTGGATCTGATTTGCTAGAATTTCGTTGAAGATTTTGACATCTATGTTCATGAGGGATATTGGTCTGTAATTCTCTTTCATTTTGTTGTCTATCTGGTTTTGGTATTAGGGTGATGCTGGTGCATAGAAGGAGCTTGGAAGTGTTGCTTCTTCTTGAATTTTTTGGAATAGTCTGAGGTGGATAGGTTTTAATTCTTCCTTGAATGTTTGGTAAAACTCCCCTGTGAAGCCGTCTGGCCCCGGGTTTTTGTTTGCTGGAAGCTTTTGAATACTGCTTCAATTTCGTCCCTAGTTATTGGCCTACTGAGATGTTTAGATTCTTCCTGATTGAGTTTTGGAAGGTTATATTTTTCTAGGAATATGTCCAGTTCCTCCAGGTTGTCCAGTTTGTTGGAATAAATTGTTCATAGTATTTTTTAACTGGGGTCTGTTGTTATTTCACCTCTTTCATTTCTGATTTTGTTTATTTAGATATTCTCTCTCTGCTTCTTGGCGAGCCTGGCTAGAGGTTCTTCAATCCTGTTTATCCTTTCAAAGAACCAGCTCTTGGTTTTGTTGATCTTTAGTATTGTTTCTTTGTTCTTTATGTCATTTATCTCTGCTCTTTACTATTTCCTTCCTTCTGCTTACACTGGGCTTTTCTTGTTGCTCTCTTTCGAACTCTTTGAGTTGTAGGGTTAGGTAATTTATTACCATTGTCTCTTGTTTTTTGCAATAAGTTTATAGAGCTATGAACTTCCCTCTCAAGACTGCTTTCACTGTGTTCCATAGATTTTGGATTGTTGTATTTTCATTGTCCTTTGTTGCTATGGCATTTTTTATTTCTCCCTTGATCTCTCTGGTTGTTTAATAGCATGCTATTTAATCTCCATGTGTTTGATTTCTTTGGATTGTTTTTATTGTAGTTGATATCCAGTTTTAAGTCATTGTGATCTGAAAAGATGCTTGATATGATTTCTATCTTCTTGAATTTAAAGAGATTTTGCCTATGATACAACATATGGTTTATCTTTGAAAATAACCCAAGTGCACTTGAGAAGAATGTATTCTGTGGCTTTGGGGTGAAATGTTCTGAAGGTGTCAATTTCATCTGGTCTAGTGAGTCATTTAGGATTGATGTTTCTTTACTGACTTTTTTGTTTAGAGGATATGTCCAATGGTAATAGTGGGGCATTAAAGTCTCCTACTATGATTGTATTGCTGTCAATTTCTCCCTTGATAGCCTCCAGGAGTTATTTTTATATATTTGGGTGTTCCTGTATTGGGTATACCAGAGTTATTTCTTCTTGTTGGATTGCTCCCTTTAGTATTATGAAGTGGCCTTCCTTATCTCTTATGTCCTTCACTTTGAAACTTAATTTGTCAGATATAAGTATTGCTACTCCAGCTCTTTCTTCATTTCCATTTGTGTGGAAAATATTTTTCCACCGCTTCACCCTCAGTGTGTATGTGTCTTTTTTTCTAAGGTGCATTTCCTGTAGACAACAGATATATGGGTCATGTTTTCTTATCCAATCCGTTACCCTATGTCTTTTGATGTGGGCATTTAATCCATTTATATTTAAAGTTATTATTGAAAGGTACCTATTTGTTGACAAAAAAGGTATTTATGTTCCTTCTTTGCTTCCTATTTCTTTCTTTTCTTTTCTTTTTTTTACAGCAGACCCTTTAGCATTTCTTGCATTGCTGGTTTGGTGGTAATAAATTCCCTTAGTCCTTTTTTGTCTGTGAAGCTCCTGATTTCACTTTCAGTTTTGATTGATAGCCTTGCTGGGTACCGTATTCTTGGATTCAGACCCTTCCTTTGCATGACTTTGTATATTTCATCCCATTCCCTTCTGGCCTGATGAGTTTCTGTTGAGAAATCATTCACTAGTGTGATAGGGGTTCCTTTGTAGGTGACTTTCTGTCTCTCTCTGGCCACTTTTAAGATTCTTACTTTGTCACTGGTATTTGCCAATTTAATTATAATATGCCTTGGCGTTGGTCTTCTGGAATTCATTTTGCTTGGGGCTCTGTAAGCTTCTTGGATTTGTGTGGGTGTTTTCTTCCCTATATCAGGGAAATTTTCTGTCATTATTTCTTCAAACAGGTTTTCTATTCCTTGCTCAGTTTCTTCTTCTTCTGGAACCCCTATTATATGCGGATGTTGTTTTGTTCTGTGTTGTCCCAAAATTCCCTTAGGCTGTCCTCCTGCTTTTTAATTTTTTTTTCTAGAAGCTGCTCTACTTGGATATTTTTTCCTACCTTGTCTTCTAGCTCACTGATGTGGTCCTCTGCATCTTCTAGTCTACTCTTGATGCTTTCTATTGAATTTTTTACAGCAGTGATGTCATTTTTTATTTCATCTTGGTTCTTCTTCCTTTCCTCTTGGTTTTTACTCATATTGTCGAATTTGTCTTCCATTCTTTTCAGAAAATGGTCACCTTATGACCATTTCTCTGAATTCTTCCTCTGGCAGGTTGCTTGTCTCCATTTCATTTACTTTCTTTTCTGGTAATGCCTACTTTTCTTTCATATGTCGGTTATTTCTTTGTCTGCCCATGGTCTCTCTTCTCCGGGTGTCTGGTTATGTAGTTCTCTCTTTCCTTATCCCAGGCAAAATCCAACCTTTCCATGTGGAGTCTAGAGCTCCTCTGAAACCGGGTATTTGCACCAATTGGGGACCGATGTTCCAGGGTTTACAGATGTTCTGGGGGTACTGTAGTTGTAGATTTTCAGGCTTCCAATAACATCCACTTTTCCCTTCAAGATGGCGCCATCTTTGCGTCCAAGCTGGTGGTTCCGGAAGAAAACCCAGCAGCAGTGTGGGCTCTTGGTCAGAAGAGCCCTGTTCAGCAGTCCCCCTCCTTCTCCTGGAGTACAGCTGTCCCTTAAGTCGCCAACAAACACTCCCAGAGAGACCCTCAGCTGTTCTTTCTGCCTGTTCAGGGACAAGGCTCAGAACATGTCCCTCTATTCCACCGCCATTTTTTTCCCCAGATATTCTTGAGATTCTTAGTTTTTAATCTTTAAAATGGGAAGTGTGGGAGAGTTTGATGGTGACTTTAATTGCTGCAGACTAGTGGTCATCAAAATGCCTGTAGGGAAGGATTAGTGTGTGTTTGTTTTTTATATAGTTTGTTTAATTTCCAAAGTATTGTGGACTAATCTTCTTGTAAAATACGATGGAAGTAAGTCTTCCTATTCTTGTCACAGGCAAGTAATAAAAATTGGCATCCATACTTGGAGTAGCACTACATAGCATTTGCTTTGCTTCTTGTTTATTTGAACCAGGTGTTTTACATACATTGCCTAATTGTTGTACTGCACATTTAATCCTATGACATAAAGTAAATTTTTCTAGTTTTCCTGTTCAGTTTTTGAAATTTTTTGAAATATACAATACTTATATTGTCACTGATTTTTAGAGAGGGAAGAAAGGATAGGGAGAGAGAGAGAAAAAAATCAACATTGATTGCCTGCCTCCTGCATAATCCCTGCTCAGGATCAAGCCTGCAAACCAAGCATGTGACCTATGACCAGGAATCAAACCATTGACCTCCTGGTGCAAAGGTTGATGCTCAACCACTCAGCCACACTGGCTAGGTTCCCTTTTCATTTTTTTTTAAAACACTTGGCCTAATATAAAGTTCAAGGCCAGTGTAGGGAATTTCTTTTAGATTCTTTAAAAGTTTTATTACAGATAATTAGTTGAGAGAAAATTAAAAGATTTCTTAAAGCTTTGCTTTATTCCAAAATGTCTTATGACATTTAGTCTTCTTCATTCTTTTCAGAATATAGATACCAGAGGATTAAGTCCTACAGTAAAAATATTCTAATAGAAGAAACATTCCCTACCAAAAAAATTTAACTCATAATATCTAAGTAAAGAACAAATTTTTCCAAGCACTTCTCTTGAAACCTGTGTTGAAATGCTATTGACCTTACAGTACAGGAACACACTTCTCCTTTAAGATGTAGATTTTAATGGTGAAGACAATTATTGAATACTAAAGGCTTGATGCATGAAATTCATGCAAGGGGCTTGGCCCTCACAGAGTGCAGTTGGGGGCAATTGGGCCAACAGGCAGAGGTGGTTAAGGGCGATCAGGCAGGAGGCAGGCAAGTGGTCAGGAGCCAGCTGTCCCAGATTGGGCCAGCAGAGAAGGGCAGTTGAAGGCAATCAGGCCAGCAGGGGAGGGCACTTGGGGGTGATTGGGCCAACAGGCAGACAAGTGATCCGGATCCAGCTGTCCTGGATTGTAAGAGGGATGTCCCCCAAGGAGTCCCAGATTACAGGAGGGTGCAGACCAGGCTGAGGGACTCCCCATGCACAAATTTCATGTACTAGGCCTCTAGTTTATACTAATAAAAGGGTTATATGCTAACTAGACCAGATGTCTTCTGGACAAAGCCACAATGGCTGCAAGGGCCAAAGGCCAGTGGCACAGAAGAGGCGACAGCCATTCTTCTACAGAGGCAGCACTGAGAGAGGCAGTGGTGCCACAGTCCTGGAGCCTCTGCAGAGCCCCTCCCCCAGCTGGCCTGGCCCCAGATCACCTCGCCCTTCCCCGTCTCCCCACCCTCCCCCCCGACCCCCTGCCCACAAGTGGTCAGGGGACGGGGCCAGCACTAAGAAGTGAGGGCCAAGGGCAGTGTAACACATCCAGAGGCAATGATTGCAGTTTGTTACATTATTACTGATGTTTTGTTTGATGATTTAGTTCAGTGGTGGCCTCAGATTTTTCCACTGTAGCTTTCCACCTTTATAATTAACTAAAAGTCCGATGTACAAAATTCGTGCAAGGAGCTCGGCCATTGCAGCTACGGCAGCTTGCCTTGGCCCTCCTAGCCTTGGCAGAGGAGCAAGCAGTTAGGGGCAGTCAGGCCAGTGGGGAACAAGCAGTTAGGGGGCAATCAGGCTGGCAAGGGAGGGTAGTATGAGGACATATCTGTAAAGAAGTTTTTTTATGTAATAAAGTTGGTATCAATGTAAGCTAGATATTACAGCTTTAGAATGTTATAGGTAATCCTCATGGCAATCACAAAGGAAATGAGAAAAGAATCACTTAAAAAAAACAAAATCAACCAAATACATAAATGGAAAATTTCCCATGTTCATGGATTGGAAGACTTAATATTGTCAAGATGTCATTACTACCCAAAGCAATCTGTAGATTCAGTAGATTATCAAAACTCTAATGATAATTTTTTGCAGAAGTAAAAAAATTTATCCAAAAATCATGTGGAATCTCAAAGGACTCCTGATGGACAAAACAATCTTGAACAAAATTGGATATCATACACTTCCTGATTTCAGAACTTAATACAGAGCTGCAATAATCAAACAGTGTGATTATGGCAAAAAGATAGATATAGAACAATGGAATAAAATACACAGCTCAGAAATAAATCTTTATTTCAAATGTTTTTCGACAAGAGTGCCAAGGTCATTCAGTGGGTAAAAAGGACAGTCTTTTCAACAAATGGTGATGAAAGAACTAGATGTCCACATGTAAATGAGTGAAGTTGGACCCTACCTAACACCATATGTGAAATTTAACTCAAAATGGACAAAGTACTTAAACATAAGAGCTAAAACTATAAAATCCTTAGAAGAAAACTTAGGGGACAGTTTTATGACATTGCATTTGGCAATGTGTTCTTGGATATGACACCAAGGCAACAAAAAAATAAAGGTTAATAGGCTTCATCAAAATAAAAAACTTCAAAAGATAATATCAACAGGGTGAAAAGCAAACCACAGAATGAGATAAAATATTTGCAAATCGTAATATATAAGGTGTCCCAAAAACTGTATATATACACTTTGAATAATTAAAAAGGCAGTGTTTTTTTTAATATATTTCATTTTCAAAATTGAGCTATCAGCTGTTAAAAAGTAGAAATTACTCCTATAACTCAACAACAAAAAACATGATTTAAAAGACTAGAATAGACATTCAGGCAATAAGTACATGAAAAAACGCTCAATATCACTAATCACTAAAATGCAAATCAAAACCACAATGAGATATCATCTCTCCTCACACCATTAAAATGGTAACTACCAAAAGTACATAAATTAAAAATTGTCAGCAAGGACATGGAGAAACTAGAACCCTTGTGTACTGTTGGTGGGATTGTAAAATGCCGAATCACTATAGAAAATGGTATCACAGTTCTTCAAAAATATAAAATAGAACAACCAATATGATTAAGCAATCCCACTTCTGAGCATATACCCAAAAGAACTGAAAGCAGGGATTTGAACCGGTATTTGTACACCCATTTTATAGCAGCATTATTCACAGTAACCAGAGGTAGAAGCAACCCATGTGTCCATCCATCGACAAATGAGTGGGTAAAATAGTGTTTAAACACACAACAGAATATTTTTCAGCCTTGGAAAAAAAAAAAGGAAAACCTGATACAGCTACAATATGGATGAACATTGAGGACATTATGAGATGTTAAATAAGCCAAACACAAATGAAATATGTTGTATGACTCCACTTATATGAGGTATCAAGAATAGTCAAAGTCATACAGACATAAATGGTGGTTGCCAGGAGCTGGGCGGAGAGGTGCCTGGGGACTTGTTTGATGGGTACAGAGTTTCAGGGCAAGTTCTGGAGATGGGTGGTGGTGATAGCTGTAGAGCAATGTGAATGTACTGAAGTCCTAGAACTATCCACTTTAAATGGTTTAAGTGGAAAATTTTATGTTTTGTATATTTTACCACAATTTATTTTAAAAATAGATTTTTAAATGAGAGGGATACATGTAAATCCTCACTGGTAATTAGGCAATCAAGTAACAACTAACTGTTCAGGTAATGTTGTGCTAATGGGTTAATTCACTTTTAATGTTCAACTACTTGCTCTCAAAATGAAATGTTTAAATACATAAAATATCCATCTATTAAATTTTCAAAGCACATGTTTTTATTTATAATCAATTTATTCACTGACTAGTGTGTTCATTTTATTTGGGAATTGGAATATGGAAAAAATATTTTTAAATAGTTGTATTTTTAATCTATTTGCATATTACCATCATAATTAAGATCTCTGCTGCATTCTAAAATAAAAGCACATTAATTGTAGATTTTAAATCAACAGTACAAAAAGAAACCTTTGTCTTTAATTATCTAGTTTTTGTCCCTTTAAATTTGTGTAAAGAAATTCTAGTGAAAAAGGAACTTACCAGAGAACAGTGATTGGTCCTTGGAATTATATCATCTTTTCAGAAGGAATCAGTGTAGACACCTGAAATGTTATCAAACTTTAGTCAGTTTAAACATTTGCTCTGACTTGTTTTTTTCTTTTGTATCAGCACTTTCCCATAGCAATTCCAAGTAAAAGGCAGTCTTTAAGATTGAAAGTGTTTTCCTTTGAGTTTTATTTAACACATAAATATCCACTCTTAGACAACAGTGTTTCCTGACATTTCCTTTCATGATGTTATGATGACAGTTACAGAACTAGTAGTCATGAGACCTATTACTTGTGATAAGAACAGTGATCAGATCCAGTAAAAGAAAGCAAAGTTTGCAGCTTTTTTGTTTCTTTGGAGAAAAGATTGAGTCATTTTGAGACTGAACTTTGATGATACATAAGGTGAACTTAGGTCTCAGTGGCAGTTTAAGCATATTTAAAACATTCTCTTAAGATTTTAACATATTGCTCAATCTACTGTGAAACAAAATAAGTGTATTTTGTATTGTTTGGATATTTTCTCTTAATCCTTTTTTTAATACTGTCACTTAAGAAGCATTAATATCTACATTTTTATTTTTATTTTTATTTTTGTAACTCTAGCCACTAGGATTCTAACATCTAGATAAGGTCCAAGGTTTTTGGAGGGTCCTTTCTAAGGCACATGAAACAGATTGGCAAAATGTAAAGCAGAATTTAGCTATTTCTTTCTTTTTAACTGAATTTATTTCAGATTAGGTAAAGTTAATCACTGGTATCTCAGTTGAGTTATTCTTGTATTATGCTGGGATCTGTGGTTTTCCAAATAGCAAAGTCACACTGGAATACCAAATGAACATGGGAGTACCAGTCAGTAATCAAGGCTGAAGTCAATTAGGCAGGTTCTAGAAATATAGACAAAACATTTCCATAAATGTTACGGTTAACACCGTATTCATGCTCCTGGGTAATTTTTCAGATTATTAACACTGACTGCTCTCAAATGCATCATACTCTCAAAACAGCCATTGGGGGCTAGACTGGTAAAATTGCTGCCAGGTTAGTAGAATTTATCTGTAAGGAAATATATATTTTCAAATTCAATATCTGATTCTCCTTCATATGCCAATTATTTAATAGCCAAGGAATGTTTTCCCATGTGAATATTAACCCAGAGATAACTATCATTTCCCAAAAATGTACAAAGTGAAAGGAAAACAAACAACTTAGAACCCTACCCCTTTGGAGCAGTGATCAGCTGGCTGTCAGCTTTCACTTGGTGCCAGAGGTCCATTGAGGAGCTGGCGTCACAGAGCCATTGAGGGCAGAAGTCAGCTTGGAACATAGGTGTCAACACTTTGGATAAGTTTCTTCTTTTGTTTCTGTTTGAAAATTAAACCGAGTCCAGCCGTTTTTTAAAAAGTAAAGCCTTTTCTATTGTCAACACTTATGGTTACTGATAATTACTTAACAGCTAAAATCAATGGAAAAATAATAAATGTCAGAGAGCTGACATGGGCAGCACAATTAATCGCACACTCACACCATACAGGCCCAGCAGGCTTGAGAGGGTGACCTATCTTGAGTAAAGCCACAAGGAATTTCCATTCACCCGTTAAACAAATATTTATTGAGTATTTAGTATGTGCCAAGTTTCATATTTCTTGCTGCTAACAGCACTCTGACTTTTCAGGTCATTTATTTTAAGAAGGGAAAATACAGATTGCTATTTTTAAACCCAAATACTTCAACAAGAGAACTGACTTTTATTGTTGTAATAAATTTGAGAGATATTTGAAAAAGTTAAGTGATAAAGAAACTTTTCTTTAAGATAAGTCTGGTAATAGTAAACCCAAGTAGTAATCAATAGACAACATTTGACTGATTCATTGTAATAAGTAATATCTTTTTCTAGTAAATGAATACTTAGAGTGATAGTTGGAATAGTTTGTTAGGTGGTTGATAAAAACTTAGTCAAGACTTTTTTTATTCCCTTTGTTAATATATGATCCCAAATTGAAATTGAATAATTGTCCATGAAACAAATTAACTTCTACCTTTAAGTGTGAGGATGCTGCCCATGAAACAAGTCAATCTTACCAGAAATAGTTGCCATATTTGCTTTGCAAGAGATGGGGGGAGAGGATGATGAATACTAGTCGGGTTTGGAGGTAGAAGGATGAGCTGTGAGCTTAAGTACACGTGCAGGAGTGGGCCTGCAGGAATGAAGCTTTCTCACAGATGCTGCCTGAACGTGGGTCTGGGTATGGTAGAGGGGCTCATCAGTGCCTGAAACAAAGACTAAAGATGGGACAGAAACCAAGATGGCAGCATAGGTGAACACCTAGACTGCTGCCACGCAGCACAACAATTTCAAAACTACAACTAAAAGACAGAACAGACATCATCCAGAACCACAGGAAAGCTGGCTGAGTGGAAATTCTACAATTAGAAGGAAAGAGAAGGGCTCACAGACACTCAGAAGAGCTGCAAAAAGCTGAGATACGGAGACACGCGCATGAAGAGAGCAGGTGGCAGAGTGCCTGGCTGGCTTCCTCTCACGAGAAGGAGACGGAGACTCCCGACTACACTGAACCCCTTATCCTACTGCACTGAACCCCAGTTCCGGGTGAGACTCATACAGGGGGAGTCTGGGCTGTCGTAAAAAGGGAGGAGTGCACGGAAATTTGGGGGAACCGTGAAAGGGCAGAGATCTGGGGCGTGCACACCACTGCATACAGAGAGAATGGACTGCTAATTATGCTGCTGGCTTTCTCTAGTGAGCAGGAGACAGAGCCTCCCAACTGCACTGAACTCCACTTCTGACTTCACTGAACCCCCGTTTAGGGCAAGACCCTGGGGGCCCAGACTCATATGGGTCCCAGAGCACAAGGGAACCGGAAAGGCAGAGGTCTAGAGGCACATGCACATGTGCACAGAGCGGGCTGCAGCGACACTTGAGACACGGGCCACGTAGGGTGGGACTGACTGGAAGCCAAGGCTGTCTGCTCAGCCCAGAGACTCTACCCCATCCAAGACAGAAGTTCCCAACTGCACTGAAATCCAGGTCAGACTGCATTGAACCCCAGTTTCAGGTGAGACCCTGGGGATCCAGACTCACATAGGTCCCCATGGTGCACAGAAAGGCAGAGATCTGGAGGTGCAAATGCCTGCATACAGAGAGGGCTGCAGTCATTACCAAGGGACACTGATTCCAGGGGCTGACGGCAAGGCAAGGCTGTCTGCTCAGCCCTGAGACTCCACCCCATCCAAGCTTAGCACAGAGGTGTTTTCAGTCTTGCAAGTCTTAAGGGAGGGTCCAGCACAGAAGTTCTCCCAGCATTGATACAACTGATCCGTTGACACAAACAATTGGCTTGGAGGTCAGTTCCCCCCAGTGATATCAGCAACAATCAAGACTTAACTACAACAAGGCTGTATACACAGTCCACAAAAGGGTGCACCAAGAGAGTCCACCTCAGGTAACTGAGGAGGCGGAGCTACTGGGCCATATAGGACACATAGCACACAACGCTACTCTACCAACTCAGCTAAAATGCGGAGACAAAGGAACAGATCGCAAAACGAAAGAAAGAGAGGAAAACAAACGACTGGATATAGAGTCCAAAACCACAGTTATAAAGTTTTTCAAGAATTTCCTAGAAAAAAAAAAGGATAAATTTAGCAAGATCCAAGAAGAGATGAAAAAAGACCAACTAGAAATGAAACATACACTGACTGAAATAAAAAATATTATACAGAGACCTAACAGCAGACTAGAAGAACGCAAGAATCAAGTCAAATATTTGAAATACAAAGAAGCAGAAAACACTGAACTGGAAAAGAAAAAAGAATCCAAAAATGTGAAGTAATGTAAGGAGCCTCTGGAACAACTTCAAGCATACCAACATAAGAATTATGGGGGTGCCAGAAGAAGACAGAGCAAGATACTGAAAACCTATTTCAAGAAATAGTGACTGGAAACTTCCCACACCTGGTGAAAGAAATAGACTTACAAGACCAGGAAGAACACAGAACCCCAAACAAAAGGAATCCAAAGAGGACCACACCAAGACACATCATAATTAAAATAACAAGAGCAAAAGACAAAGAGAGAATATTAAAAGCAGCAAGAGAAAAACAGTTTGTTACCTACAAGGGAGCACCCATATGATTGTCAGGTGATTTCTCAACAGAAACGATGCAGGCCAGACGGGAGTGGCAAGAAATATTCCAAGTGATCAATAGCAAGAATCTACAATCAAGATTACTCTACCCAGCAAAGCTATCATTCAGAATTGAAGGGCAGATAAAGAGCTTCATAGATAAGAAAATGCTAAAGGAGTTCATCACCACCAAACCAGTATTATATGAAATGCTGAAAAGTACTCTTTAAGAATAGGAAGAAGAAAAAGTTAAAAATTATGAACAACAAATACATATCTATCAACAAGTGAATCTAAAAATCAAGTGAATAAAAAATGTGATGAACAGCATAAACTGGTGAATATAATCAGGGTCATAGAAAGGGAATGAACTGACAATTCTCAGGGGAAAGGGGTGAAGAAGGTATAGGGAGAGACTGGACAAAAATCATACATCTATGGATGAGGACAATGGGGGAGGTAAGGACAGAGGGTGGGGTGGGAGCTGGGTGGAGGGAAGCTATGGGGAGAAAAAAGAGGAACAATTGTAATCTGAACAATAAAGATTTATTAAACGACATTTTAATTAGCCTGGATTAGTGTGACCTTTATGGCAAGAAAACCTTACGAATACCTTGTATTGTTTTGACCATTTTTACAAGTCTTACACTTTTTTTTTTTCTGCCAAGAAAGGGTGGTTCTGACCATAATCTTGAGAAAACACTATAGTTTAATCAATCTAATCTTACTTAGAGTTAACTTTTTTATACTAGTATTGGGGCAAAGACTAAATAATTGGTTTTATGGAAGTAAGGCATATTATCCTCCATCTGGGTCTCCAACATAATAGTATACTTTCCTTTTACTTCTTTTGTATTAGGATTTTTTAATGAGGTCATTGCCTTATAATTCTTGTTTTTCTATTATTACTGTCATTGATTTTACAGACTTGTTCCCTTTCTGCCTTTTCCACCAGTTTACTACAGTGTCCCCAACAGTTCCTGAATTCTTGAAAACTCCTACTACGGATCAGCCCCCCACAAAGTCCACAGCTCCTGTGCTCCCCTCAAACACTGTGTCCTCAGCAAAGCCTGGCCCAACACTGGTAAAGGTGGGTACCCCACATACAAACAGGTTTGAGTATCTTGTGACTCTTGTCTGTAGTCCCACACATGGAAGACAAAGGCATGTGTCCACATCACTCAGCCTGAAGCCTTGAAAACAAAAGCATGGGAGGACTTGCTAGACTAGGCTTTAATATTTGAAACTACCATCTTCAATACACGACCTATTATTCTACAGTCACAGAACAGCACAAAATGTGTGTATAAACTACTGGAGGCACAAGGAAGGGTATAGGAGTCATTCTGTCAGCAGTGCCCAGTCCTGCTCCCACCCGGGCCATCAGGATGGAACCAGGGACACAGGGTAGATGGAGGTGCTTTCACATAGCACGCAAGTGCCGAATCTCACAAACAGATCTTTAATGGTAACATGATTCTGGACTTTCTAAACAAGGTTAAACTCAGTGGTATTCCAGATATATTACAGGGTAAAGGTTTAAAGAAGTAAGCAGTTTTTTGATTTGGCAGATTTGGCCAGATGAAGCTTGGTTTGTTCTTCAGATAAGCTACAGATTTGTGGCACTGTTCCCTAGTGTTTTACTTGGTCAAAATAATTCAGAATAAGTCCCAAAGAATATTAAAATGTGTGCTGTATAGTACATTTTTCAAGTGTTTTGAAGTGTACTTAGAACTGCTAAATAAAGTAGGGATAGCGGATAACCTGCAGAATAGTTTAATCATTCCAATGTGGCTTTTGCCAAAACTAGCAGAACACAGATCTCAAACTAAAAAAGGACATTAGGGAGCCAGCTAACCCTCTCACCACCTTTCAGATGAAGAGATTGAGGCCCAAAGAAGTGAAGTGACCAGGCTAGGAAGGACGCAGTCTCCCAAGTTCCAGGCCAGCCCTCTCTCTCTGCCTTCTCAGTTAACCCACTGAGGGACTCTTCAAAGTCAGCTCCATGTCCCCAGGACCTGTCCTTGACAGGAGGTTCTCTTTCTACTCCTGGCTCTCCTTGTCAATGTGGCTGAGTCTATGTGGCTTCAAGGGTATACAGCAATATATTTCACCATCTACCATTGCTGAGTATTGGAGCCAGAAATTCCAGAGGGTGCCAAATGGCAACTGCTTCAATAAAATCAGCTCTTACCTCCTCCCACATTCCTAAGCATGTACCAGAATGGCACAAAGAGCATTTGAATGCCAACCCATCTTTCCCTACAAAGACCGAGAATTTGCTCTCTGCCTCTCCTACTCTTCCAAGTTCTGCTCTTCACTATGTCTGCCTTTAAGGAGGGCCTTGGTTCTGCATCAGTAGGCATTGTGTAAGAATGTGAGGTTCAGGAGTTGGGAAGGTAACCCTAGGACTCTGCCAGTGGAAGAAAGGACGGTACATATTAGGAAACAGACTGCAATTGTTTGGCTTTTTCTATGAGGAAAGCTTTTTCCCATCCTCACTTCCTGAGAGACGAGACATGTTCCAGCTAATAGGTAAATAGGTAATAGCAGATTTGGTCTGAGGAACACTGGTTCTTGTGTTTGTGTCCCCTCCCTTGTCAACAGGTAGCTTCCTGGTCACAGTCGTGTCAGTATTTTACCATTACCTAACAGTTATAGTCACATCTCCAAAACCCAGACCCCATTCATTGTTATGCTCAGTTTGAAAAAACTTGAAATAAAATGTATTATTGATAAAAACATAAGTACATGACAGTGAACTGATTAATATTGTGAGATTACAGGAGGATATTTAAAGGGCAAGGATAATTTCTGACATTGTGATGTGTAGTAAGTACCTGATAATTCAAGTGATGTCTAATTGCATACACATTCATCATGAAATTATTTAGCAAATACTTACCTAGCACTTTTTATGTGCTAGGCACTGCTCTGGGTATAGAGTCAACGAAGCAGTGAAAGAAACAGGGCAAAGCACCCCACCTTGATTAGGACTGGGAGGTAAACGGCAAAAGAGAGAGGGCTGGCGGTGAAGATAAAGTGAGGACTGGAGCTGCCAAGCAGACAAGGAGAGACGTTTCTATTCCAAATAGCATGCTTGGGCAAGATCTAAAAGAGGTGAGGGAGTTGCCATGAGGATATCTGTGGGCAAAAAGTAAAAATAGCGATGGTTTCTAGTCTGTAAATATGGTGATTTTTCTTTTTAATTTCCTAACTCAAATATGAACACATATAAAATGATCACACCTATAGCCATATTTAATGTAGTACTTCTCAAAAGTCTTCTGAGTATTTTACCTAAGGAACCTTAGGAATAATTTCTTATACCTTATTGTTTTGTTGGTGGACCTTTTTTTTCAAACAAAGTTATAATATGAATACTGAAAAGTAGAAAGTGATCTGATAACTTACGAATGGAGGAGAAAGAAAACTCAGGAGTCATTTGAATCTTAATCATAAGATGGGGTGTCACATACCATTTTCAAAATAAAAATGTATATTTTTTTAATTTAAGCACATATTTACATTGCTCAGTATTTTTTGTGTACTTTCCATAGAAATGCATAGACTTTATTCCACTTGATTCTCATTACAAGCATTTTTCTGTTTTTGCATATTCTCCATTGATTTTTTTATATATTTTTATTAATTTCAGAAAGGAAGGGAGAAAGAGAGAAACTTAAATGATGAGAGAGAATCATTGATTGGTTGCCTCCTAATAAATCCTACTGGGGATTAAGCCCACAACCCAGGCATGTGCACTGACTGGAAATCAAACCGTGACCTCCTGGTTCAATCACTGAGCCATGCTGCCAGGCTCCATTGTTTTTTGTTTTGTTTTAATCTTTATTGTTCAGATTATTACATTTGTTCCTCTTTCTCCTCCCCCAACCCCCATAGCTCCCCTCCACCTGGCTCCCACCCTACCCTCTGCCCTTATCTCCCCCCGCTTTGTCCTCATCCATAGATGTATGATTTTTGTCCAAGTCTCTCCCTGCACCCCCCTCACCTCTTTCGCCGAGAATTGTCAGTCCACCCCCTTTCTATGCCCCTGATTCTATTATATTCACCAGTTTATTCTGTTCATCAGATTTTTAATGCTCTTGATTTTTAGATTCTCTTGTTGATAGGTATGTATTTATTGTTCATAATTTTTATCTTTACCTTTTTCTTCTTCTTCCTCTTCTTAAAGAGTACCTTTCAGCATTTCATATAATACTGGTTTGGTGTTGATGAACTCCTTTAGCTTTTTCTTATCTGTGAAGCTCTTTATCTGCCCTTCAATTCTGAATGATAGCTTTGCTGGGTAATCTTGGTTGTAGATTCTTGCTATTGATCACTTGGAGTATTTCTTGTCACTCCCGTCTGGCCTGCATCGTTTCTGTTGAGAAATCAGCTGACAATCGTATGGGTGCTCCCTTGTAGGTAACAAACTGTTTTTCTCTTGCTGCTTTTAATATTCTCTTTGTCTTTTGCTCTTAGTATTTTAATTATGATGTGTCTTGGTGTGGATTCCTTTTGTTTGGGGTTCTGTGTGCTTCCTGAACTTGTAAGTCTATTTCTTTCACCAGGTGTGGGAAGTTTTCAGTCATTATTTCTTCAAATAGGTTTTTAGTATCTTGCTCTCTGTCTTCTTCTGGCACCCCCATAACTCTGATGTTGGTTGAAGTTGTCCCAGAGGCTCCTTATACTACTTCACATTTGTGGATTCTTTTTTCTTTTTGCTTTTCCAGTTAAGTTTTTTTCTGCTTCTTTGTATTTCAAATATTTGACTTGATTCTTGTGTTCTTCTAGTCTGCTGTTAGGTCTCTGTATAATATTTTTTATTTCAGTCAGTGTATGTTTAATTTCTAGTTGGTCCTTTTCATCTCCTCTTGGGTCTCGCTAAATTTATCCATCTTTTCTAGGAAATTCTTGAAAAACTTTATAACTGTGGTTTTGAACTCTATATCCAGTCATTTGTTTTCCTCTATTTCTTTCGTTTGTGATCTGTTCCTTTGTCTCCGCATTTTAGCTGAGTTGTTGAGTAGCTTTGTGTGCTAGGTGTCCTATATGGCCCAGTAGCTCCGCCTCCTCAGTTACCTGAGGTGGACTCTCTTGGTGCACCCTTTTGTGGACTGTGTATACAGCCTTCTTGTAGTTAATTATTGATTGTTGTTGGTTTCACTGAGAGGAATTGACCTCCATGCCAATTGGTTGTGAGGATCAGCTGTGTCTATGCTGGGAGAACTTCTGTGCTGGAGTCAGCCTTATGATACAAGACCTGCAAAATTGCAAAAACCTCTGTGCTGAGCTTGGATGGGGTGGAGTCTCAGGTCTGAGCAGAGACAGACTTGGCTTCCCATCAGCCCTGCCCCACGCAGTCCCTGGGTCTCAGTGTCCCTTGGTAATCGCTACATTCCTCTCTGTGCGCACATGCGTGCGTGCTCTAGACTTTTACCTTTCCGGCTCCCCTGAGTTTCTGTGTGCTCCAGGGACCCGTATAAGTCTGGGTCCCCAGGGTCTCGCCTGAAACTGGGTCTCAGTGCAGACGGAAGTGGATTTCAGTGCAGTTGGGAGGTTCTGTCTCTCTCCCGCTAGAGAAAGCCAACGGCACAATCAGCAGTCAGCCCTCTAAGTGCGCCCTCGCGCACCTCTAGACCTCTGCCTTTTCATGACTCCCCTATGTTTCTGTGCACTCGTCCCTTTTCACGACAGTCCAGACTCCCCTCTATGAATCTCTCCCAGAATTGGAGTTCAGTGCAGTGAAATATAGGGTTCAGTGCAGTGAGGAGTTTCAGTCTCCCTCCGCTAGAGGAAACCAGCCAGGCACTCCACCACGCTTCCTCTCCACGCGCATGTCTCCGTATCTCAGCTTTTTGCAGCTCTGAGTCTCCATGAGCTCCTATCTTTCCTTCTAGTTGTAGAATTTCCACTCAGTCAGCTTTCCTGTGGTTCTGGAGGATGCCCATTTTGTCTTTTAATTGTAGTTTTGTAATTGCAGTGCTAGGCAGCAGCTTAGGTGTTCACCTATGCCACCATCTTGGCTTCTCCTCCATTGTTTTCTTAATGACTATAAAATATTACATAGTTATAGTGAAATTAGAGGCCCTGTACATGAAATTCGTGCATTCAGAGGGGTCCCTCATCCCAGCCTGCGTCCTCTCACAGTCCAGGAGCCCTCAAGGGATGTCTGACTGACCACATAGGCCTGCTCCCCACAAGGGAACTGTCAGTGAGACATCCTTAGTGCTGCTGCAGAGGCAGGAAAGGCTCCAGCCACTGCCACTCTGCTCACCAGCTGTGAGCACAGCTTCTGACTGAGCAGTGCTCCCCTTGTGGGAGTGCACTGACCACCAGGGAGCAGCTCCTGTGTTGAGCATCTGCCCCTGGTGGTCAGTGTCCATCATAGCAACCAGTTGTTTTGCTGTTCAGTTGATTTGCATATTAGCCTTTTATTATATAGGATATACCTAATCTTTTTTCTGTTGTATACTTAATGTACAATGTGTTTTTCACTGGGAGATAATATATGGAAGCACTTGCCAACATGTCTACACAGAAGATTGAGAGTGACTGTTGAATATGAATGAATGATGCTAAGCTGAACATCTTGCCTGTAGTCTGAGGGAACAAGATAGCAGGAGAAATGAGTTCTTAGGAGCAACATTTCTTGATCAAGGGAATATGCGAAGGTTTTCCTAGCTCTCTAAACATATCTGGTATATTGCTTTCCACAATGGCTCAACCAGTTCTGAAGTTGCATTGCTTTTTCATTCCAAATCCTGAGGCACAGTAAAATAGATTGCATGTGGTGGCATCTCTTAAAATGTTCTTATTCCCTTTTTCTCACAAATAGCAAAGCCACCCCAAGAATTCAAATGACAAGCACCGTAGCAAAAAATGCAAAGACCCCAAACCACGGGTAAAGAAGTTAAAGTACCACCAGTACATTCCACCAGACCAGAAAGGTGAGAAGAATGAGCCACAGCTGGACTCCAACTACGCCCGCCTGCTCCAGCAGCAGCAGCTGTTCCTGCAACTACAGATCCTGAGCCAACAGCAGCAGCACTACAACTACCAGACCATCCTGCCTGCACCACTCAAGTATGGGGCTGGGGGCAGGGCTGGCTTCTAAAGTGGATTTTACTGTGGTTTTTATGAGAATCCATTAATTACTGAAGGTTAGATGTTGTGATTTATTTGTGCTTAATGACTGTTTTCATTTTATTACCATCAAAGTTTCTCATACAGTGTCTGAAGTCAGCACAGTGAGAATAGCCTGCATGCCACTTGGTTTTTACCTCCTAAGTCGGTTCTGAAATTTTAAGTTAGAAGTGACTTTTCACAATTACGCATTCAAGAAAAATTTGCCTAGTGGTAAATGCTATGAGAAAAGCATAAAAGCTGGTAAAACAGTTAAAAAGAAAAAAAAAAGCAGGACCATAAAACTTAGAGTGTTCTAAGAAAGTTTTATGAAAAAGGGAGGATGTGTATGTGGGAAAGGGCCTGAAATGGAAAGGGCCCTCTGAACAAAGGGAACTATGTAAGTGGAGGTACAGAGTGCAGTGCCTGTTTACCAAAACTCCATTATGAGAAAAATGGCCTGTTAAATAACGAGTATGATTTGTTTTTAAAGAAAGTGGAGGACAGAATTGAGTAAGCCCGATGTCTGCAGGAGCCTGAAATTGGGCCGACTCTCATCTTGATGTGATAGTTGTTTCAGAGGCTACACTAACATCATAAAGTCAACATGGAGGAAAGAATTATTTGACACCGGTACTGAAGGGAGTCTGGAAATAGGAAAACCAGTTAGAAATTTTGCAGTAAGGTAGATCTCAGAAGATGAAACAGCAATGATAATGGAAAGAAGGAACAGGATAGATGTCCCGGAAGACAGTGAATGAAAAGGCTTTGTGACCAACAACCATGGAGAAGAAACATGTTTCCACAGTTTGAGCCCAATTGGGAGGGATAGAGGGAAGTTTCTGTGATTGAATCCATAGCAAGACATCCATGGCTTATTTTAATTATATAATAAAAGAAATTTCCAGTTACGCATCCTAAAATGCTTTTTCTAGGAAACAGGTAAAAATGCGCAAAGCCCCCAATCTTTACTTTGTTCACTTTAGGACAGTGGTTCTCAACCTTTCTAATGCCACAACCCTTTAATATAGTTCTTCATGTTGTAGTGACCCCAACTATAAAATTATTTTTGTTGCTACTTCATAACTGTAATTTTGCTACTGTTAATGAATCATAATGTAAATATCTGTGTTTTCCGATGGTCTTAGGCGACCCTGATAGCGGTTCTCATCCTGTGGGTCGCGACGGCTAGCAGGGTCGCCTAAGAGCATCAGAAAACACAGATATTTACATTACGATTCATTAACAGTAGCAAAACAGTTATGAAGTAGCAACAAAAATAATTTTATGGTTGGGGGTCACCACAACATGAGGAACTGTATGAAAGGGTCACGGCATTTTTAGAAAGGTTGAGAATCACTGCCTTTTTCATAAAACTTTCTTACACCACTCCAAGTTTTATGGTCCTGCTTTTTTATATATATATTCAACTTGGAAAAGAAACTCTAGAAAAAGATCAAATCTCATACAAGGAAAAATTATTGTCTGATTCAAGCCCCTCAACTTGTAATCACATGATCTGGAGACATTGGACTTGTGTTCTACAGGAGGCTAAGCATTCCTCCCCGGGGAGTGGAAAACAAGACCCACTAAGGAGCTTCTCTGTAAGAAAGACCTCTGCATATGCTAATGATTATCATTTCACTGTTTTCTTGCAAAAACCAAATATGTCAAAAAAGGTTAGACTAGTTAGTTATTCAGACTTGACTTTGTGAAGCACTGAAATTTACATCAGGGCACGGAGATGAAGGAGGGAAGAATCTTGTAGAGTGTTATTATTTTAAGAGCGAGCAAGCCTGAGACAGCTGTTGACATTGGCAGGGAACCAGGAAGGCCAAGAGCTGAAAGAGCATCAGAAACGAGCGGCTCCACTTGGCTGCTCTGTCTACATTGGAGGTATCCTCACTGCCTCCATCCTCCTTGGGCTCCATAATAGTAACAGCAACAATGGCTCACCTGTGTGTGCTCCTGACGATGCCCCAAGCAGTGTGCTCAGCACTTCACATCATCATCATCCACATGGTTACTCTATGAGAACTGGTATTATTGATTCCATTCCCAGGCGAGGAAACTGGTCAGCTGAAACCCCATACAAGGATTTTTTATGCTGTCTATGAAATAGTCTTTTCTGTAATGAAAGGTATTGGCTGCATGGGACTGGCTTTGAAGATGAGAAGAAAACTTCTGAGGAGTGGGCTTCCGAATTCTACAGTTCTTTGTTTTCCCAAGGCTTCCAGTCCTCGGTCCTCCGCCAACATTCCCACCACTGCAGTGACCAAGCCAAGCCATCCAAGGAAAACCACACTGGAAGACCCAGGGACCAGGAGGAGGCAAGACCATGATTCTTCAGTACTGTTTCACCACACAAAGACTGAACACCAGTTCTATTTAGCTTCCAAGTCCTAGAAATGGAGCTGACTTTAACACATTTTTTACCAAAACTCCATTATGAGAAACTAAATGTGGACGTCCTGCAGTATCTGCAGTAGTGGGATTTTCTGGATAACACAGCCTTTGGTACCATGGAAGGAGTAAGAGCATGAAGTGTAATCCCCCACACTGGCTGAAGGTTCCTGAAAGGTCATGCCATCTCTCCCAACTTCAGGTTTCTCATCCACACAGTGATCACATTCATGATCCCCCAACCCCCACTGTTTTCCTCTTGATTAGGGGAAAAAACAGGTTAATTTATTTCCACTACTTTAAAGATTGAATTAAACACTGAACTGTTCATCATAGTAACCAGGAGTATTGTAGAATCTCAACCAAAAAGAGCACGAATAGACCAATTCACTGAAATTATGTATTCTCGAGATGATCTCATTCACAAGGGACCAAAAAGTTGGTTGAGGGGAAGCTTACATTTTTATTTAATAAAGCATATACATAAATACAATACATAGACAAGTATGCAGCATAGCCATGATATTAAAATTTCATAAGGAGAGCGATAAAGAAAAAGTTTCTAAAAAGGCTCCTTACAGGAACAATATTGAATACTAGAGGCCCGGTGCACAAAATCATACCTGGGTGCAGTCTCTAGGCCTGGCCAGCATTCGAAGTGTGAGCGTCTGATGTGGAAGGCCAGGTCCCAGCAGACCTCTGGGCCCTGGACAGCACTGGGGTTCTGGGGCCCCATGCACGCCCTCCACCTGAGACACTATGCCCAAGTCCCCACATGAGATGGAGTGAGTGCAGCCAGATGCTGCAGGACAGGGTACAGTGTGGGCCTCTGTGCCACCCACCGGCACCACCTAGAAGCCGGGCAGGCAGCATGCTCTCCCGACTGGCTTCGCAGACCATTTCCTGCACAAACCCATGGGGAGCCTGACCGGACCCTGTGGTCCCAGCAGCTGTGGCCTGGCTTACCTGGAAGATGCTGCACGGGTACCAGGTGGGCTCTTCACAGGCGCCCGGAACCTGAGCACAGGGGCTTCCCCAGTGCACAAGCCCTGGCGCCCTGGATAGGGTAGCAGGGGAATGAGAGAGAGCTCAGTGGACACTACACATTCTCACCGCACATTCATCCCCATCACACCTGCCCCCAGGTAGCCGGTGAAAAGTTGCAGCATGTCACCAATGCCCACAGTGTTCCGTGCCCGCCCCCCCCCACCCCACCCCCGTCAGTGCAAGTCATAGCAAACAGTCCAACTCCTAGTCAAGGGGACAATTTGCATATTAGGCTTTCATTATATAGGATAAGGTTGAGAAACTAATTTAAATAAAATGTTTTCATAATTCAAAATAAGATTTAAAAGTTGAATTTTTAGAAAGGAGAATAACAGAAAATATTTGTCATTTCATCCAAACTTCAAGAAACTTCATTTCAAATATTTCAAGTATTTAACTTTAACAAAACATAAAGCAGGTTAAAAAAGACTCAAGTGAATGTAAAGAGTGAATTAGCTGTTGACAAGGCCAGAATTGGCTTCAAACATAGGCTTTCGAAATCTCAGTTGAGAAAGGTCATCCAACTGTGGACCCCAACCCATTCTCGTCATCACCTCAGAGCCCACTTTCAGAATGTGGAATTCAGAGTCTCACTGGTGCCATTATCACGGCTTACATGATGGTAAAGCCTTGGCCTCAATGGAGTCGACTGCACGGTATCAGCCACCCTGTCACCTCTTCTTTAATAGGTGTCAGCCACAAGAGAAGGAAATGCCATTGTTTGCATTTTAATGCCAGGAGTAGCACAGTAAAAAGAAGTCAGTGGGGGGCCTCAGTTTGGTGCAGACAGGCTTTTAGGGAAATTAGTACAAAAGCACCTAACTTTGGAACTTGACAACTGATTAACCAACATTTATCAATAAACATTTAAAATGAAGTATATCTTACATACAGAAAGTCCATAAATTGTAAGTGAAACAATTTTGCCAAATTAAGCATGCCCATATTACCACCTGCATCAAGAAGTAGAACATGCCCTGGCCATTTTGGCTCAGTGGATAGAATGTCGATTTGTAGACTGAAGGGACCTGGGTTTGATTCCGGTCAAGGGCACATGTCCGGGTTGTGGGCTCAATCCCCAGTAGGGGGCATGCAAGAGGTAGCAGATCAGTGATTCTCTCTCATCATTGATGTTTCTCTTCCTCTCCCTTCCTCTCTGAAATCAATAAGAATATATTTTTTAAAAAAACAAATGACATTGTACAAATTATTTAAGTTAAAAAAGAAGAAGTAGAACATTATCATTAGCCTGGCCAAGTAGCTTGGTTGGTTGGAGCATTGTCCTGATATACCAAGGTTGCAGGTTTGATTCTCAGTCCAGACTCATAAAATAATCAACGAATAAATGCATACATAGGTAGAACAGCAGATCAATGTTTCTTTTTCCCTATCTCTCTTTCTCTCTAAAATTAAATTAAAACTTTTAAAAAAGAAAGGCAACATTATCAGTCCCTCTCTCAGTGACTATCCTGACTTCTATTTTGTAGATCAGTTTTGCCTGCTTTTGAACATTATATAGTGCATACCTATAGGACACATGTGTGTCTGGCTTCTTTTCTCAACATTATGTTTGTGAGATGCATCTTCAGTGGTGCAAATAGTTCATTTTTATTGCTGACTAGTGTGCTGTAATTTATCTATCCATCATACTCTTGATGGATAGGGTTGCTCCCAATTGAGGCTGATATGAAAAATGACATAGCCGAAACCGGTTTGGCTCAGTGGATAGAGCGTTGGTCTGCAGACTGAAGGGTCCCAGGTTGGATTCTGGTCAAGGGCATGTACTTGGATTGCGGGCACATCCCAGTAGGGGTGTGCAGGAGGCAGCTGATCAATGTCTCTCTCTCATCGATGTTTTTAGCTCTCTGTCCCTCTCTCTTCATCTCTGTAAAAAATCAATAAAAAATATATTAAAAAAGAAAAAGAAAAATGACATAATAAATATCCTAGCCTGCACCTTTGGCTGACAAATGTATGTCTTTGTCAGGTGTCTATCAGGAATGGAATGGATCAGAGGATAGGCATGGATGTTTTGAGTAGATACTATGAAATAGTTCTCCAGAGTGGTTGTTCCAGTGCATAGTTCTGGCAATTGTGTATGGAAGAGTCCTGACTGTTCCAAGTAGTTGGTATTGGCAGTGTTGGTCTAGCAGCAATCCTTCTGGATGTGCAGTGTTGTTCTATTGTGCATTTTATTTGCATTTTCCTCCTACCTGTTGAGGTTAAGGTCTTGTTCACATGTTTATTGATCATTTGGGTATACCTTCTTATGATATGCTTACCCAGGATTTTCCCATTGGGTTTTCTGTCATTTTCTTACTGATTTGCAAGACTCTTAGTATATGGTAGACATGAGGCCTTTGTCAGAAAAAAAAATTACAAATATTTCTTCAGTGGCTTTGGCTTGTCTTTTCACCCTCTTCATTTAGTGCTTTTTGTGTCCTGTTTAAGAAATATTTTCTATCCAAAGGCCATGAAGATATTATCTTAGTTTTCTTTTCTTTTCTTTTTTTTTTAATATATTTTATTGATCTTTCACAGAGAGGAAGGGAGTGGGATAGAAAGCCAGAAACATCGATGAGAGAGAGACATGGATCAGCCGCCTCCTGCACACCCCACACTGGAGATGTGCCCGCAAGCAAGGCACATGCCCCCAACCGGAATCGAACCCGGGACCCTTCAGTCCGCAGGCCGATGCCCCATCCACTGAGCCAAACCAGTCTCGGCTCTTAGTTTTCTTTTAAAAGCTTTTTCAAAATTCACAATAGGGATTTTGTTGTTTTTATTAATCCTTGCCTAAGGATATTTTTCCATTTAATTTTTTTTAGAGAGTAGAAGTGGGAGAGAGAAAAACATTGATAAGTTGCCTTCGCACACCCCAGACCGGGGCTGGAAATTGAGCCTCAAACCCAGAATCCTTCACTCCACTGGCCAACACTCTTTCCACTGAGCCAAACTGAGTAGGGCCACATTTAGGTTTTTGAAGATGATGTGAGCAGTATTTTTTCCTGTCTGACTATTCAGTGTGTACCATTTAATAGAACTACAGTGGGTGTCACCTTTGTGATAACTCAAGGGCCGATGTATATGAGGGTTCCGTTTCTGCATTTTTCTGATCTTGATGTGTCTGTGGTTTTGTCCTTGCACCAGCACCACACAATGTGAGTAAACTGGCTTTGTAGTAACTATCGGTATCTGATGGTATGGCTCTCCCAGCTTTGCTTTTCTTCTTTAGAGCTGCCATGACCATTCTTTGTGCTTTGCATTTCCATATAAAGGTTAGAATCACTTTCTAAATCTCTACAAAGCAAGCAAAACCTTCAGGAATTTTTATTCGGACCTGATTTGATCTACATCTTTACCATATTGAGTCCCTCCAATTCATGACCATGGCATTTTTCTCCTCCTCACTTAATAGTCAAATTTTTAGCAGAAGTAATGTCAAATCCAGAAATTATCTATATATATAAAAGGCTAAGTGACTGACCATGTGATTGACTGACCAGCTGGTACATATGACACACACTGGCTATTTAAAAATAAATGTTGACTTGTGCATGCACAATACATATAAAGCTCTCACTGGCACTAATCATACACACGTGTTTCGATCTATCATTGTTGATCATGAATTTGGTTGTTTTGTTGACATTCTGAAGCTGAAAGAAAGCTGCATCATCAACAGAATATATCTGAAGACCAACTATTGGCAAAACATACCTCTGAAGCCTAAAGAAGCCAGCGTCATTGACAAAATGTATCTGAAGACCAACTATTGATATTATGTACCTCTGAAGCTGAAAGAAAGTGATTCCATCAATTCAATGGATGATGCCAAAAAGGAAAATTTTTCCATCAAATTTCTTAATAATATTACTCCTTCGGGAATGCCATGTCATAAATTAAAATTTAAAGTAGGTGCAATCATCATGCTACTAAGAAATCTTAATAAGTGAGGTCTTTGTAATGGTACTAGATTTATTATCACAAGATTGCGACCTAACATAAGTATTAATAGGATCTGCAGAAGGTGAGATTGTCCTGATTCCAAGAATTGATTTGTCCCCGTCTGATACTGGCCTCCCATTTAAATTAATTTGAGTTTCCCATGATGCCAGCATTTGCAATGACTATTAATAAATCACAAAGACAAACTCTAGACAGAGAAGCAATATTCCTAACTGAATCTGTTTTCAAACATGGTCAGTTATATGTTGCTTTCTCTTGAGTTTGAAGAGCGTGTGATGTTAAATTTTTAAATACTTCATCACAAGGGAAATTAGTCAAGCACTCTGAAAGTGTTTTTACTCTTAATGTGATATACAGGTATTAGAATAAGTTTAATCAATTTATCAGTCATTGTTTTTATCCATGTTTTTATATCACGTTTTTGTTTTTATATCTGTTTTTGTTATATCATGTTATTAATTTATATATTTTCATATAAATCTTACTAATTTTCTTTCATCTCTGACACTTCTATTATAGAGAAAGGGCAAATAGCGATATTAAAATATTTCTTCTAATTAATTTCCTTTCACTGTGCATGAATCTGTGCACCAGGCCACTAGTTTTATTATAAACTCTAATTTTCTTTTTGTTTTGAAGGCCACTCAATGACAAAAATAACAACAGTGGCAATTCAGCTTTGAACAATACCACACCTAACACACCAAGACAGAATGCATCTGCTCCTGTGAGGAAGCCAGGACCTCTGCCTCCCAGCTTGGATGACTTAAAGGTGATTAAGTCTAAGTAGAGTCTATTCACCCATTACACCACAGAAGTGTAAATGATTTGCCAGATTTGTCTAGCAGTAGTTTTCAGTATACACTGAGTGGCCAGATTATGATGATCTCTGAATGTATAATAATCTGGCCACTCAGTGTATATAATAAAAGGCTAATATGTAAATTGTCCCCTCGACCAGGATTTCAACCAGCAGGCAGGCCAGCCAAATGCCCATGTCCCCTTCCCCTGGTCAGGCTAGCCAGACCCCACCCATGCACGAATTCATGCACTAGGCCTCTAATACACACACACACACACACACACACTCTCTCTCTCTCACTGAGTGGCCAAATTATTATGCGTTCAGAGATCATAATAATCTCGCTACTCTGTATACATTCAACTTTATCAACAATATGATAACCCTTATACTTCCCCTTCATGTCCATTAAGTTTATATTACAATGTTATTACAATGACAAGTAATAACTCTCATTTATTGAGCATATGCTTTGTATCAGCACCATATCTGTTCTGATTCTAGAGGCAAATTTTTTCCTTCCCTGCTCATTGCCAAGTTTAGGAGAAGCAGGGAAATGTAACAGTTAAGAATGTGATCTCCAGGGCAGCCTTTCGGGTTTCTTCCCTAGCTCAGCCTTCTGTTATTTGTGGTAGCTTACACAATGATTCAACCTCTCTTTCCTCATCTTTAAAATGGAAACAATAATACCAACACCTCATTTGAAGATTAATTGAAAGAATAAACAATTTCTAACAGTGTCTGGCACATAGTAGTTATTCAATGGCTGTTACCATTTCTGGTAGTAAATCATTTGACAGAAATCCTTATTTATTACACTGGCCTTCCGAATTCTTCAGAGCTGTAATGTGAAATGGCCCCACTTGCAGCTGTGCAATAATATGGAATTGTCCTGGCCACAAAAGTGTCCTATAGACTTGTCAGAAAGCTATACCAGACAAAGAGAGCTGATGTGTTTGTTCTTCCAGGTATCAGAACTGAAAACAGAACTGAAGCTAAGAGGTCTTCCAGTGTCGGGCACCAAACCAAACCTTATCGAACGCCTGAAACCCTACCAAGAGATGAACAGCAACGGCGCTGCTGCTGACGGCATCATGGCAGTGTCAACATCCACCGTCGTCACCAGTAGCCCAGAAGTCACCATGGCCGTGCCAGTCACTACCCTGCATAACTGTGTGACGAGCTCGAGCTCCCCTCTCAAGGCAGAACTGGCCCCTGCTGGAACCAGCAATGTGATCCATGTGGAAAATGTTAATTCGCCTCTGCCAATCTCACCGTCTCCCTCCGAACAGTCCAGTCTCAGCACCGAGGACACAAACATGGTCGACACTTTCACTGAGATTATGACCATGATGTCTCCATCCCAGTTCTTGTGTTCGTCTCCTTTGAGAGTGACCAGTAACGAAGACAGCCTGAGTCCTACCAGCAGCACTCTGTCCACTCTGGAACTGGACGCAGCTGAGAAGGATCGTAAGCTTCAGGAGAAAGAGAAGCAGATCGAAGAGCTAAAGAGGAAACTGGAACAAGAGCAAAAGCTCGTGGAAGTTCTGAAAATGCAACTGGAGGTTGAGAAACGAGGGCAGCAGCGGCGGCCACTGGACCCCCAGCCCAGCGCCCCTGCTCATTCTGTCAGCCAGTCAGAGCAGAAACAGGGCAGTGTGGGCTCCTCCGTCAAAGATGAGACCTCACTCACTGACTGCTCCAGCCCCAGGCAGCCTGTCCCGGGAGCCAGCCATTCTGTGGAGCAGCCTGTTTCTGTGGGTGGCCAGACCCTTGTCGCCAAAAAGGCTGTAGTGATCAAGCAAGAGGTCCCTGTGGCCAAGGCAGAGCAGCCGAGCATGGTCCCACAGTTTTACGTGAGTTCTCAGGGACAGCCGCCACCTGCTGTTGTGGCTCAGCCCCAGGCTTTGCTGACCACACAGACTGCTCAGTTGCTGCTGCCAGTGTCCATCCAGGGCTCCAGTGTCACCTCCGTGCTCCCCATGGGCAGCCTCAAACTCCAGGTGTGAAGTTTGTCTTCTAACTACTTGCCTCGCAGCCCACATGGAATGAACACTCAGGACAAATACCTGAGCTTTTTCATAGATGCATCCAAATCAGGCTTCAAAGAAGCAGAAAACTGTTGGTGGGGGTGTGGTAGGGAGACATTCAAAATTTGAACATCAGCACTCTCTTTAGGTAGTAAAAACTGGGGGTACTTTTCTATTTCTGTTACCTTTTACCTTTAATGAACACATTATCATACATATTGTTCTTACATACCTATGACATTATCGTGATAACTTTTTATGCACAAGGCACAGCCTCAAGTATTTTTAAATAGCTTACTTCATTTACTCCTTCCTTACCCCAGAAAATCCAAGTGATAAACCCCATTTCTAGATAAGGAAACTGAGACGCTTGAGGTTTGGCAAGTTGCCCAAGGACAGAACTAGTGTTTAAACCTCAGCCTTTTGACTCTTATGTCCACTCTGATATTCTGCCTCTCACATGTCCCTGAAAGGCACCATCGATGTGAAGGTGCCTGCACTAAGGAAAAGGCCACCACCAGAGGTAGAATGACTAGTATAATTTCCTTTTATGCCCACGTAACCTGTGCATTGGCCTTACGTTGTTTTTATGTAACTGTAGGCCACATGCAGTGCTCCTCAGCCTTGACCACCCAGATATCCTGAGCAAAGGTGACCCACAGGCCCTTGGCATTTGCGAAAATCCTAATTCCCATTTCATTTTTAGAGTCTGTGAAATGGAAAGTTGCTCTTTAATGTAGTTTTCCTAAACCTTTCTGTCCAAATCTTCCCTGAGGATTGACATTTAGGCGAAGAGCCTCATTTCCTTCTGGGCTTGTGTGTGCCAGCACGTGGCTGACTATCCTCAGAGAGTGGACTCATTGCAGCTTAATCACAAGGGATTTAGGCTCTTAGGCTTCACAATTTCCCTACAGCTCTTAAAATTATTGCAACACCTGACCTATTAGGGGTAGAGCCGCTACAGGTTCTTATTTCCGTTTTCTATTCTCACAAAATTTTCAAATGAACTTAAGGAATAATCAGAACATGAAAATAACTGGTCTGGTGTTTAACTGTATGGTTTAGAATTGTTAAGGCTCAAATTGAGGTACCAATGAATTGAAGGTGTATCTGTAAACAGTTTATCTTATTTCATTTTAGATAAGATCCCCCAAATGAACAGTTATCTCACACCTAACTCTTGATTCTAACTTTGATTTTGACAATTAAATTGATTTATTTTTCTTGATTGATTTTGCCTCCTAGACCCCACCACAAGCAGGAGTCCAGACTCAGCCTCAGATAGCAACCACCGCCTTGTCCTCGGGCTTGGCACAGACTGGGCCTCAGCAACCAGGCGCGTTCACACCGCACGTGCTCAGTCAGCCGCAAGTCAGAAAGGTTGGTGAACACTAAAGGGTGACAGACGGGGCTGACTGGTCCCTCATCTGCTCGACCACTCAGCATCTTCACAAGAGCCTCCTCCGGGGAGCTCCTTTTGTTCTTCCTACGATCCATCTCCCATCATGGGAGCCTCAGGTCAGATGCCATTTGTCTGCAGATTATCCAAGTATTTGGGAGAGTTCTTTATTACTAAAAGATAGCCTGCCTTAACAGTTCAACTTCTTTTCTAAGTAAAAGTTTCAAAGGTATTTTTTCAATCTTTATATGTAGAATCTTCTTGGGTTTAAATTTTTCTTAAATAGGGGAAAGTGCTGTTCCCTGGGAAGAGATACTTAAAGATGAAAAAAACACTTCCTGAAATGTATCTCTTGAGTGAGAGGTTTCTGTATTTTGAGCTTGCCATCTCATGCATTCAGAACCATATAGCCTGGGTCTTGGCTGTAATTTTGGTTCAGCTACATGATGGGCCTTGAGCACAGTTCACTGTCTTTCTCTGAGTTTCAGTTTTCTCATGTATAAAAGTATGGTGTTGATCTAGGGCTCACTGTCCTCTAAAGGAGTTCCACCTAAAAATTCTGTTGTTAAATAGCCCCAATAGTTACCAGACTTCCCATCATCCAGTAGGTGGAGCTGTGTGCACATCTCCTTGCCAGAAAAATCCCAAGGCCTCAAAAGGTCTTCTTCCTATTCCAAACCTTGAGAATTAGTATTAGTCCCAGAATTTTCATCTTTAACATAACAGAACCTAGATAACTAGACAGACCTGTCGATATGCCCCAGGGTGGGGTGAGCTGTCTGGGCTGAGAGCTTGAGGGACAGGGAGAAAAGACCTCTCGGTTCAGAACAGGCACATTAACACACATGTTCTCTTTTGGACTCTCCTCTGAAAAATGTGAAGTTCTAGCTGCGTATTACTTATTTGGGGCTAAAAATGACATATTAGTGTAGTGATAAGCTTAGTGAATGTCCAAATGTTGAGACAGTTTTCTTTGTTTTAGGGGTAAAGAAAAACATTATCTAGACAGGATAAATAAGGGCTTATTCACTGAATCTCAAAATATTAGAATTAGGAATGATTACTCCCAATTTAAAGGAAAAAGTTTTTGTGTGTGTTTTACCAAATATTGGGAAATTCAACCTTTTAAAATAGGCATTGACAGGGAAATTGTACTGTTTAGAGGAATATAAACACACACACACCTACTTTCATGTTTAAGAAATACTTAATATATATTTACAATAAAAATACAGGGAATAAGTTTTTCTCTCTCTGAATATGAGTGGCATAAAGTATATTAAACATTTTATGAGCAAATCAGTTCTGTGAAATACAGTTAAATATCAGTAGTGTGGCCATACATTTGTAAAAGGCCTTAAAAGCTTTGGCTCTTAAAAGGGACTAAACAGAACACTTTGCAGTTAGTTCCACAGGAAGAAATCTCACCTCTGCCCAATGGATCAGACAGCTTCTCAGAAAGAGGCAGATTTTAAATGGGGCTTTGCAAGGACTTGGAGAAATTTCCAAGCAACTGGAAAACAGCATGGTCACAGTATGTGTAGCCTTTCAGGTAGCATGGAAAAGGGCCAGGTAGTGAGAAGGTTTGCATGCCAGCCAAAGGTTAGCTTTTACCCTAAGAAAGAGGAGCTGGTGAATGGCAGAGTTCCATCAGGTGTGTGCTAAGACTGTATTGTGGTGGAGGGTTGACAGGCAGGGGGCATGGCCTGGTTGCTAGGGCAGGATTCCAGTGGCAGATAATAAGGACCTGGATTAGGACAGCAAAGAACAGAGGCCTGATACAAGGGTCATTTCTAAGAAATGTGAGCTCTGAGGAGAGGAGGCAGAGTACACTGGTGGCTCTATTTACTAAAGTTTAAAGAAATATGAAGGCAAACAGCAATTTACTTTCCCTCAGAGGGTAGGGATGGAGGAAAGAAGGGAAAAGTTTAGTTTGGAATATATTACATTTGAGATGTCCAAATTTATGTTTGTAAATGTGTCTTTGGCACTTGGGAGCAAGGTTGGAAGGGAGAGGTGGGCTTGGGATCACTGGCTTCATCGTAAACAGTAGAGCCAGGAGAATAGATGTGATCAACCTAGTGAGGAATATAAGAATTCAGCTGTCATTTAGTAGGGGCTCAATCACAAGGAACAACAACAGCCTATAGTTCTTGGAATCAAGAGTCTAGGTCAGTGGTCGGCAAACTCATTAGCAACAGAGTGGCAAACTGTACTACGGAAATTATGCTGAGAAAATATTGTTTTCCCAAAAAACACTGTCATGCTGCCATCAAAGACAAGCAAAGGGACCACGGTGGCAAACCATGCCTATGGGCCAAATCCAGCCCTGCCTGTTTTTGTAGATGAAGTTGTACTGGTATCGCACACAGACACACACTTATTTGCATGTTGTCCAGGCCACTTCGGTGCTACAGCAGCAGAGAGGAGCAGTCACCATGGAGACAGCACAGCCCACAAACCCTCAACTGTATATCCTGTGGCCCTTGGCATAAAAAGTTAACCAACCTGTTTTAAAACATGGTTTTCTTTAGTAGGAAGGGCAAACTGATGGGAAAATACTTATTCATTACAGGTTTTCACAAGCTCAGCATCCAATACGGTTCTTTCATATCAGAGACCACCCATTCCAACCATCCAGCAGCCCTTTGTTAACAAGACGTCCAGCAGCGTTCTCCAGTCCAGAAGTGCACCCCTTCCATCCCTGCAAAACGGACCGAGCCCTCCCAGCAAGGTAAGCCTACGGCCACTGCTACAATGACACACTTACTGGTTACAGGCCGTCCCAGAGCCCAGAGCTTTAGGCTGGGAATGACTGAAGATCAGTATTTATGGGGAAATAGCTGAAAATATCACAGTGAAAACAGCCTCACAGTAGGTCTTCAGTCAGAAGCCTCAGGGGCATGAGGAATCTTCTTGCCCAGAGCTGACATATGCTCCTCCTCTGTGTGCCACAGCCGAGCTCGCCCCCGCCACCCCAGCAGTTTGTCGTCCAGCACTCTCTGTTTGGGAGCCCAGTCCCCAAGACGAAAGACCCTCCCCGCTACGAGGAGGCCATCAAACAGACACGCAGTACTCAGTCCTCTCTTCCAGAGGTAAGTAAGGGCAGTGGTGTCTATGTCATCTGTTATCCTCAAATTGAATCCCTTTTGTAAGGTGGACTTGCCCCAGTAGATACGAAGTTCATGGCTAGGAGCCTTTTTTGCAATTAAATGTTGTTTAAATCACATTATCCTTTTCTATAAAAACCCCAACATCCAAGGAAGTTTCAGCAGTTGTGTAACCTGCAATTACTTGGAAATTCGGGGTTTGTCTTTTTTTTAACATACATATACGTATTTTAATTAAATCTTTATTGTTAAGATTATTACATTTGTTTCTCTTTTCTTCCCTCCATAGCTCCCCTCTACCCTTATCTCCTCCCACATTGACCTCATCCATAGGTGTATGATTTTTGTCCTGTCTCCCTGCACCCCTTTCCCCTGAGAATTCTCAGTCCACTCCCTTTCTATGTTCCTGATCTATTATATTCACCAGTTTATTCTGTTCATCAGATTTTTAATTCACTTAATTTTTAGATTCCCTTGTTGATAGATATGTATTTGTTGTTCATAATTTTTTCCTTTACCTTTTTCTTCTTCCTCTTCTTGAAGAGTACCTTTCAGCATTTCATATAATACTGGTTTGGTGTTGATGAACTCCTTTAGCTTTTTCTTATCTGTGAAGCTCTTTATCTGCCCTTCAATTCTGAATGATAGCTTTGCTGGATAGAGTAATCTTGGTGTTGTAGGTTCTTGCTATTCATCACTTGGAATATTTCTTGCCACTCCTGTCTGGCCTGCATAGTTTCTGTTGAGAAATCAGCTGACAATTGTATGGGTACTCCCTTATAGGTAATGAACTGTTTTTCTCTTGCTGCTTTTAATATTCTCTCTTTGTCTTTTGCTCTTGGTATTTTAATTACAATGTGTCTTGGTGTGGTTCTCTTTGGATTCCTTTTGTTTGGGGTTCTGTGTTCTTCCTGGACTTGTAAGTCAATTTCTTTCACCAGGTGTGGGAAGTTTTCAGTCATTATTTCTTCAAATAGGTTTTCAGTATCTTGCTCTCTTTCTTCTTCTGGTACCCCATAATTCTGATGTTGGTACGCTTAAAGTTGTCCCAGAGGCTCCTTACATTATCTTCACATTTTTGGATTCTTTTTTCTTCTTGCTTTTCCAGTTGAGTGTTTTCTGCTTTTTTTTTTTTAATGTATTTTATTGATTTTTTTTAAAGAGAGGAAGGGAGAAGGATGGAGAGTTAGAAACATCGATGAGAGAGAAACATTGATTAGCTGCCTCCTGCACACCCTCTACTGGGGATGTGCCCACAACCAAAGTACCTGCCCTTGACCAGAATCGAACGTAGGACCCTTCAGTCCACAGGCCGATGCTCTATCCATTGAGCCAAACCAGTTTTGGCAGTTTTCTGCTTCTTTATATTTCAAATTTTTGACTTGATTCGTGCAATCCTCTAGTCTGCTGTTAGGTCTCTGTATGATATTTTTTATTTCAGTCAGTGTATGTTTAATCTCTAGTTGGTCCTTTTTCATCTCCTCTTGAGTCTCGCTAAATTTATCCATCTTTTCTAGGAAATTCTTGAAAAACCTTATAAGCATTGTTTTAAACTCTATATCCAGTCATTTGTTTTTCTCCATTTCTTTTGCTTGTGGTCTGTTCCTTTGTCCCCACATTTTCATTATGCCAGGAAAACTTCTGGAATCAGCCTTATGATACAAGACTTGAAGAACTGCAAAAGCCTCTCTATTGAGCTTGGGTGGGGTGGAGTCTCAGGGCTTAGTGGACTGCCTTGACTTTTAGTCAGCCCCACCCTACACAGCCCCCGAGTCTCACATGTCTCTCGGTAATTGCTGGAGCCGTCCCTTTGCGCACACATGTGGTGCCTCTAGACAGCTGCCTTTCTGGTTCCTGTGCGTTCCCGGACCATATGAGTCTGGGTCCCCAGGGTCCCGCCCGAAAACTGGGATTCATTGGAGTTAGAAATGGTGCAGTCTGGAGGCTCTGTCTCCCACCCACAAGCCAGCGGCACAATCAGCAGTCCACCTTCTGCATGCAGCAGTGTGTGTGCCCCTAGACTTCTGCCCTTTCGAGGCTCCCCTAACTTTCCTGTGGTTCTGGATGCTGTCCATTCTTTTAGTTGTAGTTTTGAAATTGTTGTGCTAGGCAGCAGTTTAGTTACTCACCTATGCTGCTATATTGGATTCTCTCTGGGGTTTGTCTTTTAACTTCTCCTTGGCACCGAGGGATGGGATGTGTTAAGGTAGATGTGATTGTTACACGGGTCCCTCTTTTCTTTTTCCTAAATAAGATCCTCCTCTAAGGGAGACAGACATGTTGATAGATTTTTCTTCGTTTTCCATAACTAAGTCAGCTGTGACCATGTCTCCTAATTCTCTTAGATTCAGAGATATGTCAATGTGTCAGAGGTTTGGAAACAATCTGATGTCAGTTTTTTCCTGTGTTCCTGAAGAGCTTATTACTAATGTTTCACTAAACATTTATGTTTTACTCACATCTAGTCTCTTGAAAAATCTTTGCATAACTTGTTTTCTGATTATAAAAAAAAATAAAGAAAATCACCAATGGTCCTACCACCCAGAATCCTTTTATTAATATTCTGCTGTATATAATCCATTTTTATGTTTATAAAATCTTTAAAATATATTTTAAATGACTCAGTCTTTTAAATGAATATTTATTGAACAGATATATATAGTACTCACTTTGTTGTAATTTTTTTTTTTTTTAGTGGATATACCTTTTTTTTATTTCCATCCTCCTGAACCCTTTCTATTTACAACCACCAGCTTGTTCTTTATATCTACAAGTCTGTTTCTGGGGGTTTTCTTCATTTATATTGGTTTGTTTATATTCCACATATAAGTGGGATCATACAGTAATTGATTTCTGGAAGGAGGGAGGAGGGAGAGGAAAGGACCTATCTTCACAAAGAACACACAATGTCAGGTACAAAAATCTCTACGGATTAGAAAGGAAATTTCATTTTTTCATTCATATTGATATGCACTATGATATTACTTTCAGGTATGCAACATACTTTTACACATTTTTATAACTGACAAATTGATCACCACAAGAATAGCAGTTTTGCAACTTATTTTATACATTAGAATCAAAGGACAAGAATTAAGGTGGGTTATCTGAAATCCACTGTTGGTAGATTAAGCACATAGAAACCGTATGCAAGGAACAAGGTAACAATGAGGGATTCCATGGTCTTGTGCCAGTGGTTGTGTCTTTAGGAGGAAAAGAAAATTGCTTGATCTGTTATCTTAGATGCATAAAAACAATGGACAGGGCTCACTCAAGGTAAGCATTGACCTTTGCTATCAACTGGCTATGAATCAAGTCACATTCCTGGGCTGAACAAACTGCATGGAGGCTAGTTGCTAGGGAGAGGAAGCCAGGCATTGCTACATGACATCATTACCCAGACAGTCAGATGCATATTAGCCTTTTATATATTCAGATTGTTAAAGGATATAGGAAATAAATGGATCAGTATGTTTACAGAGGTTTTATATTTTACCAGAGGTCCATGGCATGGATTCATGCACGTTGAAAGGAAATTAAATATTTTAGAAACCGGGGAGGGACCGTGGGAGGGCTCCAGGCATGCCCAGCCCATCTTGCCTAGCCCCGATCAGCTGGACCTCAGCAGCAAGCTAACCTACTGGTCAGAGGGTCTGCCCCCAAGCGGTCAGTACGCATCATAGCAACTGGTCAAACAGTCGGACACTTAGCATATTAGGCTTTTATTATATAGGATATGCAGCATTAAGTAGCCTATGAAAAATTAAGAATGTATTTTGTATAGATAACAGTTAAGTATAGCTTTTAAAAAATAAATTGTAAAGAACAGGAAAGGAGGAACAGAAAACAGGATAAATAGAAACAGTGGTTTCAGACAACATGCCACTAACCATATCAGTGATTACACAAGACACATTAGTAGAGAAAACAGTATAATTATAGAGATTATCAGAATGGGTTTAAAAAATAAAAGCAGAATCAACTATCTGCTGTGTAGTAGTTTTAAGGTATATCTACAAATTCTTAGATATTACTCCCTGGTTTGGACTTAGTGACCAGCTTCTAAGAAACAGAATTGGCAGAAGTGATGGTGTGTGACATCCTAAACAAAGTGATATAAGGCATACTCCTCCTGCCTTGCTCTCTCTTGGACTGTTGCTGGCTGTGAGGGAAAGTGAGCTGTGAGGCCCTGGGGACAGGAATTGAAATGCCCCCACCCCTGCCCCTGTCGGCAACCAGCACCAGCCTGCCAGTCATGTAGCAAACCACCTTTACAAGAGCATTCTCCAACTCATACGACCTAAACAATCCAATAAAAATAATGGGCAAGGGACCTAAATAGACACTTTTCAAAAGAGGACATAAAGAAGGCCACAAGATACATGAAAATATGCTCAAAGTCACTAATTATCCAAGAGATACAAATCAAAACAACAATGTGGTACCATCTCACATCTGTCAGAATGGCTATCATCAACAAATACACAAGTGCTGGCAAGGATGTAGAGAAAAAGGAACCCTCTTGCACTGCTGATGGGAATGCAGACTGGTGCAACCACTGTGGAAAACAGTATGGAGTCTCCTCAAAAAATTAAAAAATGGCCGAAACCGGTTTGGCTCAGTGGATAGAGCGTCGGCCTGCGGACTGAAAGGTCCCAGGTTCGATTCTGGTGAAGGGCATGTACATTGGTTGCGGGCACATTCCCAGTAGGGGGCGTGCAGGAGGCGGCTGATCAATGTCTCTCTCATCAATGTTTCTAACTTTCTATCCCTCTGCCTTCCTCTCTGAAAAATCAATAAAATATTTTTTTTTTAATTAAAAATGGAACTTCCATTTGACCCAGTAATCCCACTTCTAGGAATAAATCCAAAGAAATCAGAAACACCTGTCAGAAAGGGTGTTTCTATACACACACACACACACGTATATGTATATACACACATACTATACATGTATATACATATACACACATATACATATAGACACATACATACATGCATGTGCATATATACACACATATCCGTGTGTGTGTACGTGTGTGTGTGCGCGCACACACGCAAAGTTGGGATCTGTTTTACATTTTTAAACCAGATTTTTAAAGTACTTAAATATTATTCTATTGAATTTATGCTGTAAGTTGAGATGAGCAATCCTATCTAATAAAAGAGTGATATGCAAATTAACCATCACTCTGCTATACACACAAAACATACCCACAAGCCAGTCAGGAGTGAGTATGCAAATTAACCCCAACCAAGATGGCTATGACAACGGAGCAAATAGGAAGGAGGCCTGGGGTTCCCCAGCGATGGAAGAAGCCAAGCTTCTACACACCTTGGCAGGCCCAGGCCTCCACTCCAGGCTACAAAGTTTCAAATGTAGAAGATAAATAAATCCCAGATACCAGGGCCTCTGCTTGGGTTGCCTGGGGTTGTGGCCAACCTGCAAACCACCAAAGGCCCCTCGCCCAGGCCACAACATGCCCTAAGGGAACACCCACCTGATCCAGGACACCCTTCAGGACAAACCAGCTGGCCCCCACCCATGCACTAGGCCTCTATCCTATCTAATAAAAGAGTAATATGCAGATTGACCATCACTCCAACACACAAGGTGAACTGCCCCATGTGGACACAAGGTGGCCACCACAAGATGGCCAGCAGGCAAGGGTAGTTGGGAGGGAACAGACTTGCAAGGGATGGCAGTTGGGGGGAATCAAGCCTGCATGGGAAGGCAGGTAGGGGTGACCAGGCTGACAGAGGAGGGAAGTTGGGGGTGACCGGGCCTGCAGGGAAGGGCAGTTGGGGTTAATCAAGCCTGCAGGGGAGAGCAGTTGGGGGAGGGGGAGCAGGCCTGCAGGGGAGGGAAGTTAAGGGCAAACAGGCTGACAGGGGAGCAGATAGGCATCAACCAGCCTGGCAAGGGAATGGTTAAGGGGTGATCAGGAAGGCAGGCAGGTAAGCAGTTGGGAGCCAGCAGTTCTGGATTGTGAGATGAATGTCCGACTGCCCGTTTACAAGCATTTAGACATCCCTTGAAGGGTCCCAGATTGGAGAGGGTGCAGGCTGGGCTGAAGGAAATCCCCCTCCCACCCCCATGCACGAATTTTGTGCACTGGGCCTCTAGTAAGAATAATAAAAACTCACGCTGGCATGAAAAAAATAAAATCTCCAGCCAAGTCTGGTGATGTCTGTAACCTGACTAACATTCTTGACTACAATCTCATGAAAGACTCCAAACCAGAACTACCCATCTACACTATTCCTAAATTCTGACTCAAAAACTGTGAGATAATAATTATCTGGCATTTTAAACCATGAAGTGTTTTAGAAGTTTTATAATAAAGTAATAGATAACTAATGTGTGCATCTACAAGAAGTATACTTTAAATATAAAGACATAGGTTGAAAGTAAATGGTTGGAAAAGGATATACCATTAAAACAGTAAGCATAAGAAGTCTGAAATAGGCAAAGGATTTGAACAGACACATCACTAAAGAAAGATACACAGATGGTAGAGAAGCACATGAAAAGATGCAACATCACATCATTAGAAATACACATTAACTCCACAATGCAATACCACTATAGGCCGATTAGCTGTCTAAAATTAAAGTGACTGACTGTACCAAGTGCTGAAGAGAATAATGAAGAGCTACTGGAAATCTCATACATTGTTAGTGGAAATGTAAAATGTGCAAATCCCTTTGGAAAATAGCTATTTCTTAAAAAGTTAAACACCTACCCTATGATACAGTCATTCCACTCCTCGGTATTTACATACAAATATGGAGACTTGTACACAAATGTTCATAGCAACTTTATTTGTAGTAGCCAAAATGTAAGGAACAACCCAGATTTCTGTTTCTTACAATAAAAAGGAATGAACTATTCCTGAAGTATAATCTACAACATGGATAAACCTCAAAATCCTATTGAGTGAAAGAAGCCACTCCCTCTCCTAGTAAAAAGAGTACATACTATATGAGTCCATTTCTATAAAACTCTTCACATTTAAGTTAATCTGTAATGGGAGAAATCAAGTCATCGTCACCTAGGAATGAAGGAAGTGCTATCACAAAAAAGCATGAGGAAACTAGGAGCTATAGAATACTCAATATTTTGATTTTGCTGACAGTTTTATGGGTGTATACATATGTCAAAACTTACAGAATTGTATAATTCATATAAATGCAAGTGAGTTAAAACATTTTTTAAAATATGAAAAACCTCTCAAAATGCACTCAATATACAAGTCAGTGTAAAAGTCATCTGAGCTGGGTATTAGCCCCATTCTCGTTCTGTCAGCTAACCAGCTGTAACACATGGGTGAATGGTTTAACTTCTCAGGGGACCTCAGTGTTTTCAAAATGATCAAGTGATTGATTAGAACTAGCTGTTCTATAAGGTCCTTTGGTGCTCCCAGTTGTATGACACTTCCTGGTTTGTATGAAAGAAAGCTAATTTATATTCTCCTTGGTTGTAGATTTCCAATGCACACAGTCAGCAGATGGACGACCTCTTTGATATCCTCATTAAGAGTGGAGGTAGGTGAAAAGTCACATCAGACCCCCAATCCCTAGTCACAGGATATAAAAGTTTTCCTCTAGAGCTTCCATATTCTTCTAACTGCATTTCCTGTTTTAAAATCTGTTACATTTAGGCCTTTAATACAACTTACTTATGTATGGGGAAAAGCCATTGTTTCAGTTAAAATAACTAAGATAATGTTAGATTTACCCACAAATAGACAAACCATTTCAAAATAGCAGAGTAGACAGATATAAATTCCACATTGAAAACTTCAAAACTTGCTCCATGTGTAGTATCAGTTATTGCAATGGGATAAAAATATTCTAATTCATGAGTTAATTTTGTAACAACCAAGTCATTAGTTTAGGGTCTAATAACTTGATTAATATTCAAAGGCAATTCTAAAACACTTTCTACATATAAATGAAAATCTTCAATTTTACAATGTATCATCTCAAAAAAGGGTAAGAAATAAGAAATATAAACCACACAAAAAAATCAAGGATATCCCTGCCTCAGTTTATAAGTACTTCAAAAATTTAAAATGCTATTTTAGAATATTTTAAAGTCTTAAATTTCCCAATGAAAAGAGACTTATTCAGATTTTTAAATAATTATCAAAATTTCTCCACTCATGCCAGGTACTATTTGATTTTGTTGTTAATGATCTTGTCAGAGTGTTTGACATAACATAGAAAATTCTTGATATTTGACAACAGATCTACATGTGTGAATAGCGCCTTTTTTTTTTTTGCAAATAACTATATCGACCTTGCAAAATAATTTAAAATGATATAAGTAAACTATGGAAATCAGACAAACAGATATTCCATGCCTTAAATTTAAAATTTTAAAACTGTTTTTTGCCAATATCTGCTGAAAATACTTTTTTTAATGATTAAAAAGAATAATTTTACAGCCTAAACATAGAAATGAGTTATATTCTAAAAGGAATGATTTTTATGGCAAAGTATCTAATAGAGTATATTATTTCATCTTATTGTAAACTAATACTAGTAATAATGGGAAAGAGATTTAAGTCGTTGATTATAAGACTAGTTGCACTTATAAGTATAAATTGCAATTTCAGCTTTCAAAACAATTCTAGAGATCACTCACAGGTAATGAGAAGTGAGCTGTTCTAGAACACACAGCTGAGAGGAATTTTCAGTGTTTGTCTCTCCTTTTCACACAGCCCAGTCACTGAGTTGGAAGAGCTGTTGAGTAAAATTTTTAGTGTATTGCATATAAATAAAATCAAGTCAGATTCTCATATTTTTAAGGTATCTTTTTCACTCTCGTATATAGCTAAGCAAACACTGGTCCATTAATTTTCTACATGATCTGGCAAGGAGTAGCACATAACTAGTGCTTCTTAAGACATTTACCAAATCCTCAAGATTTTATATAAAGTGAAAAAATAAGACACATAAGGTGGCCCACCTCATCTTAAATCAGAACTTTATATAGAATGGATATGGCTAAACTAGATGCATAGTTCAACTAGAATGATAAAAAAGAACAAATATAGTTAGATCATTCCTTACCCTGAGGACCCACATTTCCACATTCACTTTAGGATAGTGTACTGCTATGATCACAGATTCGTGGTACAGAGTAAGACATGAGCCCTGTCTTAACCTACAATGCCCAAGAATGGGACCCAATGATAACATCATCCTACTCGGTGGGATATAATTGCTTTTAATGCTTACTCTTACTAAAAGGAATTGAAAGCATGTCAGAATGCTATAAATGTAAATGTTTATTTAACTAAAATGATCCATCTTCCTAAAGGTCATCAAGGGCCAATAGCATTCTCTGCCTACCTCTAAGATGGGCTATGTATCAAGTCATCACAAAATAGTAAAATAACTCAGTAATTAATAAAAATTATAAACAGCAGTAAATGTTTACTTACTGATTATTTATTTTGCACAGAAATTTCTCTCCCTATAAAGGAAGAGCCTTCTCCTATTTCCAAAATGAGACCAGTGACTGCCAGCATCACCACAATGCCAGTCAACACAGTGGTGTCCCGGCCACCGCCCCAAGTCAAAATGGCACCGCCCATATCTTTAGAACCTCTGAGTAGTTTATCTACCAGCTTGGAGAACCAACTGGAAGCCTTCTTGGATGGGACTTTACCTTCAGCCAATGAAATTACTCCACTACAAAGCAGTAGCGAGGACCGAGAGCCCTTCTCCCTGATTGAGGATCTCCAGAATGACCTGCTGAGTCATTCGAGCATGCTGGACCCTTCACACTCGCCCATGGAAACCTCCGAGGCCCAGTTTGCTGCAAGCACTCCCTGTCTGTCACTTGACCTCTCTGACTCAAACCTGGACAACATGGAGTGGTTAGACATCACCATGCCTAACACGTCATCGGGACTCACTCCCCTCAGCGCCACTACTCCAAGCATGTTCTCTGCTGACTTCTTAGACCCCCAAGACCTGCCGTTGCCATGGGACTAACATCACAGATTTCTCATCTGAGTTCACAAGGTTTAAGAAGACAATTCTAAAAGGTCAGTTTTTAGAGACATCTATAGTTGCATCATTGCAATGAAAACATGTTGTCCTACAAAAAAATGGATAGATGGTCACAGCCTGGAAACCAAGTTTGAGAATGCTTCATTGCACCCAGCAGTGAATGTCTGCAGTTTAACATAGCACAGGGCCTTCTGAAAAATCACTAGTCAATGAAGACCCATTTCTTCAGACTTCAGTAAAGAATGCCCTTTAGATAAAAACCCTAAAGAGTAATATGTGCAGGATAACGACATGCAGATTCTCTGGTAATCAACTACATTTAAACCTCTGTGGTCACTTTCAGGCCCTAAATACAAGGCAGACAGCTCCACTCAAACAAGAATGCCGATGTGAGGGAGTTGAGGGATCACCGCACCTGTATTTCTAGCGTGGCCTGAGCCAGCCCCAGACGCAGCAGGGATCAAGGGCAGCGGAGAGTACCAGCCAGTCGGCAAAGGCTTCCAGCTGAAGACTTTGGTTCCATTCATAAACCAATGTATTATTTTTGTGTTGTAGTTTATTTTGTGATTTTTGGAATCTTTAGACTTCCAAATGTAAAGGAAAGTTCTTTCACTATAACCAAACTGCAGAATACTTCATAAACAATCCCCTGTAAAAGGTCTGGGTCTATTGGTAACACTGAAAATCTGCTAGCAATCCTCTGGCTTGATTAGACTGACTTAATGTATAAATTAGACATGTATTTGTGCACTCTATGTTGGTATTTGTACAACCTAATGGGGATAAGGAAGTGGCCCTACTCCTTTTAATAAGTCACATATTTCTAGAGTACTTGAGCCACATGTATTTCTGTATTTTGAGAAATAACTTTCAGGTAACCAGACCCATCTCAAAGAACCAAGAAAAACCTTTAGTGTAAAATATCTTTCTGAACTGGTGAGTTGCAAAGCGAAGGCAGGGAAGAGTCTGTTGTTCCTGGACATTCCCACACCAGTTACAGGTGAGCCTGTCGCCGAGCTGGCTTCCGGACTTCCCCTCTGGCTGCCTCTTCTGCCGCTCATCCTGTCATTGCTTTACAGTTTTGGAACTGGATGTCATACCTGAGCTCTCGCTATCTTTTCAAGCCGAAGATTGAAAAACTGGAGGTTTTATTTGTTATTTATATAGACAAAAAGTTACCACATTTGTTGAGTAAAAATCAAATTTCTTAAGATTTTTCTAAAATGCCAACTATCACAGGATTTCTAAAATGGTTTCAAAATAGTCATTTAAGTATATGACAAAATGCATAAAACTGAAAAAAAAAACCCTGAAGTCTACCAAAAAGTATAGAGGTTTTCATTAAATAATACTCTTGTGCTCTCCACCTCACCTGTGTGAGCCCTGGGGTCAAGTTGCTCTCTGGGTCATTGGTGATTGTTCCCACAGTGACATGTAGAGGCAACCTGACCCATTATTTGGAAAGATCTTGTGAATCATTCTGGGTTTGTGTTTTGCCTAAGAGCTGATCTTATTTCAAATTTTTATTTCAGTTTGTAAATTTCACTACATGTAAGAAAAGTCCATTTTTCCAGAACTCAGTCGCCCAGGACCCTGGAGCTCTGTTAACTGGCCCTTCCCAACCTGAAGTGCTTCTGAATGGTTCCAGGCAGACGCGGTATGCTCAGTGTAGTCTGCGGTGAGTAGTTTATTAGAAATTGGTCATCCCCCCTGTGTGGGATCCAGCATGCTGCCATCCGACCAAACCCAGCAAGAGTGTCACTGTCACCATCGTGGGCACCGTGTGCACCTTCGAGTCACTCCTTTCAGAAGGGCCTGTCTCTAGGGCAGGGCTGTGGACTCAGAAAGGTACTTTCTTTGGGCAGGTCTTCGAGATGGGTTTTTGTCTGGAGCTTATCTGGTCCCTACTTGGACTCTAAGCATCATCTTTATTCAGATTTAAAAGGCTTATTAGCACCAGACATCAGTGGGACTGTAGGAGGCACCTGAACAGCTAGTGCTGCTGAGTCACTGAAGAACTTTGTGTTTCCATCTTTCTAAGCTGTGTGCATAGGTCGTTTCCTAGCCCCCTGTCAAACAGGCCACAGGAAGGCTGCTCTCCAAACACACTGCAGTGCAAAGAATGCCGCCTCATCAGCTGCTCTCTTTGGACTGTGTTGCTAATGTGCCCACTTTACATCCGTGTTCAATCCTTCATGTACCAGCATTTTGTTTAAGACAGTGGTCGACAAACTCATTAGTCAACAGAGCGGCAAACGGCGGCTCGTGAGCCACATGTGGCTCGCAAGCCACAGTTTGCGGACCACTGTTTTAAAAGGAAGAAAGGCAAGGAGTCCAGTTATTAAGTCTACCAGCCACCTACTCACATCATTCCGCTGGGCCCTCCTGGTCTGAGCAGCAAGTGGGGCATCTGTAGGATCCCAGCTACATGTTCCAGGTGAGAGGGAGGACACAGATCGTGTGCATGTGACATGACCAAAGATGATATTCTAATCAAGGCTCCTTTGCCCCAACTCACTGTACTTTGGGGTAAATGCAGTGGGAAAAGTGTGTATTAAAAAGGACTATTTGTGTTGTTTGAGGTGAGATTTGAAGCCCACGTCAGAACAGCCAGTTGTATTTTCATATGCAGATGCGTAATTTAGAGGAGGTACTGCTACAGGTACTGTTGTAGAGAATCTTGCAGGATATCCTATTGCCAAGAAAACAACTCCTAGAAACGTATTTTCTCACATCCAGTCTTATTTTCCTAAGTATTCCTGATACATAATAGTATCAAGTTACTTTTCTGATGTATATAGGTATGCAGTCATGTCATGGGGTGGGATGCACAGAGGTTATACCAAAGCTTCTTACACAGTCTTTGGAAGTCTAGAGTGTGTAGTTGTCTTGTACATTTCAGCAAAGTAAGTGCTAGAAACTTTAGGGACAGTGTTAGTGGTTCGAGTTCTAGTGCTTTTCCTGAAATGTGCAATCTACTATATAGTACTTGCCATGTATTTGTACATAGATGTATTCTGAATTCGTAGATACTATTTGTGTTCGTTTTTATGAATATTTTTATAATACTAAAGAGATCTTATTTAAATTTCCTTTTTAAAAACTGCACAGTCCTGTGACCCATGTAACTGACACTTGTAAGTGCCGTTTAAGAACAGTGGCCATGGCAGTCTGGTTTTGCCTCCAAACTGCCGCCTCTTGCAAGCAAAGTGATGGTAATAAGATAGCAACTGAGAGCTGGGTCAGGAGCATGTCACCCATTCTGTCAGCAGAGCTGACACAGGCTTCCTCACCCTCAACCCCAGATCATTCCAGGTCACACAGCTTGCTTCATCCGTTCAGAATTCCCACTGGCCAGCCACGACAGCTGACAAGACAGCTGTACCCACAAGTGATGGGACAGTCCCGCTACTGTCCGCAGACACACTGGCCGGAGGGAAGTGGTAAAGCTTTCTGGCAGCAACCAGTGCACACCACACACCATTCCCAAGGGCCGCCTGGTGGCAAGCCTACCCCAAGTTGCTATCAGATGGGGAGTGCCCAGCACCACTGGGGACTTTTAGAGAATTTTAGGGAGAATAGTTATCGGGAGTCTACCAACGGAGCAGCAAGGGTCTATTTAACCATATTGACAATAACCCTCCATTTTTCCATCCATCGTCAAAAACCATCCTGGCTATGGGCAGCAGAGCAGAATACTAAACCTTCAGGCCACAGAGTTAGCCCAGATTACCAAAAACATTAACTGGAAGGTCAGGTTTATCAAGAAATACAGCTTACCAGTGCGGTCGTGTGTGTTTGGAGAACATTCTAACTGCATTTCAGCTCATCTTTTAAAAGTGGCTTCAGTCAAAACTGGAAAATAATTCAGATATATTAATTCCTTCTCAAACTTTGGAGATCTTGCTCAGTGATCTTTGCAGGCTACATTTTTATGTGTGAAGTGACTGTCTGCATGGCAATGTATGTTCTTCCCTGCTCACCCTTCTGTCAGCATTCGAGGGAATGCTTCATTGCAAAGGGTTTCTACCGGAAATCTTTGATTTGAGGCCTGTAATTTAAAAAGCTGCACATGTTTACAAAATCGCGCTAACCCTCCACACAAACGCATTGCTCTGTGCATCGTTGTTGAAAAAAATGTCACAGTCTTGTAACAACAGGATGGCAATCTCAGATCCACAAGGTGCTGTTTGGAATCAGATAAAACTTTTCAGTGGCGATATCAACACAGTTGTGTTTAACAGAGCTTTGTGCCAACTACTAAGTCGAAGCTTTAACCAAGTTCATGAATCACCGAGACTCATAACAATTACCTCTCTATATTACGCTGTAAGAAAAGTTGCTGATTTGGTAGGAGGAAGAAGCATTTAGGAAAGGGTTTAGTATCTACCAAAAGTACTTAACCTCAAGTAACCAATAGTAATGCAAACTTGCTTTAAAGGAACCAAAGGCATTGCCAAGTATTTGCCAAAAGGAGGCACTTTTTATTTAAAACTTGAGACTAATGAGATCTCAAAAATCAGTCCCAAAAATGTATTATCCATTTAAGGTTATAATTTTCAGAGGTGTAGATATTTCTCTATTGTTTTCATGTAAAATAGTATAGATTTGTTTTATTGGTTTAGGGTAGTACATATTTAGTAGTAATACAAAGTTTTTTCCTTTCTACGTACAACTTAGTTTTCTTGCTTGCAATAGAAATGCAACGTGATAGGTGTTTCTCTTATTTTCATTGTCACATTATGTCTTAGCATCTCACTTTATGAAAAATAAGGAGAAAATACCAATCTACAGAGCCCTGCTTATTAAAGCACTCATTTAAGAAAACAAAAAATTATGGCAATCGGGGGTCCATTCATGTATTGCCTTTATGTTGTTTTTTTAAGGAAAAACCATGATGCCTTTGTATTTGCTGTTTGCACCCCTGAAATCAATTCCATATCATGTTTGAATGCCATATGTTTTGCACATGTACTGTACATAGGTAATGCATACTGTATTTTTATATGTGTGCACATTTATCATCAGATCTTTTGTACATAGTGGCAGTATTGTAGCGGATCGGAAAATGTTTGATATCTCAGCAATTTTGCATTTTTGTGTCTCAAATAAAAAAAAAACATTTTGATGTACTGTGATTCTTGCTATGCAGAGAAAAGACCAGGAGAATGGGTCAGGAGAGCCATTGTAGCCCTGAGGGTGGGAGATGGAGACACCAAGTTTAGGACACATGTCACAGCAGATGGTCACCACATAAAACAAGAGGATTTATGGGGCGGGTTTTGTAGATGACACATCAAGTGAGCAACCCAGCCCCACGGATACCAACTAGAAACAGGTATTAGCTGAACTGGAACCTGACAAAATTTACACCAAAATCATGTTCTTTCTTCCACATCATAAGGAAGCACTGGACTCAAGACATGATAAATATGTAGTTCCCCTGGGGTTTGATAAATACATTCATGCATGGTGAAGACTGACTCACACTCTGATAGTAATACCTGCAGCTTCAACAAAATTCCCTGGAAGACCCGATAATCTTTCAATTCAGCCAAGTTTCAAAAGCAACTATTTATTTATGTGAGGTGTTTTTATAGAGCATACAAAAAGGTCTTTAGAATTCCATATTATTTTGGTAAAATGGCATTTAATTTTCAATCCAAGAGCCCATGGTTAAAATAGTTTTGAGGAGGACAGCTTTGCATTTTCTTCCTTGCTTTGATGAAATAAAATAGTGAATAAACTTGATTGACAACTTTCATTACCAATTATTTGATTAGGAAAATGGGTGTTGTATCAACCATAGGAAGAGAAAAAAGAGCACTGATTGCCTAAGTACAATAAAATGTTCATTATCCATGACATTGAGAAGACAAGGTAACAGCCTCACCAGACTAGTACGTGGATGATGCTTTCAAGTTGCTAAAATATTTGTAACATCACTTACTACGCAGCCAAGATCCTGCCCTTGAGAGAAAATTATGCCTACAGGTGCTCAGAAAGGGACTGAGGGGAAGAGAGAGTGTTGGAACATGGAGAGGACATTCCAAACAGAGAAAGCAGGCTAGGTGAGGTCCAAGTTAACGAGAGATGGTGGTTGAGGTGAGGTGCTGCTCACCAGGCCGCTAGCGGATATCGGAATGTGGCCGTAAGAATCCATGCAGGAAGTGCTGAGACACTGGAAATGTAGAGATAGCCGCACATTCAAAAACCCGAGTTTTGGGGGGATTAGAGTCATCCATAGACAACTGTTTACACTGGATAATACAGGGCCTTCAAAAGCTTTTCAGATATTGGACACAGTCATCATTTGCACCTTTATAACAGGAATTTGCTCTAGAATTGAGATGAATACCAAATCATTTGTAAATGCAGACACCTACACACTTAGTGATAGCTGAAATGAATGATAGCTAGGCCACATTTCAATAAAACACAAGACCAACTTCAGGACAGATGTAAACTAAATGTCACATTTTCATGTGTCACATAATCCTGAAGATTGCCCAAGTCACCTAAATCACCATTCCTTCATCCCTTCAACAAATAGCTTATCTTCCATTTCTGATGGGTAGTAACTTTCGGAAAGAAACCTCTTACTAACATCCTTGCTATCTCTCCTGCTCATTTATGACAAGTTATTAAAACTACCCATATTGTATAATTAGACAAAAAACAAGGACATGCAGCAGCTTTTTTCATTCCTTTCTGATATGACTGTGACAGAAACCGCTGCACATGGCCCTGCAGGCAGTAACTCCTGCGTTCTCCCCCTGCGCTGCAGAGACGGAAGACAAACGCATCCAAATGTTGGCACTGTCCTGTCCAAAGCTGAAGATTTTTTTAATATATTTCTATTGACTTCAGAGAATAAAGGAGAGGAACATCAATGATGAGAGAATCATGGATTGGCTGCCTCCTGCACGCCTCCTACTGGGGATTGAGCCCACAACCCGAGCTTGTTCCCTGACCGGGAACTGATGCTCAACCACTGAGCCACACCAGCTAGGGCAATTGGCCAAAGCTGAAGTTTTTGATTGACGGTGAAGAGAGAGAGGGTTTTATCCAGGTTGATAGCTGAGAATATAAAGTATTTCCCATCAGAGGCTCAAATATAGGCCTCTGTTTTCTCACCCACAGCTGGATGGAGTCCAGGTTACACTAAGCAGAATGGCAAACGAAGAAGCTGTCTGCACACGAATTTCTGTGAGGTTATAGTGGTTTTGTCATGATACTTCTTTAAGCGTGAGGAAAGGTCTGCAAAGCTATTTAAATAAGTACCCTTATTTTCCTAAATTGTCTGTTAAGCAACTTGGAAAGTGAACCAGGACATCACATTCACTAGAGAAACAGAAGCTACAACTGAAAGACCAAGAAAAACATGTGCTTTGACCCAGTGCTGCTTACCCTGCTCCCCACACTCCTGGTATCCAGTGCCAAGGGACAGGAATGGAACTGGAGGCAGAATGACAAAAGAGCAGCCAGATTAAGTGCTGCTAGATGCCAGGCCCTGTGCCAAACACTTTATATGTATAACCTCATTTAGTTATCAATCTATGAACTGGGAATTCTTATTATCCCCATTTTAGACATGGCAACTAAGGACAGAGTGGAGAAATGACTGGCTTGAAATTGCAAAGAAAGAATATAAATTTTAGACTCAGCTCTAACACATCAAAACCCAGATCATTTCTGAAGACTCACTACATAAAACTCTCCGTTTTCAAATACCAGTTCAATTGGCGACTTAATTCATGTCCATTGTGAAGTTTACCCCAGCTGGGTGTCCCTCCAGCCTCCTCTATCTCACAGGTTTTAAAAAGTAACTACGTCATGGTTAAGAGCATCAGTGTTACAGGTTTACTAGCTTAACTCTAACCAGAACCTGGGTTACAAGACTGAGGCACCTTGAAGGAAGTCCAGTGAGCGGGCCACACACAAGGACTCATTCCAAAAACAACTGCCCATCTAGCCTGGGACTTCAGTAGCCACCTGAGCACATCTGAAAGCCCAAGAGTCACTGAGCAATTTGACAATATCTAGCAACGTTGAAAATATAAATTCTGTGACTCAGAAACTCAACCTTTTTTGGTACATACCCTTGAGAGAAATATATGCACACAGGCAATCACTTGCAAGAACTAACACTAATTTACAAAGAAAACATTGAAACCACCCATCTGCCTTTCATTTGGAGACCATTTAAACATAGCCACTAACATAAATGAACTAAATCCAACATGAAAATGTAAAAGTATCTTGAAATGCTGAGGGAAAGGAAAGCACAGCGTGAAGCCTATATAATTCAAGTAACATTTTAAAATGCTAATACTGTGCATTTGTCTATACATAAAGATATAAAGTATAAAAACAGGTGGTAAGGATTCACATCAATAGCAAGATTCACAATACTCCTGGAAAGAAAAGGGAACAGATTGTGGAGGGTGTAAAGTAGGCTTCAGTTAACATTGATTATTTTATTTAATTCCTTATATTAACACTAGAGGCCCTGGTGCATGAAATTCATGCATGGGAGGTGGGGGGAGCGTGTCCCTCAGCCCAGCCTGCACCCTCTCCAATCTGGGACCCCTCTCACAATCCAGGACTGCTGGCTCCCAACTGCTCACCTGCCTGCCTTCTGATTGCCCCTAACTGCTTCTGCCTGCCAGCCTGATCACCCGCTAACCACTCCCCTGCCAGCCTGTTTGCCTCTAACTGCCCTACCCTGTGGGCCTGGTCACCCCTAACTGCCCTCCCCTGCAGGATTGATCACCCCCAACTGCCCTCCCTTGCAGGCCTAGTCCCTCCCAACTGCCCTCTCCTGCTGGCCATCTTGTGGTGGCCATCTTATTTCCACATGGGGGCAGGATCTTTGACAATATGGGGGCAGCCATCTTGTATGTTGGAGTGATGGTCAATCTGCATATTATTATTTTATTAGATAGGATAGAGGCCTGGTACATGGGTGGGGGCCAGCTGGTTTGCCCTGAAGGGTGTCCTGGATCAGGATGGGTGTTCCCTTAGGGCATGGGGTAGCCTGGGCGAGGGGCCTGTGGTGGTTTGCAAGCCACCCAAGCAGAGGCCCTGGTATCTGGGATTTATTTATATTCTACAATTGAAACTTTGTAGCCTGGAATGAAGCCAAGTCTCCTGCTCACTCCTCCGTGGCAGCAGCCATTTCTGTTGGGATTTATTTATCTTCTGTAATTCAAACTTTGTAGCCTTAATCTGAGCCCAAGACAGGCCAGGGCTCCAGAAGCTTGGATTCTTCCATTGCTAGAGGCAAACCTACCTAGCCTCCTGCTCACTCCAGCTCCATGGCTGCTGTCATTTTTGTTGAGATTTATTTATCTTCTATAATTGAAACTTTGTAGCCTTGAGTGGAGGCCTGGGCCTACTAGGGTGTGTGGAAAGCTTGGCTTCTTCCATCGCCCAGGAAACTTAAAAACCTCCCTCCAGCTCTCTCTCTGGCTGCAGCCATCTTGGCTGGTGTTAATTTGCATAGTCACTCCCGATTGGCTGGTGGGTGTGGCTTGTGGGCATAGTTGAGTGGTGGTTAATTTACATATTACTCTTTTATTAGATAGGATTTCTTTACTGGCAGTTGACTTCTGTGAGTTGGAACTACTTCAGGTAAAAAAGATTAGTTTAAAAGTAAAAAGAGCCAAAACAAGTTTGGCTCAATGAATAGATTGTTGGCCTGTGGACCGAAGGGTCCCAGGTTCGAGTCTGGTCAAGGGCATGTACCTGGGTTGTGGGCACATCCCTAGTAGGAGGCATGCAGGAGGCAGCTGATTGATGTTTTTCTCTCATCAATGTTTCTAACTCTCTATCCCTCTCCCTTCCTCTCTGTAAAAAATCAATAAAATATATTATTTTAAAAAGTAAACAGAATTATAAAGGAAATCCATTAACAACTGCATGCCAATAAATTAGTTAACTAAGATAAACAGGGAAATGTTAGACATCAAGACACAAAAAAGTCACAAACTACCAAAAATTGACTCAAGAAGAAATAGAAAAATTGTCTAGACTTACCAAGTATAGAAATGGAATAGTAATTTAAAAAACTACAAGCAAATAAGAGCCTAGCCCTAGATAACTTCATTGACAAATTCTACCAAACATTTAAAAAAGAATATCAATTTTTTACAAACTCCCTAGGGAAAAAAAAAAAAACAGAATAGGAAATAATATTTCCCAACTCATTCAACTAGGCTAGTATTTCCTTATACCACACAAAGATATCACAAAAGATGGCAGGGGAGAAGACCCATATTTCTAATGAATATACATATAAAAGTCCTAAACAAAATTCTATCAAACCAAGTCCAACAACAGATAGAAAGCATTATACACTATGACCAAGTGGAGTTTATACCAGGAATGCAAAGTTGATCTAACACCTGAAAAATCAATTAATGTAGTATACAATATGAACAGAATACAGTACAAAATCTGCATAATCATCCTAGGAGATGCAGGGAAAGATTTTGACAAAACCCAACATCCCCTCATTAAATCACAACCTACAGTAGATACACAAAAGATGAAAGAACCAAAGCATACCGCAACAATAACAAAAATCATTAAACAACAAAAGAAGATGAAAAGACAGGTACAAAAGAACTGTATAACATTAAGAAAACAATGAACAAAATGCAACAGTATGCCCTTCCTTATCCATAATTACTTTACAATGAGAACAAATTCTCCAAGTCAAAAGACAGAGAGGCTGATTACAAAACGAGATCCAATCAGGAGATCCCCTCTGAAAAATGAGGGATCCCAGCTCCACACCTGGCCCCAGGACCCAAGGGCCCAGCACACACAAGGCTCCCCAGCCCAGGATTCCAGCAGTGCCAGGAAGAGAAGTCCCCATAACTTCTGACTATAAAAACCAGTGGGAATTAGGGCTGAGACAGAGGGCTGCTGGAGTCCCAGGTATTCCTCTCAAAGGGCCTAGGCATGGACTTAGAGCTCCAGGGCTCAGGCAACAACTCAAAAGGCACTAGGGTCCTAAGGCAAGGAACTGAATTGTCTGGCTTTTGGGCAAGGACTGGAGAAGCAGCTTTCTCCCAGGAAGAAGTGCTGGTAGAGGCCTTTGTTCCTTTGCTGAACCCTCTGCCCATAGAGCTGGCAGGGTGGTGCCATATCTGAGTCTCCATCAATTAGGCTAACACTATTCCTTCCTCTGGTCCTGGTGATTCCCTGAGACCCTACCCCATCCAACTTTTCTGGCCCACCAAAGCCTTTTCCAATGGCTTTTCCATACAAACGTCCCATCTTGGCTCATGCTGTGACTTTCCTAAAATCTCAAACAAGCAGCATCTGGCCACAGTGTGCCCCGTACCTCTTGCTAAGAGGTCGTAGGCCCAGCACTAGTAGCAGCTGGCCTTGGTTGGCAGCTTAGCCTCTTCCAGGCATCTCCAAGCCTAGCAAAAGTAATAACCATCAGCAAATCACTTTGTAGCTCATGCTGGGTGACCCAGGGCAGGGCACAGACAGTGGCTGACCTTAGCCTGCACCTTCCAGGAGACCTGAGAGCCAATGCACCAACATACCCAGTGGAAAGCTTCAGACCATGTCAAAGCACCACCCAGCACCCACAAGGCACACACTGAAAAGGTGGACTCAACAGGCATCAAAGCCCTGCTGAAGTAAGTCCTACTCCATGGGGTCTGCCCTTGCACAGCAGATCCCCCACAGTGGCCAGTGCTCAGAGCCTACTGGCCTGGGGGTGTGCCAACAGCAATCAAGTATCAACTACAACAGGAAGGCACACACAGCTCACACGGGGAGCACACCTGCAGTACTCTGCTTGGGTGAGTGGTGAGGTTTTGCCATTGGGCCCTACATGAAACCTACTGCATAAGGCCACTCTACCAAGACCAGGAGGCACAGCAGGTCTTCCTAATGTATAGGACCAAACACAAGTAGGTTGCCAAAATGAGACAAAATATGTCCCAAATGAAAGAATAGAACAAAAGACCAGAAAAAAAATTTTAATAAAATGGAGACAAGCAAGGTATTAGATGCAGAATTCAAAAGACTGATTATAAGGATGTTCAAGAAACTCAGAGGAAGAGTAGATGAACTTAAAGAGAACTTCAACGAAGGGATAGAAAATATAAAAATGGAGGTAGAAAACAAAGAACCAGTCAGGAATGCAGAATATAATAACTGAAATGAAGAATATGTTACAGGGAATCAACAGAAAGAGCAGATGATGCAGAGAATCAAATCACCAATCTAGAAGAAAATAGTCAGAACAGGAAAATGAAAAAAGAATCCAAAAAATGAGAACAGTTTAAGGAGCCTCCAGGACAACATCAAGTGTGCCAATATTTGCATGATAGGGGCACCAGAAGAAGAGAACAAGGAATTGAAAACCTATTTGAAAAAATAATGACAGAAATAAACATACAAGTTCAGGAAGCACAGGAAGTCCCAAAGAAGATGAACATGAAGAGATCCACACCAAGTCACATCATAATTAAAATACCAAGAGCAAAAGACAAAGAGAAAGGATTTGGCTCAGTGGATAGAGCATTGGCCTGTAGACTGAAGAGTCCCAGGTTCGATTCTGATCAAGGGCATATGCCCAGGTTGTATACCTGATTGCCAGTAGGTGGCATGCAAAAGGCAGCCAATCAATGATTCTCTCATTATTGATGTTTCTATCCCTCTCCCTTCCTCTCTGAAACTGATAAAAATATATTTTAATAAATAAATAAGTAAGTAACTAAATAAAACAACTGGTCCAAGCCCAGCCTGTATGGCTCAGTGGTTGAGCGTCAAGCTATGAACCAGGAGGTCACCATTCAATTCCTGGTCAGGTCACATGCCTGGGTTCCAGTAAGGGGTGTGCAGCAGGCAGCCAATCAATGATTCTCTCTCATCATTGATATTTCTATCTCTCTTTCCCTCTCCCTTTCTCTCTGAAATCAATAAAAATATCTATTTAAAAAAATAAAAGTGAAAGGATAGGAAAAGTTATTCCATGCAAATACAGTAGTACCTCGAGATACGAGTTTAATTCGTTCTGTAACCTTGAGGCGTGGGCAACTATGAGATGCTCGAGTCGCAGTAAACTGGTGTGTCATGTGCAGCCGGCCGGTCCGTGTGATTACTCATATCTCAAATGTTGCTCGTATTTCAAAGCAAAAATCGCTCGCTCAACGGCTCGTATCTCAAAAATCTCGTATGTTAGGACACTCGTATCTCGAGGTACCACTGTAGTAACCACAAGAGAATAGTTGGCTACACTAATATCAGACAAAATAGACTTTAAATCAAAACTATTACAAGAGAAAAAAGATATTATGTAATGATAAAGGAATCAATTTACCAGGAATATAATGATTATAAATATGCAAACACCACAGATCCTAAATATATAAAGCAAACATTGACAGAATATATAAAGAACTCCCATAATCCAACAACAGAAAGTATAAACACCACAGCCATGATGAATAAGTAAGACTCCTGAGATATAGTCGTTAAGTGACATTTTATTTTTGTCTCCTTGAACCCTTTTAAGTTAAGTTAGTGGAAGGCAGTTCTAAATGAAAGTGTAGGCAGAGGAATTTGGGAGGGCTGAGGTGGTTTTCTAAAAACTATCTGAACTAAGCCCTGATGGCTGCATAGAAGTTGGCCATATGGAGGGGACTGGAAGGAACAGGAGAGAGGGGGAGTAGGCTGTTACTGTGGGGGCTGTGGCAAAGTCGGGGTGCCTAGGCTTAGCAGCAAGACTCACTCACTCCCTGGGCTACAGCTGGCTGATCTGCGTCCCCTTCATGGCCCAGCTACGCAGATGCAAACCAAGGCCACCGACTAGGGTCATAGCTTCCTCTACTCCCCCTTTCCCTGCCCCCACCTCCCCTGCCCCTGGACCAGTGCTTTGCAGACGTGGTGCTGGGCAGTACAAAATGGCTCAACCACTTTGGGAAACAATCTGTCAGTTTCTTTAAAAGAAAAATGGATGACCCAGGCATTTCACTCCTATATATTGACCCAAGAGGAATAAAAACCGTTTAGTGTCCTTTCAAAGGTTAGCACACGAATGTTCAGAGCTCTATTTGTAATCGCCTAAAACAGGAAACAATTTAAATGTCCACATCACTTCATGATAACAAGGAATGAATTCTTGCTACACAATAATGTACAATATGGATGAATCTCGAAATAATTATGTTGAATGAAAGAAGCCAAAAATAAACCAAAAAAAAAAAACCCCACCATATTGTTTAATCACATTTATATAAAATTCTGGGATATGCAAACTACCATGAAGTGACAGAGAGCAGAATGGTGGTTTTGTGTGGGGGTGGGAAGGAAAAGGATTACAAAAGGCAGGAAAAAAATCAATCAATCAAACAACCCATTCAAAAGAAAGAAGCCACACTAGATTCCACAGGCATTTTTACCTGAATGGAACGAGTGATTTTTATTTGAGACCAGAGGCCTGATGCACAAAATTCTTGCAAGAGTAGGCCTGCCTTCCCCCGGCTGCCGGCACCGGCTTCCCTCTGGCACCCAGGACCCAGGCTTCCCTAGAAGCCCCAGCTTCATCTGGAAGGACATCCGGTCTAATTAGCATATTATGCTTTTATCATTATAGAAGATAAGCTGAGGTCTGGCTGTAATGTGTGCACTTTCTCTAAATATTTTCCCTGGTGTTATTTTTAAGATAACATAAGATTAAATAGTGCTCACTAATATATCGTGACAACTGGCATGCTCACGGAGGTAAAGGCGAGAGAAAGCCATTCACACTCCCAGGGCACCTTGCTGACACCCAACAAGCAGCTACACACTGGGAAAGCATTGCAAGAAACACAGTGACAGCTTTTCAAGAACCCTGAAATGGGACACAACAAAATGTTTCAGTAAATCTTACTCATGTTTCCACACACAAAATTCTAAGATGTCTGTGAAAGGAACATGTTGTATCTTGTTAGACATTTTTACATCTGAGTTTCACATGTACATTTACCATTTAGTAGCACTAAGCCAAGTCACAGGGAAAATGTGGAAGGTATATCTCTATCAGCATATTTGCTCCCATTCCTTCCACCCACTTATCTTTTCCATGTTGCCACGAACAAACCTGGGAATAAACACCACCCATGCCAAACGGTGGAAATATGATATGATCAGTGGTGTCTGATTATAGGAAATGGCACTTTTAAATAGTCATTTTCCACTTCATAATACATATTTCTTTTTTAAGTATTTTTTTATTAATTTTGGATAGAGAGGGAAACATCAATGAGAAAGAAACATCATTAGCCATGTGTATGCTACTTTAACTCCTAGATTTTAAAAGAAGGAATGCAATGTATGTGGAATATGGACCATTAGGAAGCATTAATTCATCAAAGCTCTGTACTGGTTAAAAAAAAATTGCAACCCATTAGGTCAAGTGTCATTTATGAAATAAACTAGAGGCCCAGTGCACAAAAATTTGTGCACTCAGTGGGGTCACTCAGGCCAGCCTGCACCCTCTCGCAGTATGGGACACTTTGGGGGATGTCCAGGAACCCTTGCTCCTTATAGCCCACCTGCTCGCTGCTCCTTAGCGCTAACTGGGAGACGGGAGAGGCTCTTGCCACCACCCCTGTGCTCACCTGGCTTCTGGCTGAGAGGCTCTCCCTGTGGGATTGCAGCAACCACCAGGGGGCAGCTCCTGTGTTGAACATCTGTTCCCCTGAGAGTCAATGCACATCATAGCAACCAGTCATTCTGTTAGGTCGATTTGCATATTACCCTTTTATTATATCTGACTAGTGGTCTGGTGCATTAAATTCGTGCACATTAAAAGGTAATAATTTAATATTGCTATTTGTCCTTTCTCTATAATAAAAGAGTCAGAGATGAAAGAAAATTAGTAAAATGATTATGAAAACCTTCCTCCTGTCAGAGTCTGGGGTGCACCACAGGACCCAGAGTCAAGTCCCTGCCCATCTACATGTGCCTCAAAATTACGTGAGACCAAACCTGGCTGCCCGCCCCCCCCAATTGGAGTAGATCCAGACCTGGCCAGTACCACCCTTGTCAAGCCCTGCTGGGCAGAGGACGCAACTTCAGGTCCCCTGGCCTGGTGCCAGGACGAGGGGTATAGCCTGAGGTCCCTTAGCCAAGACCGGAGTGGGGGGCATGCCTTGAGGTTCCCCCATCAAGCCCCATCAGGTGGGGGACATGGCCTGAGGTCCCCCAGCAAGCCCCACTGGCAGGGGGTGCAGCCTCAGTTCCCCAGTCAAGCCCTGCTGGGAAGGGGGCATGGCCTAAGTTCCCCCGACCCAGCACTGGGGGTACACCTTGAGGTCTCTCGTCAAGCCCCACTCGGTGGGGAGCATAGCCTGAGCTCCTCCAGCCTGGTGCTGGGGCAGGGGGAGCAGCCTGAGGTCCCCTAACCCAGCACCAGGATAGGAAGCGCACCTTAAGGTCCCCATCAAGCCCCGCCGAGTGGGAGGCATGGCCTCAGGTCTCCCGGCCTGGCACCAGGGCAGAGGGGAAGGCCTGAAGTCCCCATCAAGCCCCGCCTGGTGGAAGACATGACCTGAGGTCCCCCAGCCAGGTGCCAAGATGGGAGGTGCGGCCTGAGGTCCCCTGTCAAGCCCCGCCAGGTGTGGGGTACAGTGTGAGGTGCCCTGTCAAGCTCAGCCAGGTAGGGGGGCACAGCCTCAGGTCCCCTGCTCTGGTGCTGGGGCAGGGGATATGGCCTGAGATCCCCCGTCAAGCCCCACTGGGCAAGGTGTGTGGTCTGAGGTTCCCCAGCCTGGTGCTGGGGTGGGGGACTCGGCCTGAGTTCCCCTGACCCAGCACTGGGGGTGCACCTTGAGGTCCTCTGTCAAGCCCCGCTATGTGGGGGGCACAGCCTAAGGTCCCCCGTCAAGCCCCACCTGGTGGAGGGCATGGCCTGAGGTCCCCCAGCCTGGTGCTGGGGTGGGGGGAGCAGCCTGAGGTCCCCTAGCCCCACACCAAGACATGAAACACACCCATCAAGCTCCTCAGGGCAGAGGGCATGGCCTCAGGTACCCTGGCTTGGCACTGGGGCGGAAGGTGTGGCCTGAGGTCCCCCTGCCTGATCTCTAGGTGGGGGGCGTGGCCTGAGGTCCCCTGTCAAGCCCTGCCAGGTGGGGGATGCAGCTTGAGGTCCCCTGTCAAGCCCTATGGAGGTGGGGAAGGGTGTAGGTTCAGGTCCCTGCTGATTGCTCATTAAGGCTCCTTATGAGAACTTGGCTTCAGCTGTGGGTGTAGCCATCTTTGTGACAGAGTGATCGTCAATTAGCATATTCCCTCTTTATTAGATAGGATAAGCTTAAAATAGAAGGCCTAGCTAAAAGTCATTATCAATCTAGCTATCTGCCAAAATGACTCCCTGGTTAATATGAGTAAATATTGAGCTTTTGAAATATCATGTAACACTAATAAATCTACAGGAAAAGAAATGATTCTTTGCTGTATTGAGAAACATGCACTATGTACCATTCATGTATGAGTTGCTGGTGCCACTTTATAGAAAGTGGTAACAGGTGAAAGAGACCAATATGGGACATTCACATATTGTTTCTTACAAGCTCATAGTACTGAAAACAACACAAGAAATTTGCTCAGTTTGGTCTCTACCCATTTGGTAGACCTCAGCCATGCCCTCACACTAAATGGGTGGCTGATTGTTGCTGCCTTCCCCCAACCAACTCCACACAAAGTTAAAAAGAAGAAACTCAAGCAAGAGCAAATATCACCCCAGTTGCCCAGTGACACTGATGGTTGATTCAATTACTAGCAAGCAGGTATTTGCAGAACATTTTCTCAAGGCAGCTAAAATACTCCAGAAAAGTTATCTTGGGAGAGCAACGACCCCGATGTCTATACTAAAGAACCCTCACATGTGTGCAAAGAGAGGCACGTGCAAAAATGCACGAGCAGCTGTGTTCACAATAAAGAAAAATCAGGCCCAGCTGGCATGGCTCAGTAGTTGAGTGTCAACCTAGGAACCAGGAGGTCATGGTTCAATTCCCAGTCAGGGCACATGCCTGGGTTGCTGGCTTAATCCCCATTTGGGGCCGTGCAGGAGGCAACCCATCAATGAGTCTCTCTCATCATTAATGTTTCTCCCTCCCTCTCCTTTCCTTCTGAAATCAATAAAAACATTTTTAAAAAAGGAAAGTCAGAAACAACCTATAGGCTTAATCACAAGGAACAACAAAAGCCTATAATTATTGGAATTGAGAGTCTTCAGTGGTCGGCAAACTCATTAGTCAACCGAACGGCAAACAGCAGCTCGAGAGTCACATGTGGCCCACGAGCGGCAGTTTGCCCACCACTGACCTAGGTAGTCAGCAATAGGGGATTTGGTAAAAATTGTATTTCACCCACTAGACTAGAACGCAGCAGTTAAAAGGAATAGGGAATCACAGGGCTGAACCTTCGATGTTTTGTAGAATTAAAAGAAAGAAAAAGCCTGTGTGATGTTGGCTCAATGGTTGAGCATCAACCCATGCACCAGGAGGTCAGGATTCAATTCCTTGTCAAGGCACAAGCCTAGGTTTAGGGCTCACTCCCCAGCAAGGGGTGTCCAGGAGGCATGTTGATGTGTCTCTCTCATTGATGTTTCTATTTCTCTCTCCTTCTCCTTTCTTCTCTCTCTAAAATCAATAAAAATACTTTTTTAAAGACATCAAAAAACATGTACAATATAATACCATTTGCGGGGAGAAATATCCCACCCAAGACACTATATTTCCTTTGTATAAACATGTACCAACAGAAAAGCAAAGAAAAATAAATGGAAAAATCCAAAATAAACTGATAATATGGTCACTTTGAAAAAGAGGGAGGAGTAGACTGAAACCAAGTTGAGGGCTGGGAGAATAGGAATGCTCTGCTAAAAGCAGATCCAATAATAAAAGAGAAACAGCAGTTTTATTCTGTCACTGTCTACTGCTTTTTATATACACACATAAAACAACTGTCAACTCTGCCTGCCAATTTGATTCTTAGATCTGAATGACCTCTTAAAGTTTATCTGAAAATACAAAAGGGAAAAAAGTAAGAACTAAAAACTATATTATTCCTAGCTGCCAACTTGATCTCATTCTGGCTCCAGAATGAACCTACTAAAGCACACTTTTCAACAAAACCGGTTTGGCTCAGTGGATAGAGCATCGACCTGCGGACCAATAGGTCCTAGGTTCGATTCCGGTCAAGGGCATGTACCTTGGTTGTGGGCACATCCCCAGTAAGGGGCGTGCAGGAGGCGGCTGATCAATGTCTCTCTCTCATTGATGTTTCTAACTCTCTATCCCACTCCCTTCCTCTCTGTAAAAAATCAATAAAATATATTTTTAAAAAAACAAAAACTCACTCTTCAGGTGAAGATTAAAGCACACTTTCCAAAATTGTTCTGAGATTGCGTTGTTGAAATGTCAGGCATTCTGTACAACTGTCATTTTTCTGCAGAAAAATGTGCTTTTCACCTTAACATTTTATGTACAGTCGGCATGATCTGTTAAGAGTGTTGAAATAATCATTAAATCTCTTTCTAAGTGGAGAGATCTTTGCTTCTTCTAAATTTTGTCACAGTAGTTACAGGCTACATATCTTGTTTCACACCTTATCTTGGGGTGTCCTGCAGGAGCCTCACACGATCCCTACATGTGACAGGGATCTGTGCTTGGACAGAGAGCCAAAGAAGGTGAACACAGTTACTATAAATATTCCAGCTACTCTCCCACTGAAAACAAGGGAAGCTCACATAATGAAATGCTAAAGAAATGAATTGATAATCCAAGACTCATTGGCACCAGCAACAAACAAATGAAATATGAATGGACAGGAGGATTCAGTAGAGTTAAGACAGCAACTTTTCCAATGCAATCCTAATCAAAATCCCAGCCGGCATTTTATAGAACTGGTGAACTGATTCTAAAAGTTACACAGAAACACAACAGACTAGAACAGACAAAACAATTTTATAGGAGGAGAACAAAGTTGGAGGATTTACAATACTTGATTTCAGTACTCCCCATAAAATACAATAATCAAGGCTATGTGATAATTGGCATAAAAACTGGCATACACATCAATGGAAGCCAACACAAACTCCAGGAACACACCACACATAAACAGTCAACTGAATTTTAACAAATGTACCACAGCAATTCCATGAGAAGAGGATAATCATTTCGGTAACTGGATATCCGTATGGGGAAAATTTAACAGCAAGCCCTACCTCACACCACACACAAAAATTAAAACAGATAGCAGATCAAAACATAAAAGCTAAAATAATCAAAATTCTAGGAGAAAACCTTCGTGACCCAGGTAGACAGAGATTTCTTAGAAAGGACACAAAAAGCACAAAAGGAAAACAGCGATAAATTGGACTTCATCAAAATCTAAAACTTCAGCATTTTGAAAGAAACCATTAAGAAGAAAACAAACAGGCAAGCCACAGAGAAGGAGAAAAATATTCACAATACATCTGACAAAAGACTTGTATCCAGAATATCCAATAAACTGCAAGACTTTTTAAGGACCTACCTGTGCAAGCATCACTCTAAGATGCTGGAACCAAAACATGCAGCTCCTCCATCCAGGTGTCTAAGATCCGTGGCCTCTCAGGGCTCCTTACCCTGTAAGATAAGTAGAATCAGAATGCCCAGCACCTGTGCTCTCTACTTTAGGACTCACAGCGGGTTGGAGAATGAGCCTCTCTCAGGGTCCCCCAGACCCTGCTTACCTTGGGCATCCCACCTGCCCATCCAGGTGCAACTGCACCTTTCTCATTCAGCTCCCTCCATTCCCTCAGAAGACAAAGCTGATAAAAGCACCTGTTAAACTCCCATTTCACCTGCCAGTTAGTTCTGGGTTCAGTTCATGTAATGTTCTCTCGTTGGTTAATTTCTTTTCACTTTTTAGAAGCCCCTGTCACTTCTGCACAGTAATTTCAACAACTCAGTGAACACCAAAGCAAGGAGGGGGACAACAGAACCAATTTCATCAACTAGTCAGAAGCAGTGCTCAGTAATGCATATTTTAATTCTGAAAACGTTCAACTTACTCTTTTTAATTAGGGAGCTGCAGTGAGGTTTGCATGCTGACCTCAGTCACTCCAGGGGCAGTGTCTCAGGACTCCTGTCTGAGGGTAAATGCCAGGGCCTTCCCCACTCAACTGCCCAAACCTTGCCATTTAAAGCAACTCGGTGAGCACAACTTCCTGGTACTGTTGAGTTTCCTACTTGCCTACATCCCTGCCTGGTGGGCTGTGGACGTTTGTAATGTCTAACTCCCGGAACCTGATTAAATCAATTGTGATAAAGCCACTCACTAGAAAGCCACACAGCTACCAAAGAGAATAAAGGTAACATACTCATACATAATATCATGTTATGGTCTATACTGCTATATGTATACTTTACTGTACAATATTGTGTTATTCACATTAATGAATAGAATGGAATTATCTTCAATAACATATGCTATTATTTATTGTGATTATGTTGTATTATGTACTACAAGCCATTGTATGGTAACACGTCATTCATGAAAAGTCAAAGCGCGGAGAAGTATGAGGTCATCCCATTTGGCTAAAAATAAAGGGGCACGTTTGACTACATAAACAAATACGCTTGGGACTCAGCCTGTCGCGAGCACAGCATGGCCAGGAGGACCTGCAGGCAGCCAAGTGGCCGGGGCTGCGGGGCTGGGTGGGCGGGAGAAAGCGCGCGTCCAGCAAGCCGCCAGGTGATGCTGCGGTCCCGGGCCGCACCGGCGATCTGGGGCGGGAGAGTTTGGGCTTTTCATTTCAAAAAGCTCTAACTCCGTTAACAGCACTGCAGAGCGCCTGCTCGGTGCAGGGCAGCCGTGGACAGACCAGGGGTCGGACTAAGAACCGCCACCATACCTCCGCCTTCGGGTGCCGCGCCCTAGCCGGGAAACTGAGGCTCAGAGGCCGGAGGTCCGCGGGCGCGGAGGGGGACTGCCGGAGCTGGGTTTCGAACCCCAGGTCCTGCGACGCCGGCGAGCGTCCCGCCTGCTCCGAGTTCCAGACACGCCTCCAGACCAAGAAGCGGGGACTCCGGAGACGCAGTCCGGGGCGTACGGGGGGCGAGGGACGTCCGGCGGGGGGCACCTCCGGGCCGGGTGGGCGGCCCGAGTCCGCGGGGAGCGGCGGGCGAGGAGGCCGGCCTTATCCCGCCGCGAGGGGGCGGGGCCGAGGGGGCGGGGCCGAGGGGCGGGGCCTCGAGCCGGAGGCGTGCTCGCGTTCGGGCTCGCGCTCGTGCCCGTGCTCGTGCCCGCGGGGCGAGCTCACGGGAGCGAAGACAGGATAGAGGTTCTCCGAGCCGCCAACCCAACGCAGGCGCGGTGGCCAAGTGGTAAGGCGTCGGTCTCGTAAACCGAAGATCACGGGTTCGAACCCCGTCCGTGCCTTATGCCGAGCCTTCTTTGCAGGAGACTTTTTAGAAGTGGGACTACTTTTCACAGAGCTTATCAGCAGTCTACACCCGCTGGTGCCGCGTTCAGGTCCTTACCGCTAGGCTCCGACCAGGCCAACCCTTTTCACTCCGTTTGCGTTCAAACGCTACTCCCGCCCCCAGCAGTCTGGGAGGCCCGCCCAGCCGCCGCTCAGCACTCCCGGCCCGCAGGGCACTGCGGCCCCTCCTTCCTCGGCGGCTTGTTCCCGGGGATGGTGGGGGCTCCGGTGGGCGGGGGTCACAAACTCCACTGGCCCAGGGGTCACCTGGAAACCCTGAGCTGAGGGAAGGCTCAACAACCCTTCGGGCACCTACAGTTGATGGCACTTGGCTTAAGAGCCACTAAGCACTGTTCTGCACTCTGAAGTCCAATTTTATCCTCTAAAGAGAGAACTGCCGTTGCTTGACACCGAGCCCACACCCGGAGTCAGCTGGCGTCTAGCTTGTTATTTTAAAAGAAATGCATCATAGACTCTGCAACACAGAGAGGAAATCCTGCCCAGACTTGCAGCAGCTCCGACATGAGAACTGAACCCTCTCTCTGGGCCTCCGTTTGCCCCTCTGCATAATGGGTCTCTTTCCAGCACTGGTGTTGAAGCCAGCTGCCAGAGAGAGGTTTAAGTAAAAGGAGACACGGCCGGCCGTATGGCGCCTGTTTCCTTTGCACCAGAAAAGCATGTACACGGGCCTGCTCGAATAGTTTATGGAGATTATGCCACGACCTCCATCAGCCTCCAGAAGTTGTATAATTCGAAAAACAGCCTGACCTAAACTGGGGGGACCTGTATTAGCCTCAGATACGTACTTGAAGAAAGTATTAACGGAGCCCCTGGTGCGTGCCTGGTGGAGCGGGAGCTGGCGGGAGCAGGGTGGGCCAGCCAGACCTGGGCAAGCCGCAGAGAAGGGCTCTCTCTGATAGACAAAGCGGTGGTGGATGTGATGGGCGGCGGGAGCCTGGCAGGAGAGCGGGTAAGAGTCCCCACTTTTCTGCACTGGTTCCCGCACTTCCCCTCTCCTGGAGCTCATCAGCAGCATCCCTGGCGAACTTGTTAAAACACGGACCGCTGTGTCCACCTCCACTGCGTCTGCATTCAGTAATTTTGAGCTGGGACCTGATCTTTTGTATGTCTAACTGCCGCCCAGATAGCGCTGCTGTTGCTAGTGTCCCCAAAGCCATGACTAAAGCCACATTCCAACCCCAGGAGCACGTGTCTGCACACATACACATACATAAAAACAGTGAACACTTCCACTGGGGATCGTGTTAAAATGGAGTTCCTGACTCTGCAGGTCTGGGCGATGCTGGTGCGCCTGGTCCCCGCCCTCACTGAGTGGCCAGGGAGAGACGGATCCGCCCCTGAGTAACAGCTGTTGCCTCTGCGGAGGGAAGAAGCTTTGAAAGGATTCCTTACTCTGTGGATTTTCACATTGCTCGGATTTTCTACAGACGTCTCTATTACATGTGTAACTTTTTTTCCAGAATCACCTCCAAAGCCCACAAGTACAAAGATAACCTATGAGAAAGCAGGCAAATTGGAAGCATCCAGAATTAAGACAAATGACTTATAGTGTTCTCTTCTCTCCACTAGGACCTCCACTTGTCTCTCTTTTTAAGAGTGCCACTAAACAATTGTATTCCTCCTCATTAAAAAATAAAAGTAAGAAGGACCACACTGCCCCCCACAGGTAGGCCAGGATCTGGGGAGCTTGTCCACTCAGATCTTCCTGTGCTCCCCAGAATGAAGCAGCACTCCCTGTGACATTATCCTCAGAAAAAAAACCATTGTCACCCACACCCCCATTGCCCTGACTCCACTCCCTGCCCCACGTCAAGAATGGGCTTTAAAAAAAAAGCAGTTTACACAATGTACTAGAGGTACCATTTATGAAAAAAAAAAAATTGCCCCAAATGTCCAAGGATATATATTCATGTGTGGAGACCTGCTGTTTTTGTTTTCTTTTTGAGACTGGAAGATTACACACAAATCTCAAAACTGTCACCTCTGTTTGAAAGCTGGGGCTCCACGGAGTTTGACACAGGCTGCAGAATCAAAAACTAGTGAGCAAAATCCTGAATTTGGGTCCTGTCTGTACTTAAAGGGGTAAAGCTCATCATGTGTCTGGATAAGCAAGATGTTATGTGTTCATTTAAGCCATGTGTGTTCATGGATATATAAAGCTGTGTTTGGAGTTCTATAACTTTTGTATGAATTTCATGTCTGCAAGTCACCTTGATAGACAAAGGGGTGATGGATATATAAGCCAGAAGTCGGCATCTTTGTCCTGTGAAGACTTAGACTCGGTTCTCCCTTAGATATGTAAAGAGAAGATAAGAAGGTCCCTGGTGCTGGGTTTGGGAGAAGAGGAAGGTGAAACTGAACCTAGAGGGATCCTCTCAGACCTCTGGGGAGAAAATAGATTTGCATAAGGAGCCCAAGGACTTCTGGGAAAGAAAAAAGTAAACTCTCCCAATCGATCTCCCTGTTATTCAAAATTAGGATAGACCATGATGGTCAGTGGCAGGAAAAGGTTTAATTGGACTTTTGAAACCGAAGAGGGGCGTCCAGAATCCTAGTGTTAGCAAGGAAGGGGGCTGTTTGTCAACAGAGACTGCTCGGGAGTAAGTTTTGACAGTGCCTCCTTGTGGCAGCATGAGGCAAGAGCTAGGTCGATTCTGCCACACATCTGCCAGGAACTGCTGGGAGCCACCCCTTCACTACTGATCCTCTCTGTGCCTCAGTTCCTCCCATTCTACAATTGGAAAGACACTATTCACTCGCTTTCCCTCTCATGGAGTTCTTCTGACCATAGCATTGTAAACATCCGCGGGCCAGGGTGCTCAAAAAAGAATGCCCTGTCCTAGCTGATTTGGCTCAGTGGATAGGGCGGCTTCCCGCGGACTGAAGAGTCCTGGGTTCGATTCCAGTCAAGGGCACATGCCCAGTGTGGGTCATGCAGGAGACAGCTGATTAATGATTCTCTCTAATCTTTGATGTTTCTACCTATCTTTCCCTCTCCCTTCCTCTCTGAAATCAATAAAACATATTAAAAAAAAAAAAGAATGTCCTGGCTGGATAGCTCAATTGGTTAGAGCGTCACCCCAATATGCCAGTCAGGGCACATAAAAGAATCAACCAACGAATGCATAAATAAATGGAACAACAAATCAATGTTTCTCCCTTCCTCTCTCTTAAGATCATTGATTTATTGACCTGAAGAGGTAATAATGAGATACAATTAAGTAAGAAAAGTTGTGTCCTGTTTTGATTTTTGATTTTTACTGCTTTATTGAATTATACTTGATACAACAACAAAAAAAAACCCCTGCATATATCCAATGTATATAATTTGGTGAGTTTGGGCTACATGTATACACCTGTGTTACCATGACCACATCAAGATAACAGACATATCCATCACCTCCAAGTTTCTTGCATCTCTTTGCATATTTTTGCATATGTGATAAGAACACCTGACAGCTACCCTCTTAACAAATGTGTATTGTTAAGTATGGCCTCTGTTTCTAGAACTTACTCATCTTGTATCACAGTGACTTCAGTGGATGTCCTGCTTTTGTAAAAATAAATAAGCATGTTTATCAATACACATTTGGGTGTGTACATTGGTTTCTCAGAATGTAAAGGAAGTCCACATCCCACACAGATGGTTCCTTGTCATGTTATTGACAATGAACACCTTCAGGTAGGGTGAGGGGTGGAGAGAAATGGCGCAGGGAATTACTAATTTTTTCCTAATATTGTGGCTTTGGACAGAGGGTCTATGTTACTTTTGGATTCACTGTTTTTGCAGCAATATAGTGAACAACAGGAAAGAGAGAAAATGTAACAAGCGAGTAGATGTCAGGGCTGCAGAGAGCACAGGTGTTAACACACAGCTGGCACTGTAGGCTCAGACGCCAGGTCTGCAGGGGAAAAGCTGGCTCTTGTCATCCAAACTGACCCGCTCCGAGGACCGGGCTGACCTCAGGCGCTCAGAAAACCTTCATTAAAGAATAAGAAACGGGACTCTTAAGTGAGTGGTTTGTCCGCATGCATGAACTGAGAACTGCGTTTCAGAACCAGAAGCAAATGTCAGGCATGAGCAGCCCTTAGAAGAAAATATTGTGGCAGGCCTCTGGCGGCAGCAAAAGTTGTTTATGTCACATCAGCTTGAGTTTTGCTGAGCAAATCACCAGGCTGGCGCAGGACAACACGTTTCCTGAGACGGCATTCCCCGAGGCCCCCTCCCTCCCATTCCAACTCAGGTGAGCAGAGCTGGTATATTACTGACTGTGGGCCAAAAAGAACCCCTGAAGCGGAGCCTGGCAGGCGCAGAAATCTCTTCACAATTCCGTGAAACACCCAGAGAAGGAACCCGCAACTTCCTCTGAGAAGTGCTGGCGGGGAGACTCTACCATCTCCCCGGTTGTCCTGGCCTTGGGGAGTCACGCCCTTGGGTAGCTCTCCTCTGACGTGGGAGTGGGACTGTGACCCGCTTCCCAGGGAGAGCGCACTGCAAAGGTGACGTGGTGTCACTTGTCTGTTACATAAGATGGCAACACCCACCTTGCTCGCAGACACTCTCTCCCTCGTTTGGTGAAACAAGTGGCCATGTTGGGAGGCTCATGTTGACCAGAAACAGGGCATCTTCAGAAAATAACTGAAGCCCTCAGCCCAGGGGCCACCAAGAAAGGAATTCTGTCCATAGCTCTGTGAGCTTGAGAGCAAGGCCTTCCTTGGTTGCTGTGGAATGAATGCTTGTGTCTTCCCAAAGGTCATATGTTGAAGCCATCATCCCCAATGCATTTGGAGGTGAGGCCTTTGGGAGGTGATTAGGGTTAGGTGAGGTCATGAGGGTGGGGCCCTCCTGGGACAATTACCGCCTTATAAAAAGAGGCCAGGACATGAGAGCTCTGTCTCTCTCCCCACAAGGTGAGGGCACAGTGAGAAGGGAGCTGTCTGCAAGCCAGGAAGAGGCTCCCCAGACACCCTTTCTGCCAGCACCTTGATGTCAGCCTCCCAGCCTCGAGAACTGTGGGAAATAAATGTTTGTGTCAGCCACCCCGTCACTGGCACTTTTGTTACAGTGGCCCAACCCGGCCAAAACACTGGCTCAGTGTTCAGAAGTGAACCCGGCCTACACCTCCGCTGCAGCCTGGCAAAGGACCCAGCTAACCTGAGCCTGGACTCCTGGCCCCCACAACCAGCAGAGAATACATGTGTGTTCTTGATGTGTCCTGTGAGCTGCTAAGTTGTGCTAATATTGCTATGCAGCAATAGAGAACGAACACAGGCAGAGTCTGAGGTGGAACGGCAACATCCGATCTTCCTTCCAGCCTTGCTATGGGTCAGGCTGACATCTGTCTGAGCCCTTGGTGCCTGTGTATATGTTCCTGGGTCTCATTCCGTGTTCATTTCCTACCACTGCCTCACCAACTTACCACAACCTTAGCGGCTTAAAACAACTTGTGCAACAGTTTCTGTAGGTCAGGAGTCCAGGTTGGCTTGGGTGGTTTTTCTGCTTTGGGTTTCACAAGTTCAGAGTCAAGGAGTTGACCAGCTGGGCTATTATCAGGAGGCTCTGGGAAGGGTCCCCATCCACGTTTGCCCAGGTGGTGGGCCAAATTCAGGTCCACGCACATGTAGGACTGACTTCTCTGCTTCCTTGGCTCCTGGGGGCCTCTCTCCAGTCCTTGCATATCACAGCACGTCCCCACACTGGCGGCTTATGTCCCCAGTCTCTTCGCCTTCCCTTTCTTTTACACCTTTCTCAGGCAAACGAAGAAAGCTCTGATTTTAAGGGTTCGTGGACTTAGATTGGGTCTATCTAGAGAATCCAGACTCAGCTCCCTGTTGAAAGGTCTAACTCCTTACTTACATCTGCAAAGTCCCTTTTGCCATGAAACACAGCATATTCATAGGTTCCAGGAAGTAGAGTGTAGCATGTTTGGAGAAGCATTATTTTGCCTGCCCCAACCCTTGACTCACCCTTCCATCCTCACCTGCTCATGCACTTGGTCTCCACCTAATGCTCTCTCCAAACAGTCCCTTCTGTGCTGCTTCAAGCCTTCACTGTGCCATTTCTTCTTTGATGTCTGGTGTTTGGACTATTGTGGTAGACTCCTAACTAGTGTCCCTTGCATTCATTCTTCTCTCTTCCACCCCACCCCCTTTTCTCTGTCACCTGATCTCTCTCAAACACAGCAGTGAGCATATCATTCTCATGCTTTGGTCCTTCCCAAGAGGCCCACCACCACCAAGATAAATCCCACTTTTTGACATTATCATGCATTCCAGACCCACTGTGCTCCCTCCATGCTTCCTCCTGCTCGGGCAGCCCGACCTTTCTTATGCCTTCACTTCACTGTGTTCCTTAGTCCTTGGTGCCTGTGCATGTGTCCCTCTACCTACAATATCCTCTCTCCCCTCACATCTTCCCGGAGAACTCCTACTTATGCCACAAAACCTTTCCTTACTGTTACTAAATTAACTATTCATTTTAATCATTCCTCGACCTCTCAGTCAGTTCATTGCTACTCCCTCCATGTACCACCAGCACCTTGGGTTTATCACTTTTTTAGCATCTATCACAAGATATTACATTTACTAGCTTACATTCCCATCTTCTCCCTCAAGAGACCAGCGGTGAGAGCGTCAATATCCCCAGGAGCCAAATGACCATGTGAACATATAAAGGCACTTGGGCGTAAGGCAACAGAGACCAATTGGAGACTGAGGAAAACATTTTTTTTTTAATTCCAGGCTAAAGGCCACTCTGTTTCTGAAAACCCCATTTTGACTAGACCCAGGAATCCTACTCTGAGATGTAAACCACGTAGAAATTCTCCTGCGTGTGTACATCGCAGCACCGAAGAGCATGGAAGAGCAAACTGTGCTGAGTTCACATACTTGAATTCGGATCAGCAGTTCAGATGAGTGAACTGTAGCTACATCACTCAACATGGAAAAATGTGTTCACGAAACGTGGAACAGAATGAAGGCAGGCGTAGAAAGATGGTACACCATGAGACCATTCACACAGTCAACATCATACAAACAATGCCCTACCTGTTGTTTCTGTCTACACAGGTAAACCAGCTCCAATGCCTGGCTGGAGTGCTAAGATCTAAATTCGAGCAGCGCCCTCCATGGGCTGTCGGAAGATGGCCTGTGCCCTTGGCAGCATGGCTTAGTTGATGGAGCATTGTCCATGCACCGAAAGTTCGAGGGTTCAGTTCCTGGTCAGGGCACATATCCAGACTGCAGGTTCCATCCCTGTTGAGGAGTGTGAGGGAGGCGGTTGATTGATGTTTCTCTTTCCCATTGATGTTTCTCTCTCTCTCTCTCTCTCTCTCTCTCTCTCTCTCTCTCTTTCTCTCTCTCATCAATGAAAATATATCCTCAGGTAAGGATTTTTTTAAAAAATGAGCTGATATGGACAAAGGGCATTCAAGAGGACTTAGTTGAATATGGATTTGATTTATGTATTAATTAAGCTGGCTGGTAGACATATGGATATTTGTTTGTTGGTTTGTTTATTGGTTGGTTGGCCTAAAATATCTCTATAATTAAAAGCAAAAAATGAAAATAAAAAATAACTCACATCTTATCACTCTCACAGATCTGAGCCAGCCCAGAGCCTGGCACATAAATGATGAGAAAAATACGACATGCATTTTCCAAATGGAATAACTGAAAGGAAGAACGAGGAGGTCCTTTCCCAGGTTCCGGAAGATTTCTTGGTGTTGTCTACAGGGTTGGAGAAGGGTGGGCAAATGAGAAACAGCCCCTTCCTGGGCCTCCCCAGAAGCAGCTTCCCGGGTCAGAGTCAGGCGGGCCTTTGCCAGACGTGGCATCCCCAGCCACATCAGCCCAGCATCGGAAAGGAACTGAATGGCATTTCCATCTCCACTCTGGATTTCCAGAAGATAGCAGAGCAGGCATTGGTGGGGAGGGGCCCCAATAATAACACAACTCAATGGCTTTAAAAACACCCCACGCCTCTCTCCATGGCTGCCCATCTCGGTGGGAAGCCACCTCTGGCCTCTCTCCGGACTCTGTCCCAACCCAGCCGGGCTGGCTCTCTGCCTGCCCAGCTCCGCCCTTGTCACCTAGACGATCTGTTCTCAAACTCTGTCCCATCCCAACGGACCTCCAACCTGTCTGCGTTCCTTCTGACTGGTCCCCTCACCCATGACTCTTCTGGCCACACCAAGCCTTGCTCACAATGCTAAGAGAGAATTCTTCTGGGTCTTTGGGAGAAGCTGTGGGTATTCAAAAGAGACTACTTTCTTTCCTTTCACAATGAAGGCCTCCCTCACAGACCTGACCCTCCCGCCTCCCCTGCTCCTCCGGCACCCCCTGTTCAGGATTGGTAGGCTGACCCACTGCCCCAGTTTTCCTGGGACTGACTTCCTGGTTTTAACACTGAAAGTCCAATAACCCTGCAAACCCCTCCGCTTCCAGTGGCCCCGATGATGGGTCACCCTCCCTACCTTCCTTCCAAAGGGAGCCAGTGGGCATGTCAACTCAGGGCCTCTCTGAAGAGGTTTGGGGACAGGCCTCTGCAGCTCTCATCCCTCCTGTGAGGAATGGCCGCCAGCCTCTGACCACCCGGGAGAGCCCTGCCCACCTGGACGGCCAGGCGCTGTGGTTTTCTGTGGTGAGGGCCCAAGCTGAGTCTTTCACACCCTACCGTCTAGGTTTCTGCCATACCTTGTACCACTCTATTCCACTAATACATACTTTCATTTCATGGAACTCACCTTTATAACCTGGACAATTTTACTTCAAAGGAAGAGTTGATCTCACTTCCACAAATGGAAAAGAGCACCATCTGCCATAAGTAAGTGGTAATTATTTAAAAACGCAACACAAACACCCCCCCGGGGGTGTGTTCCGAGCCAGAGCCTGGGCTCCCTTTCTTTTATTTTTATTTTTATTTTTATTTTTATTGTGTTACATGTATACATATCTCCCCATTGCCCCTCCTCCCTCCCAGGCATACCCCAACCCCCCAGTGTCTATGTCCATTGGTTATGCTTATATGTATGCATACAAGTCCCTTGATTGATCTCTTATCTACCCCACCTCTCCCTAACCTTCCTGCTATAATTTCACAGTCTGTTTGATGCTTTACTGCTGGGCTCCCTTTCTTAACAGGGGCTTGGAGGTGTTGGGAAGGTATTCAACGCAGAGCAGCACCAACTGAGACGTTCTCCTTCACAAGACCAGGAGGAGTTTAAGAACAGTGAGAAGGGAATAAATTTCTGCTAGTTCAGTCGGCAAACTGTGGCTCACCAGCCACATGCAGCTCGCGAGCCGTGGTTTGCCGCTCTGATGAGTGTGCCGACCACTGTACTAGGTTATTCAGTGTTATCGAAGGCCATCTCTGTTTAGGCTCTAAAACCAACCTTGCCTCGCCACAGGGGCCTCGTGTTTTAGTGTTGGGTCTTCCCTAAAACTTAGTAGTTGTCAGCAAACCTTCTGCCGTCTGGTCACTCAGCGGTCTCAGCTGCTGGACAGTGACCACGCCACCAGCCAGCATCTGTGAGCACTCCATGTGCTGAGCCTTGGGAAGAACCCTTATGTGTCGAGCCATTGAACCTTCTGGCAATGATCACAGCAATCCAAGCTCTAGCTTTGTGTTTAGCTGGGAAAACTGAAGATCAGTGAGGTTAACTGGTTTGCCTACGCTCACACAGCGAAGGTGGGGTGGAGCCCACACTCAAATCCACACCTGTTCATTGTGTGGTTAGTGGATTGTGTACCCAAGATGCAAGTGGAGATCCAGACCCTGGATGGGACCACGTTGTCCTAGAAACCACAGATACTTGCACATTGCACCCTCAGGTGGTAGACACTGGGTCATTTCTGCACCAGCCGTCAAGGTCAGGGCTGGCCAATTTGACCTCAGCTCTGCATGGGAGGGAGAAAAAATGTTAAGTCATGGGGTCAGAATTCAAATACCTAACAGCAGGTGACCTCTGTGACTCCAGTGAGGCGAGGAATACTCTCTTATCAGTTTGGATACTTTAATGAACAGGAGCTCCCCTGCCTCCAACTGGAATTCCGTATGCATGTATCAGGAAGCACAGAGGTAGGTGGTGTTCTGGATTGGTTGGTTGAGTACCTCCACCAGGCCACCAGAGATGCAGGTACCTTCCATCTCTCTTTTCTGCCATCACTAGATTGGTTTCAACTCAAGAATGATCCCAGAATGGCTGCTGCAGTTCCAGGTGTCACATCCAAATTCATCTCTTCTCATTGGTTGGGATTGTATCATCTGACCATTCTTCTGCCACTGACTGTTGGTGTCCCCTGAGCCAAATGGCTGTGCTGAGGAGGGGAGAGGATGGACAATGGGAAGAAGAGAACGTCCGTGTCCAAGCAGAGAAAGCATGTTGGGCAGCCACTTGAAATAGAGATACTGATGCTTTTAAGCCTCTGTGTTCTCTTCCTGCTGGCCCCTGAGCCAGGCACCACATTTTGCAGCCCCCTCGGGTCCCTGTTGGGTCTCGTGACTGGTTCTCACCAGTGTGGGACATTTCCTAGACGATGTAGTTAAAATCTGGTCTGCTTTCCCCACAGCCTCCTTCACCACCCTCCAGCTCACTGCTTAAAAAAATTAAGTCATAGAAGATGTCAGAGACATAAAATGGAAGGCACCTGAGTTCCTAAAATAATTTGTGGACACCCCTGTTTCCCCCACCTGCCCCACTTCCTTGGACTGCAATATGAGCAAGAAATAAAGTTGTATGGTGGTAAGCCCGTGAAAGCTTGGGGTTGTTCATTACAGCAGCTAGCCTTCCCTAACGAATATTCTATTATCCACTGTTCTGCTCCAACCAGCTGTTGCCCTGTGGGAATGCAGGCCCGGAGCTGCCAAATCGTTTGATCATCTGATTTTTTAAAGAGAAGCCAAAAATCTGGTTTTTTTCAAAATGAAATTTCCTGATTTAAAAATGTTGGCAACCAAATCAAATTTATTATTACAATTTTAAATGCTTTGCAGGCCAAAGACAACACATCTGTGGGTTCCAGTTTGCCTGTGGGCTGCCAGTTGCAACCCCTGGTCAGAAAACTCAAAGCCAAGAGCATTTATTTTTAAGTTGGTATTGGTCTGAGAGGTAGTGTTAGGGCCATAGTCATGTGGATTCCAGAGAAAAGCTCTATGCTGAGGGACATGTTGATCAGCTCTTTCGTTTCTCTCTGGGTTGGATGTGTAAAGCCAGAAGCCAGCTCTGCATTTCTAGGTGACCAGTTCCCGTCAGGCCAGGCTAGCCAACACGCTCAGACCCCAGGGCCACTTTCGCTTTGGTTCCATTGGGCTGTGGGGCAAAGACAAAACTGATGCCGGGGACACCAGCCACATCTTAAAGGCTAGAAGGAAGAACCCTTCACCCTTGTAAAGCTCTTCACAGCGTCCACAGGCCTAGTCGGTTCATCACCTCCATTTAATAGCTACTGGCAACTTCTGCAATGTATTGAGCACTTAGGATGTGCCAGGCCCAGACCAGCACTTGATGCAAATCATGCCATTGCATCCTTTTTACACCCCTATTGTTGTCAATGAGGAAACTAACCTCAGAAGGGGTAAGGATCTGCCTAGATCCAAGCCTGCTTTCTGGCTTCTCTTTTCATTGCAAAACTTTTCTCAGCCTTTTGAGTGCCTGTGTCACGATCACCTGAGCAAGGAAGAATCTTGTTCCCAGCCCACCAGGAACCACAGGCCTTCCATCTTACCACAGGCAGTTTCTCTTCCTGCCCCCCTCGGGTCTGCAGTTCTCCACCTCCTGGCGATCTCAGCCTCCTCACAGATGGGACGTAGGCTGCCATTGTTCTTCATTTCATAAAGAAATGCAAGGCTGTGGGCCCACAGGGACTTGCGGCTCGGGGTGGCCTTATGAAAACTTGGGCAGGCCAGGAGCTTCTCCACCTGGCATCACAGAGCCTCAGGGCTGGGCTACCAGAAACTGTGGTTTCCCTGCACTGTCCTTGACCCAATGTCTGTGGTCTCTTCCAGGGGCCCAGGCAGCCTCGTGGCAGGTGAGCAGGGCAAAATGAAAGGCCTTGGAGTTGCTCCCACCACTCGACATCCTGTCCAGGGTCGGAGGCTAGGGTGGGGTGAGGGCAGGGTGACCTCTGCCTTTCAGGGTGCCTAACCTGTAAGGACTGTTTGTTCTAAACCCTCCTATTCAGAAAGATTTTTCTAGGCTCCATGCTTAACATTATCTCCGGAAGACATCACAGGAGTGGGCCTAGCCTCCTGATGGGCTTAGGGCAGGAAGACAGCCCTCAGGCCACTTCAGATTTGTGTCCATGGGCCCCGCTGTAAATCCTGCCATCAGGATTTACAAAGCTCCAACCAACTGAGTCCCATGACTAGCATAGCTACATGGCTATGATGCATTACTATTTGTGTGTTTGCTTGTTTAAACACATACCTTTGTTTAATGTAAACATTTGAGACCTTATGGTACAATTTTTTTTGTATGCCCGCTTTGGAAGTTTTTCACTTTTGATATTCTGGGAGTCTCAGGAGATGGCAGTGGCTAGTGTTGGCAAATTTGAGAGACCTGCATATCTACCTCTCTCTCTCTCTCTGTCTCTCTCTTTCCCCCTGCCTGGGCGCAGGAGTCCAGGCCTTTCCCAGAGGCTGCTCCTGCCTGGTGTAGCCTCTCTGTGCTTCTGGCGGGTCCTGGCACCATCCTTGGGCCAGAAACCTGGGTGCGGGTGCGGCTCCTTCCTGGGAGAAGGCCAGAGCAGCCTCCAGGGCCTCCGGCCCAGAGCGGGTTCTTTTCCGGAGTTTGGCGGCGCTTCCGGTGCTTAACTGGATTGCAGGCCTGCCACTAGCTTGAGTCACGGGAAGCCGAGCCAGAAGGGCAAAGGCAGGCCTCAGCTGGATCAGGGGGCATCTTTCGGAGGCTTTTTTACATATATACAATATGTTTCAATCCTCACCCAGGGTATAGATTTTCACTGACTTTTTGAGAGAGAGAAAGAAAGAGAGACAGAAACATCGGTCAGTTACCTCTGATGCGAGAATCAAATCAAACCTGCATCCTATGTATGTGCCTTGATTGGGAATCGAGCCCATAACTTTTTGGTGTAGGGACAAAGCTCCAACCAACCGAGCCACCCGACCGAGCTTGGGGGCTTTCAAAGTGGGAGATAAAGGCAGGGCCCGGGCTGCCTTCAGTGGGGCCTCACTCGGAGTCCCTTGCTAGTCTCACCAGAGCCTTTTTTTCTTCTGCATCCAGTCTGAACCGGGGTGATGAGGTGAGCTTCCAGTTCCCCTGACTCAGGGCACTCATGTGGGTGGGGCTCAGCTCCTGCAAGACCCTGAGCCTGTGCTGGTGCTGCGCAGGCAGGAGGAGCTATTTCCCTGCAGCGAGGCCTGTGCACGTGCTGAACCTGCTGCCTGGTCTCCACCCCTCCCACTGGCCCAGTTTTTTTCTCTTTTCAGTGTCAGCTCAGAACCCCACCTGCAGACCCTTCTCCAGGGAATAATCCCATGAACAACCAACCATCTCCCAGACTCACTTCGAAGGCCTTCTTGGTCAGGTGTTGTTCAGATTCTAAGAAAAATCAAATTCTGAATTCTGAGCTACCTGCGAATTTGGCAAACTGGTTTCCTACCCCAAGAATGAGAACAAGAGAAGAAACCCAAAACATAATTCTGAAGCTGTGGGAAGATCAGAACACGGAGGGGAAAGATGTGTAAAGACACAACAGAAGCATCTTTAGGGGAAGGAACAGAACAAGATGTCAACAGTAGCTCAGAGTGACCATTTATGCTGCTTGTCCGAATAGCCTTCAGACACTGAGTGACTCTCTACACCGGGAATAGCTGGAACACTCACTACTCAGAGGGATTTGGAAATGTTAACACTTGTAAAAACGGTATAAAATCAATTTCCAAGGGAGCATGTGTTAACTACAAGGCTAACTATGTTAATGAGGCCAAATTTTCCAGCATGTGTAATTTTTTTTTTCACTTGTTAGGAATCTTTTGTTATGTCTTTTCTGTTCATAGTACGTACTTGAAACTGCAACTTCAAAACACAGAATAAATAAAAATATGCACAAGAGGAAATGAAAAAAATTGCCAAAAACCCCTACTTTGTCTCATTTAATCCCCCTAAAAGTCCTATATGGCAGGTATCATAATTCCTACTTTACAGATGAGAAAACTGAGGCCCAGAAACACTAAGCAGTGCCCACTGTCACCCAGTTGGTGAGAAGTGGACAAGGGGACAGTGAGGACAATGCCACCTTGATGGAGACAGATCCCAAGTGGGACTGGCAGGGAGGCCCCAGGTGGTCTCTCATGATGCCCTGAGCCATGGCAGCTCGGCTCCAGACCACAGTGGCGGCATGGCAATCACCTGCTGACTTGGGTCTCTCCCTGGGACCATGAATTCCTTGAGGGCAGGGACCTGTCCTGTCTGCCACTGTGGCCCCAGCATCAGCTCTGTACCTGGCACATGAAGGGCAAGCAAGCATTAGTTCAGTGAATAACTGACCTCTAAGCCTCAGTCTTCTCATCTGAACAATAGGGTGGGTTTGGTAAAATAGTATACTTCGGGTGCTTAGCACATAGTAGGTCCTCAGGAAAAAATGAGGACGAATGATTATCAGTGATCAACCCTGTGCCTTAGAGGGCTTGATCTATTTCCCTGTGGCCACATTTCCCCTCCAAGTTGCTATTCAAGAAATCATCCTCTAGGGGTCCCCCAGCCCAGAGTGAACACAGAGACCCCCCACAGTAGCCCTTCTTGCCTCCCCCGTGAGCAGGGCCCTCCAGGCTTCTGGAATTAGGGCTCAACAAGGGAGAAGGGACATGAGCAATGTCAGTGGGTCAACATTTTGTGTAGTGCATGAAAGCCAGGACCATCCTTCCCCTGGCCCATGTGGGGAGGTGGGGTGGTAGGAGTGCCACTGGGGCAGAAGAGGTGAGGGATGGCTGGCTTACTCTCTGGCTGGGGTCCCTGGGACTATCCTGATGGCATCAGGCGTGTCCACTGGGTTGGGTGAGGTGTTTTCTGAGTGTGACACCCATCGGCCAACAGAGGACAGCACATGCATTTTTTATGATCTTGGGAAGCGCAGTCCAGTCACGTTCACTTGAAAAGAGGCTGGGCGGTCAAGGGGACAAGTCACATCTCAGTTGCTTGGATCCTCTATAGGCAGGAGGGGACGCTTCTGCCAGGATCTGGAGATTCCTGGGCAAGGGTTGCAGGAGGTGACTGAGTGTTGGGGGGTGCTTTACTGTTGGAACCTTATATACTTTATGGAGGGGGAGTAGTTTATGGGGAAAGGGGCAGCTGTCAGTGCCAGAGGCCAGATCTTTGCCAGGTGGAGAGGGCAACCTCATACCCCCCCCCCCCCCCCCCCCCCCAGTTTCCCCAAGTATCTCTCAAAGCCTGGCCTGTGAAAGCAGCAACAATGCGACACGTTAGCCTGGGGAAGGGGAAGTACGACGTTCTCTGGACCTGAAGGGGAGTTGGTATTTTGGGGAGTTCTTGGGAATGGAGGGTGTCAGTCCTGTTTCAAACCTGAGTTTTCCCAAAGGAGGTTGGGGGCCACCAAGGGGTGGGTGTCGGGTGTGGGGACAGTCTGGGTGCTGCTCAACTTCTACTGTTTGTTCATGGAGGGTGGGGGGAGTGTTGAAAATGGGAGGGAGGGCTAAAAGCACCTGCTGGCTGTCACTGGTGTTCCCGAAAGGAGGAGGCAGACCTGGGGGCGGGTCTGAATCTTAAGTAGATGTGTCCCCATTCCGGGCCCCGCGGCGCCCGCCGCCCCACGGCGGGGGGGGCCCGGGGGCGCATTTGGGGGAACCCGCCCCCCCCCCCCCCGGGCCCCCCCCTCCGCCCCCCCCCCCCCCCACGGGGGGAATCCCCCCCCCCCCCCAATCACCGACCCCCAGTTTGGAGAACCCCAGTCTGTCCCCACGGGTCGAGGCTGACGCCGTCCCCTCCGCATTTCTAGGAATGCCCCTATCCGCCGACTATATTTGGAGAGGGTTTCTGAGAAGGCACCCCGGGTCCCAGCCACAGCCCCCACCCCGGGCAGGGCGCGCGCTCAGCCGCAGGCTCTTGCCCTCTCTCCCCGACCCGGCGGGGAGGAGCCGCCCCGCCGCCAGATCCACCACCGCCGCCTCCCCGGCACGGCCAACCCGGGGCCGGCCCAGCCCCCGCCCCCGGCCGGCCATAGGGCGTGGGGGGAGCGGGGGAGGGGGCCGGGCCGGCGGCGGGGGACCGGGGCGCGGCTTTGTGGCGGCCGCGGACCGGGAGGCCGGGAGCGAGCAGCCCGTCCGCCCCGCGCTCCCTGCGGAGAAGGGTTTCCCACCCCCGCCCGCCCGCCCATCCCTGGGATCGCGTCCGGGAGGGGAGGGCTCTGGAAGTCCGCCCCCCACCCCGCGGAGGAGGATCGAGCCTGGGCTCCGATCAAGGCGGAGGCGGCAGGGCCCGCGGGGCACCCCCACCCCCCACCGCTCCGCGCGCGCCTACCGAGAGCCCCGAAAGGCGCAGCCCCAGGGGGCCGCCGGCACCCCCGGCGGAGGCAGCGACGGTGAGTCTCCCCTCTCCCCTCCCCGGCACCCCTCCCCCGGGCTAGGGCAGGGGCCGCGGCAGGTGGGTGCCCAGGCCCGTGGAGCGAAGAGGGGTGCGGGGCGAACGCCTGGAGCGGGGGGGGGGGGGGCGGGTGGGAACGGAGCGGGAGGCGGCGGCCGGAGCCTCGCGCGGCTCCCCCGGGACCTGGTAGACGCTGGTCCCGGCTGGGGCGCCGCCGCCGCCCCCCGAAGCGGCGGTGGGGCACCGTCCCCGCCCCCTCCCTGGCCCCCGAGAGGGGAGTGTGGGGCGGGGGTGGGGTGGGGGCGAGGCCGCCCCCCCTGATGCCCGGGCTGGGGAGGAAGGCGGCGGCGGGAGCGGCAGCCACCCCGCCCCCACCCCGGGGAGCCCATCGGGAAACGGACTCGCTGCGTGACCCCGATCTCGATGCCGCGCGGAGAGCAGGCCGCCGGCTCGCGGGTCCGCGCCCGCCGCGCCCGCCGCTCCACGTGCGCCCGGGCGGCGCTGGCACGGACGGGGCGGGCGCCGCCGCCGCGGGCCCCGGAGGGAGCGTCGCCGCCTCCCCCGGCGAAGTTGGCCGCCCGCTCCGCGCCCCTGCCGGCCTCCCCGGGCGGCCATAGCACGCTGGCCGGAGCTTTCGCTGGGCAGGAGTCGGAGGGGAACTAGGTTCCGGGGTGCGGGTCGGGGTGTCAGGGCCCGAGACCAACCCAGTTGCTCCGGCGAAAGTTGGGGGAGAAGGAAGCAAAAGGCATTTTGATTTGGGGCGGGGGAGTGGCGGTTCTGGTTTCTCCCGCTTCCAATCCCCTCGCGAGGAGCATTGGAATGTGCCGCTCAGATCCTCTGAGGACACATCCATATTTATAATTTATTTTTAGGAGAAGTTGTGGAAAAGGGCGGGGGTTTAAGGTGGGGGGGGGGAGAAAAGGTGTATATGCGGGGGTGGCCTTTCAGAACCCAGAGGCTAATTGAGCTATTTAAGATGCAGATGATTCCCCCCAATCTGGGCAAGCAGCAAATTTGACTTTAATGAGAGACAATTAAGGGCACGAATAACTAAACTTTAGCAGGATGGAGGTGGGGGTGGAAGTGTACCAGGCACCACAGGCTCTCCCTTTGCGCTTTGCTAAAGGACATTTTGGCTGCCCCGAATCTTACCTGGGAAATTTCAGGCCCAACTGTGGATCTGGGGGCAGCAGAGGGGGAAAAATCCCCTATGGGGTCGGCAGATACGCCCTCTCCCTACCACGGATCCCAGCTTTTCCGCGTGATGAACTGTCATGTTTGCAGGAAAACCCTGTAATGATTCCTTCACTTATCCAGGATTCTCCTAAATCCTGCCTCCAACACAGCCTGCCCCAGTGCTGTGAGCTGGGGAGGGGTCACTTCTCCAGCAGGGAGATGTGGAAGGCTGTGGCCCCAGAATCGGGGTTTTGAGGGCGAGATGAGTTTATGTTTTATCCAACTGGCCCACAAAGTCCCGCTTTTGGGGTCATTCTCAACAGCGAGGAACTCAGGTCCCAGCAGCCCCCGGGGAGAGTGAGGGAGAAAGCTGACACCCCCAGGCTGCGCCTCTGAAAGTCAGAGGGAAGTGGGGAGGTGTATACTACTTTGGGTAAAAGTGAAAGGCTGTGTTGGGAATAATCGCGCTCGTGTGTGTGTGTGTGTGTGTGTGTGTGTGTGTGTGTGTGTGTTTCTCAGTTTGTTGAACCTGCTGTTTTTCAGGGCCTCTTTGCTTGGAAGGCCAAAAGGAGATATGTGAAGGCAAAAGTACAATCCACCCCACCCCACCCCGCAATGGTTTGCTGAGATGTTTTCATGGGCAGGATTGGAAGGAAATGAGTGGCACATTGGTTGCTTGACATCCCCAAAATCAAACAGCGCCGAAACCATGAATCACAATTATATTAGATCTGCCTTCAGACCTGTCAGAGGAGCAGCACTCTGCTTGCTTCCACGTGGAATCACAATATTCCTTTGTAATTCCTCGCTGCCTCACTCTAAGTTGTTTTATAAGAAACTGCATACAGGGAATTTCCAAAGGCAAGAATGGTGGAGAACAAATGCCCCTCCCAGAACATTAACCTTATTAAGTTGCATTAATTTACACACAACACACACACACACACACACACACCCCTGACATTTATTTGTAACCTACAGGTATCCACGTACCTTAAATTTATTTGCAAGCCTGGATTTCAGTCAAGTATGCACAACAGGGAGTAGAAAAGTAAGGTACCTGAAAAGGTTCAGTGCTTAGTGGACAGGGCACATGGACATGCAGATGAGGCTGCACTGTCCCGGTCTTAGCAAAAGCGCTTCTTTACCTCCAGAGTTCTTTCTCCAGCGAGTCAGAGCAATGGGAAATCGTCACGTTGTAAAAAAGAGTGCTTGTGCTTTGCTGAATCGTCAGCGCCATCAGAGCTGACTGTCAGATCCTATTTGCTCTGCTAAATAAGGATATCTCACCAAATTAGCCTTTAATGATACTTCTACAAAGAGGGCGCTTTCCGTGAATTACCCAGGCCGGAACACAGAATGTTACGCCAAGATCCTGAGTTATAATCGTGGCGATGAAGCCGTATGTTGAGATTACTGAATGGTTACGTGTGGAAAATCAGGCAGGATTTAGTGCTAAATGGGAATGCAAGCATTTGCTCAGTACAGTCACTGCTTAAATTCAGCCCTCTGAAACGGGGCATGTAATTATATGAATACCTTTAGCAAACTCCCACCCCCACCCCTATCCCGGGCCCCAAGTCTGGAAACAGGCAACGCAGTATGATGAAGAGATTATAAATCAGTACTTTGCAAGTGAGAAGTTGTCATTAATTCGGCAAAGAATCATAGCTTCTTTTCATAGTCTTACCACCATTCCTCCCCCCACCAAGAAAAATAAGCTAAACGTGGAATGATGCACACACTGATTACCTTTTGCCTTTTCTCCTCTGCATAAAATTTCATTAAGCAGTTGCTATCCCACTTCCCACAAAAAGTGTGAATTTAGGGGGGGTGGAGGGGGAATGGCAACTCTGAATTTCGTTTTTAGCAATACACAAGCCATAGTGAATCTCATAGGGGAAAAAATCTTTCGAAAGGAAAGAATATGGTATAGCTGGGGGCAACATTTTCAGAGGTGCTGCTGCAATGAAACTGATACTTCCTTAAAAATAAATCATGTGTGTATGACTCAAACCAATGAAAGTTGGAAGAGTCCCCACAAGGGAACACTCCCTCTATTTCTTGTTTCCCAGGCCCCCTCCTCACCTTATATTAAGAACAGAAAGAAGATTCTTGCCAGATAATAAACCTACGGCTTCCAAATAGGTTGGCTCACCCTCTTTTAATTGGGATTGTAAATACAGCTATTTCAGACACGAGAATAGAAATTAGTCTGATGGAAAAGTTAGTCGACTCCGTACTTACGGTCGCTTGCCAGAAAACAGGGGCGCCCGCAAACAAAATAAAACATTGTTGGCTGGAGTTATTGAAGCTGGAAATTTCTGTCTTTCCCAGCGTCTCAAACTCAGGGAAATGTAAAGTCCTTTTTGCTTCTTATTTTTGGAAAGAGGTGCAAATGAACCCTGGATAAAGACACCCACACAAACATGATGTAAACGAACGCAGACTTGTGAGGCCTAGTAGCTGCACAGGCTTTTCAGGCCAAAGCGGGGGGGTGGGTGTTGAAGAGAGTGCAAGGAGTGGAATTGGGGGTCCCTTCATCAGCCCGAGGCCCCGAGCCCTCCTTGTGGTCTCTTTTCAGAGTAGCCAACCATCAGATGCTGCTTTCTCCGCGTCCTCAGTTGTAGGGGCATGAGCAAATATTTAGAAAGCGTTTCTGATTTTTACGTCATCTTCCTTATATAAAAATGTTTGAGCTTAAGGATCCACAAAGCCAAATTGTTTCTCAGTGTCCTTGAATGGCTGCACCAGCAGATGAAAGGGAGACACACCTAGGAAATGGAAACTCATGCTGGTGTCACCAGAAAGCCATTTAAAAAATGCCTTGGGATGGTGGGGGCAGATTCAGCCTCCACCGCGGGAGGATTTGGCCCAGGCAGGGAGAGGAGTGCGTGGCTGGCCTGAGCCTTCGGGTAGCTGTGCAGCCTGGTGTGAAAGTTTCCTCCGAGGTGTGCCGAAAGCTAGGCTGTCTTGTTGGAATCATGGGTGAGGTCAGTGCCCAGACCTGTTGGCATCTCTGTCCAAGACAGCCTGGACCGCGGCCAGCGCTGCCTGAACATGGCCTCAGAGCCACTGCCGGAGCCCAAACAAGCCCCAGACAGGTGCCGGGGTCTCTCCTCCTGGGACCCAGCATTTCTTGGCCAAAAGGGGGGTGTTGGGCTCCCAGGGCAGCCTCCTCTGAGAAGCTGCAGGTTTCACTGTGCAGTTACCACGTGGGCTTGGGTGAGGGCAGAGCCCACTTGGTGAAATAAGCACAGTCTCCCAAATGCTGGAAGGGAAACAAATGGGGTGGTCCTAAGGGCTCCGAGCAAATCTGCCTCATCTCAAAGGTTCCAGAGCAAAGCTGTACTTTTGCAGCCCAGGCTGAGGCTCTGCTCTCTAGCAACAGGGCTCCCCAGAGATCCTGCCCTTGGGGGATGCGGGTGGGGGGCACAGGGGTGAGGCCCAAGGGCAGCAACAAAGCACACACACAGCTAAGCCACCTGCAAGCTACCTGTGTGTGTTTGGTCCTGTCTTCTCCGGCCAGCGGGCCTCTCATCCACTGGGTGCTGAGCCCTCTTATCACGGGGAACCCTTGGCAAGGAAGGCAAGGTTGTAGCCTTGGAGTGGGGAGAAGGCTTTGGGGGACCATCGGTGGGCCACCTGGGCAGATGAGGGATCATCCATCTGAGCCCCCCCTGGGAGAGTGCCCAGAGAGAGAACTGGATGAGCATTCTGGGAGGGAAGCAGCGGGAACCCGCTTGGAGAAGGAAGTTACATCCAGTTCTGAGTCAGCCATTCCCCTGGGACTCCCATTGGCCCCAGCAACTGGATACTAGGCCACCGAAAGGCCTCGTGGGCTCCTGATTGCATCTTAGAATGGCACTGAGAGGTCCAGACTGGGCCCTCGCAGGCCATGCCATATTTAGCCTTAGGTTCACCCAAGAATATGTTAGGTGCTGCTTGAAAGAAGAGATCTGGTTGCTGGCTGTCACATGGCCAGGGTAGACTTGCTCCCTCACAGGCCTGGCCCAGACGACCTGCCGGATGCTCGCTGGCATCGGTGCCGGAGTCCACGCCAGAGATCCAGAGCCACGCGACAGGTGCCAAGGAGCCAGCCTGTGCCCCAGTAGTTGGTTCTGTGTCGGGAAGCTTTTCGCCCCATTTTCATCCTGTTGGCGATAAGGACGCCTCCATTCACAGAACTCACACAGGCTGTTTTGAGTCCCTCTCTCCTTCGATGGCCCAGTGTGATATGACAGCTTGCTGAGTGAGCAGCCTCCTCCTCCTCCTCCTCCTCCTCCTGGGGTGTCAGTGACTGTGGGAGGGCTTAACCCTTTCACAGCCGGGGGTGCTGGCGGGACAGGGGCCCTGCCTGTGGAGACCTCAGGGGCCACGTGCCCCATGGGAGCCACTGCCCTTCGTCCTTCCTTAGTCCTCAGTCCTGAGTGGTGGTCCCAGAGGGATGGTGCATGGCCCTGAGCAGTGATTTTCGAGCCTGTTTGCCCCGTCAGTGATAGCCTCTAGTCTCCCCTGATCAAGTTTTCACCCTTCTGTCGGTTGGACGGCCGTGGAAACCGCTGCTCGATTTCTAGATATTTTCATCCTGGTCTCTCAGTTGCCTAATGTTCCCACATTCAGGGGAGGAGGCCCTGATGGAGTTGGCTCACTTAGAATCTAAGTCTTAGATCATTAGCGAGAGTTTAGAATAACCGTGGGGGTCGCAGGGTCCAGCAAGGAAGGGCCTGGCATTGGGGAATGACCTCTGGAACCTGCTCTGAGGTTCCAGATCCTGGTTTTCTGGGCACAGAGGAGGCACATCTGCATTGAAGCCGCTGTGTGGAGACGCGTTTATAGCCAAATAACAGCCAATCATGATCTGCCTTTGGGGGCCTGGGTGGAGCCACTGTACACCACGAAAGCCTTGGCTTGTTGAAAGTTTGCTCTAACTTTGTACATTTTTTCCTTTTTAGTTTTGGCTCTTGGTGCTCAGAGAGCCACCACTTCCTGCCCAGCTGGTTTATTACCGCAGGGAAAATGAGGGACTTTTGGGGGCAGATGTGTTTCCATTCCACTATCATAATGCCCCTAAAAATCCTTATTGCTCTTGCAGTATTCCTCGGGGGCCTCTGGACTGGCCCCGGACAGCTGGGAAGATGGCAGGTCTGAGTTCCTCCAGCAATTAAAGGAAGAGAGGAGATGCTCTCCCCACCACCCCACCCCCCACCCCCCAGTTCTCTCCTCTGGTCCCTGACAGATCTCCCCTCAGGGTGCTCAGGGGTCACCACCATCCACAGGCAGGCACGGTGGCTACACATGCTTTTTGCCCTGCAGGGATAGGATGTTGGAGATCAGACCTGGGAAACGGGGTGGCGATGGCTACTGTCTGCATTTGCAGTGGGGTTCCTGGGGGGGAGGTGGGGAAAGTGGGGAAGAAACAGGTGCTACCTGTTTGACAAGGTGAATTTCACACTCTGCCTGGTGCCTTCCAGCAGGGCCTCTGGGATCCTCACCTTGGCAAGGGCCCTGGGCAGTGCTGGCTTGCTCACCTGCAACCTGAGACGGACCCTTTCCCACTCACTGCCTCGGTTTCCCTACCTGCTCTGGTCTCAAAGAGTTCTTGGCTGTTCCCAATGTTGCCGTGAGTTCAAGCTGGTATTTGAAAATGGGGCCGTTAATGCATTCAGCCTGGAAGGTATTAGTGTGAGCATTTATTTACTAACACGTGCCAACAACTCAGACAGGAGAGGAGACTGCAGCCCACACAAGCTCTGGTTTCTGGAATCAGCCACCCCCAGCTCTGTGTCACCCCAAGCAAGTGACTCAGTCTCTCTGAGCCCCCATTTCTTCTATACGAAACCCACTTTTAGGAATAGAAGCTTCCCAAGTCTGATGTGGCACCTGGCTAAATTATTCTAATAGGTATTTCTTTGAATAGCTAATTTCTATTCGTGGCAACTGATGGGTTTTCAATTTCAGAGAGAGATAGAAGCACCTCCCACCCTCCTTTTTACATCAATATAAGTAAAAAAGGGTGAGTTGTTAGAAAGAAAAATATTAAAGAATACAGGCAGTATGGAGGATGGAGCAGAAGTCAAGAGACGTGTAAAGTCTCCTAGGTCCACTTACTTTAGAGTTCTTTTCCGCTTTAGAGTTCTTAGGGATTTTCAAGATGACCCCATGTAGTTGGGGTGGGGAGGGGTGTGTTCCACCCTGACAAACTGGGTGTCACATGTCTTCCCTTGATGGAGTGGGCCCATCCCTTCCTTGCTCGCCAACATCAATGAGACCTCTCAGATCTCGGCCTCTATACCCACCCATGGCTCTTATTTATCTCTTATTTTAGGACCATGATGCCCCAGCGCCCTCTTTCCCAGCCATCTCACCTTCTCATTGAAATGGGGAGAATAATAAACCCTCAGACCAGGGCTCAATCAGGCAGCTCTGATGGGTCCCAAAGGGCACCAGCAGCCTTGGGGTGGGCAGGGGGCACCGCAGTACTCTCAGCTTGGAGGGGGACTCCTCAAACAGGCCCTCCTGTGCCTGGCCAGGGCACCAGCTCCCCGCCCACTCCTGGGATAGTGGCTTGGAGGGGAAGCAGTCAGCGCTGGATGCCCGCTGGGCAGGGGCAGACTCCAGTTTCACTTTCTGCTGTGTCATGGGGTGGGGGGTGGCATTGGGGCCCAGCTGGCCAGCTGGGGCGGGCACCTAGACAGCTGCCAGCCCAGCTGCCAGAGCACAACCCACACCCACTCCTGCCCAGCAGCCTGCCAGAATAGGGGCTGAGCCCTTGGGCCACCCCTTAACTGCCTCTACCCACAAAGTGGGAAGAACCTCAAGTTATAAAAGCCAGGTGACGGGGTGAAATGATTCCTGTCGATTCTGGATGAGAGCGTTCTGACCAGACACCTGCTTCCTGCCTCCCTTCACTGGACACATGTCTGCTGAGGACCTACTGTGTGCCAAGCACTGTGACAGGTGCCGGGGGTTCAGCAGGAAGCAAGACAGACGCTGCCCTCTTGGGGCTCCCAGTTGAGTCAGGGGAGACAGACGAAAGAATAAGCAAAGAAGGAAAGAATCCCAGGTTGTGGGGGAAATTCCACACTGTAGGCTTGGCGTTAGCATCTCAGGGAGGGGCGTACATACATGCCTGTATATGCACATGTGCGTGTCAGTAATGTGTCAGCCCCGGGGACGCACCGCTAGATGAAGAACACAGACCTGGGGGCCAGATGTCCCCTATTTGAAACTGGACTCTTTCACTGACCGGTGTGTGAACTCAGGTGACCTCAGGCAAGTCCCTGCTCCTGTCTCGGTGCCAGAGTAAAAGTGTCTCCATGACAGAGCTGCAGTGAAGATGAAACACGGGAACAGCCCGAAGAACTAAGGGCTGTGCCTGGCATCGACCATGTGCTCTATACACGTCTCAGCTCTTATCTAAGAATAATAAATGTGCACTGTTCTTCTAGGAGGCAAGGAGGCAGTCCCAGCAGACTGAGGACACTGGTAAGATGGTGAGTCCTTCCTCCTCGCTAAGCACTTCCCATGCCTGGTTTCACGGAATGGCCACAACCAACCCGCAGCTGGGCCTGTTCAGATGAGGAAACTGAGGCGCAGGCAGGTGAAGAAATGTGCCCCATGGTACCCACTGGAAAGGCCTTTGACCCCACATGCAGGGCTGGCGTCAGGGTTAAGGGCCCTGCACTTGCTTTAATGCTCTGCTGTTGTCATCTTGAAATTCGTAATAATTTTGGAACCAGGCTCTCCGGGTTTTCCTCTGGCAAATTATGGAGCCAGTCTTGCCCAGATCTGACTTACTCCAAATCTGCCACTCTTAACTCCCACCATCAGGCAGCCAGATCCAGAGTAGTTTTACAGATCATCGATACAGTGTTTAGTGTGGGACTGAAATTCTGGGGAGAAAATGAAGATTTATTATAGGGCCGAATTATCCAAGGATGTATTTGTTTGTCTGTTGCCCCTATTAGAACACGGGCAGGCAGTTGCCAAGGTCAAGCACCCCAACTCATTCATTATTCTATCCTCAAGGCCTAGATGTATTAGCTGCTCAGTGAATAGGTGTGATACAATCAATGAATGGGAGGTTGACCCATCTCCGGAACCAAACCTATTTAAATGACACCTTGCAGGAAAGCAGGTTGTTAGTGTCAGCCCTGGCCACCTCAGCAGGCTTCTGGACAGCGCCTGAACGGTGTGGAGACACAAGTTTCTTTCCTCTCCCTGACCCAACATGAGGATTAAAGCATGTGGTCCTGGATTCCTGTGCATCTGTTATTGGGGGAAGTGCAGTGTGCGGCTGAAAGAATACTCAGGTTTTTGTTCTGGGTGGGTTCAAGTCCCAGCCAGGGGTCAGGGAGCACAATTTCCTGAACAGCTTATGAAAGGGTTTGAAATTTTGGATTAAATGTACTTTTTCCTCTGAAATTAGAGTTTTTACCGTCTCAATGCTCCAAATTATAAATATTACTGAGAAGCAAAGAATCATTTCAAAAGCCTTTAAGAGATTTATAACAATAATAAACATTCAAACGTTTTTTGGGTTTTTTTTGCCAACTATTTGCCTAGGCATTGTCTCCATTGCTTCAGCTAACCCTGTGAAGTAGGAGTTACTGTCCTCATTTTCTAAACGACATTATAATCGCCAGCATATACTGAGTACCAGGCACTTTACACGTTTCAAGTCATTTTAGTTGCACAAGCAACATATAAAGGAGGTACTATTATTATCTCTGGCTTTTGGAGGAGAAACATGCTTAGTGAAAGGAACTGACTTGTCCAAGGTCACACATCCAGCATGTGATGGGCTGGGCTTCAAGCCCAGATCTTCTATCCCAGGGGCCAGCAGCTAAATATTTTAGGCTCCGCAGGCCACATGGTCTCTGTCCAGCTATTCCACTCTGCCACTGTAACAAGAAACCAGCCATAGATAAACATATGTAAAGGAACATAGGTGTCTGTGCATTCCAATAAAACTTTATTTACAAAAACAGGAAGTGGGCCACATTTCACCCACAGACTATAGTTTACCCACCATGTTCCAGATTCAAAAACCTGCCTTTCTGTTAGTAAGAACAGATTCTTTGCCAGTCCCTCTCCCCATCTGGGAAGTGACTTAAATTACATTTCAGAACGAAGACCACTGGCTCTGTAGAGTTCGCACAGTCCTTTCCTTCCTTGAAGGAATTATGGTGCTCTTGGAATTCACAACTGCTTAGACGTACTAGTGACTGCTATAATGGAATACCATGGGGATTTTAAATTGTAATTTTATTATCTGTCAACTGAGTAATTTTGAAAGTGGAAAGTATTGTCTTTAAAGGAAAACCCTCAGTGGGGCACTCTGGCTGTGGAAAAGGTTACCTCTTCAGGGAAGGAAAAATATCTTAAGACACAAAAAAAGTCACTGCAAGTGGGATGGTAATTGGGTGTGTGGGGAGGAGTAGGGGGCAATTTCCCCAACAGGCCAGAGGCTGGAGCTTTAGGATTCCTGTCAAGAGGATAAGGAAGGGCATGATTTTTAAAAACAGTTTTATTGAGATATGGTTCATGAACCATGCAGTTCATCCACTTAAAGTATATAATCCAGTGGCTTGGAGTATATTCAGATGTAGGCAACCATCATGGCAATCAATTTTAGAACATTTTTATCACCTCAAAAAGAAACTCCGTACCCTTTGGCATTGCCCTCAACCCTGAACCTCCAGTGCACCCCACTCCCACCCTAAGCAAGCACTGATCTATTTTCTGTCTCTGTGGATTTGATACTTCATGTAAATGGAATCATAAGTATGTGATCCTTTGTGACTGGCTTCTTTCACTTAGCACAGTGCTCTCAAGGTTCACTCATGCTCCAGGACATCTTAGAGCTGCATTCCTTTTAATAGTCAAATAACAGCCACGTTTTTATTTATCCATTTGTCAGTTGGTAGACATGTCAATTGTTGACACTTTTGGGCTTTTTTTTTTTTAATAATGCAGCTGTGAATATTCATGTGTAACTTTTTGTGTGGACATACGTTTTCATTTCTTTTGGGTCTATACCTAGGAGTGGAATTGCAAGGTCATATGATAACTCCACATTCAACTTTCTGAGGAACTGTCAGAGACATGTCTTACATTGCTTTTTCTAATTTTGTATTCTGGATATTTCCCATCACTGGAAACAGAGAAAACACTGTAACAAGCACCCTGTGTTCATCATCCAGGTTCAAAAATTATCAACCTTTCGTCAGTCTTGATTCTTCAGCCTGTCCTTCTCCACTTTGTTTCCTCCTAAGGAGTTGGAAGCCAGTTTAAACAACTCATTTTATGTTGTTAACTTGGCTAAAAGGTCTTTTGCCTCAAACCATCCATTCAGGTCTCCTACACTCACACCGTTGTCTGGATGGAATTTGGGGAGAATGGAGGAATCAGAAAGAGTCTCCAGTGGGTCTGTGTGGGGTGGGAAAGGAATAGCTTCTGAGTGAAACAGGACTGGTAATATAATATGCAACATGAAGATGTGGAGCCCTTTATTCAAAAACTAACAATGTGTTTAAAGTGACAAAAGCATAGCATAAAACCAACCATTGGCCCTATGCACTGGGCCATGTGCCCATGAGACCAGCAAAAGATTGCCCAAACAGAACTGATTCATTGGACACAGGAATTTAGAGCCTCTGGTGCCTAGGAGAGACATACATACCCGTCACCTCCAATCCCTGGGGAAGTTCCAAGGAAAGTTGGGTCTCCCATAGTATGTGGGACAGGGTTCAAACCTATTGCATTTAAGCCTCCAAAAATTAGATGACCCCAGCTGACATGTGGATTATAAGTACTTTAAAAAAGATAGCCACTTGCCATAAGCTTTTTTCCCTAAGAGCTTACAGTTGTTTGACTTGGCCATACCATTGTGTCCTGGACTCTGAGTGTACTCTGATATCACAGCAAATAATAGGCCTCACAAATAATAGTCTTCACCACAGAGGCCCGCTGGTCAGCAAACAACCCAGAGCTACAGGGGGACCAGAAATGCCCATTAGAGGCAGGTGGTATGGCCGACATTGGCAAGCAGTCATGGCACCCAGCCCCTCCCAGCTCAGACAGAGCTCCATTATTTTTCTCAAAGAGTAGCCTCTTCCAACCAATTGAACCTTAGTTCCTACACTTATCTAGATTCTCAACCCAAGAATGCAGAAATTCCGAGCCTTTAGTGCACCCAAGGCTGCACTTATACTAATAACCTTGTCAAGAAGGGGTATACAACACGACTTGGAAGAGGGAAGAGAGGGACTCATGAGGAGAGAATAGATAAGGAGGCTGCAGCTCCTCCTCTTCTCTAAGATATTCAATGTTCATTCATTCAGCCAGTTATTTGAGTACCTATTACACATAAGGGACTGTGTAGTGGGTAGGAGCAGTATAGTAACCAAGACAGATATAGTTCCTCCCCATAGAGGCAGGACAGATGATCATAAACCAAAGATGAACAAAGCATTTTAAGTGTGATTAAAATAATTTAATAACAATTACAAAAACAACTATAGCAATGAGGTCTAAGTAAATTCTGGCAACTCTGGGGTTTATAGACAGCCACAGCGATTCTTAAAGCAAAGCCCAGCAGAGAGTGACAGCAGTACTGCCAGGAGAAGGCAACAGAGGTAGGTGATTCTGTTTTTGCTTTTGCTTTTTTTCTGCCAACACTTTCTCTTCCACTTCCTGTACCAGATGTGACACCAGTGGGAATGGCTGAAGAAAGCCTTATAACACCATCCCTCAGCTACAGTAATTGGTTCAGGGGGGGACACCTGACACAATACCACTAATCAGAGCAGCCCACTTCTGAGCCAGACACAGTGATTGGTTCAGGTGTAATCATGTGACTTGAGCAGGGCCAATCCAGGATTGTCCTAACTGGAGCTGGTGGGAAGGTTGTTTTTCCTTCTCTACAGTATCTAGAGCTACCTGTGCCCCAGATATTGAGGCCAGTGAGCAGAGAGGAGCATAAATGAGAGATGGAATGGAGGAGGGAGGTGGGAGTAGGAGAGAGACTAGTGCTGCATTCTGACCCCAGAGCCTTCCAGTCCCTGCATCAACTCAGGCTCTCCTTTCTTCATCATAGCTACCCAAGTGAATAACCCTCCATTCTACCCCAATAAGATCAACTTTGGCTTCTGGGTGGCCCAGAAGCATCCCAATTCCAGACTCGGGGACTGTTTCCCTCTTCATGGGTTGTGTGGCACTGAAAGGGTAGGCTGTCCTCAGAGCTCATTCTCCCCTAGGTGTGCCTGCTGCACTTGAGAATAAAAGAATCCCTAGACACATGTCCATGTGCCCCTCCCAATTAATTTCTCACGGAATCAGAGCTAAACACTGTCCCCTGTTCCTGCTTGTCTTCATCTCCCAGACCCCATCCCCACACACCCCTCTTCTCCCACCTGGCTCTCCCCCATGGACAGAGCACAAAGCGTGGCCTGGCCTCTGCTCTGCTGCCCATCGTGTTGTATTTGTAATGACTTGTTTATGAGTGTTCCCCCATGCATGAGAACCATGAGCATGGGGGCTCGGGTCTCACTCGTCTTTGCACCCCCAGGTGCTGGCACACAACAGGCAGGCGGTAAGCATGGGAAGAAAGGAGGGGAGAAAAGGGTGCTCATTCCTATTTATTCTGGTGCAACCACTGGGTGACTCGGAAAGTCGGTCAAGTTTTGTATTGGTTTCCTCTACTCCAATGTCACCTTCTGGGTAAAGTGTATTCTCCCAGTCCCTTCCTGGCCCCTTCCCTTTTCTATGCTTTCTTACCCTCATTAGCACCTTGTACAACTATCAGTTCTTCTGTATGCTCCAGGTGGGCAGGCATCTTAGTTTTGTTCTCTGCTGTATCCTCAGCACCTAGAACTCTACCTGTCACCTCGTAGATGCTCAATAAATATCTTTGGAACGAATGAATGAATGATTTGTGTTCACCAAAACCACAGGTTTACCAAGGTTGTTCCTTAAAAGAGCCAGGCACTTCCTGCATTTTACAGGTGGTGTGAACGTCGGTGATGTATTCATTTCCTAGGTCAGCCATAACACATGACAGCTAACCTTTGAACAACGTGGTTTGAACTGCACAGGTCCACTTACACATTTTTTTTTTCAGTAAGTAACTGTACTGTTTTCAATCTGTGGTTGGGCATCCGCAGACAGAGGGCCGATTGTATACATTGATCTATGCCATTTTATCCAAGGAACCTGAATACCTGTAGATTTTGGTATCGATAGGGGGCCCTGGAACTAATGCCTGTTGATACTGAGGGACAACTAAGTTTTAGGGAGTCAAAAGATAAACACAGATTTTTGGCTGTGCGGTAGGTCATACCCCTAATCCCTTCATTGTTCAAGTGTCAATTGTACTACAAACTAAGTGGCTTAAAACAACAGAAATTTGTTATTTTATAGTTCTGAAGGTTAGAAATCCTAAATCTGGCAGGGCTATGCTCTCCCTACCTTCACCACCCTCACCTCCCACCCAGGTGCTCCAGGGGAAAATTTGTTCCTTGGTGGCTCTGATATTCTTTGACTTGTGACCACATCACTCCAGTCTCTACCTCTGCCTTATTCGTTTTCTTCTCTGTGTCTGTCTCTGCTTCTGTCTTACAAGGGTGCATGTGAGATGCATTTAGTGCCCATCTGGATATTACAGGATCAACAACTCCTCTCAAGACCCTTAACTTAGTCACGTCTTTTGCCATATTACCATTTAGGTAACATTTACAGGTTCCCGAGATTAGGAAGTGGATCTATCTTAGCTCTCTGGGACTACCATTCAGCCCACGACCAGTTATTTGCAGAAAAAGCCAAGATTCCCACCACCATTGCACTGGCCTGACAGACACATAATGAAAAGAGTATTATTGTATTATGCTGCTCCAATCAGAGAGTGAAAGTGATTTTTAAAACACCATTTTGTTTTTTAATTATCCCAATTAAAAGAAGTCAAAGCAAGCTTATGATAAAAATAGTACAGAAGAGTAAATGGGGAAATAAAGAAGCCCCTTTGCAATTTTTCTTGAACTCCAGTTGCATTTTCTAAAAAGTAACCACTGTAGACAGTTTACATAATCTTCCTAAATTTTCTAAGTATATTCAAGTGCATACACTTTTTTAAAATATGTTTTTATTGATTTCAGAGAGGAAGGGAGAAGGATAGAGAGATAGAAACATGAACGATGAGAGCATGTCATTGATCGGCTGCCTCCTGCACAGCCCACACTGGGAATCAAGCCTACAACCCAGTCATGTGCCCTGACCGGGAATCAAACCGTGACCTCCTGGTTCCTAGGTCAATAACGCTCAACCACTCAGCCACACCAGCCAGGCTGCATACACTTTTTTGCTCATAATGTTAAGATAACTGAAGATGTTACTATATATTCTGAAGACAGGACAGCCATCTGACCACCTCACTCATTTTAGTGACTTCTAGCATTGCATCTACTTAACCATCTCACACTGGCCAACATTTTAGTTAACTCCAGAATTTTGTTGTTGAAAAGTATATGCTCTTTGGTAGGTGTTGAATATACTCATAGGATACATTCCTAGAAGTGGAACTCTCTCTCTCTCTCTCTCTCTCTCTCTCTCTGTTAATCCTCACCAGAGGATATTTTCCATTGCTCTCCAGAGAGAGTGAAAGGGAGGGAGGGAGGGAGGGAGAGAGAGAGAGAGAGAGAGAGAGAGAGAGAGAGAGAGAGAGATACCTCCAGCACGGACCCCGTCAGGGGACAGGAAGCCACCCCAGCCATGCACCCTTGACCAGGAATTGAACCTGCGACCCTTGGAGCACAGCCGATGCTCTAACCACTGAACACACTGGCTTGGGCAAGAAGTGGAACTTCTCTCATTCAAAGGATATATGCATTTTAATTTCTACAGCTATGGCTCAGAACCCTTCAAAAAGCTGGTATCATCCCTACACCCATGAACAGTGTGTGTGTGAGGGTGGCAAGGACCCCTGTGTGTCAGGGGAAGCAAATCCCAGATGAGGTAAGTAGACTTCCCATGCCAGCCTGGATGGCAGTGGACCCGGCCTCTGAGGTCATCCCTGGAGCTTTCTGAGGCAATAAGCTGTTCTGAGTTCTCGCTAGCCTGGGTTTTATAAGCATAGGCAGAGTTTGGGGAGGGGAGCCAGGACCGTTCAGTGAGAAGCATTGTGTAACCCAGTATTTATATCTTTAGTACAGTTAGAACTTAAATATGGACAAAACATATTTTTCTTTTAATGTACACAAACAAATATGTTCCCGGGCTTGACACCTCTGGTGCCAAGTTTCTAGGGGAAATGAATTTGACTGTGAGATGATAAACCGCTAGGGAGACGATGAGAATGGAAAAGCGGCGGCAAGTTAGCTTTCTGTGTGCAGATCTGGGCTGCTGAGAAGTGTCGCTTTCTGTCTTCATTGCAGATAAACCTGCCGGTAATTTCAGCAAATGAAACGCAGATCCTGCAAAGGCCAGAGGATGGAAAACGCTCCGGTTTTGATAAAAGAGTTCTGCTCTGTCTCCAGTCCTCCCTCCTGCTGGTCAGGAGATGCAAAGAGGAGCTGATGAATTGAGGGAGAAGAAACGAGGCCAATGTGAGTCGCCTTTCAAGGGCTATGCTAATACAAAAACCCCACAACCTGAAACTGTTCCAAGCAGGGATTAAAGCAGCATGTTATTGTGAGTGATTGCTTAATTTATTGAGCTGTGGCAAGATCTGTAATGAAATACAGCCCTTGCAACTGATAACCTCCTGCTGCAATTGAATTTGACAATTAAGGAATATTTTCCAAGGATTTTTCTGGAACAGCTTAGAATTTTTTTTTGTCTCTGTGATGGGGTGCTTCGGAGCGCTCATTTTTCCAGGCAAGTTTTTTTTTTTTTTTTTTTAGGCATGAAAGGCTGATGTTAATCAGGAAATACGCGTCATTTTATCAAATGCCTTGTGCGCACCAGGCACTTGTTACACTTTATCTCTAATCCTGACAACAGCCCAATGAAGGAACTCTTATTCATCCCTATTTTATAGATATGAGGTTTCTAGGTGTTAAGTAACTTTCCCAAGTGGCACTGTCCAAGTCTGTAACTACTAGCTACTTGTGGCTATTTCTGTCTAAATTAATTAAAAATTTTAAAATAAAAAAATTTCACTTCCTAGGTTGCACTGCTGCCCACTTTCCCGGTGTGGCTGGTGGGTACCACACTGGACAGCACAGATACGGACCATTTCGATGACTGCAAAGTTCTAGTGATCAGTGCTGTACCAGAATGTTCACATGTATCATTCCAACCAGAGCCATGCGATACCCCCCTTGCTTCTTGCTTCTCTTCCTCAGGCTCAGAAGTAAGGACTAGAGCTGTGATGCTAAACCCTGGCTGCACACTCAAATTACCTGGGCTGCTTTAAAAAAATATGGATGATATGGTCCCGGCCCTGGAGATGCTGACTTAACTGTAATCCTGGCTGTACACATATAATTCCCTATGTGTACAGCCAGGATTGAGAGCAGCTGGAAGAGCGGGTCCACACACAGTAAGACGGAAAGGACGGGTTCATCTCCCAGCAGAATGGGGTCGCTGTGGACCCAGACGTGGGCTCTCCCCAGGGCTGCATCTGAGCCTTTCCTCTGACAGCTCGGGTTCCCTTCTGCAGGCAGGAAGGACTTGAGTGCTTTCTCACAGGCTTCCTGCTCAATGGAGACCCAGGGAGGAGGTCTGCTTTCAGGAACAGGCCCTGTCACGCTGCCACGGAAGAAACGAGATGGGATGCGAGACCACAGAGACAAAGTGAGGTCTGGGGTCTGCAAGCCTCGGGATGAACCCACGCTGTAACCTGCTTACAGAATAAAAGGGTTCCCCAGCTCTGTCCTCTGAAAGGGTTCGGAATACTGACCAATTCCATTGCAGTGAGCACCACCAGCACTCAGATTAGAGTCTCTATACACCACTTCTGACAAGGAATCGGGTTTCTGTGCAGAGATAGCTGATCCCAGGTCTGAGGCAGGACATATGCAAGAGGAGCATGGAGTGACTTGTCACCCAGGGAGCGTGGAAGCTCTGGAAGACTTTGAGTCACGTCCAAAAAGATGAAGGGGATACTGCGATAGGACAGCTGGCCAGATGGGACAGTTGAACATCAATAAGAATAGTAACTGCACTGGACTGAAATGTGTTACAGATGTCCAAATCTACAATGATAACCTAGTAAAAAAGTCATTTGTCATCTTTGGGGGATGGTGAGAAAACAATTCATCATTTTGAAAACTGTCAAATAAAAGGAAAGAATCAAGTATTTTTCCTTTCTGGTATGAACCATACCTTATAGTAACCAAATAGCTAATAAAGGAAGTGTCTTTTTATGGAAGTATTCCAGCTAACACACAAATACAGAAGGATAGGATTTATTTGCCACTATTTTGCAAGCTCCCACAGGTCCAGACAATGATCATCGATGTTGCTAACATCACCAGACATTATGTGCCTTCAAATTGAAATCCAACACAGCCACTAGGAAGTCCTCATACATACACACACACACACACACACACAAGCATTAATCTAAGTAGCTTCTAGATCTAATTACTGCTTTATAAGAAACGTAAGGGGGAGAGGAATGTGTGTGATACCAATATGGTGACTCAATAGGCAAAATCCAGACTGTAGGACACTCTTCTATAGACAAACCAACCCGGCTTCTCACCAACAACATTGCAATGGAAGAAAAAGGGAGGGACAGAGGACCTGCAGATTGAGAGACGTCAGAGACACATCAACCAATCTCAATGGATGAAACTTGTATGGATCCCAATTTTATCCAACTGTAAAGAAAACATTTATGAAACAACCAAAGACTTTTGGACACTGAGTAGATATTTGCTAATATTAAAGCATATTGTTAGCTTTAGTAGGGCTTATGATGGTATAAACCCCACTCCTCTTTTGGAGTCATATACTAAAATATTTGCAAAAGAAATGATTACTGTCTGGATTTGGCTTCTAAATATGAGATGAAGGAGAAGGAGAACGGGTATAGATGGAACAAGATTGGTTGAGATATGGGAGATGGGTAGTTGGGGTTCATTGCAACACATAGTTCTTGTGCATGCTTAAAGTTTTTCATAATAAAAATCAATGTAAAAGTGAAGAACAGATTTTCCTTTTCCTCACTCAAGGGTATTGGGTTGGTCTGCCCATCCACTGGTGGCATCTCTGGGGCAAACCTAGGTAGCAGATTTGAAATACATCTTAGCAGTTGTGTGTGTGTGTGTGTGTGTGCGCGCGCGCGCGCGCGCATGCGCCAGGCTGCCAGTGTCGTGCCAGGCCCACCATAAATGTTCCCTTTATTTTTTATTTTTAAATATATATTTTTATTGTTTAAAGTATTACAAATAATAGTACATGTGTCTCCTTTTTTTCCCCCTATTGGCCTCCCCCTGGCCTTCCCCTCCCCCACTCCATACATGCTCTCACCTGTCCCCCTACACACAATGTCCTGTATCCATTGGCTTTGCTTACATACATGCATACAAGTCCTTCGGTTGATCTCTTACTGGCCCCCCTGCAACCTCTCCTGCCTTCCCACTGTAGCATGACAGTCTGTTCATTGCTTCTTTGCCTCTGTATCTGTTCCCCCCCTTCCCCCCGGTTCTTTTCTTTAAAAACATCTTGCCTTTGTAGTCTAGAAATAAACTTATAAGAACAAAAAATGTTTGAGTCCCAATTTCAATGTCCAATAGTTATGAGTCCCAGTTTCAATGTCAAACAGTTCCTTATGTGTACATGTCAGCAGTAGTATGTGGATGGTGGACAAATGGTGGCAATGCCTGTCCGACTCTCTCTGGTTTGGTCCTAGGCAACCTGTAGCAACACACAGCTGCTGACTATAGCTGCTCCCTTTAGTCCTAGTCAGATCTTCACCAGGGGTACCCCCATGGTACTCCTGCGCTCCCTCCCCATTACCTTGCCCTCCCTGTGCACCCCTTGAGGAAATAGAGGCCCATTAGTGGAAAGAAAGAACAGGACCCTGAATTGGATTTAGCTTCAAATTCTGACTTCCCCACTTAAACACAGGACATTTAACCAGCCTGAGCCTCATTTTTCTCATCTGTAAAATAGGCATCATGTGACCTCAACTAGCTCAATACATATTATTAGGGGTGGGGAGGGGGGATGGCAAGAAGGACCTAGTCTCCACCACACGGAACTAGACATTCAGAGGTGAAAGGCAATCTTAACAGACTGTAAGTGCCATGAAAGGCACATGTTATAAAATTTGAGATGTAAGGGTGCTTAGTCACATTCTAATTTTTGAAAACTGGCAGTCACTACATAGGAAATACCATATCTCTAAATCATACTTTTTTTTTTTTTTAATTTTTATTAATTTTTTATACATATCTCCCCATTGCCCCCCCTCCCTCCCAGGCGTACCCCGACCCCCCAGTGTCTGTGATCATTGGTTATGTTTATAAGCATGCATACAAGTCCTTTGATTGATCACTTATTTACCTCACCTAACTTTAATCTTTCTGCTATAATTTCACAGTCTGTTTGATGCTTTATGATTTTTGTCCTCCTGAGAATTATCAGTCTACTCCCTTTCTGTGCTCCTGATTCTATTATATTCACCAGTTTATTCTGTTGATCAGATTTTTAATTCACTTAATTTTTAGATTCACTTGTTGACATGTGTATTTGTTGTTCATAATTTTTTGTCTTTTACCTTTTTCTTCTTCCTCTTCTAAAAGGGTACCTTTCAGCATTTCATATAATACTGGTTTGGAGTTGATGAACTCCTTTAGCTTTTTCTTCTCTGTGAAGGTCTTTATCTGCCCTTCAATTCTGAATGATAGCTTTGCTGGATAGATTATTCTTGGTTGTAGGTTCTTGTTGTTCATCACGTTGAATATTTCTTGCCACTCCCGTCTGGCCTGCATCGTTTCTGTTGAGAAATCAGCTGACAGTCGTATGGGTGCTCCCTTGTAGGTAATAAACTGTTTTTCTCTTGCTGCTTTTAATATTCTCTCTTTGTCTTTTGCTCTTGGCATTTTAATTATGATGTGTCTTGGTGTAGTCCTCTTTGGGTTCCTTTTCTTTGGGGTTCTGTGTGCTTCCTCGACTTGTAAGTCTATTTCTTTTACCAGATGTGGGAAGTTTTCAGTCATTATTTCTTTAAACAGGTTTTCAGTATCTTGCTCTCTCTCTTCTTCTGGCACCCCCACAATTCTGATGTTGGTACGCTTGAAGCTGTCCCAGAGGCTCCTTACATTATCTTCACATTTTTGGATTCTTTTCTCTTCTTGCTTTTCCAGTTGAATGTTTTCTGCTTCTTTATATTTCAAATTTTTGACTTGATCCTTGCCTTTCTCTAGTCTGCTGTTAGTACTCTGCGTAATAGTATTCATTTCAGTCAGTGTATTTATTATCTTCTCTTGGGTCTCACTAAATTTATCCATCTTTTCTAGCATATTCTTGCAAAACCTTATAAGCGTGGTTTTGAACTCTATATCCAGTCGTTTTTTTTCCTCCATTTCTTTTGCTTGTAATCCCTTCCCTTGTCTCGGCATTTTCACTGTGCCGGGGAAACTTCTGTGCTGGATTCAGCCGCAGAAGCCTCTGCTGAGCTTGGGAGGGTGGAGTCTCAGGGCTTAAGGGACCGCCTTGCCTTCCAGTCGGCCCCGCCCTCCACGGCCCCTGAGTCTCACGTGACTGGGTAATGGCTGGAGCGGTCCTTGTGCGCGCGCACCCGCAGCGCCTCCAACCGCTGCCTTTCCGGCTCCCCTGCGAACCAGGACCACACGAGTCTAGGTCCCCAGGGTTTCGCCCAAAACAGGGGCCCAGTGGACTCAGAAGTGGCGCAGTTGGGAGGGTCTGTCTCCCGCCCACTCGCGAAAGCCAGCGGCACAATCAGCAATCCGTACTCCGCGTGGTGCCGTGCGCGACCAGACCTCCGATCCTTTGCAACTCCCCTAAATTTCCGTGCACTTCTCCCTTTTCACAGTCCAAACTCCCCCCGTATGAGTTTCGGCTGGATCTGGGGTTTAGTGTCGCAAGATAAGGGGTTCAATGCCGTTGAGAGTCTCCGTTTCCCTCCCGCCAGAGAAAGCCAGCCAGGTACTCCGGCACCGCTCTCTCAGCGCGCTCGTCTCCGTACCTCAGCTTTTTGCAGCTCCTCTGGGTCTCCGTGAGCCCCTCTCTTTCCCTCTAGTTGTAGAACTTCCACTCAGCCAGCTTTCCTGTGGTTCTGGATGATGTCCGTTCTGTCTTTCAGTTGTAGTTTTGAAATTGTTGTGCGAGGCAGCAGTATAGGTGTTTACCTATGCCGCCATCTTGGATTCTCCTCTAAATCATACTTTTCATTAACCAGAGCATCCATACTTCCAACTACTGAGTATCCAGCTATGCAAACACACAGAACAATTTCCCTTAACTTAGTGCATACATTTCCACGTGGGAGGTACTACTATTCCCATTTTGTGCCGGAGGAAGGGAAGCATGGAGAGGTGAGGACCTTGCCCAAGGCTATCCCGTGGGTGCATGGCCCTGTCTTCTATGATTGGCCCTCTGCATTAAACTTTGAAATGTAGCCACAGGGCCAGGAAATCAAAAAAGCTAGGAGACCAACAAGCTCCCCGGGTCAAATTCCATTTTACAAAGGAGGACATAGTGGCCCAGAGAAGCCAAGCAACTTGTCTTAGGCCCCACAGGGAATTAGCTGCTAGGCCTGTATCCAGCCCGCTGGAGGAGAAGGGGAGGAGACCCCATGCGTGAGGGACGCTGACTCTCACCGCCCCATTTAATGCTGTCCTGGGACCGGACACTTAGATACTAAAACCAGGAAAGTCCTGGGCTAACCAGGATGCATTGGTCACGCTATCTTGTAGTGCAGTGTCTAAATGGACGTTTTCCAGAACTCGGCCCTGGGATGGAGCTGGCTGGGGAGAACCTCTAAGGCTCCATAGAAGTGCTAGGCTTCACGCCTGTGGCCCCTGGGGTACCACCCACGTGTCATCCCAGGGGCTTCTGGAATGGCCCATCACCCAGCATCCTTCCTTACACCTCTCCAGTCTGCCCCCGCCCCCTGCAACAGCCAGAGTGCTCTTCTCGAACTATAAACCTAGTTGCCCCGTGCCCCAGTCTACAAGTCTAACTAGTTTCTCATCTCTCCCATGGCTTTGGACAAACTCTACCGTTAGCAGGCCTGAGGCCCCTTGGGTGGGCTTGTCCAGTCCCGCTGTGCAGCTTCTGTCTTGAACCCACCCTATGGCTATGATATTCCAAGCAGGACCCGGATAGCCAGGGACCTAACCATACTTCCCCCACTTACACACATACCTTTCCCACCACCCCACCCCTTTCCTCCCACAGAATCAGCACAGTCGTAATCACATAGCTATTTGTATATTTAACTGATTATTAATATCTAGTCTCTCCCACCCCTGGCTAGACTGCCAGCCCACAGGGATGGGTATGTGATACTCACTTCAGTTTCACAGCCCCTGACTCAGTGGTGACACATGAATGGTGCTCAGTGAACAGTCATCAGGCCTGGCGGTATGGCTCAGTTGGTTGGAGCATTGTCCTGTACAACAAAAATGATGTGGGTTCAATTCTTGGTCAGAGCACATACCTGGGTTGCAGGTTTGATCCTGGTCAGGGCACATACAGGAGACAATCGATCAATGTTTCTCTCTCACATCAATGTCTCTCTCTCTCTCTCTCTCTCTCTCTCTCCTCTCCTCCTCTCTCTCTCTGAAATCAATAAAAATATGTCCTCAGGTGAGGATTAAAAAAATAAAGTCATCAAATGGACCAATCAGTACCATCGTCACCTCCAACTGAAATTACAGAGCTTGTGTAGCCACCCTGACCTCCAGCTCCATGCCGGAGAGGCTGGTCCGTCCCGTGACAGAAAATGATCCCAGAAAAAGACGGGCCAACGGGCTCCCTGAAGGAGCGATGGCAGCCAGGAGCGGTGTGCTCTTCCTTTCGTTATCATACCTGTCCACACACTCTTTCTTGACTCTGTTCACATTCCTTCTCCAGCACCAGCTCAGGAAACACAAAACATTCGCTGCAGGGTGTGAGACAAGATAGCTGGCTGGAGCCTCCTCTGCTTGTAATTAACGCTGAAACTGTTCACTACTTGCTCTGGCTGCAAAGGTAATAAGAAAACCGTGTGGCCTGATTATTTGGCTACTAATTACCTCCTTGCTTTTTCTTCCCCTTTCCTGAAATTAATTCCAGAGTTCCCCCCACATTTTCGTTGCTAAGCTATAAAGTTCCAGCTTCCACGGCGCCCATGCCAATTGGCAGGGAGCTCCGGGCAGCTCCAATCACAGGCAGATGCTGAAAGGAGCATCCACATCGCAGCTCGCCCGAGGGGGTTCTGGAATTTTCTCGCTGACGTTATGAACCACAAAGATCTTTGTCTAAGTCTGAAAAACCTGTTTTCTCAGTCTTGTCTGCCTCTCTCTGGATTGCAGGCTGCCCGGGAATGCCAGGGGTCCTGGAAGGTCCCTGGGAATAACAGGGTGTCCCTGGGTTGCCTGGTTGGGGTCCATGCCAGAGCAGCCCTGGACCCACTCGTGGTTGACTAGACTACAGCAGGATGCCCTGCCATGGGCATGAGGGGATGCCACAGCCTCCCAGAACTAAGCTTGGTGAAAGACTGGAGGAGGCTGAGGGAGAGTGGACGCCAAAGAATATGGGGCTGCTGGAGTGGAGGCCACATTTGCAAAGGACTTGAAAAGACATGGGTGGAGGGCCATCCTCATGTCTACCGCCAGCATCCTAACACAAACAGTCACCTTGAGCTGAGCACTTGCTGTGCATCGGAAACATAACTTTTACGTTTTAGACCACTTTACTGAAGCATGGTTGACTTCTAAAATTGTACATATTTAATGTGTACAACTTGATAAGTTTAGAGATAAACCTACACCCATAAAGCCATCACTAAAATCGATGCCATAAACATCACCTCCAGAAATTCCCTCCTGCCCTCTTTATTAATCTTATTTTTTTAAATATATTTTATTGATTTTTTACAGAGAGGAAGGGAGAGGTATAGAGAGTTAGAAACATCAATGAGAGAGAGACATCGATCAGCTGCCTCCTGCACAACCTCCACTGGGGATGTGCCTGCAACCAGGATACATGCCCTTGACCGGAATCGAACCTGGGACCTTTCAGTCCACAGGCTGATGCTCTATCCATTGAGCCAAACCAGTTTCGACTAATCTTATGTTTTGTAATGAGAACATTTGACATTAGATGTACCCATTTAGCAAAAATGTTAGTGTGCAGTAGTACAGTGCTAACTGCCACCACATACTCTACATTAGAGGCCCAGAACTCACCGGGCATAACTGACACGTGTGCCCCTTGGCCAGTGTCTCCCATTTCTCCCTCCTCCCAGCCCCTGGCAATTCCTCGTTTTACTTTCTGGTTCGAAGACAGGGACTATTTTAGGTGCCTCCTCATGAGTGGAATCACGCAGTATACTGTCCTGTGACAGCTTATGTTACTCAGCATAATGTCTTCCAGGCTCATCCATGTGCTCACATAAGTCAGGGTTTTCTTCTTTTTATGGCCGAATAATATTCCATTGTATGCATATACCACATGTTCTTTGTCCACTCATCTGTCACTGGATAGTTAGGTTACTTCCACCTCTGGGATCTCGTGCCAGAAACTTTCAGATACACAACTCCTGCCATCCAGAAACTCCTATTGGAAAGACTGAGAGCATGCTGGAGATTGACTGGTTTTGTTTGTACTGCTTCCATCTTAGTCACTAAAGGGAGCCAGTCTACAGGAGAAATCATGTGACCCAAGCCTGGCCTCACTGATTGGCTCTAGGGTGGGCACAGGCCAATAGATTTGCTGAGCTGGTAACCATAGTGGAAAGAACATGTCTGAGGGACATGAATCCCTTGTGACAATGTTTGAGGCCCAGATGCAGCCAGGGGAAGTCAGATCGACTCCCTAGATTTTTGTTACAAACAGTGAATTCTTTGTCTGTTAAAGCCAATTTGTCTTTGTGTCCCTGTGTGTAAATGACAGAGTGTAGTACAGATAGTCACTTCTCCTCATGGTGCCCGGCTCTGGGTTTGGAAAATTGCATACATTCCCACATAGGATCTTCACAACACCTGCTGAGGTATTCCATTTTGCAGATGGGAAAACTGAGGCTCAGAAGGATGAAGGAGTCTTTTCCAGATAATATTGCCGGGATTTGCTTAGGGATTCAAACCTGGATGTCTTGGTGGTCCCTCAGATTCAATTTGTCCAAAATGGAATCCAAGAGCCTTCCCTCCAACATGATTTCCCTCCCAAGTCCCCCATCTTACCACCCTTCAGTCTGGTGGTGCTTACTAGAAACTAGATGTCTTTCCTGATCCCTCCTTGACACACCCACGAATCAGGAAGTCCTGTCAGATGGGCTCCTTGGCAGCCCTGGAAGCAGTTGACTTCTTTCCCTGTTCACCTCTCCACCTGCCCAAGTTGCCCTCATCTTCCCAAACCTGTGTCTTTAAAAATTGCCTCCTAGCCCTGGATGGGTGGCTCAGTCGGTTGGAGTGTCTCCCATATACCAAAAGGTTGTGGGTTTGATTTCTGGCCAGGCCACATCTGTAACACACATGGGAGGCAATCAATGTTTCTCTCTCGATTAATGTTTTTCCTCTCCCTCTCTCTCCCTCTCCCTCCCTCTCTCTCTCTCTCTCCCCCTCTCCCTCTCCTTCTCTCTCTCTACCTCCTCCCCCTTTCCCTCAAATCAATAAAAACAGACTGAGAAACCAAGATGGCGGCATAGGTGAACATCTAAACTGCTGCCTTGCACAATTTCAAAACTACAACTAAAAGACAAAACGGACATCATCCAGAACCACAGGAAGGCTGGTTGAGTGGAAATTCTACAACTAGAAGGAAAGAGAAAACACACTGAGACTCAGAGGAGCTGTAGGAGGCAGAGGTACTGAGACACACATGGACAGAGGACTGGAAACTGAGTACGCGACTGGCTTTCTCAAGCAGGAGGGAGACAAACTGTGCTGAACTCCAGCTCTAAGCAAGACTCTGGAGACCCAGACTCATTCAGGGAGAAACTGGACTGTCTGGCAACAGGTGAAACTTGAGGGCGGCTTTCTCTCAGAGGTGCTTGCAGTGATTACCGAGGGACACTGAGACACAGGGGCCTCATAGGGCAGGGCTGACAGGAAGCCAAGGCTGTCTGCTCAGCCCTTAGACTCTGCCCATCCAAGCTGAGCACAGAGGCTTTTGCAAGTCTTGTCTCATAAGAGTGTCTCCAGCACAGAAGTTCTCCCAGTGTAGACACAACTAACCCTCACAGGCAATTGACCTGGAAGTCAATTCCTCCCAGGAATACCAACAACAATCAAGACTTAACTACAACAAGGTTGTACACACAGCCCACAAAGGGGTGCACCAAGAGTGTCCATCTCAGGTAACTGGGGAGGCTGAGCCACTGGGCCCTATAGGATACCTAGCACACAAAGCTACTCTATCAACCCAGGGAAGCAGCAAAAATGTAGAGACAAAGGAACAGATCACAAATGAAAGAAATGGAGGAAAGCAAACAACTGGATATAGAGTTCAAAACCATGGTTATAAGATTTTTCAAGAATTTTCTAGAAAAGGCCAATAAATTTAGCAATACCCTCAAGGATATGATAAAGAACCAACTAGAAATTAAACATACACTGACTGAAATAAAAAATATTATACAGAGACCTAACAGCAGACTAGAGGATCACAAGAATCAAGTCAGAGATTTGAAATATAAAGAAGCAAAAAACACCCAACCAGAAAAGCAAAAAGAAAAAAGAAGCCAAAAATATGAAGAGAGTGTAAGGAGCCTCTGGGACAACTTCAAGCATACCAACACCATAATTATGGGTGTGCCAGAAGAAGAGAGAGAGCAAGATACTGAAAACCTATTTGAAGAAATAATGACTGAAAACTTCCTCTACTTGGTGAAAGAAATAGACTTACAGTTCCAGGAAGCGCACAGAACCCCAAACAAAAGGAATCCAAAGAGGACCACACCAAGACACATCATGATTAAAATGCCAAGAGCAAAAGACAAAGAGAGAATATTAAAAGCAGCAAGAGAAAAATAATTAATTACCTACAAGATAGCACCCATACAATTGTCAGCTGATTTCTCTACAGAAACTATGCAGGCCAGAAGGGAGTGGCAAGAAATATTCCAAGCGATGAATAGCAAGAACCTACAACCAAGATTACTCTACCCAGCAAAGCTATCATTCAGAATTGAAGGGCAGATAAAGAGCTTCACAGATAAGAAAAAGCTAAAGAAGTTCATCAACACCAAACTAGTATTATATGAAATGCTGAAAGGTATTCTTTAAGAAGAGGAAGAAGAAAAAGGTAAAGATAAAAATTATGAACAACAAATACATATCTATAAACAAGTGAATCTAAAAAACAAGTGTATAAAAAATCTGATAAACAGAATAAACTGGTGAATATAATAGAATCAGGGGCATAGAAAGGGAGTGGACTGACAATTCTCAGGGAGAAAGGGGTGTGGGAAATGCGGGATGAGACTGGACAAAAACCGTACACTTATGAATAAGGACAGAGGGTTAAGGGCAGAGGATGGGGTGAGAACCGGATGAAGGGCAGCTTTGGGGGAAAAAAGAGGAACAATTGTAATAATCTGAATAAATATTTATTAAATTAAAACAATAAAATCAATAAAAACATATCAAGTGAGAATTAAAAAAAAAGAAAGAATCGCCTCCCCCTTGGTTCTCCTATATCCATTCTTCTCCCTCCTCCAATATGGCTCCTCTGGGCACCCAGAGGAATTTTTCCAGAATGCCAATCATCATATATTCTTTCTGGGAGAGGCTGGCCTTGACCTGATGGTACACATTTGCCTCTGCCATGTTTTGAGAATCTCACAATCCTTTGGTCCCACTAGACTTTTGAGCACAAAGTCTGAAGGCCCAAGAGCAGACAAGACACGCTCCCTGCGTCCATCTACCATGCCGTCATTTACTCCACAAGCCGCCACTTGCACTTCCAGGCACGGTTCACTGCTCAAGGCAGCCTCTCAGTGTACACTGTGCTTCTCGTCCACTGCCTCGCTCACTCCACCAGCAGCACTACGAAGTCATGGGTGGTATTAATCCCATTTTACAGATGGGAAGAACAAGTGCCTATTTTCATGGAGTTTACATACTAGTGAGAGAAACTGACAAAAAAAAAAAAGTAAAACACATACACACTCACAATTCAGTGTGATGGGACAAGGGTGATCCTTGGATTCTGAGTCCAGAGGGTTCTGGATGCCTCCCTCTCAACTTAGCCTGTACATGTGCAAGGCATAGGGCAAGAATGAAAAGGGAGGCCCATATACTCTACAACTAGAGATTTAAAAGTGATAAGCCAAACTAAGAATCTTTGTAAATAAAAGATGTCCTTCCTCCTTGACAAATGTGCCTTTGCTACAACCTGGAAGGCCAATTCTGACTTCAAAATTCTCCCTGAATCTGCTCTAGCCAGTTTGGCTCAGTAGGTAGAGCATTGGCCTGCAAACTGAAGGGTCCTGGGTTCAATTCTGGTCAAAGGCACATGCCCAGGTTGTAGGGTTGATTTCCAGCGGGGGCCATGCAGGAGGCAGCCAATTCATGATTCTTTCTCTCTCCCTTTCCCTTCCTCTCTGAAATCAATTATATATATATTTCTCCCTAATTTCTTGGGCTTCTACAGATCACTCCCTCCTCTCCCCACCCTCCTCCATTCTTCACCAGGAAGGGCCTTGTGTGCACACACAGGTAGGCAGCCAGAAAGTCCAAGTCCTGTCCTGAATCCCCCAAACGACTGCCCAAACCCCCTTTAGGTTTTAGGGGTGCTCATGCTGGAAAGCCAGTCTGCCTTCAGTCCAGAAGATGATGAGGAAGAAAAGAGGAGCCTGTGCTAGGATAGGTGGGCTCAGAATCCAACGACTACTGTCCTCCTAAGAGGAGGAGAGACACACAGAGACATATGCAGGGAGGTGGCCATGTGTGCCAGAGGCAGAGACTGGAATGAGGCATCTACAGCCAAGGAACACCAAGGGTTAAGGGATCCACTAGAAGCGAGGGAGAAGCGAGGATATTCTTCTCTAGAGAAGAGCACAGCCCTGCTGACACCTTGATTTTGGACTTCTACCCTCCAGAGCCCTGAGAGGGTAAGTCTGTGTTTTCTACGCCCAGGGCTGTGTAGTCTGTTCTAACAGGCAGCCCTAGCAAATGAATGCACCTCCCCCGCCCTTCCTTCTCCTTGCCACACCCACAACCAATGTCAGCCTGGAGCAGGGAAAATGTCACTAGCAGGTGGCAACATTCCCAACACCTCACAACACACCTGGGCCAACCCCAGGGCCCAAATGCTCTGAAAGGCCCTATTTTCCAAGAAGGTCACCTCCACACTTGCCCATGGCAGCCCTCTGGCTCCCAGCCTGTATGCCTGGTCCTCAAAACAGGACCTAGAAGAGGCAGCTCTGCTCTGAAGGGCCAGCTGGGGAGCCCCTCACTGCTGCCCAGCCCAGCCTCACCCAGCCAGCAGCCAGCACTTGGAGGAATGTGTGTCAACAGACTCTCTGTGCTCCAACCACATGTGGTTTGTTGCTTAGCTTTCCAGTGGGAAGCTATGTTTGTCACAATTGTTAGTGTTTGGTTATGTTTAACCAAACCTGAGAGAGAGAGAGAGAGAGAGAGAGAGAGAGAGAGAGAGAGAGAGAG
>JAAGEH010002525.1:14738301-14834598 GCA_011751065.1 Lasiurus cinereus
GAGAGAGAGAGAGAGAGAGAGAGAGAGAGAGAGAGAGAGAGAGAGAGAGGAGAGCTGTACATCACCTCTTGTGCACAAAGTCTGCAGCAGAATTGCCTGACCACCCCTCCCCCTTCCCAAATACAGATGAGCAGGAGGTCAGGTCTCTTTAGAAATCAGTGTTTGAACTCAACAGCAAAGAGCTGCTGTTTATTCTACACTCCATGAACTGTGATAACTTTTCCTCATCAGATAAGTCATCAGGACTATATACTATTTGAATGCCAAAAGCCGTTTGTCTGTTAAGTCATCCATCCACTCAGAGATTTCATACACCTATATATCTATCCATGCATCCAATAGCTAAGTTCTCACCATAATTACTGTAATAATATTAACAACAACAATAATAAAAATGGTTCCTATTCAGTGGGCACTTTCTAAGAGACAGATCGTATGTTAAGCACTTCACCTGCATCATCTAATTCTCACAAACAATTCTATAAAATAGATGCCAACAGACCCAATTCACAGAGGGGAAAAGTGAGGCATGGAGAGGCTAGATCACTGGCCTAAGACTTCATAGCCTACTATTGTAAATTAAATATCTACTCCAAGAGTGGGGTTTATTTTTCCACTCCCATAAATCTAGGCTGGCCTAATGACTTGCTTTAACTAGTAGAATGTACCAGAAGGGCCAAAACTGGTTTGGCTCAGTGGATGGAGTGTGGGCCTGCGGACTGAAAGATCCCAGGTTCGATTCTGGTCAAGGGCATGTATCTGGGTTGTGGGCACATCCCCAGTAGGGGGCGTGCAGGAGGTGGCTGATTGATGTCTCTCTCTCATCGATGTTTCTAACTCTCTATTCCTCTCCCTTCCTCTCTGTAAAAAATCAATAAAATATATTTTTAAAAAATTAAAAGAATGTATCAGAAGGGCTGTGCAAGCCACAAGCTCAGGTCTCTAGAACGCTGACAGATTCTGCCTTTGCTGATCGGGAACGCTGACCTCCACAAAAGAAAGCAAGCCTCACCTACCGGAGGACAAGAGGCCAACTGAGGCCACCCAGCCAACAAGCAGCACCAGCTGCCACACAGGGAGTGAAGCTCTGGGCTTTCCAGCCCAGCTAACCCTCCAGCTGAGAAAGCCCAGGTGTAACCAGCAGTGGAACCACCCAGCTAACCCCAGAATCATGTAAAAGAACAAATGGTTGTTTTAAACTGCTACGTTTTGGGAGATGTTTGTCATGCAGCCAAGGTTAACTGAGACACTTTATAAGAGGTCAACCCAGGTCTCCCAATTCTAGAATCTGGGCCTCTCAGAGGCAGAGGTTTGACCACTGAGCTAAAGAGGACACAGATGTGAATGTGGGGAGTGCTGGGGAACAGTCCCTCCAACCAAGGCCTTGCTGGGCCACCCATGAGAAGACAGGTGAGCCCCAATTGGTCGGTTCCTGGGACTTTGACTATTGTTTCACTTGCACAGCAGCAACCAATTGCTGCACACCTCCCTTTTCAGTCTCTGCAGTAGGTGTTGGGTATGTGGCAGCAAGCAACAGACACAGGCTCTGATCTCGAAAAGCTGAAAATCTGAGGAAGAAGACAGACAAAAAAGTAAAGCAGTAACCAAGCAATTACCAATTGCGAAGCGTGTTGTGAAAGAAACCAAGAGGCCCCGGGGGAAGAAAATGACGGGGTGGAGTAACTTCAGATAAGGTGATCAGGAAGATCTCTTCAAGAGGCGACATTTAATTGGGTCCACCAGAATGACAGACATGCATGCGCAAAAGTCCCGAGGAAGAACAGAGACTGGAATGTTGAGGAAGGCAGGAGCAGAGCAGTCAGGAGAGTGAATGAAGACAAAGATGGAAGGGTGGGCAGGGCAGGTCATGTGGCCACATGGCTGTTTTTAGTCCATTTGGGCTGCTATCACCAAAACATCACAGACTGAGCGGCTTATAAACAATGAAATGTATTTCTCACAGGTCTACAAGATCCAAGTGTTGGCCAATTCAGTGTCTGGTGAGGGCCTGCTTCCTAGTTCACAGCTGGCCATGTCTCGCTGTGGGCTCACGTGCAAAAAGGGAGGAAACTCTCTGAAGTCTCTCTTATAAGGGCACTGATCTTATTCATGAGGCCCCACCATCATGACCTTAAGTGCCTCCTGAAGACCCCACCTCCTAACACCATTACATTGAGGATTCCATTTCAACATATGGGTTTTCAGAGGACACACACATTCAGTCTGTGGGCAAGAACTGGAAACTTTCTCCACATGTGTTGGGAAAGCAATGCGAAGTTTTGAGCAGAAGGGGAACAAGATTTTATACAGATTCTAACCTATGCCTCTGCTGTGTGGACAACAGATTATAGGAAGGCTGTGGAAGGAGGGATATTGATAAAAATGTCACTGCAGTTGTCCAGGCAGAGATGTTGGCTGCTTGGACCAGAGTGGTGGCTGTGAGGTTGAGAAAGGAACTTGTTAAAAGAAGAATTGATGGGATGGAGAGATTGGATTGAGGGTGAAAGCTGATCCAGAAGTTGATCCTGAGATAAGGATTCGAGTGGTGGAAAAATCTATGCAAAGGCCCAGGGGCAGGGATGCCCTTGATGTATTTGAGGACTGGGAGAAAGCGTGGGTGGGAAGCGGGAGGGAGACAAGAAAGGAAGCAAGTTGAGGGCCTGCCCGGAAGCAAGCTACATCTCTGGGCACCTGGGGATCTGTCCTGAGGACCCCAGGGATTTAGTGTTGAACACACACCTCAGTACGGATGCGCTGGAGAAATGAGGGCGCTGGGGGACTCACACACCAGGTCTCCAGTCACTGGCTGAGGGCTGTTCCCAGAGCATGTGACCTCCCACACTCCCCTGCCGTGAAAGAGGGCAGAACAGGCCCCAGCAACCAGAGCAATGCCGTGCTACAGCTGGAAACCAGGCCAGGGCCCTCAAAGCAGGACAGGCTGGTGGGATGCGGGTGGGTCATCAACAGTGCCTGCCACCAACAGCAATGATTTGCTTGTTTTGGGTTTGAACAAGTGGAAGTAAGTTCTAGACCTGTGTGGTCCACAGATGCTACTGGACATAGAGTCTATTGACATCCTTCTCCCACTTCAGCGGCTCTCTCTCTCGCCCCTTGCAGCCCTTCTATCACCAGACTCAGATGGCATTATTCCTGACCTCAAACCTACTCTTCTCCCAGTCAGTTGCCCCTCTGTCCACTCAACACTGTCATTCAGACCGATAGTCCAGGAGTCTTTCATGAAATTCTTCTCTTTCCCAGACCCCAACATCCTAACCTATTAAGTCAAAATATCCTGAATTCAACCAAGTTTCTCTGCCTCCATTGCCACTACCATCATTTAAGCCAGCACCACCCTTTGCCTGCAGCAACCCCTCAAGTCCCCTCCCTGCTTCCACCCTTGGTATCCTCAATCCATTCTCTGCAGAGCAGCCAGAGTGGTCATTTATGGTGACCCAGGTCATGTCCTACCCTGCTTACTACCTCCAGTGGTCCCCACTGGGGTAATAAAATCAAAGCTCTCATCTTAGCCTACAGTCCCTTCTCTGCAGAGTAGCCAGGGTGGTCATTTATGGTGAACCAAGCCCGGCCCACACCTCCAGCCCCAACACCCACCACTCTCCTCCAGCTCCCGCTCTCCTGGTGCTCCCACATGGATGCCGGTCCATTCCTCAGATGCATCGAGCTCATTCCTGCCCTGGGCCTTCACAGGTGCCATGCCTCCTGCCTGGAATCCCATTTCTCCCAGCTTCTTGCAAAACTGATTCCTTCTCAATATGTACGTCTCAACTCAGATGTCCATGTGGTGCTGTTTGTCTCTCCGCATGGGATGTGGGCTCCCGGAGGCAGAGACCGCTCTCTGTCTCCACCCAACACCATAGGCAGTGCCTACAACACGCCAGAGGTGGCGTAGGTGCTCACATGGTAATTGAATTATTATAGTATGTAGTGGCAAAAGATCTTACTTCCCTACATGGCTTCTAACAGGGTTAGATATTGGCGGCCATTCTTGATGACAGCAAAGTTATAATTTTGCCCCATCTGGAAGTGAGTGTGTGGCATGGTTCTTAGACATGACCTGGCCCCTTAGTACAGTAAATGTCCAATACCATTTGTAACGCTCTGGAGAGAAGTTGAGCCCGACAGCCACCACTGGAACTGAGTTCACATCACTGCCCTGCCTGGAGCTGCCCACCTGTTGGGCATGGCCCTCCCTGGCTAGCCCCTGGGCATTGGGACCCTGTGCCTGTGTGGGGTGGGGAGAGACGGGAACGCTGTCTCCCAGACACACACAACTTCTCGTAAAAAAAACACACAACATTTTATTGATTGGTTTGAGAGAGAGAGGAAAGAAGACGGAGAGGAAGAGGGACAGGGGGAGAGAAGGAGAGAGAGAAGCATCTATTTGTTGTTCCATTCATTTATGCATTCATTGGTTGCTTCTTATATGTGCCCTAAACAGGGATCAAACATGTAACCTTGGTGTGCAGGGATGATGGTCGGCAAACTGCGGCTTGAGAGCCACATGAGGTTCTTTGGCCCCTGAGTGTGGCTCTTCCACAAAATACCACTTGTGGGTACACACGTTCAGTGCGATCAAAACTTCGTGGGCCATGCGCAGAAGTCGGTTTTTGACTCTCAAAAGAAATTTCAATCGTTGTGCTGTTGATATTTGGCTCGGTTGACTAATGGGTTTGCCGACCACTGGTCTAACCAAATGAGCTACTCGGCAGGGCCTGACCCACATGGCTTCTGAGCAAGTCCCTGGAGCAGAGTGAGGGCAGGAGGGAGTGTGCACTGCGGCTTTTCTCCGCCTGGCCATATGAACACTGACTTAGGCTCAGAGGCGCCACGTTGAGTGGGAAGGCTGGGACGTTCAAACCTCAGTCACATGTGAGTGGCCATTCCCTTCCCACCACGTGTGGGAACGCCTAACTCCTCGGCAGACACCACAGATGTAGGTGTTCCCAACCAGCCCCGCGACAGCCAAGGCCCTTCTTACATCCCAGCCCAGGTGGCCCTAAACGTGGTGACTGATAATGTGTTGGGAGACCTCTGTCTGTCCCCAGGTTCCTGTATCTTTTTGGGAAAGTCACTCAACCTCCCAGCTCCTCCGTTTCCTTAGCTGAAGAATTGGGGTGACAATAGCACCTCCCCCTACCCAATGTTCATACAGCCTGTGAGTGCTGAGCGCTGGGCAGAGAGCGCACCGGGCGAAGGCAGCCACCCCTGCTGGCGCAGAACCCAGCGTGTCCGTTCCTAAAAGCGCCTTGTATCGGGTCTTCCTCCCCAGCTACGGAAGCAATACATGCTCCTTGAAACAAGCCAAACAGCGGACGTGAACAGATAAGCAGGCAATCTCCTTCCCCTTCACTCGAACCTCTTCCACACCCCCACGTGCCCCTGGAGTGGGGGACAGCTGGGCATTTTGCCTTCCAAACAGCTCTCCTTGCACAGTCATGCATTTGCATGTATGTGGTTTATTTGTATCATTTTTACAGAAATGAGCTAATTCCATCCATATTTTCCCAGAAACCAACCTCATTCTTTTCAGCAGCTTCCTAGTAGTCCCCATTGGCAATGACTCCCCATGTAGTTCAAGGCACCAGCCCATACCTCACTGATGGCCATTTAGGCTGTTTCCAGCCCTTTGCTCAACGGCCACGCTGTACTGACATCCTGGGATCTGTCTCCTCACGTCTATGGGATGTCTCCCCAAAGTGTGGTCAGGGGAACAATGGGCAGAGTGCTGTTCTGTGTGTTTAATTTAAAAAGGCGCTGCCAAGCGAGTGTGTTGAGTGATTGACTGATCCTGGGCGGCTCGGCATTTACTCTGCTGTCTCCAGAAGCCCACCCAGGGTCTCAGGCAGGCATCGCTCCATCCAGCTAAAGGGACACAGTTTCGGCCACCGAGGCCAGGATGGGGAAGCCTGTTTGCTATTTTGGGAGCTTGAGAAAGCCCTGGAGAAGCAGAGAGCCAGGAATATGAGTGGGCACTGCAGATGACCCCGCTTCTGGGTTTTCCCGGCATCACTGCCCTACACCAGGCTGGTCTCATGGCTGTCTCCAAGCTGGACACACATGAAGGTACATGTCCCTCTCCTCCCTTGCCAGTGCTCCGGAGGACAGGTGAAACGCACATAGGATTAGATCACACGGAGACAGCAGAAGGCTGCCTACCCGGGAGCGGGCCGTCAGAGAAGCCTCTGAACAAGGGCTACCAAATGCATCTGTGTCTCAGTCTTCACATCTGTGAAATGGGTGAGTAGTCGTGTGCCCCGCCCTCCAAGGTTAGCTGTGAGGATTAGGCGAGACGTAGTGGGTTGCCACTGGTGCTAAGAGCTGCAGACCACCTCTCTCCCTCCCTCTGCTCCTGTCATTGTCCTTGTTGATCATCCATGAATCTCTAAGGTCTTTGATCTCCTTGGCCCCGCCATGCCATCCTTCACCCTGTCACCACCACCCTGGGGTTGCATCCCAGTCCTTCCTATGACCAATAACTGGAAGCCACATCTCCTCGCCAATAACTCCACTCTGCCCTCTCATTTCCAAGCTTGGCCTCTCTAACTGCTACACCCTCTCCCTCACTGCAGGAAGCTCGACCCCAAAACAGCAGCTGACACATAGTAGGCCCACAGTAAACGTGTGCCGGATGGATGAATAAATGAACAAATGAATGAAAGTCTGGCAGCTTCAACTATTAAACAAGAACGGGTTGCAGCATAGACACTCATCGCTGTAGGGAGCGGGAGGGAGTTTCATTAGAAAGGGGCATCCACAAAGGCTTCCGCGGAGTCCAGAACAAGGCGAGGGCGGTGGCCCCTGGCACCGAGCAGGCCACGAAGGGCCCGCGCCACCTCCTTCCTGATTCATTCAGCACATGAGGCGCGGGTGAGCAAGATAAATCAGGGACTCGTCCAGGCAAGACAGGGAGAGGAGCCACCGGAGGAGGGGAAGGCAGGGAGGGGGCAGCAGCAGGGTGGGTATTGATGTATTTGACCTGGACAGTACAGACCATCATCAGAGCATCGCCACCACCTGGGGCACCCGGCCACTGAGCACTAACCCTTCGGTGCTGAGCCATGGTGCCCCAGGGGTGAGGCCAGGGCGGTTGGGGTGGTCGGGACACTCGAGGCAATCACTGGGTTGCAGCTCTTGGCCAACAGTCTGGAAGTATTTCAATATTTGAACAAAAGTGACCCAAGTCAGCAGTGTGGCAAGACAGAGCCAGGCGGAGGAAGGCTATGGGCAAAGGCGTGATGCCAGAGCCTCTAGCTAGCTGGTCATCAGGTCCCGGGGGACACCCAGATCAGGCCTCCTCCCTGGTCAGAGCTGGGTGCTGACCTTCAGGCTTGCTCCCCGGCACCATCCTGGTGGAGTCTGCTGTGGCCCCCACTCCGGGAGGTTTATTTTGGAGTGATAGGCAAGAACAGCTGCTGCTGGGGGTTCTCAGACTTTCCAGAGGGTAGGTGACTCTAGGAGTCCCCAGGTGCTCAGAGGGGGTCTCCTGGTGTCCTCTGTCTTCCAGGGTGGGGTGGGAAGGAGCCCTCCTGGAGCCTAGGACTATCAATGTCCCCAAAGACTCCACTGAAGGGACACCTGGTCTGGGAAGGAGGGAAGGAAGGGGGAGGAGACCCAGCCCTCCTACCGGCCCAGGACAGTGGCCCCACTTTAGAACGAGGCCGGCATTTCCCTGTGCTAGCACTTCTCTGTGGCTGGAGAGGGACAGGCTCTGTGTGACACCCCACAGGCCTGGCTGGAGGCCCCGAAGGGGTGGCCCAGTAGGAAGCAGGCTCCCCCGTAACAGTCCTGGTGAGCTGGCCTCCAGAGTGTGTTCTCTCTAAGCCCGCTTCCCCCAGCCCAGAAGCTCTCCCTGAAGCCACCTCCCCAGGCCACCAGGCACCCGCCCCTGCCCCTCCACTCAGAGCCCGGCCCCTCCAGTCTGCAGGGCCCAGGGCCTCTCTCCCTCCTGTTCCCGCCCCAGGCCTCGGCCTCTGCCACGCCCCTGCCCCAAGCAGCTTCCCAGGCTCCCACGGGGCTGGTGCTCCAGTCCTTCAGAGGGAGGCTCAAACCCGACCTGCTTAGAGGCCTGGGTCAGTGTCTCCGATGGACCCCTCACCCACCACCTGTGGTCACTTGTTTGCAGCTCTTTGCTCTCTCTGGAATAAATGACTTTGAAGTGTGTCCTTCCCTGTCCTCTAATCCACAACATGGACCATGCCCCGTGCCACGTCGGGAGATTGAGCATCCGGAGTGCAGGGACTCGCTGGCCTTTGCACTGCACTGTTCCTGGACTGGGCACGGCGCCGGGCATGCAGTCGGGGCTCAGCAGTTAGCGAGGCCAAAGAAAAACCAGCCCACAGCTGGCCTGAGGATGGGCGCTTAGGGCATGACCTCAGAGTCACTGGATGGCCATGTCCCCACTGTGATGATGCAACTCCCTTGGCAGTGCCTCTCTAAGCAGGGCATTGCCATATCTTGGTTGCCTCACTGCTTCTGCCTCCAGCCACCCCATGGAGGGTAGAGGAGGGGTGACCCTGGGGAAGAGGAGGTGATAGGGTCTAGTGAGGAAAGCAAAGATCATATGCCCTTTTCCCAGGCAGCCAAAGGCATTCAAGACCTTTAGGAATGCTGACCCACTTGGGAACTGGTCTCTTAAGGCCAGCCTCTTGGTGGCCCTGCCCATGCCAGGTAGAACCCCAGCCCAGCAAAGTGAGTGTCTGGGTCCTGCTCAAGCCAATCTCCTGCCCCCTTCCCCCCACAGCCCCCCAGTCCTCACACAGTGCTCCAATCATACATCGTGCCTCATTCATTCATTCATCAGTTATCTATTGAGCATCTATACTAATAAAAGGGTAATATGCAAGTTGGTCAGGACACCCTCACAGTAACGACCGAACAGCAGACTCCCTGGGGCAACAAAGCCTGCAGAGGGGTTAGTGAGGGACGACCAAAGGACTGAACAGCAGGCTGCGTGGGGCGACCAGGCCAGTAGGGGGACAGTTAGGGGTGACCAGCCACCAGCAGGGGGAGGGGCAGTTGGGGGTGACCTGGCCAGCAGCCGGGGACAGTTAAGGGTGGCTAAGCCATCAGGGGTGGGGGGCAGATGGGGGAGTTAGGGGCGACCAGACAGGCAAGCAAGTGAGCCTAAACTAGCAGTCGGACATCCCTCGAGGGGTCCCAGATTGGAGAGGGTGCAGACTAGGCTGAGAGGACCCCCCCACCACCACCACCATCCATGCACAAATTTCATGCTCCCAGGCCTCTAGTCTACTATAAGTTGGCAAAATGCTAGGTCAGGAGGATGCAGTGGTGAGCAGATGAGGCCCTGCTCTCCCAGCTATCGCAGTTGTGACAGACTGAATCACAGCCTCCCAAAGATGTCCCATCCTAACCCCAGAATCTGTTACCTTTGGTGATAAGAGAAACTTTGCAGATGGGAGTAGAGATTTTGAGGTGGGGCAATTCTCTTGGATTATCTGGGTGGGCACAGCCTAATCATGCATCCTTAGTGGAGGAAGACAGGAGGGTCAGAGTCAGAGAGGTGTGAGGATGGAAGCTGTGATCAGAGAGGAGAGAGGACACTGACACTACCGGCTTTGAAGCTGGAGGAAGGGGCCACAAGCCAAGGAATGCAGGCTGCCTCGAGGCTGGAAAAGGCCGGGAACAGATTCTCCTCCCCACACCCAGAGCCTCTGGAAGGAGCCAGCCCTGTGGCCCCATGTGAGACTGCAGACCTCCAGAACTGTAATATACAAACATCTGTGTTGCTTTAGGCTCCTACCTTTGAGGAAATTTGTTAGACCAGCCACAGGCAACGAGTGGAATGGTCTAGCAGGGGAGATGCTCAGCCCACGAACCCGACCAGGACTGGCGACATCATCTGTGGGGGGTCCAGGACTGAATGAAAATTCAGTGTCCCTCTCTCAAAAAGTATTAAGACTTTCAAAACAGTGACACAGGAGCATCCAACGAGCTGTGGGGTATCTGTGCTGCACAGGTTTGCACCTCCCCCGCAGGCCCTGGATCTCATATGGAACCAGCTCATTCAGCGAAAGGATCAGATGAAGGGGAGGGGTCAGAGTGCTCCAGGCTGCCTGGCTGGCATGGCTCAGTGCTTGAGCCTCGACCTATGAACCAGAGGTCACGGTCTGACTCCCGGTCTGGGCACATGCTCAGGCTGCAGGCTCGATCCCCAGGGTGGAGCGTGCAGGAAGCAGCCAATCAATGATCCTTTCTCATCATCGTTGTTTCTCTCTCTCTCTCCCTCTCCCTTCCTCTCTGAAATCAATAAGAATATATGTAAGATAAAAGAGCGCTCCAGGCCTAGGGAACAGTGACTGCAAAGGCCAGGAGGTGGGGAGGGGCCGGGGACTGGGCTTCCTCACTGGGGACAGTGTGCCCTGGAGCACCCTTTCTCCTTTGCCCAGCCCTGCAGCGTGAGGCTGGGTCTTCAGTTCCCATTTGATACCACCCACCTCCACCAGGCCCCGTCGTGTGAACCTGGTGACAACCCTGCGCACTGGTTGTGGGAGGTCCCCCATTTACAGATTAGGCAACCGAAGCCCAGAGATCAAGAATCCTCTGCTCAGGGTCACACAGAGAACGTGGCTGGACCAGGACTCCACCAGCTCAGCTGGACCTCGGGCAAGAGACCTTCGCCCCACATCTGCGTGCCTGGGATGTGCAGCAGCTCAGAGTTTCGCAGAGGAGCTGGGGAGAATCTGATGACCCTGCATCATTAGTTTAGGCAAATCCCACCAGGGACGTGTATCTTCCCCCAAGGTAAATAAGAGAGTGCGATTTGACTCACAAAGGCTTCACAAATAAGCAGTGTCCAAGGAGGAAAGCCTGGTTCTCTTCCATGCCCCGGGCATTTTCTCCTTTTCCTCCTGACTAGACAGGGAGCCTGCCCGCCCACTGCCTCCAGGAGAGGGAGGGAGGCAACAGCTTGCAGAGGCCCAGGCCAGGGGCCCCCACTACGCCCTGGCGGCCAAACTCAGCCTGCTGCCCCCTTTATTATTATTATTATTATTATTATTATTATTATTATTGTAAGAATACTTAACATGAGATCTACCTCTGAACAAAGTTTTAAGTGTACAATATGGTAACGCTGACTGTAGGCACTGAGTTGTATTGCATACCTCTAGAGAGCTTATGCATCTTGCTCAACTCTCACTCCATGCTGTTGATTAAAATTCAACCAAAGGACTTGTATGCATGCATATAAGCATAACCAATGAACACAAGACACTGGGGGGCTGGGGTATGCCTGGGAGGGGGGAGCAATGGGGAGATATGTATACATGTAACACAATAAAAAAAAATAAAATAAAAAATAAAATCTCCCTGGTCTCCTCTCCCCAGACCCTGGGAACCACCATTCCACTCTCGGTCTCTATGGATTTGACTATTTTAGGTTCCTTGTATAAGTAGGATCAAGCATTATCTATCCTTCTGTGCCTGGCTTATTTCAATTAGCACAATGTCCGCAAGGTTCCTTTCCCTTTTAAGGCTGAATACTATCCCATTGTATAGATGTACTGCATCTCTTTATCCTTTCATCCATGGCTGTTCCCTTCGGTTGTTCCCATGTCTTGGCTATTGTGAATAATGCTGCAATGAACATAGGGCTGCAGATATCTTTTCAAATTAGTGGGGTTTTTTTATAAAATTTTTTTCCAGACATATACGCAGAAGTGGGATTGCTGTACCATATGGTAGTTCTATTACTAACTTTTTGAGGAACCTCCATACGGTTTTCCAAGTTGATTGCTTCTCTTGCTATCTTTGTAAATAAAGTTTTATTGGAATTCGGCCATGCCCAATTATTGACATATTGCCTGGGGCTGCTTTTGACCTACAATTGCAGAATTGAGTCATTGCTACAGAGACTACATAGCCAGCAAAGCTTGAAATATTTACTGACACTTCACAGAAATTTTGCCAGTCCCTGTCCAGACCCTTGGGGAATTCAGAGAATTGAGGCCAGAACACCATGCTTGGGCCAAGAACATGTTGGAAACAGAAGGGTAAAGATTACATTCAACAGGGGGAAGAATGGGAGGAAGGGGACAGCCATTCTGATTCTTGAGTGACAGAAACCTCAAGAAAGAAAAACGGATGACCGTGACTGGGGTGTCCTGACCCAAGCAGCCCCAAATTGCCAGATCTCCAGGGCCTCTGTGTCACCTGTCCTGGTCAGGTCCAACCCCTGGACCAGTGTCAACTGTGAGAGGTGGGTCAGCCTGAAACACAGAGGCTAAACATTCCCAGCAGCCTGGCAGGATGGAGGCTATCACAGAAATTAAATGAATTTATACAAAACTCAAATTCCAACATATCTGAGTCTGGAGCAGCGTCTCACACACCTGCCCAAGTCCACCTCATTTCAGTGAGCAATCACGTGACAGAGTCGTGTTGACTCATATTTCAGGAACATCTGCACTGGGTAAAGGCACACACACAAGGCTGCAGGTCCCTCGGCCCCTGTTCCCTCCACAGTGACTACCAGCCTCCCCCTGTCCTCGGGGGTTCGAGGCAGGAGGGTGATCACCCGGTTTCACAGGTGAAAAAAGTGAGGTACAGAGGCTGTTTACTTGAGTAAAACCAATCCCCAGAGCCACAACAGGTAGAACCTTCTGGAAAAGGCCTCGCTGGGCAGGAGTTGAGATGGCTTCTAGCCGAGTGCCATGGTCAGCATGCTGTTTGTTCACTGCTTGACTTCGGGCAGGCGGTGCCCCTCTGCGGGATCACTGGTGCAGCATGAGGGCTGGGGACAGTCGTGAGTTGTCATGCCGCGGACTACACGCTGGGCTCCCCACTCTTGGGGTTTCAAAGGACCGGATAGGGCAGACGCAGAGCTGCTCCAAGGCGGACTCACCATTCTGCGTCCTCATAGAAACCATGCCCAGGCCAAAAAACATGGATGCTCATGTGCCTTCAGCTCCATCCCTCCCCCCTCCCCCCCCCCTCGCTCCCAGCCACACACTCAGGACTCAGGCCTGGAAGTCTCCCCACGTTGCCTGCTGCCTTCACTGAGCAAGGGAACCAGAGGAGGAGACCCCACTGTGCTTTGGCAAGTGGCTGTCATCAGGCCCAGGCCCCCGCGGCAGAGGGAAGACACAGACGGAGAGGACTCAGAGCAGCTTTGGGGTTCACATCCTGCCGCCTGGGGCCTGTGCTCTCTTATCAGGAAGCCGACCACCACCACCACCACCACCGAGTCACCCCTGCTGCCTGCCTGCTACATACCAGGCTGTGAGCACAGTTTAATGCTCCCCCCACCCAAGGCTGGAACTATTTTCATCGCCCACTTCATCAGTGGAGGAACTGAAACAGAGCGGCTGAGAAACTGCCCGACCTCACACAGCTATGGGAGGCCCAAGCAAAACTCAATGTAACATTGAGCCAAGCTGCTGCTTTGCTGAAAACATGCTTTGTTTCACAGATACTACATTGTTTCTAATTTGAGATCTTGAAAAGTAGTAAGCTCACATGGGTCCAAATAAAGAAAAACGGCAATGAACAAATTGGCTTCCTCACCCTTCCCTGTGTCCCACAAGCACAAGGTTTCACCCCCACTTCCTCGGGTAATATTTAGACATTCAGTGGGTAGGCACAGTTTCTATATGCAAATATTAGCTAATACAAATATATATATATATATATAAATTCTCCTGCCCTTTTCATGCAGACATATACTGTTTGAACCTTGCCTTTCTCACCTAATAAAGCTTGGAACCGGTTCCTCACTGTTCTTCACAACTGTGTACACAGCGGTCCAGTCTATAGGTTGTGCCCCGTTTCTCTAAACCAGACCCCTACTGCCGGGGGTTTTCAATCTCTCACTTTTACAAACAGTCCTGCGAAAGATAACCTTGTACTTAAATCACGCCCCGCAAGTCCCAGTTTATCTGCAGAAGCATTGTTGGGCCGCAGCCCAGCTGGGACAGCGGGTTCTGCTTTGTAATGTGAACAGATAGTCCCAAAGGAGACCGAGTTCCAGACGGGGCACAGCCCAAATTCCAAAGCCCTGGGCGACGGGGGGGACCGCCCGGCGCAGTGCCGCCTCCTGGGGGCGGGGCCGAGGCAGGGGCGGGGCCTGCGGGGCAGAAAGAACACCCGCCCACCCCCGACTGTCTCCCCAGTCCAGCCACCGCCTCACCATCTCACCGCCGCACCCTCACCTGCTTCCTCCAAATCGTCCAAGTGATGGCTTACCCGTCCTGGCGGCACGGCGCCTCCCACGCACACACAACAAAACAGCACGCAGACGCAGCTGGTGCGGGGGACAGCTCCAAGACGTGTTGAATAAAACACGCCTGGAAAGGGAAACCCCCACCACCCTGCCGGTCCCCCAGGGATGACCGTAGGCCATAGGGCGCGGTATCATTTCCTGGACTTTCCCCGACTAGCTGAACCCTGAAACTGGAACACGGAGATGCCTGGCACGCGCTCGGGGCATTGTCTAATCAGGAGGGTATTTGTGGCAGCCAGTCCCGGTGCCAGGGCCCCGTGCAAAGGGCTTCACGTGCCTTATTCCAGCAGCCTCCCAGCCACACATGAGGTCAGCTCTATTCTTACCTTCGTCCTCCATCCTGAAGAGGACACAGGTGAGGTAACTGCCAAGCCCACAGAATCACCAGGGCCACAAATCATGAGCAGGACATGGGGAGGGAGTGGGTAATGTGGCTAAAAATACTTATCTGGAAGGGACTCTCAGGGCAGGTCAAATTCCCACTCAGACCCCCACCTCCTGTGACAATTACGTTGGGGACCGGGAAGGACTGGTGAATAGGATTCTGTCCCAGCCCTGCTTCTATGATATCCATGGATTTATTATTTAATGAAGGTAACGCATCTTATGGCAGGAAATTTGGAACATATTGGGAAATGAAATTAACCCATAAACTCACCACCCCAGGGTTTTTATTAACATCATGGTACAGTCGCTGCCAGTCTCTGTGTTCAGCCTGTGTATGCATGTTAATGTGCTAATTGAAATATAAGACGTCTACAGAAAAGGACATGGATCATAAATGTATAGCTTGATGAATTTTCAGCATGAAATTTCTCACAGAATGAGCATCCAGCGAGGGCTGTGAATGTGCATTTTAAACACAGTGAGGATCCTATGTTGTGGGTTTATTGGTTTCCCAAAAAAAGATATGCTGAAGTCCTAATGCCAGGTATCTGTGAACGTGGCCTTATTCAGAGATAGGGTCATTATTGCTCTAGCTGGTTTGGCTCAGTGGATAGAGCATCAGCCTGCAGACTGAAGGTTCAATTCCAGTCAAGGGCACATGCCTGGGGTTGTGGGCTCAATCCCCAGTAGGAGGTGTGCAGGAGGCAGTGATTCTCTCTCATCACTGATGTTTCTCTCTGAAATCAATAACAACTTTAAAATATTAAACAAAGAAATAGGGTCATTACTGATGTAATCAAGTCAAGATGAGGTCACACCAGTTTAGGGTGGGCTCTGATCCAGTGACTGGGTCCTTATAAGAAGAGACAGAAAAACACAGGGATGACTGCGTGTGATGGAGGCAGAAGTCAAGAGTGATGCAGCTACAAAGCTAGAGACACCCAGGACTGCGGGCATCTTCCAGAAGCTACAAGACACAAGGATTCTTCCCTAGAACCTTCCAGAGGGAGCAGGACCCTGCTGACACCTTGACTTCAGCCCCCCAGCCTCCAGAGCTCGGAGCGAACCGATTTCCATTGTTGTGAGCCAGCTGTTTGTGGCATTGGTCATGGCCCGAGGAAGTGAATACACATGGTGCATGCCGTGTAATTGTCTTTCTGATTATGAAAAAGTCATAGGAGTTCACCTCTCACCTGCCACATGTGCCAACTCCTGCACTCATCCATGGATGTTGCTTCCTGTGGCCCGGTGACCACTGCAGACACACCCGATGGTGTCGCCACCAAAAGCACTTCAGTGACTCCTCCAGTGCCCCATACTCTGGCTCCTGCACCCTCCAACCTCATCTCATGTCTTGCTCCCTGTCCAGCCCCACCAGCCACCTTGTCCCCTTCTCCTCTCTGTCTCAGCTGCCCCGGGACCTTAGACACGCTGTGCCATCTGCCACAGAACCCCCCACTCTCCCCCGGATATGTGCCCAGCACATCTTCATCCTTCACATCTAAAGTCTTCCCTCCCCTCCCCCACCGTGCACCCTGGTAACCCCAGTGACCTCTCCTTATGGTGTTTGGGGGAGGGGCTTCCAGGGAAATCTCCCCAGCACACCATCCCCTGGGTGCGGTTCTGCTTCCCCAGCTCCTGGAATAGACACCTCCTCCTCCATTTGCTGCTGGCCCTCAGGGCTCCCTCCAAACGTCTCACACGCACGTCTCGTTCCTCCTCACCACATGGCTACCTCTTGGCATTGCAGTAGCTCCGACCTCTCTGTTCTCCACACTCAGCTGAAGGCTCTATAAAACACACCCACTTTTTACCCTTCACCTCTCCTCTCCCATTGCCATCAGGGTATATTTCTAAGTCCAACTTCCTGAGCCTCCTGACAAGGCCATTTTGACGGAGCCCCCAGTGCGTACACACTGCATGGGCCCCGCCTCCCTCCAGCCTCAGTCCCCAAAGCCAATCACCTCAGTCCCCCTGGGCCCAATTGCTGGGAACCATCTTGCCTCCAGGCCTTCTCCCTTTGCACCTACTGTTCCCTTCACCAGGTAAAAAGCTCACTTCATCCTTCACAACCCCCATTGAGAAACGTCACCCCCTCCAGGAAGTCCTCCCAATGCCCCAGCCTGTGTTCTCCCTGAGGCAAGAATGGTTTGATTTTTCTGTGGAACCCCAAAAGTGGGTACACAGCGAGCATTTGTCAGACAGATCATAGTCCAAGACAAGACCTGTGGTAACAAAGCGTCAGATTTTTATGACGTATCCAAACGATAGTGACTCTGCCAGGATCCCATCAGCATCCAACTTCACCCAAGCTGCTGACCTGTCTTCCCCCTTGTGCCCAGTGACGGGGGCCTTTACCGGGCACAGACAGCACTCTGTCCACAGCCCCCAGGCCCATCTTCAGCATACCTCTGAGGCTCACCGCCCTACTCTGAACCCACCTCCCATCTGAAAGGAGGTACAGTGGTACCACCCATCCCGTACCCAGGCCCACTGTGCCCCGGAGCCTTGAGAGGTCACCTGCTCTGAGCCTTCCCTTCCCCAGGCCACAGCCCTGGCCCAGGATGGATTTATTCCTGGCTGGGGGACAGGAAGCTCACTCCCTTACAGGAAGCCCACCCCTGCTACAGGGAATGGATGGACCCTCCAGCTAAAATGAAGCCCGTCACACTGGGCCCCATCGAACTGGGCGCCAGCTAAAATAAAACATTGTCAGCATCCTTGGTCACTCAGGCGGCTCGAGCACCCATGGGTGGCAGCAACTGCTCCTTCTCCCTTGACCTTCACCGCTCAGTCCCACGTCTCTGCACACTTTTCTCCACCACGAAGCCAGATACTGGGGCATCCACACTTCATCTGAACAAGCAGTTCTGCTGGGCCCTAGCCCGCCCCTGACAGGCAGGCATGTGGACACAGTGTCGGACGATCGTCCCATTTTCAGGAGAAGGCAGGTGTCCATGCTTTACAGCTGGACTCAATTTTCTCAAATCTCTAAGTGGCCAGATAGGAGCCAGGTCGCAGGCCACCCCGCTTAGGATGCCAGCGGGGTCCACAGTAAGGTGAGTGATGGCTTTGCTTCCCCCAGCGCCACCAGGGGACTTGCTTTCGGTCACACAACTGAAAGGCTACAGTGAGGCTCTGGGACCGGCTGGGAATGAATGATGGAGATGCTCGATGGGCAGCGTGAACATCTGGAGTTTTGTCTGGAAACCCGCAGGCCTGGGTGGGGAGACAAAGCTGGGACTCTGCCCACCGTTCAGAGCCCTAGAAAGGCAGTGAGGGGTGGGGGCGGTTCTCAGCAGGGCTGGCAGGAGGCCCACAGCCTGGACAGCCTGTGGTCTGGGTCGATCTTCTCACCCTCTGTCTGGGGAGGTAATGTTCCCAAGGGCAGATTGTCGGGGACAGTTTTCCAAGCTGAGAGGTGAGGGCCACCTCCCTCCTAACAAGACCAGGCAGCCCAGGAAGGGGAGGGGCTTCAGGGCGAGTCTGTGCCCATCCTGGGCAGGGCCCCAGCGGGGAGTGAAGCCAACCTCAGCCCACGTCTGTGTCTGCTCATCACCTGCCTTGCCTCCTCCAGAGAAGACTGGGCTGGCCATCATCAGCACTCAGTGAGGATTGCTGAAGGAATGACTGGCTGGCTGGCTGAATAGATGGCTGGAAGGATGCATGGGTGAGTAGATGGATGAATGGACAAACAAATGGATGGATGGTGGACAGACAGACAGATAAATGGATGCATGGGTGGATACATGGATGGGTAGACAGATGGGTGAATAGATGTACAGATGGATGGATAGAGTTGTAAATCTTCGAGGATAGAGACAGACACTTTGCAAACCCAAGGCACAAATTGGGTAGGACAGAAGCATCCCAGTCTTATGGTCAAGCTCAGCACACAGCATGGAGAGCACAGTGGGGGTGATTTGGGCAATCCCACACCTGGGACACCTGGGGAAGGGGTGCGTGTAACTGTACTCACATATCTCCAGGCCTTGGCCAGGGTGCTATCCTGCCTGAAACACCATCTCCACTTCTTGACCTGCAACCCTCCCACTCAATCTTTTATGACTCACCTCAGGCTTCTGTGTCTCCAAGAAGCCACCCTGAGATGCCCTCCCCTAGCTTGGCTGGGCTGCAGCTGCCTGCAGCACCCCTCCTGACTCCTCAGTGGGCAGTGGGCCTCTGGAGAGCAGAGACCATCCCTGGGTCCTCCCTGCCCCCAGGGCTGAGCCTGGCATACTGTGGTGCTCAGGTAATGCCCTGGACCAAGCCCAGGAGGAGTGAATTCTGCTCCCTACCCGGCAGTGCACAGATGCGGTTTGATCAGAAACACAGGTACCCAACCCACTTTACAGACAAAACCAGAGCATAAGAGAAAAGCAGCCTGGAGAAATGAAGACACGGAGCTCCAAACCTGGGTGTGCTGGGACAGAAAAGCCCCAGGTTTATGTCTTGTCTCATGGTTCACAGAGCGCTGTCACATAAGTCCACTCACAAATCCCATCATAACAGCCTCCTTTTACTAAGTGGGAGCAGAGGCCCTGCGCTAAAGGGCCTCAGTGGGTGATGGAAGCAGAGCCAGGGCTGGGCTCACAGGCAGGGATCTCCCCTGCCTGTCTGCTTGTCCTGCCTCCGACCACCGGGTGTTTGCTGACAGGTAGGTCCTGCCCAAGAGAGGAAAGACAGAGTTTCCCACACAGAGACCAGGAAACTCAGAGAACCCAGGTCACGTCCCTGGCCTCACACAGCAGGGAAGGGAAGGTCTGAGGTACGGGGTGTCCAGTTGAAGAGAAGGGCAGAGATTTCATCCCAAGCGCCACTCCGTGCCACCTAGACCACCGAGGACCCACAGATAAGCCACCTGTGCCACCTCCAGATCTCTCAGATCCCAGGGTGCCCCATCCTCGGCACAAAAGACAAGCCTCCTCCTCCAGCAGAGTTGGGGAGAAACCTTCCTAACTGGCTCAGCAGGCAGACACCCAGGGTTTGGTCAAAGGACAGTTTCAAACCCCAGCTCTGCCGCTTGCAAGCTGGGTGAGCCTCTGAATGCCTCTCTGAAGCCACAGAATAGCCCTGCCTGCAGGGTGGTCAAGCCAATCTCATGAAATCACATATTCAAGCACCAGCCACAGCACCCAATAAATGGTAGGTTTATCGTCCTTGCTGCCAGTAGCACCATCATGACCAAAGCACAGCCAGCGGGGAGAGGCCCAGAGCTCCTATGGGGCAGGACGAAGAGCAAAGGAGGATGGCTCTTCTGGGCAGTACGCACGGCTGAGGCTGAGAAGCAGGACTGGAGGCTCCAGGTGCAGACAGGGCCGGGTTGGGAGGGCTCCCCGGCCACACACAGGGCTTTTCTTGTGCTGAGAACTTTTAAAATCTACTCTCTGAACAACTTCCCAGTATGCAATACAGTGTTATTAACTATAGCCGCCATGCTGTCTGTGACAGCCCCAGGACTTATTTTAGAACTGAAGTTCCTACCTTTCATACCTTCAAAATTAAAAGTGTATTTAAAATGACAGCCCTAGCTGGTTTGGCTCAAGTAGATAGAGCCTCAGCCTGCCGACTGAAAGGTCCCAGGTTCAAGGGCACATGCCCAGGTTGCAGGCTCGATTCCCAGTAGGGAGCATGCAGGAGGTAGCTGATCGGTGATTTGCTCTCATCATTGATCTCTCTCTCTCTCTCTCTCTCTCTCTCTCTCTCTCTCTCTCTCTCTCTTTTTCCCCCTCTCTTTCCCTCCCTCCCTCCCTCCCTCTTCTTTCCTCTCTGAAATCCATAAAAAAATATTTTTTAAAAAATGACATGCAAAAAAAAAAAAAAGCCTGAAAAGAAAAAAAAAAGAAAAAAAATGACAGGCAGCTATGGTGTCTGCAATTGGCTTCCAAATGTTCTAGCCAAACCAAGGAGGAAGCCGGAGAGGGGGCGCACGAGGAGATGACACGGTTGCAAAACATTGCGGATGGTGACACAGAGGGTGGGAGGCCAGAATCACTGTGTGGGCCTCTTGATTTCTGTTCATGTTTGAAATTTCCCATAATGCCTATATGGCCCTGGCCAGTGCGATAAGTGGTTAGAGTGCCAGCTCCCGCCACCCTCACCCCCACTTCACCCCTGCACGAAAGGGTCGCGAGTAGGATTCCCCGTCAAGGGCACATACTTGGCTTGCAGGTTGGATCCCTGGCCCCGGTCAGGGTGTGTGTGTGGGAAGCAACTAATTGATGGGTGTGTCTCTCACATAGATGTTCTCTCTCCCCCTCTCCCACCCTTTCACTCTGTCTGAAAATCAATGGGGAAAAATATCCTTGGGTGAGGATTAACAACAACAAGATGTGCAGGGGTGGTTCACATCCCCTCAGACACCTGTGAGCAGGCGTGTGCCCAGAGCGCTGACTCACAGTTCACTGCCAGCCCAGGAATTCTCCAGGCAGAAGGGCTGTATCCATGTGTATTAAGGAAGCAGATAACGCTTACCCACTGTCCTGGAATCCAGCCACACCAGGCCCACTGCCAGATGGGGCCAAAGGAGGTCCAGGGTTCTCTGAATTCCCAGAGAGAAATTTCTGGAAATTGGCTGGGTGGTGGGTGACAGAGATGGCTCCTAATGAAAGGGGAGTAAGGGTGCGATGCCCAGTAGTGTCCCCAGGGGCCCCAGGGGAGTTGGGGAGAGCTGGCTCTGAGGCAAGGGGATGTTCAGTGGACGGCGTGTCACTGTTGGGTGAGGATGGCTTCTCAGTGTGCCTGGGAGCAGCTAGAGCCAACCCATCTTGCCTGATCCCCTTAACAGCACAATTACTTCAAGAGACCTTAAAATGATGACTTGACCTGGGGCAAGTCACTTCTTGCTCGGATCCTCAGCTTTCTCGCCTAGAAAACGGGCCCAATGACAACACAAATCTCACCGGTTGCTGAGAAGGTCAAGTGAGATGGCCACAGCCATGCACAGAGCTGACTCAGCATCTGGCCCTGTGCTGGGACTCCATGCACATGAAATCCTTCAGTGTGTGGTCCTGTCACCACCCGCATTGGCCACAAGAGAAACGAAGGCATGGAGAGGTTGAGAAACATGTTCAAGGGGCAGGGGGGTGGGGGGCTTCGACTCGAACCTGCAGGCAGAGCTCTGAGGTGGAGCCCTCAGTGAATGTGAAGATGGTGACTTAGTTGTAAAACATGTTCTTATTGAAGCCATTATTGGGAGGGAAGTACCAGGTTGCTGTCTCTCTGTTCCCACTTCAAGACCTGCAGGAGCTTGGCCCTGGCTGGAAAGACTGGGGACTGGACCCCTAGCCCCAGCCTGGGGCAAAAGCCAGCACTCCCACCAGAAAGGGCTATTCGATTCTGGTAGGCAGCTAACCACATGCCTGGCCCTCTCAGCATCATATGTCACAGAGGAGCCAGGAATGGCAGCAGGGAGGACTCCTGACTGCCCCGCTCAGAAGCAGGCTCACTGCCGGCTGGGGCCAAAGGAGGTCCCGGGTCCTCTGAACTCCCATCGCATCACTGTGTGGTGGAGCCTCCGTCTCCCCCTCTGCACCACGGCTAGCCAGGCCTGCCACAGGCGGCTTTGGGATTTGTCCACAGCCATTGGTGCGCTTCTTCCTCTCAAAGAAGGAAACAGGCCACACCCCGCAAGAAAGAAAGGGCCCCGTGCAGGCTGATGAGCAGCCAGAAGCAACTAGAAGTGACGCCCCCAGCCCCCACGCTGGCAGGGACAAGAACTCTGTCCCAAGGCTGGGTGGGGACAAGAATGCATGTGCTCAGGGCGAGGCCCAGACGAGGTCTGACCTCTGCGCGGCTCCCTCCTGGGCCCCTCCACAGAGGTGCTGCGCAGATGCCGGGACTAAAGTGCATCTCAGGCCTGCAGCGCCTTCCACACGGCATGTCAGTGCGGATGCTGAGTCACTGAGAACCTTGGCCGGTGGTTTATGACTAAGGGAAACGGAGCATGCGGGTGTGGAGCAAACACAAGGATAGTGATGCCCTGGAGACCATTCAGAGGCTGCCCTGCCACCCACGCATCAGGAATGAAGGCTCGCACAAAAGGTGAGCCCCAGAGTCGGGTGGAAACCCTTTCATTACTGCTGATGACAACCTTCCTGCAGGCTTAATTTATGGAGGGTCTGATCCAGACATGAAGAGGTTCCTTGTGGGATGAAAGGTCAGCTGGAAGGGCGTGATGGGGCAGGGACGGAGACGGCCCGGGGAAAGAACACAAAGCCTCGGTGTGTCATCATGAGAAACCCAGCAAGATCAGTCTGGGAGAGAGGCTGGCGTGAGCCATCCTTCCACCCCACACCCACTGCCTGGGGTCAAGAATTGTAGGCACCTGGGGGTGGGGTGACCTCAGCACCTTGGGCTCCTCGCACACCTTGTCTCCTCCAATGCCCCACTCCAGCCACAATGTCCCATCCTAATGTGTTGCTCCCAGCAGGAACCATAAACCCACAAGCCCTCCGGAACCAGGCTGGGGACCAAGGAGTGATGGAGGCTGGTGGGACTGCAGGTAACAGGAGACCACAGGCCTCCACCACTGTCACTCAGCTCCAACTACTGCTTGTCATGTGAGAATGTGGGTCCAGGACTGCCAGAGCTCCTTCAAGCAAGTCAGAAAGATACATTGTTTTTTTAAATCCTGATTCCTAAACATTGCAACTCCCCCCACTCCCCAATAGAAATCTAGGTGCTATATAGGCCACACAAAGCTCACTGTGGCCATGTCTGGTCACCCAACCTCTGGCCACCTCCCCAGGTCCCTCTCTTCTCTCTCCTGCCCAGTAATTTCCAGCTCTCTCTGCTGCCCATAGAAATGTACTCTGATTCCCCAGGGAGAGGGAACTCAGTTCCCTGGGCCCCCCAGGGGACCTCTCCTAAAAGCATGTAGCAATGGAGCTGAATTAGTTCTCTTCTCCACTCTAAGCCAAGGCCTGCAGGCTGAGAGCGATGTGGCCCTGTGTCTGAATTTTACCTCCTTCCTCATTTCACTCTGCACTGGCCTCGCTGACCTTCTTTCACCTCCAGAATGTGCTAAGTCCCCTCCCAACTCGGGACCTTTGTACACACCATTCTCACTGCCCAAAATGCTTTCCCAGCAGGTCTTGCCAGGACTTGCATGTGGGGGTACATTTTGGGGGGAGCACTAGTCTCAGCAGACCCCAACCTAAAAGTCTGTAAAGTGACACCTTCATTGGCATCCAGCCACCCAATCAGGCCATCACGGGCCACTTCAAAATGCAGGCCCTTTGCCCAGGAAGTTCCCTAAGCTGGGGATACCTGCTTCTACTTTGTCCCAAGACCAACTCCCTCTCAGACATTTCCTCTCCCGGCTTCAGTAAAATGAACCCCTTTTGGGCCAGACCAGTGTGGCTCAGTGGTTAAGTGTTGACCTATGAACCAAGAGGTCACCAGTTCAATTCTCAGGCAGGGCACATGCCCAGGGTTTGGGCTCAATCCTAGTAGGGGTATGCAGAAGGCAACAGATGGGCATGTCTATCTCATTGATGTTTCTATCTCTCTATCTCTCTCCCTTCCTCTCTAAAAATCAATAAAACCGTATTTTAAAAAAATTAATCCCTTTAGACGCTGCGCCCATTCTTCTCATTTAGGGATTGGCTCAAAAGTCACCTCCTGGGAGAATCCAAGATGGCGGCATAGGTAAACACCTACACTGCTGCCTTGCACAACAATTTCAAAACTACATTAAAAGACAGAATGGACATCATCCAGAATCACAGGAAAGTTGGCGGAGTGGAAATTCTACAACTAGAAGGAAAGAGAGGGGCTCACCGAAACCCAGAGGAGCTGCAAAAAGCTGAGGTACGGAGATGCATGTGGAGAGAGCCGGAAAACCTGGCTGGCTTTCTCTGGCAGGAGGGAGTCGGAGACTCTCAAAGGCATTGAGCTCCTTATCCTACGACACTAGACCCCAGATCCAGCCAAAACTCATACAGGGGGAGTTTGGACTGTGAAAAGGGAGAAGTGCACGGAAATTTAGGGGAGTCGCAAAAAATCAAAAGTCTGGTGGTGTGCACGGCACTGTGCGCAAAGGACCGACTGCTGATTGTGCCGCTGGCTTTCACAAGTGGGCGGGAGACAGACCCTCCCAACTGTGCCACTTCTAACTCCACTAAACCCCAGTTTCAGGCAAAACCCTGGGGACCCAGACTCATGTGGTCCCGGAGCACAGAGGAGCCAGAGGGGCAGCAGTCTAGAGGCACTGCGAGAGAGAGCGCGCGCGAACAGGGACTGCTCCAGCGATTACCCAGTCACGTGAGACTCAGGGGCCGTGGAGGGTGGGGTCGACTGGAAGGCAAGGCGGTCCCTTAAGCCTTGAGACTCCACCCATCCCAAGCTCAGCAGAGAGGTTTTTGCAGTTTTGCAAGTCTGGTATCATAAGGCTGAATCCAACACAGAAGTTCTCCCAGCATAGTGAAAATGCCGAGACAAGGGAAGGGATCACAAACAAAAGAAATGGAGGAAAACAAGCAACTGGATATAGAGTTCAAAACCACACTTATAAGGTTTTTCAAGAATATCCTAGAAAAGTTGGATAAAGTTAGCGAGACCCAAGAGGAGATGAAAAAAGGACCAACTAGAGATGAAAAAGGGCCAACTAGAAATTAAACATACACTGACTGAAATAAAACATATTATACAGAGACCTAACAGCAGACTAGAGGAAGGCAAGAATCAAGTAAAAAAATTGAAATATAAAGAATCAGAAAACACTCAACTGGAAAAGCAAGAAGAGAAAAGAATCCAAAAATGTGAAGATAATGTAAGGAGCCTCTGGGACAGCTTCAAGCATACCAACATCATAATTGTGGGGGTGCCAGAAGAAGAGAGAGAGCAAGATACTGAAGACCTACTTAAAGAAATAATGACTGAAAACTTCCAACATCTGGTCAAAGAAATAGACTTACAAGTCCAGGAAGCACACAGAACCCCATATAAAAGGAATCCAAAGAGGACTACACCAAGACACATCATTATTAAAATACCAAGAGCAAAAGACAAAGAGAGAATATTAAAAGCAGCAAGAGAAAAACAGTTTTTATTACCTACAAGGGAGCACCCATACGATTGTCAGCTGATTTCTCAACAGAAACGATGTAGGCCAGACAGGAGTGGCAAGAAATATTCAACATGATGAACAGCAAGAACCTACAACCAAGAATACTCTTTCCAGCAAAGCTATCATTCAGAATTGAAGGGCAGATAAAGAGCTTCACAGATAAGAAAAAGCTAAAGGGGTTCAACTCCAAACCAGTGTTATATGAAATGCTGAAAGGTACTCTTTAAGAAGAGGAAGAAGAAAAAAGGTAAAAGACAAAATATTATGAACAACAAATACATATCTATCAACAAGTGAATCTGAAAATTAAGTGAATTAAAAATTTGATGAACAGAATAAACTGGTGAGTATAATAGAATCAGGAGCACAGAAAGGGAGTGGACTGATAATTCTCAGGGGGAAAGGGGTGAGGGGTATGCAGGGAGAGATTGGAAAAAAATCATACACCTATGGATGAGGTCAATGGGAGGGAGGTAAGGGTAGAAGGAAGGGTGGGAGCCGGGTGGAGGGGAGCTATGGAGGGGAAAAAAGAGAAACAAATGTAATAATCTGAATAATAAAGATTTAATTAAAAAAAAAGTCACCTCCTTAAGAGAAGCCTTCCCACCAAACTCTCCAGGGGCAGGTCATCCCAAGTCCCCTCCCCGTTACTCTCCATTTCTTTGAGTTATTTCATTTCCTTCTGCAATTCAGGGCTCCCTGACGTCATTTTGTTAACATATTTATTTCCCTCTATCTTCCCCATGGATGTGGGTTCCACATAGCCAGGGGCTTCATCTGTCCTCCGCTCCAGCCCCCAGGGGACCCACGAGTGAGCACCTGGCCATCAGTGAGTGCCAATCCATGCACATTATGTCACTGCCCATCAAACAGGTATGCTATACCCATCCGGTGTGACTCAGGGGCTGAGCATCAACCTATGAACCGGGAGGTCAGGGTTTGGTTCCCAGTTAGGATATATGCCTGGGTTTCAGGCCTGATCCCCAGTAGGGGGTGTACAGGAGGCAGCTGATCAGTGATTCTCATCCTTGATATTTCTATCTCTTTTCCTCTCCCTTTCTCTCTGAAATCAATAAAAATATTTTTAAAAAGAAACAAAAATAAAACAGGCATGTTATTTGAAAAGCATTCAGATTTTGGAAATTGTTCACATCTGAGAAAGAAAAATATCTTAGAAGCAAGACAATACTGTGTCTGAAATATGTGCCCCCGCGGCACCTCTGCACCCAGCGAGGACACGCCTGTGCTGTTTTCCACTGGGTGCCCAGCACCAGGTCTGGCCAGGAGGCATCTCTGTGGCTGCATGCCGTGGCCCCAGTTTCCAGGCCATTCCCTCCACAGAGGGTGAATTATCTGTCCCAGAGCCAGCTGCCTGGGTCCCCCGTCCAGCTGTGTGGGCTCCAGGCAAACACTGCCTCGGTTAACACTTGTAGCAACTCAGGAGGCAGGCAGTGTTGTCCTCATTTTTAAGCCAGGAACCCAGGCCAAAGGTCTCACACCCAAAATCACGCAGCTTCCAAGGGCAGAGCTGGGACCCCATCTTTTCTGGCAGCAGGATCTAGCCCCTCATCTGCATGGGGGAGAGAAGGGGAGGAGAACAGAGCTGACTGGGAGCCAGGAGCACGCACACTGCAGCGCCAGCCCAGGCCAGGGAGCCGCTTCTGTGAGGCCCTGCCGGGTGGCCCCACGGGCTGGCCCAGCAGCGCTGTAATCCTCACACAGGCAGCGGATCAGCAGGGTCTGGCCAGGGGATGGCCAGCCTCTAGGGGATATGACCTTTGCCCCCAGACTACCCTTCTGACTGGTTTTTAAATGAAAGAAGCTCTATGAGCCTCAATCTTTCCTTCTTGGAAGCCCAGATAGTGAGGTTGATCCAAGATAAAGAAAAGAACTGAGCACTGGCCAGTGTTCTCAGTGGTTAGAGCATTGGTGTGTGCACCAAAAGGTTCAATTCTGGGTCAAAGGCACATACCTAGGTTGCAGGTTTGATCCTGCATGCAGGAAGGTAACCAATCCATGTGTCTCTCTCATATCAATGTCTCTTTCTCTCTTTCTCTCTTCCCCCGCCCCCCAATTCCTTTTCTCTCTTCCACCCTCTCTGAAAAGAAATCTATGGTAAAATATCCTTGGGTAAGGATTAACAGGAAGGAAGGAAGGAAGGAAGAAGGAAGGAAGGAAGGGAGGGAGGGAGGGAGGGAGGGAGGGAGGGAGGCAGAAAGGCAGGAAGAAAGAAAGATAAAAAAAAAAAGAAAGAAAGAAAGAAAGAAAGAAAGAAAGAAAGGAAGGAAGGAAGGAAGGAAGGAAGGAAGGAAGGAAGGAAGGAAGGAAGGAAAGGAGACATTTTCTGCAGAAACCAGCGATCTTGTAACTTGAGCTGGGAGCAGAGAGATACATAGTGCCCATCTCTGAGTTAACCCAGCCTCACCCCATCTGTAAAGCAACAACAGCTTCATGGGGTTGGGCCAGCATCATGGGTTCTCTTCTACCCCAGGGCGTTTGCACAGGCTTCTCCCTGTGCCTGAAACCCCTCTCTTCTTTGTCCCAAGACCAACTCCTTTGCAGACCTCTCTCCCCTGCAACTTTCCCTGACTCCTTTCTACCCCTCTCCCCTGGTGGAATTAGCCCCTGTGTACCCAGCCCTGTACCCAGGGCTGATTCTCTCATGTTGCTTCTAACAGTGAGTCCCACTCAGCAGTGCACATGTCTGCAGCCCTTGGCCATGCTCCTGGCCCTTGGGAGACGTCGAGAACGTGCTTGCTATCGAGTAGACACTCCGAGATGGAGGACGACACACTGTGCTGTGTCCCGGGGATGGCATGCCAGGTCCTGACCCACACCAGAGAGCTGCCCTCAGCCCACACCAAGCCCACGGGGCAGACCCAAAGGAGCCCCCTCCTTCCTCCGGCCTTGTCCCTGCTGGGGACCTGTTCCCTCGAATAGGCACCTCTGACCTTCACAGTGAAGCCCTGACAGGGTGACCCCTATCCCTAGCTGACCCTCCTTTAAGACAATACTTGATCCCAAGGTTCTCTGACTCATTTCCTGCTTTCCTGGACACTGGATCCCGTCACCCAAGCTTGGCACAGGCCAGAACGAGGAAGGGGCTGAGCTTATGCGGAAATGCCATCCTATCACCTACCTGTGTCCCCAAGGACAGCACCTGGCCGTCTGCACCCACCCAAAGCCTGGAAGAATGAAGGAAGACCCACAGGCTGGGCATCCAGAGGCTGAGCAATAGCAACACCAGAATTAGCACTTATCTGGCACTTACAGTGTGCCAGGCCTGCCAGAGTGCCTTTCCATGTTGTCTTGTTTCATCTGCACAGGCCTCAGAGAGACTCGGTGAGGAAGGAGGTGGCGGAGCGGGGAACCCCGTTCCTGGCAGTCGAAACTTGACCCTGCTTCAGATACACGGGTGGGCCAGGGGCCGTCCGTATAATGGGTGACACCTTGCACCTCCTCATCCCGCCCACCCCCCACCCGCCCGAAGAGAATGATGCTGTGCACGCCGACCCAGCTGAGGCTGCACAAGTGGTGAGGGGACCCAGAGGGGAGTCAACACAGCGGAGGGAGTCTGCTTGGCGACACCGGGACACCGGCCCGGCGATGAGGAACCCCAGGCCCCTGACCTACATGGGAGCCGCTGGCCAGGCGGGGTGGGTGTGTCTGAGTGGCGGGCGTGGGCCCAGCTCACGGTCACCCTGACCTCTGAGGCAGGCCAGCTGGGAGTCACTCTTTCCAGCCCCATCAGCAGAGCTTGGCTGCGGCCGCAGTGGGAGGGGCAGGGTGGAGGAGGCTGTGGGCCTTCGCTTCCAGCCCTTTCCACGGAGGCCAGACTTCATCACAGGCTCCCTGCCCCGGGACACTATGCCTCATCCGCAGGCATCACCTCCGCTGTGCCTCACCCCAGACCCTTCCTAGCAGGGCCACTTCAAACAAATGCGTGTCCTTCGTTGCAATTGGAAATATTCTCCCACAAACTGGTGAAATGACAGTCCAAGGGGCTACTTATATTTCTCTTCACAGGGAAGGAGGGAAGGAAGGAGGGAGGGAGGGAGGGAGGGAGAGATAGAAGGAAGGAGGGAGGGAGTGAAGGAGAAAGGGAGGGTCGGAAGGAGGGAGGGCATCCCCCACCTCTACCCCCCAACAGAGAACAAGAAGCAGTTACCCCTTGGCTGACACTCGGGCAGCAGCCAGCACACAGCGGGAGCAGAGGAAGGGGGGACAGCGAGGGCTCCGCCACGGCCCCTGCAGCATTGGCTGGGGCGCGTTCCCTTACCTCTGGGGCTGTCGTGGGCCAGGCGCTGCACGAGGCATGCTGTAAGGGTGCTGCATCTTTGTATCTTCACAAGAAAGCCATGCAGGCGAGGTGCTGAGGCTCAGAGTCACTGGGTAACAGTCTGAGGCTGAATTCGAACCCAGGCAGTTCAGCTCCTGGCGGGGATGGGGCGGGGGGGGGGGCGCACTTAGCTGCTGCATTGCTGTTTTGAGATGTTTGCAGGTGCCTCCTCTTATTTGCGTAGGTACCAGGGGCAGGGTGTGCACTGCTGGTGAGTGACATGTGTCTGACCTACTCTCTTTGGCTCAGGACATACCCAGAGCACGAGGGGGCCATGACACCTGTTGCATTTGGGACAGAAACAGGGACTCTGGGTCACCCACCCGAGGTCCCCGAGAGGGACAGCCAGGTCTAAGATGAACGCACCGTGTCCTGGTCCCCTTCCCACCGGATTCTCTTCCTTTTAGGAATGGAAGAGTCAGGACAGCAAACGCCACAGTGGGGTGGTGCATCCTCATTGGTTATCCAGTCTGACAAGAGGGGGTGAGGGGTGTGGCCACCCAGGGCGGGGCTGGTGAGAAACCCTCATGAGTTGACAAGCCAGGATGCTGAGAGGCCCGGCCCCGGAGCAACAGTGAGCTGTTCTGAGGCAATCTAACACACAGGGGCTGCATGCACACACCCACAGGGACAGTGGAGCAAGGAGCCAACCTGCCCTGCCTCCCCTGCTGGCCCTGCATCCAGGCCCGCTCAGTTCCTCGCAACCTAAGACAAGGGGGAGACACCCCCATCCCGAGACCCTGAGTCTGGCTTTCTGAATCCTTGAACCCAGACCACCACTGGAGGAGAGTTTGTTGGCTTACCCATCCCAGGACAGAGCTGGGGACACAGGTGGATGTGGCACCCCTGCCCCCAGGAGGCCTGGGTCAGCCAGGGAGACAGACACACCAGGGCAGGAAGCGCGACCAGTGCTGGAACCTGGGCTGCACGGGGCACAGAAATCCAGAGGGGTTTGCCCTAGCCCAATCTGGAGGGGATGACAAAGGTGCTGCCGGGTGGGTCTCGAGGAGGAGTTGTTTGATGATAAAGGGGACAATCCAGAACTGCCTTGACAGTTACCTCTTAGCCAGCCAGCCCCCTAATTCGTTGACCACAGCCAGCGGTGTGAGGCGGATCTCGTCCCGTTTTGCCGAAGAGATGGCCAAGGTGCAGAGAGTGAACCGTTTGACCACCAGGGCAGGGAGCACATCTGCAGCCGGGCCGACTCCACCGCTCCTTCTGCCCAGGCCACCTCTCGTGGCTGCTTCAGCCATGCCCCATCGGGCACCAGAGCAAAGCCAGCCTCCCCAGCTCAGGCTGGGGAGGGTGACCCGCAGCCTTTGTGGGATAGACACCCCCCTCTCCTCACGTCTGTTTCTGGCTAAACAAAATGGGGTTTGCTTGCCTCGGTAGAGCAGCAGCTGTTAATGCCTGGAGTGGGGGGAGGTGGGAGATGGAGGAAAGGATGCCATGGGGAGCTGATGGCTCCCCGACCTGGGGCTTTCTTTGGGGCATGAACCCCAAAGGCCACTCTGAGGCCCTCTGGTGAGAGCCAGAGTCAAGGTCAGGCTTGGAGGCTCTTAGGTAGATAAGGGCAAGGTGTTGGAGACCCCATCCCTGAAAGAAGAAAGGTGAGGGGGTGAGGGGCTAGAGGTAAGGATCTCCCCCTCCCAGCTGTCAGAGGACAGCCCCACCCTGCTCCACTCTGACTGAATCCAAGTCAGCCGGGGCCCAGAGGTTTCCCCCCGCGCCCTCTCCAGCAGGGCCAGCACGGTCTCAGCTCGGTCTCAGCTCGGTGGTCCAGATAGAGGCCCACTGGGGGGTCTTACCACCCTCTTGCCTGGGCCTACACAGAGACATCGATGCCCTCCTGAGACTTGTATCTAGAATATATACTGAGTGGCCGGATTATTATGATCTCTGAACACATAATAATTTGGCCACTCAGTGTGTTTGTGTGTGTGTGTGTGGCCCGGTGTATGAATTCGTGCATGAGTGGGGTCCGGCCAGCCTGGCCAGGAGGAGGGGACATGGGCAGTTGATCAGCCTGCCTGCTGGTCCAACTCCTGGTCCAGGGGATAATTTCCATATTAGCCTTTTATTATATAGGATATACACTGGATGGCCAGATTATTATGCATTCAGAGATCATAATAATCTGGCCACCCAGTGTATAAAGAGCTCTTACAATTCAGTAAGAAAACAAATAACACAATGAAAACCGAGAAAAATCACTGAATAGACATTTCTTCAAAAGAGACATTCAAAGACCAACAAGCACACCATAAGATTTTCAGCATCATCCATCTTCAGCGAAATGCAAACCAAAGTCATGATGAGATGCCCCCACCAGGATGGTGAGAATGAAAAACACAGACAATATGCGTGTTGGGAGGATGGAGGAACTGGAGCCCTCGTGTGAAGGGATAGAGTGGCTACTCTGGGATATAGTTTGGCATTTCTACACAATGTTAAACAGAGACTGGCCACATGACTCAGATGCCGAGGTAGATACCCAAGAGAAACAAAAACATATGTTCACACAAAACTTGTACGTGAATATTCATTGCAGCATTATTTATAAAAGCCAAAAAGAAGAAATAACCCCAATGACCACCAACAAATGAATGGATAAACAAAACGTGGTGTGTCCATGTAACGGAATATTATTCATCCATAAAAAAAATGAAGAACTGATACACTATGTCGTGCATTGCGTTAAATGAAAGAAGCCAGACACTGAAGGCCGCCTAGTCCACTGTCCCATTTGTATGGGAGTCCAGTCAGGGAAATCCGTGAGAGAGAAAGAAGGTTGCCGGTTGTAAAACTACGAGAAGGAAGAGCGGGAGGTAGGAGGGTGATTGCTACCCGGAGCCAGGCTGCTTTTTGAGTGTTGAAACATTCTAAAATCAATACCCTCAGTCTGGCCTGCAAATCACTGAGCTACACTTTACATCAGCCGTCACCAACCTTTCGGACCTCACGGACCACGGGTTGACCGTGGCTGCTTTAAATGACTGAAATACGTATATGGCATGTGAATTATATCTGAATAGAGCTGTTATTGTTGTTTTGTAAATCCTGGAATTTGGACACTGGAGGACCTTCAAAGCCACTGGGTCCAACTCAGTCCCTAATGATGAGCAAACTGAGGCTAGAGGGAGGAGGCTGGCCCAGGGTTGCTCGGGACTTCCTGTCCCCACCTGGACTTCCTGCTAGTCCAAAGCAAGGGTGTCTCTCACAGCAGAAGTTTCAAAACCTGGGAGCCCACCACCTCTCCTGCCTGCTCCTGCTCAGAGGCCTGAGCCAGCCTTGACCTGCACGCACTACCCCTGAGGGTCCTGGGGAAGTCTCCAGGCTAACTTCCCAGCCCTAGGCCGCCACTCCCCCCACCCCCCACCCCTTTTGAGAGTCACAGGGGAGGTGCTCTGGGCTTAGACAGCTCCTCCCAGTGCCTCGTGGCCTGGAGTTCTGCCTCCTTCACAGGGAGGACTCCATGAGCCCAGCACAGGACACATGGCCAGGCTCCTCTGCCCAGTGAGAAGCAGGGTGGGCTTGAGGCAAAGGCCCCACAATTAGGCCTAGCTCTTCTGCGGGTACAGGGAGGCCCTGGGGTGGAGGATAGGGGAACCTCAGGCCACAGGGTGGAGATGCTGCCTAACCATCCCAGAGATAGGGGAGGGAGGGTAGGCTCAGAGTGACAACACACAGAGTTGTCCTTGGTCCAGAGCAACTTGGGGGACACGGGGCACCTCTCAGACAGGCCTTTGCTGCCCCTCTAATGCAGCTGCTCTCTAGCCCTGGGTCCACCTCACCAAACCAGACCCGCAGGCCACTCCGCAGCTGTAGACCTTCAGGGGCTCCCTGGAACCCAGCACTGAGGACACCCCCTCACCCCTTCCCCTGTCTCTGCCTCAGGGACTTAGTCCTGAGCCTCCTCCTCGGATGCCTCTTTGTTTCACAACAGGCTATTTCCAACTGCCCTTTCCTTGTCTCCATCCAGAAAATTCTATCGCTCTTTCAACACTGAACTCCATCCTAGGCAGCCTGAGGAAACTTGCTTTGTCATCTTTGTCTTTGGCCTAGTGCCCTGAGAGGAGGGGATGCCTGTGTGGCTCGAGCAGGTGGTGTAATTTGAACTAGACCCTCGCTAAGTGGGTCTGGCATCCTGATTCTATGCTCCAGGGAGGAATTTAGAAATTACATGACAGAGGGTGGGTAACAGCTGTCACCACGTGAATCAACGGATCAATGGACTGGAACAGAGTCCAGAAAGACACGTGTTTGAGAGAACTTAGCCGGTAGAAAAGTTGGCACATCAAAGCAGTCAGCAAAGGATGCATGGTTTCCTACAGGGACCAGTTAGAAAAATGAACACTGTGCGATTCCTTCTTCACCTAAAAACAATTGACAAGCGTCAATTAAATACTGAAACATAAAGAGACCCGCCCAGCAGGCATGGCTCAGTGGTTGAGCGTCAACCTATGAACGAGGAGGTCACGGTTCCATTCCTGGTCAGGGCACATGCCCAGGTTTTGAGCTCAATCCCCAGTAGGGAGGGTGTGCAGGAGGCAGCCAACCAATGATTCTCTCTCATTATTGATGTTTCTATTTCTGTCTACCTCTACCTCTCCCTTCCTCTCTGAAATCAATTAAAAATATTATAAAAACAAACACAAAGAGATACATCAGAACAGCTAAAAGAAAATGTACTCCAGAGGCAAGAAGCTGGATAAAATGGACCACATACAGAAATGAAAGACAAAGACCAAACTCTGCAAAAAAATGTTCACAATGTCTGGTAAACTATTATTTTGTATGATTTTAAGTGCTGAAAAAGAAAGCACAGAACAGTGTATACAGTACCTTACTTTTTTTTTGTTAGACAAGAATAAATAAGGATATCTATGTCTACCTATTATGTTTATTTTTGTAAAAAGAAACAGAAAAAATGAACAGGAACTAAAGAAAATAGTCACTCAAAGGGAGCTGGTTGGGACTGGGGTACACGGGGGAGGGATGAGAGTGAGAGTTTTAAATTTTCTTTTATTCATGCATTGTTTTATCATCAATAAACAAAAGAAAAGAAGGCAAATTACAAAAGTGAATACAAAAGAGAAATAATTGTATATCAAATTGATAATATAACCCCATTGAGCAAAGTATCCTCATCACTCATCTGCATCTTCAGAGAGATACATTCAAAGACAAAGGAACTGCAAAGAAATCTAAAAGGGCACCCGGTAGGGATTTTTCTTTTTCACACTAAGGTTAAATTTACAAAATATAAAGTTAACTGTATCAAGTGTACAATTCAGTGGCACTAAGTACATTCACAATGTTATGCAATCATCATTCCAAAATAAAACCCCATAATCATTAAGCAGTCACTCTCCACTCCCCTCCTCCCCCTGCTGGCAGCCACCAATCTGCTTCCTGGCTCCTGTATATTCTCAGGAGCCGTTGCTGTTATAACTTTGGAGCAGTCTTATGCATATTGTAGGAGAAAACAAAGATTAAATACTAATGCTTTTACGAAATGAGATCTTCAATGTAAGAGAAAAGAGATACAAATCTATATATATTAAAGCCTAATATACAAATTGTCCCCACAGGAGTTCAATTGGGAGACCAATCGTTCACTATGACGCACACTGATCACCAGGAGTGGCATGGAATGAAGGGAGGCCCCGGCTGGCAGCCAGAAGGCTCAGATTGGCCCTGATTGCCAGTCAGGCCTAGGGGCCCTACCAATGTACCAATTTCATCCACCGGGCCTCTAGTAAAATATAAAAGTAGTGAAGAATAGATCTTTGTGTCCAGACCAGCATTGTTCACAATAGTCAACAGGTGGAAACAACCCAAATTTCTATCAATGAAGGAATGGATAAACAAAATGTGGTGTAAACCTATGACTAACGTTATTCTGCTTTCTTTCTTTTTTTAAAAAAATATATTTTATTGATTTTTTACAGAGAGGAACAGAGAGTTAGAAACATCAATGAGAGAGAGACATTGATCAGCCACCTCCTGCACACCCCCTACTGGGGATGTGCCCGCAACCAGGATACTTGCCCTTGACTGGAATCGAACCCAGGACCCTTCAGTCCACAGGCCGACACTCTATCCACTGAGCCAAACCGGTTTTGGCTATTCCGCTTTCAAAAGGAAGAAAATTCTGACAAATTCTATAACATGGATGAATCTCAAACACATGCTAATTGTAAGAAACCAGCCACAGAAGGACAGAGATTATATTATTTCACTTACATGGGGTACCCGCAATAGTCAAGTTCATAGAAGGTAGAATGGGGTTACCAGGGGTGAGGCAGAAAGAGAAGAGAAAGGAAAGTTATTGTTTAATGGGTATAGAGTTTCACTTTGAGATGATAAAAAATAAGTCATCTAATTGTACACTTGAAATGGTTAATTTTATGTTTTGTAAATTTAACCTTAATTTAAAAAAAGAAAAATCCCTACTGGGTGCCCTTTTAGATTTCTTTGTAGTTCCTTTGTCTTTTAATGTATCTCTCTGGAGATGGATGGTGGTGATGTTTGCAAACAATGTAAATGTATTTAGTGCCATGGAATTGTATGCTTAAAAATACTTAAGAGGTCAATTTTATGTTACATATATTTTACCACAATAAAGAAGGTAGTTAAAAAGAACCTTTTGTTTTATGAAATTTGCATTAGAAATATTGATGGTTATACATGAATAAATCTGTCAATATGCATACATGGTTTTTATAAATACACTAGAGGCCCGGTACATGAAATTCATGCATGGGGAGGTGGGGAGTGTCCCTCAACCCTGCCTGCACCATCTCCAATCTGAGAACCCTTGAGGGATATCTGACTGGCAGTCAGACATCCCTCTCACAATCCAGTACTGCTGGCTCCCAACTGCTCACCTGCTGGCATTCCTGATTGCCCCTAACTGCTTCTGCCTGCCAGCCTGATCACCCCCTAACCACTTCCCTGCCAGCCTGGTCACCCCTAACTGCCCTCCCCTGAATGCCTGATCACCCCTAACTGCCCTACTCTACAGGCCTGGTCCCCCCAAACTGCTCTCCCTGCAGGCCTGGGTCCCTCCCAATTGCCCTTCCCTGCAGGCTCAGTCACCCCAACTGCCCTCCCTTGCAGGCCTAGTTCCTCCCAACTGCCCTCCTCTGCTGCCCTGATCACTCACAACTGCCCTTCCTTGCAGACCTGGTTCCTGCCAACTGCCCTCCCCTGTTGGCCATCTTGTGGTGGCTATCTTGTATCCACATGGGAGCAGGATCTTTTAGCCACATGGGGGCAGTCATTTTGTGTGTTGGAGTGATGGTCAATCTGCATATTACTCTTTTATTAGATAGGATAGAGGCCTGCTGCATTGGTGGGGGCCAGCTGGTTTGCCCTGAAGAGTGTCCTGTATCAAAGTGGGTGTTCCCTTGGGGCTTGAGGATGCCTGGGCAAGAGGCCTGTGGTGGTTTGCAGGCTGGCCATGGCCCCCAACGACCCAATTGGAGGTCCTGGTATCTGGGATTTATTTATCTTCTACAATTGAAACTTTGTAACCTTGAGTGGAGGCCTGGGCCTGCAAGGATGTGCGGAAAGCTTGGCTTCCTCCATTGCCAGGGAAATCCAAGCCTCCTGTTCGCTCCATGGCTGCAGCCATCTTGGTTGGAGTTAATTTGCATACTCACTCTTGATTGGCTGGTGAGCGTGGCTGGTGGGCATGGCTGGTGGGTATAGTAGAATGATGGTTAATTTGCATATTACTCTTTTATTAAGTAGGATGTTCTATCTCTGTCCACTGCAATGGCCAAGGAGCAGGGACACTGGACATGAGCACACCTACTACTCAGGTCTTGGTTTCTAAATACCATTTTCCCTTAGCTGGTTGCTTCCAGATGAGATTAGTATATCTTGTATTAAAAAGTGAGAAAGCTGCCAAGGCCAGTTTGGCTCAGTGGATAGAGCATCAGCCTTGGGACTCAAAGGTCCCAGGTTCGATTCCAGTCAAGGGCATGTACTTTGGTTGTGGGCACATCCCCAGTAGGGGGTGTGCAGGAGGCAGCTGATGGATGTTTCTCTCTCATCCATGTTTCTGACTCTCTATCCCTCTCCCTTCCTCTCTGTAAAAAAATCAATAAAAAAAAAAGTGAGAAAGCAAGAAGGGGGATTGGAAATAGGGGACATCTGTAATACTGTCAATAAAAAAAATTTTTTTTAAGTGAGAAAACTATCAAAGACAAAAAGGGACTCCCCTTGGCCATACTCAGACTTTTGAAAGAATCCTATATAATCAAAGCCTAATATGCTAAGTGTCCAGTCATCCGTTCAACTAAAATTATGCTAATGATATGCTAAGGCCACTCAACTGCTCACTATGATGTGCACTGACCATCAGGGAGCAGATGCTTCAACCAGTAGATTAGCTTGCTGCTGGGGTCCACCTGATCAAGATTGAGCGAGATGAGCCAGACATGCCTTGGAGCCCTCCCATAGCCCCCACCCCCTTGGCTGCCCAACCTCCTGTGTCACTCCTCAGGCCCCAACTGTGCACCAGTGGGGTCCCTCGGCCTGGCCTGCACCCTCTCACAATCCAGGACCCCTCAGGGGATGTCAGAGAGCCAGTTTCAGCCAGATCCCACAGGCCAAGCCAAAGGACCCCACTGGTGCACAAATTCGTGCACTGGGCCTCTAGTAGAGACTATAATGAACCATAATATAGCTAATCCATAAAAACCCTGATCCTCATTATTCTCAGATTCAGAATCTGCAACTTTGCCTACTTGCTACAGCTTATCTGAAACCTCAGAATCAATATTCTCAGTCATTCTCAGAATGCACAGAGCCGGAAAATGTCTCTGTTGCCCGACCCATGTTTCCAGTGGAGGCTGAACAAGGAAATGCCTGCATCTTGGTTTAGTTTTAATAGAGAAAGCTGAAAGCAAACGTCCTTTTTGTGATCTATTTACTGCCACGTTGGGTTTTTTTTTGCATTTTTTGTGGGGCTTGTTGGTGATTTTGCAGCTTGACATGGCCCTCAAGCACAGTGCTGCAATGCTGTGTGTACTCCTAGGGCAAGTGGGCTGTGATGTGCCTTGCAGAGAACGTGTTAGAAAAGTTTCATTCAGACGCATTACAGTGCTGGTGACCATGAGGTCAATGCTAATGAATCAGCAGCACCTATCAAATGCCTTTCAACAGAAACACACATAAAACAAGGTTATGTATTGATCAGTTGATAAAAATGTGACCACAGGCTCGCAGGAACCTAACCCTGTATTTCCTCTAGGAGTAAAGGTTCATGGATTACAGTGACTCTACAGAGCATAACCAAAGAGAACTGACTGTGCCTAAAAAATAAAAGCGGTGGAAGAGGTCTTTTCTTTGGAAGAACTTCAGCTGCAAATGTAGCAGGCGCCATAGCAAAACCACAGCTTTATAAACGCCAGTGTGATACCTGACTCAGCGGGATGGCTGTGGGTCGTGGAAGCACTGGGGGCAAGGCCATTTGAGGCAGGATATTCACCAGGTGCCAAGACATCGCCCCACAGGGACAGGCAATAGGGTTTACAATTGAGAAACCCGGCAGGCAACACCTAAATGAAGCCATAAACTCAGCATCACCGAATGTCATGACCTTCCAATCTGAGTTCCCTAATGGTACCCAGGGGTACCATTCCTGCTAAAATGTTGTGTCAGGGTCTAGTTAAGCCTCTCGGTGTAACTTCCAGGTTACAGGACATACAGGGGACAGAGGAACAACAAATAACCTCCTGAAGAAATTAAACAAGTACAGAGTTTGAAATTACCCACAAAATGAAAGACCTAGATGCTTGCCGAAACCGGTTTGGCTCAGTGGATAAAGCGTCGGCCTGCGGACTGAAAGGTCGCAGGTTCGATTCCGGTCAAGAGCATGTACCTTGGTTGCGGGCACATCCCCAGTGCAGGAGGCAGCTGATTAATGTTTCTCTCTCATCGATGTTTCTAGCTTCTCTATCTCTCTCCCTTCCTCTCTGTGGAAAATCAATAAAATATATTTAAAAAAGACTTAGATGCTTCTGAAGGTCAATGTCAAGGGGAGAAAAGAAGGCCGAATGAAAATAGTCTAAAAGGTTGAAAAGATGTAACCAAATGCAAGGTATGACTGTATGTGATAGGATCCTGCTTTTCAAAGGCACCTATAGCCCTAGCTGGTTTGTCTCAGGGGTTAGATGGTTGGCCTGTGAACTGAAGGGTCCTGGGTTCAAATCCGGTCAAGGGCACATGCCTGGGTTGGGTGCTCAATTCCTGATGGGAGGCAGCCAATTAATGATTCTCTCTCATCATTGATGTTTCTATCTCCCCCTCTCTCTTCCTTTCTGAGATCAATAAAAATATATATTTAAGAAAAGAAGAAATCAAGTTTTTTAAAAAGGCAGCTATAAAATATATATATTTTTATAGAGTGGGACAACTGGGAATATCTGGATGTGGACTGGCTACTAAATGACACTGAAATGGTATTCATTTTCTTGGGGATAATAATGTATTCAACTCCCATGAAATGATACATATTCATCCAGATGGGTCTGGGTCCAACTCCCAGTCAAAACACACCAGCCATTGTTACTACCGCTCAATGCCAGGCCCCATGTGAGGAGTGTTGTGCGAATGGTATCTAATTGCCCAAGTTTGCATCCTTCTTGCTGGCTGTGTGACCACAGGGAATTTACTTAACCCCTCTGTGCCTTATCTGTAACATGTTGTTATAATAGCACCAAACTCACAGGGCCATTTGAGGATCAAATGAGATTAAGGCCTGTGAAGGGCTTGGCTCAGGTTGGCACAAAGCAAGTTTTCAATAGCATTATAGGTTTTTAGATGCAGAATGAGCAGCTCACCTTTTCAGAGGCTGCTTCTGACCCATGAGTTAGTGCAGCAGGGCCACTAAGGCCCCTCCCTAAGAGGGATAGATGCTATATACAGTTATATACCAGTACATCCCATGCTTGTATATCTCCTATCTTTATGTACAAACCTGTCGTCCATCCTACTATTTAGTAGCAAATTCTGTGTTTTCAAAATTGCCTACTCATTAGAATTTGTTTACAACCCTCCAATGAATGCCCGTGGTGCTTTTGTGGTCATCCATAGACATGTGCAAAGTGTCAAAAAATTTTGAATCACCCACGTGCACATTCCTGGCTGAGACTGAGAAAAGCCAGGCTCGGCCTTGTTTCAGCTTTCACACTGCAAACAAGAATCCTTTCGCAGGCTGTTGAGCACCATGTTTTTCGCATTTTCTGTGTATGTCCTTTTGTTAGTGATTGCAATATTGACAACAACCCCAAATATAGTGCTGAAGTGGTGTCTAGTGTTCCCAAGTGCTAGGAGGCTGGGGTGTGTGCTTCACAGAGAAAATGCATGTCAGATAAACTTTGTTCAGGTACAAGTTACAGTGCTGTTGGCTGTGAGCTCAATGCTAATGAATCAACAATGGACATCACATAAAGTGAACAAGATGTCTTGAAACAGAAACACACATAAATCAAGGTTTTATATTGATCAGTCGACAAAAATCTGACCAGAGGCTCTCAGGAACCGAACCCTGTATTTCCCCTAAGAGCAAGGGTTCAGGAGTTGTTAATTCAGTGTTTTTTATAGAACACTAGAGGCCCGATGCATGAAATTCATGCAAGAGCAGACCTTCCTTCCCCCGGCTGCCAGCACTGGCTTCCCTCAGGAACCTGGACCTGGGCTTCATCCAGAAGGACATCGGGAAGGACGTCCAGTCTAATTAGCATATTACACTTTTATTATTATTACTAGTGGCCCATTGCACAAAATTTGTGCATAGGGAAAGGGGGGAAGGTGTTCCTCAGCCTGGCCTGCATCCTCTCTAATCTGGGACCGCTCAAAGGATGTCCTACTGCCAGTTTACAGAGATCAGGCCTAAATTGGCAATTGAACATCCCTCTCACCATCCAGGACTGCTGGCTCCTAACCTCTCAATTATTTATCTTCTATAATTGAAACTTTGTAGCCTTGAGTGGAGGTCAGGGCTGGCCTGGGCAGGCTGGCAGGGAAGGCAGTTGGCTTCCTCAATTGCCGGGGGCAATCCAAGCCTCCTGCTCTCTCCAGCTCCATGGCCGCCACCAACTTAGTTGGGTTAATTTGCATACTCACTCTGATTGGCTGGTGGGCGTAGCAAAGGTACAGTCAATTTGCATGTTTCTCTTTTTTTAAATTAAATCTTTATTATTCAGATTATTACATTTGTTTCTCTTTTTTCCCCTCCATAGCTCCCCTTCACCTGACTCCCACCCCTCCCTCTACCCTTACCTCCCTCCCATTGACCTCATCCATAGGTGTATGATTTTTGTCCAGTCTCTCCCTGCATCCTCCTCACCCCTTTCCCCCTGAGAATTATCAGTCCACTCCCTTTCTGTGCTCCTGATTCTATTCTATTCACCAGTTTATTCTGTTGATCAAATTTTTAGATTCACTTGTTGATAGATATGTATTTGTTGTTCATAACTTTTATCTTTTATCTTTTTCTTCTTTTTCTTCTTAAAGAGTACCTTTCAGCATTTCATATAACACTGGTTTGGAGTTAGCTTTTTCTTCTCTGTGAAGCTCTTTTTCTGCCCTTCAATTCTGAATGAGAGCTTTGCTGGATAGAGTATTCTTGGTTGTAGGTTCTTGCTATTCATCACCTTGAATATTTCTTATCACTCCCGTCTCGCCTGCATAGTTTCTGTTGAGAAATCAGCTGACAATCGTACAGGTGCTCCCTTGTAGGTAATTAACTGTTTTTCTCTTGCTGCTTTTAATTTTCTCTCTTTGTCTTTTGCTCTTGGTATTTTAATTATGACGTGTCTTGGTGTAGTCCTCTTTGGATTCCTTTTATTTGGGGTTCTGTGTGCTTCCTGGACTTGTAAGTCTATTTCTTTGACCAGATGTGGGAAGTTTTCAGTCATTATTTCTTCAAATAGGTTTTCAGTATATTGTTCTCTCTCTTTTTCTGGCACTCCCGTAATTCTGATGTTGGTATGCTTGAAGCTGTCCCAGAGGCTCCTTACATTATCTTCACATTTTTGGATTCTTTTTTCTTCTTGCTTTTCCAGTTGAGTGTTTTCTGCTTCTTTATATTTCAAATTTTTGACTTGATTCTTGCCTTCCTCTAGTCTGCTGTTAGGTCTCTGTATAATATGTTTTATTTCAGTCAGTGTATGTTTAATTTCTAGTTGGTCCTTTTTCATCTCTAGTTGGTCCTTTTTTATCTCTAGTTGGTCCTTTTTCATCTCCTCTTGGGTCTCACTAAATTTATCCATCTTTTCTAGAATATTCTTGAAAAACCTAATAAGCATGTTTTTGAACTCTATATCCAGTCGTTTGTTTTCCTCCATTTCTTTTGTTTGTGATCCCTTCACTTGTCTCAGCATTTTCACTATGCCAGGGGAACTTCTGTGTTGCATTCAGCCTTATGATACAAGACTTGCAAAACTGCAAAAGCCTCTCTGTTGAGCTTGGGATGGATAGAGTCTCAGGGCTTAACAGACTGCCTTACCTTCCAGTTAGCCCCGCCCTCCACGGCCTCTGGTTCTCACGTGACTCTGGGTAATCACTGGAGCATCCCTGTGCATATGCGCAGTGCCTCTATACCGCTGCCTTTCCAGCTCCCCTGCGCCCTGGGACCATATGAGTATGGGTCCCCAGGGTTTCTCCTGAAACTGGGGGTTAGTGGAGTTAGAAGTGACTCAGTTGGGAGGTTCTGTCTCCTGCCCACTCATGAAAGCCAGCAGCACAATCAGCAGTTGGTGCGCACCACCAGACTTCTGCCCTTTTGTGACTCTCTTAAACTTCCGTGCACTTCTCCCTTTTCACAGTCCAAACTCCCCCCATATGAGTCTCGCCTGGACCTGGGTTCAGTGCCATAAGATAAGGGGGTTCAATGCAGTTGGGAGTGTCTGTCTCCCTGCTGTCAGAGAAAGCCAGCCAGATACTCCGGCACCCGCTCTCTCCACATGCGTGTCTCCATACCTCAGCTTTTTGCAGCTCCTCTGGGTCTCGTGAGCCCCTCTCTTTCCTTCTAGTTGTAGAATTTCCACTCAGCCAGCTTTCCTGTGGTTCTGAATGCTGTCTGTTCTGTCTTTTCGTTGTAGTTTTGAAATTGTTGTGTGAGGCAGCCGTGTAGGTGTATACCTATGTCGCCATCTTGGATTCTCTCTGTTTCTCTTTTATTAGATAGGATAGATAACTAATAGATATAGCAGAAACCAGGTGTGTGTGTGTGTGTGTGTGTGTGTGTGTGTGTGTGTGTGTGTGTTTTACTGTTCCTATTAATCAGAGAGAAAAAGGCTCCGAAAAGTTCATTCCCTTTCCAAGGTCATAATGCTAGCTGTCTTCAGACATGGGATTTGAACCTAGGTCTGTGGATGCCAGTTCTGCAGCCCCTCCCCCAGAGTGCAGGCATCTGAACTGCTCAACCATGCTGCTGTCTCTTTCTGGAAATACCCACTAGGCGGTGAGGAGCCTCATGTTGGGCCTGGTGGCTGAATGGTGGGGTGCCAGCAAAGGGATACTCATGGGTGGCCAGTCACATGTCACCGACTCACAGAGTGTGACCTCAAGCCAGCCCCTCAAACCAGCTGCCCCAAATCCCTGTTAACTAGTCTCTCAAAGTGGAGCTACCCTCACTTCTCTGAAGGACTGAGAGGCACACTTGGGACAGTGCACCTTGAGTTTTAGAGGCCAAGCTGCTACAATGATTCATGTGCACCTCTGAGCAAGCTCCGGAGAGGTGTGGGCCTGGCCCCATCCTTTTCTGAGAAAGCTGACGCTTAGTGCTTCATGACCACTATGCACCAGGCTAGGTCCCAGGTCAGGGTCCTTCCATTGCCTGCTTTCCTGCTGGACTCTCATTGTGTGGGGAAGGGACACTAAGGTGCAAAGACCCCTGAGGGACAGAGAAGACCAAAGGGAACCCTAGTCTGTCACAACATCCCCTTCCTTTATTTGTGCCAGTTTCTAACCAAAGTGAAGAAAGTAGAGAAGACTGGGCACAGCCCTGAGGGAGTCCATTCTGCAACTGTTCTGCCCTCTCCTAGGGCAGTGGTCAGCAAACTGCGGCTCTGTTGGCTAATGAGTTTACCGACCCCTGGGATAGGGGCTTAATCACAGAAACAACAACAGCCTGTAATTATTGGAATCGAGAGCCTAGGGCATGTCCACCATGTCCTAAACACTAGGCTGGTGTCTCAGGAGGCCAAAGACCAATATGGTCCATAAATCCCTGCGTGTAGGAAACTTGTGAGGCCAACCATAACCCTTTTTCATTTCAAGTGGAGTTTTATAGCAGTTTTCTTTTCTTTGAATATTTGCATTGATTTCAGAGAAGAATTGATAGGGAGAGATAGAGAAACATCAATGATGACTGAGAATCATTGATTGGCTGCCTCCTACACCCTCCCCCCCACTAGGGATCAAGCCCACAACCCAGGCATGTGCCCTGACTGGGAATCAAACCTCCTGGTTCATAGGTCGGTGCTCAACCACTGAACCACAGCGGCTGGGCATTCCAACAGTTTTTACCTGGAAAACTAACAAGCTACCTGGGAGGTGAAAGCTTCAGGAGGGTCGTGGTGGGGGAGGATGTGTATTAGTCACAGGGTAGAGGGCAAATGAAGGGGAGTGGGTAGTGAAAGCATCTTTGGAAACAGGGATTAGCAAACGAGGGCTCCCAGGACAAATCTGGCTCACTTCCTGATTTTATAAATAAAGTTTTAATGGAATGCAGCCATGTTCATTCATTTACATAATGTCTATGGCTGCTTTTCTGCTACAACAGTGGAGTTGAGTGGCTGTGATAGGGACTGCATGGCCCACAAAGCTTGAAATATTTACAGCTATCTGACCCTTTACAGGGAGAGCATGCCTACAGCTGTTTCGTAAGTTGCAGGAGGTCCTGGCTCTGTTAGTTGTGCTCTCTGCCATCTCCCCAACACCTAGCCCAGCGTCCAGCCCCGTGTGGGTGGCTATGAAGTGATAGTAAGCAGCTTATCACGTCATTTTCTAGTTCCGTAAATGTGACCTGTTTTCAAGCACTGATTGAAAAACGCCTCTTCCGACAAGTCAGAGTATCCAACCCTGGACGGGACCAAGGAGAACAAGGGGCTCCGGCTGGTGTGGCCCTCAGCCGCTGGCCTTCCTGTCCCCTCGTGCAGCCGATCTCCTGCCCTGCCCTCAGTGGCCTGGGGCTGCCCCCCAGCCCAGCCAGGCCTGTGAATCATCACAGGCTGACTCACTCTCTGTCTAAAAATACATATTGTCTCATGTTGGCGGGTGCCGCTTTGATCGTGTTTGCACTCAATCTGGTCTTTTTCGGAGCACTTTGTGGGGCACAAGGCCTGGGTGTTTGTCACTCTGGGTCCCCAGGGTCCAGTTCCATCTGCAGCCTGGAGCTGGAAAGGCACCTGGGAGGAAGAGCTCGGGTGCTAGGTCCAAATTCTGCCCTGCCACTCATTTGCTGTGTGACATTGGGCAAGTCACCCAACCTCTCTGAGCATCTGTTGCCAGGAAAAAGTGAGTAAAGGAGGCATTGCCGATGCCGTGTGCTTCTTCCTTGCCTGAGTATGACCTGCCCACTGACGCCCAGCTTGGTTTACCTATGCCAGTGCAATCATTTGACATCACCTCGATACTCAAGGGAATCAGGAGCCTGTGCCGAAGTCAAAACCTGGATCTCAGCGCCAAGCACTGGGGAAGTTCTGGTTACAGAAAACAAGTGGGAACCGCAGGTCCTGCGCTGAACTCGGATCTGCTTTGGGAGGCGGTGAGGCCCAGTGGGACATAACGCAGAGCCTGGAGGCAGATCTCCTCCGAGCCAGACCGCTGTCCAGGTGGGGCATGTGGGCCCCGAGGAATTCTCTAGCTCCTGCTTCTGCTGAGGGCAGGGGCGGGGATGGGTGGGGACTCATCTCAGGGTGGCTGGGTAGGGATACAGAGCATGGGCTCGGGGTTGGAGCAACTTGAATCGGATCCCGCCTCCCCATTCCTTATAGTGCAACCTGGGGCCTGTCTCCTCACCTCTCTGAGCCTCAGCTGCCACATCTGTGAAGTGTGGGAACTCGGGGTACCTGGTACAGAAGAAGCCCTCAACTAGTCAGCAATGTGGAAACATGACAGGTGCGGGGTGGACAGGAGAGCAAGACCAGTAAGTCCTTCTCTTTTGTATATTCACTCAACAAACAGCGATTGAGCATCTACTCAGTGTCAGAGAGAAGGATATAACAGGAAGCAGGACAGACCCAGCCTGCCCCCAAAGAAAGTGAGTAAGTGTATTGGTCTCTGCCCTGGCACCTGGCACAGAGCCGCTGAAACCCCGTGATTGCGTAAGTGATAAGAGCATTGGGAGCATGTTTCTTCTAAGGAGTGACTGGGTGGGCTCCTGGGTGGGGGCTGGTCACCAGAAAGAGAAGTCATGATTGGACAATTGGAATTTCTCTCTCCTGCTCCCCATGTGCTTGAGAAGGGGAAAGGCTGGACACGAAGTTAAGAGTGATCACCCCTACATAGCAAGCCCGTGTGAAACCCCAACCGCATGGGGCTCGGGGAGCTTCCAGGTGGGCGGGCATATCCATGAACCAGAAGGTGATGCACCCCTTGCCCTGGGACCAAAGCTTCCCGACTCAGGACCACCCCACCCCCACCACCAGAGCTGACCCTGTGCGCCCCTTCATCTGGCTGTTTGTATTCTTTCTATCCTTCACACACTGGTAAATGAAAGAAGGTGTTCTCTCAGTTCTACGTGTTGTTCTCGCAAAGTAATCGAACCTGAGGAGGAACCTCTGATTTACAGCCAAGCTGAACAGAAGCTGTGGGCAACCTGGGGGCCTACCACTTATGATTGACGTCTGCAAGGGCTGGGAGCAGTCTCATGGGTCTGCGCCCTTAACCGGGGGTCTGCACTGCCTCTCACGAGTGTCCCAATTGCACTGGATTAGAGAACACCCAGCTGGTGTCACAGAGAGTGCTCAGTGGGGAAACCCCACACGCATTTGGCAACTACAGGGTCAGCGGTGCAGTGCTCTGTGTGAGGGTAAAGGAGACACGCAGGTGGGAACCGAGTTTTCCTGAAAGTATGCATGTGCAGTTTACATAATCCTATGAAGGGAAAGCCCAGGGTGCTTGGATGGGGAGGCACGGGTTGGAGGTCTACTTTGGGTCAGCAAAGGACACAGTGACAGGAAGAAGAGAAGTTCCACGTAAAGGGACAACAATGAGAAGCCCTGGGGCAGGAGAGAATTGGGAGGTAGAAGGGGGCAGGCAGAGATATTGGAGGCCGGTAAAGGTCAGGGTCCCCACAGAGTGGATGAGGGGTTTAAGCTGGGCCTGACACCTGCAAATCCCCCCTCTCAGGGGAGGGTCTCCTCTGGAGCGCAGGGCTGCTGGCCCACAGTGGCAGCTCCTCCCAAGGCCATCATAGGAGCTGCCCGGCTTCCCCTAAAGGGCAAGGCTATGCACAAACCACCTCAGAGCCTTCTGTGGTCAGAGACCAAACATGGGCAGGGACCATTGAACTGGTCACTTTCAAATGGTTAATACTATGCCACGTGAATTCTCTTTTTAAGCATGCCCTGGGCCCTGGTTCCGTGGCTAAGTAGTCAGAAAGTGAGAAGACACCCAATTTAACCTGAACCGTGGTCCTGTCTCCACACGCAGGGCTCGCAGGATCAGGTTTGCAGGACAGATGCAAAAGTAGCCCCTCAGGGAGGGTGGCCACAGCCTGCCCGTGTGGGCCTGCTGTTGCAGCCTCTTTTACTCCCATTCAGTGCTGCCCATCAGCTCAGCCCAGGCCGCTGTAGTAGGCTCTGGACTCTCAGTCCCAGACAGGCCCTGGGAGCCCAGTTACCTGGAGTTCACCAAAGAGATTCTATGTCAAACCTTTTCATAAAAAATATACAAGTAAAAGAATATAGTGTCTAGCATTTGCTTAAAATCTTCCAGGAAAGAAAAATGGGTACAGAGAAGAAGATAGAATAAATGAAAAAAGGCAAAATATTGAAGTGTTTGAATCTGGGCATGTCATAATTTATTGCATATTTGGTATATGTTAAAAATGTTCCTAATAAAAATAAAACCAATGCACCCAAAATAGGATGGATTGATGGGTGGAGGGATCCATGACAAGTCAAGTTTAATAAAATGTGTTGCTGTCTTTTAGAAATTTTTCATAATAAATATTGGAAGGAAAGCAGCAACCCCTGCCTCACCCAAAAATTAAGCCTTCAGTGGCCCTCATTTCCTGCACACTCCCAGGGTCTTAGCTGGGCATCCAGCCAGCACCTGCCTCAGAGCCCTGGGTGTATATTTAACCTCTGCAAGCCTCATGTCCCTGACACATAGGGTACTGAGTGCCCCTCCTGGGGTAGTGAAGGGGTACTCAGAATCACATCCTCTGCACACAGTAGGTGCTCAGTAAATGTTGCCCAGTCCTTAGAGCTCCAAGGCCACTGCAGTGACTCTCAGATCCTGGGCCGCCTGGTCAACCAGCATTTCCTGGGAGCTGGCAGAGGTTCCACTAACAAGAGCTCCCTTTAGTTTGCACCAGGGCCTCAGTCCATACGGTCATTTATGCTCTGGCCCAGGAAATGTTTTCTGTGAGCCAGGACCTGAGCTGGGGGCCGGGAGCCCACCCATTATATCTAGCCAGTCTCTGCCTTTAAGGAAACCCCTCTAGAGAGAGATGATCCCAACTCAATGGAACCCATGGCCCGAGAGAACCAAGCCTCGGACCTGGAGCCACAAAGTCTGACAGCATCAGCCTGGTTAGAGAGCTGAGCCAGGCCTCAGAACATTGACTCTCCCAGGGCCCAGAGGAGCTGGGGCCTCAGCACAGGAGACCCTGGAGTCCAGAGCCCCAGGCCCCTCCTCAGCCATCCAGCATGAACCCTGGACCCTGTGAGGGTTCTGCAGCGGCCACAGCAAAAGGCCAGAGGTATTCACTCGGGGCAAGAGCAAGTTATCTTCTTCCCCACCAGCCGACTGTGGCCGGGATCCAGACACCTGGAATCAGAGCACCTCAGAGGGGCCCACCCAGGACAGAGATCTGATTCCCATTCCCCAGTGTAGCCACCAACACAGCTGCGTTCTCCTTAAGCAAGGCCTGGGCTCGCGGTCCTGCTCAGGGTCTTGGCTCAGCCTCACCGTTGCTGCCCATGGAGACAGGTGAAGTTCAGAGATGTTACATGTCTGGCCCAAAGTCACACGGAGGCAGCCTCTACTCAAACCAGGTCAACAACAACACGGCAGCTGACATCTTGAACCACTGCACACACATCATCTCATTTAAGCCCACAGTGCCCTGAGGAAGGACAATTATCATCGCCATTCTTCAGAGACTCAACAAAGCCTGAAACAACTGAATGGGCAGATGGCAGAGCCAGCACTCAACGTGCAACAATAATGAAGATAATGGTCGCAACGGCAGCCACGTCATTCTCCCACCGCTGCTGCAACCACCACACCAGCTTAGGACTTAAATAAGACAAAGGTGTTCTCTTACAGTTCCTGAGGTCAGAACTCCAAAGGTGCCGGCAGGGCCGTGCTCCTGCGGGGGGCTGCGGAGGAGAGTTCGTTTCCTTGCCTTTTTCTGTTTCTAGGAGCCGCCTGCACAGCTTGGCTTCTGGCACCTTCCTCCACTGTCCAAGTGCATTACTCCAACCTCTTGGCCACTTCACAGCTGCATCACCTCCTTCCATCCTCCTGGCCCCTCGCAGAAGGCCCCTCCCATTAATTACATCATTGGGCCCACCTGGGAAATCCCGGGTCTGTCCTCACCTCTGCCTCCTTAATCACCTCCGCCAGGGCTCTTTGACCACGTAGACTGACATACCCACAGGTTCTCGGAATTAGGACACGGGCTTCTCTGGGGGTCCCTTCCATGGCCTTCCCCAGCAAGTAATGTTTACTGGACTCCCGATGCCAGGCCCTGTGATTAGCATGCTGCAGGCATCATTTTAGAGCAGCATATCTCATACTTTCATGTGCACACATCCCCGGGGGGATCTGATTAAAATGCAGATTCAGGCTCAGGGGGTTTGGCTTTCGCACAAGCATCTGGGTGATGCTGAGGCTGTGGTCCAGGGACCACACTGTGAGTAGCAAGAATCGAGATGAGGGGCTCACAACCTTTTACTTTTCTTTTTTTAAATATTTTTTATATTTTTCTCAGCGAGGGGAGGGGAGAGAGAGATAGAAACATCAGCGATGAGAGAGAATCATTGATCGATTGCCTACTGCACGCCCCCTACTGAGGATCAAGCTCGAAACCCGGGCATGTGCCCTGACCCGGAATTGAATCGTGACCTCCTGGTTCATAGATCAATGTGCAACCACTGAGCCACACCGGATGGGCGACAACTTTTTTCTATGAAGGACCTGATAGTAACCATGTTCAGCTTCGCAGCTCCTGTAATCTTTGTTTTGACTTATCCACTCTGCTTCTTACAGCCCTAACGCAGCCACAAGCAATCTGAGAACCAATGGGCATGGCTGTGTGTCCATAAAACTTTATTTATAGACACTAAAATTTGAATTCCATAAAGTTTCAGGAAATGTTATTCTTCTTTTATTTTCAGCCATAAAACTATTCTCAGTTTATAGTCTGTGCAAACACAAGCTGACTTGGCCTGTGGGCTGCAGTTTGCAGACCCCTGATCTGGAATGTCAATTCCAGGAGAGCAGGTACTTCTGTCTTACTTTGTTCGCCACAGCAGCCCTTGCATCTGGAATAGTGCCTAGCACCTCGTAGCAGCTCAAAAATATGTGTTGAATGAAAGAGCAAATTATCTCATTTAATTTTCACAACCCCGTTACCCAGGAATATAGGTCTGAGCCCTGTTTTGTAGATGAGATGCTGATGAGAGCAATTTCTCTGCATTTACCAACAGAAAAAGGCAGAGAGATGGTATGCAGGTGACCCCGCCGCTGGCCTCCTGCAGAAGCCAAAGCCACTCTGACCCCATCTGTGTCTTCCAGAGCAGCCTGCCTGCATCACGGCTCCTGCCGACGAAGTTCTCTCCGAAACAGCAGGTGCAGGCTCTGCGCACAGCCGCGTCTTGAGCCAGGCCTGGTGGAGCTGTCACAGGGTGGTGAAAGGCGGCAGAAAACCCTCTCCTTTGTTGGTTGGGAACAGCCAACACCCTGGCACTTCCAGGCTGGGCCACTAGGCACAAGCTCCACCAGTCAGAGCCTAGCAAACACATTCCCTTGAGGGGCCAATCTGGTAGCATAAACACATGAAACCAATGGGGTTGAAGCCACGGGCGCCAAATTACTGCTGCTGCCATGATCAGTGACCCCTGTCCAGCTCCATGGCTTTTAAAATAAATAAAAAATATATATTTATATATATATATATATATATATATATATATTATTGATTTTTTACAGAGAGGAAGGGAGAGGGATAGAGTTAGAAACATCAATCAGCTGCCTCCTGCATGCCTCTCACTGGGGATGTGCCCTTGACCGGAATCGAACCTGGAACCCTTCAGTCTGCAGGCTGACACTCTATCCACTGAGCCAGACTGGTCAGGGCAGCTCCATGACCTTTAAAGCCCTCTCTGGGCAAGACAACTTCTCAGAGAGACCCATGTGGCTTGAGAGTTGCTGGGTATGTGTCTCCTGGTTTTTACAGAGAGGGCCTCCTACCCCAGGACCTTTGCCCATTCTATTCCCACCCCCTTAGTTAACTCCTCAGATTTCAAGTCCCAGAGAACCCTTCTCCAACACAGGCACCCCACGCCTCCCTTGCCACACGAACAATTTCAAATCTGTTTTTGTGATCAATATCCGTCTACTCTTACATTCGGTGCCTAGGGCTGCTGTAACAAATCCCCACAACAGAAATTTATTCTCTAACAGTTCTGGAGGCCAGCAGTCTGAAATCCAGGTGTCAGCAGGGCTGGTTCCTCCGGGAGGCTCTAGGGGAGAATTCACCCCCTGACTCCCTCCCAGCTTCGGGTGGTGCCGGCCATCCAAGCATTCCTTGACTTGCGGACATATCACTCCCATCCCTGGCTGTCTCCCCAGGGCCTTTCCTCTGTGTTTCCTTCTGTGTCTGTGTCTCAAATCTTACTCTTCCCTCTTATGAGGACTCTAATTACTGGGTTTAGGGCACATCTTAAATCCAGAATGGCTTCACCCTAAGATCTTTAACTTAACATCTGAAAAGACCCTATTTTCAAATAAGGTCACCTTCACAACTGCTTGGGCTTAGGACTATAGTCCTCTTAGATGTAAATTCCATAAGGACAAAGACAATATCAACCACATTCCACCAGTGTATCCTGGTACCTGCCACACAGACTCACACACCCTCAATGCTCAGTAAATATTTGCTGCAGGCAGGACTGGCTATGTAATTTGTGGAGACCAGTAAAAATGAAAATGCAGAGCCCCTTGTTCAAAAATTGAGAATTTCAAGATGGCAACAGCAGAGCGTTCAGCCAGGTGGGGGTTGCCCTCCCGTGAAGCTGGCCCTGGCGAATGAGTGGCGAGTACTGCAAACTGTTTACCTGGAGAATCACCCCGGAGAATGGACAGCGAACTCACCTCCAGCCCAGGCCCCAGGCATGGAATCGGAGGTTCTGCCCATTTTCCCGACCAGAAAATGGGGCCTGAGAAATCAAGAATGGGCAAGCTCAGCCGGGGCCGAGTCGGAACCCACGTGTCCTGTCCCCTGACCCCTTCCTCCCTCCTCACCTCTTCTCTGACCTTTGGCAGCAGCAACCCTCTCAGCTCCACCCCATGCCGGTCCTCTCACAAGCCTGCGGACCCTTCAAAACACGTGCAGTGGGGCCACCGAAGGAAAACAACTGTGAAAACTTTGCCCGCAATTTTAACAAATCACGGCACGGCCTGAATGTCTGTCACATTTGCTGGGCACTGGCCCTGAGCTGCTGGGGTAGCCTGCAAAAGCAAATTCCCTCTCCTCTAGGAGGAAAGTGCTGCCTTATCCCCATCCTACAGATGGGGGCGGGTCAAGTTCAGCATCAAGTGCTCAGAATCACCGGGCTCCATCTGACTCCCAGATGTGAGGTCCACACCTCTCAGCTCCTAACCTCTCGACAAGAATGCCAACACGAGTGCTATACCCCACACAGACCTTCGAGGGGGATACTGCCATTCCCCCATCTTTTAGACAAGGGAACTGGGGCACAGAGCAACAACGTGTCCAAGTTCTCAGGGCCAGCAAGAGGCCGATTTGGAAGTCAAACCGAAACCTGGGTCCTTGCTGCTGCGATGAGCCTCCGGTGGGATCCCAGGCAGGGCCAGGCCAGGGTGACGTTACAGGGAGGTGCTGCTTCCATTCACAGGAGACACACCCGGTAGGTGTGGGGGGTCCAGGAGTCAGCATTTCCCCAAGTGAGTCAGTGCCGTGGAAGGGCGCGGAATGAGGAAACTGCCCACCTGCTGATGTAGCCAGCACAGGGCTGGCGCCTACACACCCCGGCTCCCCTCCCCCGGGGCCTAGCTCACAAAGTGGGGACACCTGCAGCACATCCTCAGCTGTGTGGTGAGGCCTGTACAATTCACAAAGCACCAGGCACAAACCCGCACGCAGTCAAGGCTTTAAAAATGTCAATTGTTTGGGTTGTAGGCTCGATCCCCGGTGTGTAGTGGGGAGGGTGCGTGCAGGAGGCAGCCAATTGATGTTCCTATCTCTTTTCCTCCCGCCCTTCCTCTCTAAAAATCAATCAATATTTTTTTAAATACCTGTGGTCCTCACACAGTATTTAAGCCTGTCCCCTGCTCCCTAGGAAATAAAACCAACCCTAGCCCCAGCGAGGAGAGCGGGCCCTCTTGGTTTACCGGGAACCCAAGGGGTCTGGGGATGCAGGGCTTTCAGTGTTAAAACGGGGCAGTCCCGGTGCACAGGGGGCAGTTGTCACCTGGTCTCGCCGAACCACCGTCTCCACGTCTCCACGGAGCTCAGCAGGGAAGGAGAATGGTGCTGGCCACTGCTGTCCCCGGGGCCATGAGGGGCGGCTTTCCCTTTGAAGTGGCCGCAGCTGCAAATATAATGTGGCCTTTTCTGCTAAGATCTTTCATCAGCTGAGAATTTCTTCTCCTCCTGGCAGGGAGCCGGCTTCCCATTTCAAGTCCTGGGGCTGGAATGAGAATGGTGTGCCGGTGTTAGAGTACCAGGGCTGCTGTGACCCAGTACACAAACCTGTGGCTTAAAAGGCCGGGCTTTGTCTCTCTCGGGGCTGGGGGCTGGAGGTCCAAAGTCAAGGTGTTGGCAGGGCCCTGCTCCCTCTGAGGCTCAGGGGAGTCCACCCCGGCCTCTGCCAGCTCCTGGTTTGCCAGCCGTCCTGGCCTTGCGGGCTTGTGGCAGCAGCACCCAACCTGCGCCTCGGCCATCAGGCGCATCCCTTCCCGGGGCGTTTCTATGTCCAAATCCCCCCTCCTTAGAGACAACACCAGTGGTCGGACTTAGAGCCCAACCTAGCCAGCATCCTAACTTGATTCCATCTGCAAAAGACCTTCTTTCCAGGTAAGGTCACAGGCACCGGTTCCTGGTGGACATGAATTTGGGGGAGACACTGTTCAACTCAGCAGAGCCTCCATGGAAGGGGATCCACCTGCACCAGGCCGGGAAGATGGGGCAGGGGCAGGGCCCCAAGTGCTGAAACACCCTCACCCTCTTTCCACCTGTGCACTGCCTTGGCCTGTGCTGGGCTGAAGGCGGGTGACCCTGCGCAGGAGGAAGGGGACAGTTGGTGCAGGGGCGCTGGCGGCCAGGCCAGGAGCTGATGGTGAGACCTGGTGCAGAGGCTCTTGATGGCATCCTGTGGCCTCCCTTGCTCCTCTTCCTGGCCCCAGGGCCCGAATTTTCCTCTGAAGACTCGCCCCTCGCCCACTCTCTATTCGCAAGATCTGGGCAGGGAACAGGACCTCACAGAGATAGCAGCTGTTCGTTGCAGCATGATTTTCAATAGCCAAGCTGTGGAAACAACCTGTGATAGATAAATGGATAAAGAAAATTTGGTGTGTGTGTGTCTGTGTATTATATACATAATGGAATATTATTCAGCCACGAGAAAGAAAGAAATCCTGTCATTTGCAACAACGTGGATGCACCTGGAAGGCATCCTAAGTCAAAGACAGACACTGCATGATCTCACTTATGTGGAATTTTAAAAAGCTGAGTTCATGGAAACAGAGAGTAGACAGGGGTTGCTAGGGTTATAGGCGGTGAAGGAAATAGGGAGATGTTGGCCAAAAGGTACAAACTTCCAGGTATGAGTAAATTCTGGCGATTTAACATATAACATGGTGAGTATAGTTAATAACACTAATACGTACAGTAGTCCCACCTTATCCAGGGAGGATACATTAGAAGACCACCCCCCCCATGGATTCCTGAAACCACAGAAAGTACCAAACCCTATATATACTGTTTTTTCCTACACATACACACCTTCTCACTTAAAGAAAGCACTTACGGCTTCTCTTCAGCATTCTGCATTGCCAGCATCGCTACCCTTGCACATTGGGGGCCATTGGTGAGTAAAATAAGGGCTCCCTGAACACAAGCAGTGCCATCCTGAGAATCGATTGGATAACCAGGACAGCAACTGAGTGACTCTCATCTTCTTACATCCAGACAAAGCGACGATTCACACCCGAGGAGGGACCGAGCAGGACTGTGAGATTTCATCGTGCCATGCAGCACAGTGCACGATTTGAAGCTTGTGAATGGTTATTTCTGGAATTTTCCATTTAATAATAATCCTGAAAGGAAGTTGACTCTGGGAACCGAAACTGAGGAAAGTGGGACCGCGGGTGATGAGGGACTACTTACTGTACAGCACTTGGAAGTCTCTAAGAGAGTGGATCTTCAGTGTTCTCATCAGGGAAAAGAAAGGGTAACTATGTGACGTGGTCTACCTGCGAACAATATGGTGGTAATCATTTTGCGATCTGTGCGTGTATCAAATCAACCCCTTGTACACTGTAAGATTACACCATGTTATATATCAATTATATTTCAATACAACTGGAACATTTTTTCAATTAAAAATGTTTAAAGATTGTGGCATTTTAAAAACCCATGTTTGTGGAGTAAAACTTATTCATCTACCTAATTCGGGAGATCCCAGGAGGAAAGCTGCTGGCTACTCCCTGCCCCACCTCTGGACCAGCCCCCCACCCCACCCCCACCCCGTCAGGCTGTTCTCAGCCAGGGACCAGCTATTAACCACACCAGAGTTCTCAGAACCACCCCCGGCTCCCAGCATGACGGACGGCATAAGTGCCTGCCCTTAGTCTCACTGACATGATAGTCCCATCTAGTCCTTTGCAAGCTTTAGGTGGGAAGTAAAATACCAGCATGTCCTTTTAGGATAAAACAAAAAAAAAAGTCTCTTGGAGAGTGCTGAGCATATGACAGAGAAGAACATCGACTCATTTTCTTTCCATTGTTTAAGGAAGAAAATGTAAAGATGTATTGTTGAGATCCAGAACCGTCCTGTCGCTCACCTCCCTCCTGGGGTCACGGATGTGAGGACCAAGCAGCCAGCTCTTGAGGATCCTCGCTTCCTGCATGCCACTGCTCCTCGTGGCCACCCAAGTGGCATCTTGCCTTAGGACCTCGTCTGGGCCTCTGTTTTTCCTGCAGCTTCACACGGTGAATCCTGGACTCCTCTCCCCGCAAAGAACAAGGGTGAGTCCACCAGGTTCTCCCTCTCTGGATGCTCCTTCCTCCTCCTCTTCCCCCCCCCCATCTCAATGGGGATGGCCCTCCTCCCAGACCTGATTACCTTCCAGTCGAGTTTGACTCTCATATTCTGAAAACACAGAGAGGAGAACATGCATAGTTCACTGCAAACACAGGGTCATGGGCAAGACTGAGAGATGGGCATACACAGAGCCATGGGTGAGGGGATGGGCTGAGAGGGAGAAACCTTCTTAAATGCATCCTGGTGTGTATTGGGTCCCCACACTGACACCAGGCAACTAGGGACCTCTGTGAGTGCAGCTGCAGAGGCCACTCCTGAGGTCAGTGATGGAGAGTGCCAGGGAGTTACCACCAGCTGAATACTGTACCGCCAGCCAAATACAGCATATCGCATGCCTAATAGAGAAGATAATGGCAGAGGACGATGTCAAAAAAAAAACAAAACAGTCACCCCAGGACCAGTCTGTAACTGTCGCTAAGCTAAACAGCTATCACTCATCTGGAAGACTCAACAGGACCTGCCCGTCCAGCTCCCGCCGCTTAATAAATGTTCCTTATCAGAAAAAATGTATTAATTTCCTCCCTAATGTTCTTCTCCTTCCCAAAGCTCCCTACCTCCTGTGTGTGCACATGCGGGGACACACACACACACACACACACACACATCCACACTCACAGTGCTTTCCTGCTTTCTGCTCAGTCTGCTCTCCTTTCAGAGGAAGAAGGTGTCAAACTTTCTGTGTGTCATTTTGTTGTGACAGCTTTCTAAACTCAGAGTCTCAGCTCCCCATGCCTTGTCCCTCTGGTCCACACCAGGCTCTTCAAGTTCAGTCTCTCCTCCTGCGGCTTTCATGTGGGCAGGGGTCCTCTGCGTTGTACAAGCAGGACCTTGAGAAGTTTTTGCAACTTCATGCTAAAAACTTATTAAGGTCCATTTTTTAAAGTTTATAAAAGCATGCTAACACAGCGTTAAAGAAGAACAGTACCCCACATATGCACCCATCCCCCCTTAAGCTCACTGATTTTAAATAAATTGCTATTTTATGAAATTCCAAAATATGATAAAGAATATTTTTAATAATGCAGTGGAGCCTTCTGTGAATATTTTATTAAGTGCTCATATATCCTAGTTCACTAATAAAAATAAGGAATGAGAATATTGGCACCTTTTATCTTCCATCAATATTGAAGGAGAGAAAATAAGTCTTCGGACATTATCGCCAGTGTTTTTCTCCCCAGATCATCTGTTTTCATTGAAATGCCTTGGTTTCAACCCATTCTGAAAAAATTGGGATTTCGTTATATATGAAGTGATTGAGAGTTCAGGAGCTGATGTGAGAACTTCTTTCTTTCATTTACTCCCCTGACCTATAGCTGCATTACCCCCTTTATGAACCTGCCTTTCTGAAGGATTTGTTATCAGTCTATCAGGGTGACAAGATTCGTTCATGCAGGAGAAGGGGGATCATACAAGGAGGGCCTAAATTCTTGCCTCAATTAGGTGCACACATAACTACAAGACCCACGGGAACACTCGAGGGGAGGGAATTACACAAGGAAGTGAATATCAGAGAAAGAGATGAACAATTACCTACCACAACTACCTTTCCCAGACTCCCTTGCAGCTAGATATGACCATGTGACTAAGATTTAGCCAATCCTATCTAATAAAAGAGAAGCATGCAAAGTGACCATACCTCCGCTACACTCACAAGCAACACTCACCAGCCAATCAGAATCGGGTATGCAAATTAACCCAACCAAGATGGCAGTTAATTTGCATATCCTGGTGCAGAGCGAAGACTGAAGACAGCATGGAAGGAAGCCAGGCACTCCAGAAGGGAGGGAAGCTGCAGAGAAGCAAGCAAGTGGGGCTGCAGAGAAGGGAGGGAAGTAGGCAGGGTGAGAAGCAGGCAGGGCTGCAGAGATGGGAGGGAAGCAGGCAGGGCAGGAAGCAGGCAGCCCTCTGCAAGAAGCCCTATTCTTTTTTTTAATTATTATTATTCATTTTTTACAGAAAGGAAGGGAGATAGAAAGTCAGAAACATCAATGAGAGAGAGACATCGATCAGCCGCCTCCTGCACGCCCCACAGTGGAGATGTGCCCACAAGCAAAGTACATGCCTCTGACTGGAATTGAACCTGGGACCTTTCAGTCCGCAGGCCAACGCTCTATCCACTGAGCCAAACCGGACTCGGCAGAAGCCCTATTCTTGTAGAAATCTTCCTGCAATGGGTCTCTAGTGATATATAAACAGGAGTTTGATGGTGGAAAGACTCCTAAAAGGGTGAGTCAGAATGTACTTCCTCTTCCTTGAAGTCAGGAACATAATGGCTGGAGCTGCAGCAGCCACCTTGGATGGTGCTGTGACCTTTGGAATGGAAGCTAATAGAGGAAGATCGAGGAAGACTGGTCTGTAATATCTCTGACCCACACTACCAGCCATGACTGCCTGCCTCACGAGTCTTTTATATCAGTGTTTTAAGCCACTGTAGTCAGAGCTCAGTCCCTCACAGCTGAACTGGTTTAAATACTATAGTAGTATCATCCCCACTATACAGAGCAGAAAAATGAGGTTCAGAGGTATATAGAATTTATCCAAGGTGAAAAGCAAGTGGTTGAGCCTGGGCTTGACTTACAATTTGTTTCATTACAAGACATAACCTTCTCCCATGGATTCTAGAGAGAGATCTGTTTGGGAGAATCATCTGGAGTTCCGGCCGTCTCCCAGCCATCTTCACCCTGTGATGTCAGAAAGGAGCAGGATGCGATTGCATCCTGGCAAAACAGGCCCTTTACTAGGCCGAAGGCAAAGGTTGTTTTGTATTCACTATGTTCCCCGTCTTTTCTGGGGACATTCAGCAAGGAACACTGTGGACTGGGCAATTGTTGGTTTGGGAAACGATCCCAACTTCAGAATAAATGATAGGGAAGGATGGACTAAAAGAGCAAAAGGTCTGGATAATAGATGGTGTGTGTTTGAAAGCAGGCTGCCTCAGGCTACAGGCCTTCTCCAAGCAGGGACAGAAAAATGCTCCAAGGCACAAAGCCACCTCTCTCTGGAGAGAAGCCTAGCCAGGCCCCCACCAGCAGTGGACGGAGGCTCTGGCTGAGAAGGGTTGTCTCTTAACCAGGAAAGTCCATCTCAAACCCCAGGACTTGCTGAGAAACCAGCCTTCAGCTGGTGTTGCTGTGATGCTCATCAACTCAATGATTGTGTGGCCTTTTCATGTGTAAGAACTTCCTTCTTTCATTTACTCCCCTGACCTGTGGCTTCATTACTCCCTTTATGAACTTGCCTTTCTGAAGGATTTGTTATCGGCCTATCAATTATCCATAGGTCAGTCTCAAGGGTCTGAAAAGACTCCTCTTCCTCACCCAGCTGGTGTGGCTATTGGTTGAGCATCAACCTATGAACCAGGAGGTCACAGTTTGATTCCCAATCAGGGCACATGCTCAGGTTTTGGGTTCACACCCCAGTATGAGGTGTGCAGGAGGCAGCCAATCAATGAGTCTCTCTCATCATTGATGTTTCTATTTCTCTCTTCTTCTTCCTTCTTTTCTGAAATAAATAAAAAAATATATATAAAAAAAGACTTGACTTCCTCAAGCTAAACACTCAACATTTCTATTTTACTGTTTGTATTAGTCTACAAATACTCTGTACTAGCAAGTCTTTTCACAAACTACAGGGCCCTTCCTGCATCCAATTATTTCCTGTAATAGTCAGGCTTTTGTAATAGCAAGTGACAGAAATGAAACTCAAACTGAGATGAGCAAAGGAGAGAGCTGGTTTATTGATTTTCAGGAAGGGATAGATCTAGCATTGGGCACAAAAGGGCCCAGGCCCCAAATGCTGCCATCCATATACTCTCTCTCAAATTGGGTTGTCCTCTCTCCTGCTGCCAGTGGTTCTCAATGTGCACTGGAACAGGCTGCCAGTGACCCCATCCAGTTCTTCCAGCAGAGAACCAGCCCCACCTGCCCAGGAAGTGAGGGACACTCTGATTGGCTGGGTCTGGATCTCATGCCCACCTCCTGTGGCTAGGAGGATGAGGTCCTCTGAATGGGAAGTCCTACCAGAATTATATGATTGGAGAAGTTGAGCTCAAAGAAACAGGTACTGCCAGGAAAAAAAAAAAAAAAGCAACCAGTTTCCACTGCAGCCCACATAGCAAATATGTGGATGGTTTCTCTGTACATGCCCATCAAACCAAGTGCCCTTCTGAACCCAGCTTGTTGAAGGATCTGTTGCTTTTTATTCACCATGTTTCCCTGGCCGGTTATGCTCAGTGGATAGAACGTTGGCCCTCGAACTGAAGGGTCCCAGGTTCAATTCTGGTCAAAGGCACATGCCTTGGTTGCAGGCTTGATCCCTGGCCCAACTTGTTGAAGGCACTGCCATTCCTGAATCTGCCAGGGGGCTCCTCCCGCCTCACCGTGCTCTGCCCTGCTTTGTCTGCCGACAAACTCCCCTCGCTTTCCGACCTGTTTTTGTTTGCATGGGGATCCTACCCACCAGCTATAAAGTTCCTGGGACAGAAGCTGCCATTATTTTCCCTCCAGCCAAGGATGACCTTTCTCTATTGGCAGAGAGGGAATTCCCTTGGTAGTCCCTGCCTAAGCCCTCAGACAGCTGCCCTCGAGCTCTCTGAACACAGAGGAGCTGCTGGTAAGTGGGGCTGCCAACTCCAGATGACATTTGACCTTTCAACTCCAACAGCTGAGAGGCAGCTGAGTGCAAGGCCACGGCTGGACGTTGACAGCTCTTGGTTTCAAAGAGAGAAAGGGAGGACGGTGCAGACCGCCCCCCGCCCCCATCTCCTGGGGCCAGAAGAGGAAAGTGGATCTAATTTGCTTGCTGAACCCTTGTTCTAGCCAAGGAGACACTGGGTATAAGCTCCTTCACATTTCCCACGCCCTATTAAAAAAACCTTCTTGAGCCATAAAATATAGCGCCTCTTCTAAGGAGCACAACTCTTTATCAGTGAGCCTGCACGTTTGCATCTGGTCATGGCAACCTTAGGGTGGCCAGGAGTCCAGGGTAGAAATGTGGTGGGGTCACCCCTCCACCCAGAGCACGTTGAGGCGTGGCTCCACCTGATGCCAGGAGCTGGTCGCCATGCACAGCGACTTGGCCATTCTGTCGCTGCTGCGGCCCAGCAGCCCTCTTTTGAGCGGGACCTGTGCCAGGTGAGCACCCACACCCAAGAATGCCAGTGCTGGCTTCCAGTCAGGTGGCTTCCCGGAGTCTGTCTTGTCTCGTTTTCTCCTTTCACAGTCGCACCTTAACCCCGCTCCTCAGTCAGGTTGTCAGCCTGGCTGTGAAAGGATGGCCTGAGACTTTTTCTCAGGGTCCTGTCCTTCATCAATGTCAAGGTCTACATTTTCTGTCCAGCCACTCTCTCTCCTGCTGCATTGTACCCCATTTTCTTAGCCATTCGCCCACTTGCAGGCAAAGGGGAGAATGAACACAGTGACGGGAGCTGGTGCTGGCAGACGCAGGGATGGCTGTAGGTTCATTTGGTTTCCAGGCATTCATTTGAAACCTTCCTTTTGCCCTGTGTTTCCACTGGTCCCATTTGTGAGAGGAAAGTCATGGCTCTACTCAAGCATCCATGTTAGGATGTTGAACCTTCTCTCCTTCTGGTGCTGGGGTCTAGAGGGAAGCAGAGTCGAGGGGCAGAGCTTCCTGGTCTCAGCTCAGCCCTCTGCGGAGGGGCATTTGCTTCCAGAACCAGCCGTTTCTCGGCACATCGGTCTATTTTTGCAGTCGAGCTGGCTGCCCCATGCCAAGGTTCCTTACCACAAATAGAACTTCTGGAAGGGCCTACTGGTTTCCTCCGGGCCTTCAGACACCTCTTCACATTTCATTTGGCTTCCCTTCCCCGGCCTCAAAAGGGAATATTTGGAGCCCCTTCTGTTTTGCTGTGACTACAGGCACCTCTGGGGCTCTCCAGGGGGACTCCTTCGGGCAGCACTGAGCCTGGCCTGACTGACTGGCTCTGGACTCGGGTGCAGCCTACCACCGCTCCGGAAGCCAAGCTGTGAAGCCCAGGGTAGCCCGAGTGCCTGTGTGCACCAAAACCTAGGCTCTGCCTTGCCGGTTTACCCCAGTGGGTAGAGCATTGGTCCTCAAACTGAAGGATCCCGGGTTTGATTCTGGTCAAGGGCCCGTGTCTTGGTTGCAGGCTGGATCCCCCGCCCAGGTTGTGGGGGAGGGGTGTAGGAGGCAACCAATCCATGCGTCACTCTCACATCGATGTTTCTCTCTGTTCTCCCCCTCCCTTCCACTCTCTAAAGATCAATGGAAAAAGTATCGTAGGGTGAGGAATAAAACATAATAAAAATAAAAAACAACCAAAAGGCTTGGGCTCAACCCTGAATGAGATGAAAAGCAGACAAACCACCAGCGCCACTCTCAGTGCCCTTGCCCCAGCCCCTCAACCCCTCAGCCAAGTGCCCTTGGTCCCCACCTGTCATTTGAGACAGGATTTGATAACTCACCGTATGAAGTGTCATGGGCAAGTGATATACAACTGAGACACTGGCCTGGCAGGGGATGCTTGGAGTCAGAACCCTTTAGAAGCAATCCCTCTGAGTTGGACTGAAATAGGTGGTGGGAAATAAGAGATCACCTCACTAACCTGCCAACCAGGCAAGAGCTGCCTGTGCCCATGCCTGGCTTTGGCGCAATGGAGCCCGAGGTTAGAAGCAGCTGGGGAAAGCCACTTTCTCAAGGCACTTAAAACAGCTTCAGAAGATTCCAGAACAGTAACATTTGAAAGACTCCCACACTATTACCTCAACTCCTTCTCTCAGGCAGTGTGGCCATCCAGGGCTCACATTTCAGGCCTGCCACATACTAGCTATGTGAGCTGAGGGTGCTTCCCAACTGCTCTGAGTGCTCCTCTCCCCTCCCGTGGGGACAAAGGGATGACAATAACGTGCCGGGCACATAATACGCCTCTAAGTATGAAGAACAAGCCTCTACGAGTGAGACCCTGACATTAGAGAGCGGCATTTTCCACAGGTTCCCAATGATTCAAACGAAAGACACGAACGAGCTCAGAGGTGCCAGCTGCTCACGTGAACTGGGATGGACGTGACCTTGCCCCTTGGTGTATAACAAGTGCGTGCATTCCTCTTGCAGTCCAGGCAGCTTTCCCAGACCTGAGCAGCAACCAGAACACCTGCCGGGCTGGTTTCCAGACTGCCGGCCCCACCCTGGAGCTTCTGACTCAGTGGGACTGGAGTGAGGCCCAAGATTTACATTTCTACCAAGTTCTTGGGTGCTGCCCCTGGGAACAGGAGCTTCCAGGGCCAGGTGTGTCTCCTTGCCGCGCTGGGCCTCCATGGCATCTTCTGCAAGTGAAATGATTAGCTGGCTCATGAGGCGCGTGCTTTGGACGTCCTCCTCAGGGTCTGTAGCCCTCTTGTAGGAGGGTGAATTGGAAAGCAATCTGGCAATGTAGACTGAGAGCCTTTTAAAATATATATATATATTTTTTTTTATTTCAGAGAGGGAGAAGGACAGGGAGATAGAAACATCAATGATGAGAGAGAATCATTGATTGGCTGCCTCTGCATGCCCCCCACTGGGGATTGAGCCCACAACCTAGGCATGTGCCTTGACTGGGAATCAAACCGTGACCTCCAGGTTCATAGGTCGATGCTCAATCACTGAGCCATGCTGGCCAGGAGATCGAGAGCCTTTCAATACCTGTTCCCAGTGGCTGGGATCCCCTCTTCTGGGAAGCTGTCCCTGAGGGAAGTCTAAAAGATGGACAAAGCTTCTGAGGTCCTGTGCGGGGTGAGGAGCGGCTGCAGGTCCTTGTAGAGCTCTCTGTCCTTGCAGTTGGAGGTGAAGAGGGGAGTCTGGGCCCAAACCAGAGCCCAGTCTCCTGACATAGTCAGTACACACACAAGTTACACAGGGGAATGCAGAGGGATTCCCACCCCCAAGTCCCTCAGCACATCTCCACTGACATGTCTTTGTCTCCCTTCAGATGGACATGTCAGTGCCAAGGCTTGGTGAGGGACATGTCCCCTGAGATGAGTTCCAGCTCTGCCACTGACCATGATCTGCCAGGCAAGAGTCTGAGCCTGCCTGGGCCTGTATTATCTTCAAGTGGGAATGACAGTACCTACACTTCAAACACCGTGCAGTGCTCAGAGTCCTGCTCCAATACCTTTCCTGTTATTATTACAGAAGAAACACACAGTGGAGAAGGAAATGCACTTCTGGGGGGTGAGTGTACATTAAAATGGAAAGTTCTAGAGAGCAGGGAGAGGGGGTGTTTACAAGGAGGAGACTCTTGTTTTCTCTTAGTGAAAGGGGACAAGAGAAACGGCCATGCGCTGGGGGAAGCCCTCTGTGTGTGCTCAGTCCTGTGGGTGCTGCCTGTGATCTTGGCAGCTCAGTGACTGTGAGGAGAGTGGTGGGCTCCCCTGACAGTGGAGGGAACTGAATCCGCTGACGAGCTCAGCCGAGGCCATCACCAGGGCAGGTGCTGTGCACACAGCAAGCTGCCTCCAACATGCGGGTTCCTCCATCCCTGTGATTAATGGAAACTCTTCCAAGAGTCTTCCTGGAAATGAGCGAATGGAAAAGGGAGACAATGAGGGCTCTGAGGCTATTCTCTCACACCACCCACCAGGATCTGAGTGCTTGCTGACTCACAACGTGGAAGACGAAGTCAACTGGACAACGGAGAATTATCAGGCCTCATGAAAACAACAAACCCCTCCCCCCCGAAGGAACCTCCATCCCCCACACCTTTAGACCCAGGCTCCAAAAGTAGGCAAAAGCCTACGTTTCTGAATCACACTCAATTGTCAAGGTAACTTGTAGACACAGTGCTCCGAGGGGCCATTGAATGTTTACCCCGTTCAACAAATGCAGGCCAACCTGTTGGGTAAGATTAGTTCTTCCTGAGTGAATTGAAGGACTCTGAACTCCCAGCCTCTGGGTATTGAAAGTAAGACTTTGGGTCAACGGGACTGCAGTGCACAGAGGGGAGATGTGGGAAGAGATTTTACGTTCCTTATCGCCAACTGGAACGTGGTAGGGAACCACTCTCAGTCTAAGACTCCACCGTCTACGCTCAGAGCACCTGCGCGGGCAGCTGGACGGAGGAGTGCTGTTCCCCACCCACCTGTCCTGTGTGAGGGAGGCAAGTGCCAAAGGGCTGGTGGCCAGTGCTCTGGCTGGTCTTGGAAATATGGCAAGACATTTCCGTGGACAAGTCGCACATGTCGGGCACTGATCAGCACAAGTTCACAATTCGCACACCCAGGCAAGGCTCTTTGGCTTCAAGCTTCTGGTCTAATATTTCCCTTAAAAAATAGCCATGAGGATTCCATTTCACGCTGGCTGGTGTAGTTCAGTGCTTAAAGCATTAGGCTGCACACGAGAGAGTCCTGGGTTCGATTCCCGCTCAAGGGCATGTAACTGGGTTGCAGTTTGTTCCTGGGCCCCGGGTGGGGTGTGTGGGAAGCAACCAATCTTACATCCATGTTCCTCTCTCTCTTCCTCTTTTCCCTTCCTCTCTCTAAAAATCAGTGGGGAAAATATCCTCAGGTGAGGATTAACAACAAGAAAAACAACAAAAAGGTTCAATTTCTTCTATTATGAAATATTAAGATCTCCCCCTCCCTAATAAAAGGGCTCTTTTTTTGTTGTCCTTTCTTTTCTGATGGAATTATCTTGTCTTAAATGTTTCCATTTTAAAAAGACTCTCAGCTGGTGACGGCTTCACCATGCCCAGCCGAACCAAAAGCTTTCTCAAGTTCAGGTTCCGGCATGACTACAAAAAGCAGCAGGCCGAGACAGAAATGGCGAGGGTGGCTGGCAACCAAGAGAAACACAAACTAGCCTTCAGGTATTCTATTTCCCCTCCTCGACAAAATCAGACACATAGCTGTACTCCACGAATCACTTGGGTAATAGAAGATTTCAACTGAAGTCATAAAACTTAAGTCATGAGATTAAAAAAAAAAAAAGATCCCAAAAGATTGCACTATTTTTAACACTCCCCGAGTTTCCCAGGTCAGGAGAGTGACCTGGGCTCAGCAGGAACCGCGGGTCATAGCATTTCCCTCCCCGTGTGATGAGAAGGGCTTGTCCTCGTGGGACCAGGACACGGAAAAATGATGACACCCTCTCTGTGCAGCTGTTCAGCAACAGTAAGAGCACATTTTAAAGACACACACACTCAAGACCCACACTTGGTATTGGGTCAAGAGATTTTTGCACCAGGCACCAAAGCAATCCAATAAGAACGGTCTTCTCCACAAATGCTGATAGAATAACTGGATATTCACATAGAGTCAGGGGACCTTGATGCCTGTTCTCACACCACACACACACAAATTAACTCAAGATGGACCACAGACGTCAACACAGACGCTAGAACTGTGAAGCTTCTAGAACCATGAAAGAGCATCTTTACAATGTGGTTTCTTAGAAAGGACATAACACTGTCAGTATAGACTTCATTAAAATTAAACACTTCTGCCCAATAGAAGATATTGTAAAGAAAATAAATAAGTTGATAGGAGAGTGGATCATGAATATTCTCATCACAAAAAAGAAATGGTGAAATGTGATGTGATGGTGGTGAGGGCTAGGACTATGGTAGGGATCCTTTGGTGATGTATGGGTATGTCAAGTCATCACGTTGTCCACCTTAAACTTACATGATGTTCTAGTCAGGTGTATCTTAGTAAGCCAGGGGGGAAAAAAAGAGAGAGAGAGAGAAGAAACAAGCCAGCCATAGACTGGGCCTAAAAATTTTCAAAACATTTCAGAATATATAATGAACACCTACAACCTAATAACAAGAGACACAAACAACCCAATAAAATATAGACAGGCGCACTGAACAGACACTTTACAGAGGAGTATATACAAATGCCAATAGGTACATCATCACTAGTTATCAGGGAATTGCAAAGGAAAGCTGCAATAAGATATACTATATACCCACTGGGACAGCTAGACCACACTAAACATTGCCAAGGATGAGAGCTACAGGAACTCTCATATATTGCTGATGAGAGGACACAATGATATGATCATTTTGGAAATAGATCTGGAAGTTTCTTACAAAACTAAACATGTATCGCCTGGCCAGTGTGGCTCAGTAGTTGAGGGCCGACCTATGAATTGGGAGGTCATGGTTCAATTCCCAATCAGGGCACATGCCCAGTATGCAGGCTTGATCCCCAATGTGGGGCGTGCAGGAGGCAGCTGATGAATGAATCTATCTCATCATTGAGGTTTCTATCTCTTTCCCTCTCTGAAATCAATAAAAATCTCTTTTAAGAAAATATTCATACTGGTGGTTGCCTCTGGGGGTGGATGTGAGGAAGGGGTTGGCTGGGAAGAAGCATTTAGGAGTATTCTGGGTGATGGTAATGTTCTGCATCCTGACACGTGAAAATGAATAAAGAAGCCTCTTTCAAAATAGAGTCAGAGCCCTGGCCAGTGTGGCTCAGTTGGTTGGAGTGTCATCCCATACACCAGAAGATCACCAGTTTGATTTCTAGTCAGGGCACATGCCTACCTTACACGTTCGATCAGCAACCAAGTGATGTTTTTCTCCCTCCCCCGCCTTGGTCTCTCTCTAAAATCAATATCTTCAAGTGAAGATTTAATAAAAGAAAATAGAACTGGAAAGCCATGGATTGTATACCTCAGCAGAAAGAATATGTCCTCTCTGCCAGAAACAGCAACTGCTCTTGCCTGCAACCAATGAGAACCCATCACCACTTCCATCTCTCATTTTCCTCCTTTGTTCAAAACAACCCCTCCGAAATTCCTCCTTTCCTTTACAAAAGAGGGCTCTTTTGTTCTCCAATCTGGCCTATATTTCTCATAATTTGCTTGTCCAGAATTTAAATTCCTCTGCTACTGTTGAATAAACTCATTTGCTGCTTGATAACTTTTGTTTAAGTTTTAAGGCTAATGGTACACTTGAGATTTGGGCATTTTCACGATAAATTTTATCCCCACAGACTCCCAAATATAAACAAATATTAAATTCTGACTAATGACAAGCATGCTGGAGTATTTGGGCGGGGGAGTGTACTGATGTTTGCAACTTAGAAATGATGAATTCATGGGTGGATGGAAGAGAGACAAATCTATATATATAAAAGGCTAATACACTAAGAGTCCATCCAACTGGTAGCTATGATACACACTGACCACCGGGGGCAGATGCTCAACATAGGAGCTGCTGAGTTGCATTGACTTGGCATTGGCGGTTCTTGGGTGATGCATCCCGAAACCAGAGAGGAGGGAGCCAGATTCCTTACAGGACCACTCAATTCCACCTTCGGCCATGGGTTATTTTGTTGCTGGGGCACTGTCAGCCCCAAATCTGGTTTAGTGCACACTTGTGTTTGCGTTTCACACCCTGTATGACAGCAACTTTGCAGAGTGCCCTCTTTGGAATCCCTCAAGGGATGTCAGACTGCTGGTTTCAGCCCGATCCCTGCAGGCCAGGCCGAAGAACCCACTTGCTGAAGGGACTCTGCTCACTCCACATATGCCCTTCGAGCCCCAGTGCCACCCTATGTGTGGGCTGGCCGGGGATGGACCTTGGGAGGTTGGCTCCATGGTATATCCAGCCTGTCTCACCTAGTCCCACCCCACTGGTCACCTTCTAATTAATTTCCTTTCAATGTGCATGAATCCGTGCACTGGGTCACTAGTGGTTATATAATAAAACACAAACAGCAAAATGGAAACTGTACAATCTAGGTGGTAAATGTGTGTTCACTGAATAAATTCTTTCAACTTCTCTGTATGTTTGAAAATTTTCATAATAAAATGCTGGGGGATGGAGTAGACAAATACAAAGCTATAAAAATAGACAGAGACCAATGCTCAGTCTCTACCACAACTCTGAAATCCTAAGAACTACAAAACTCTGGGCAGAGAGACACTGAGGGCCCCCTTGCCAGGCCTGCCCCATTTGGCCAGTCTTCCAGAAACCTGGGAGCCACAGCCCCATCACAAAGTATGTCCCTGGGCCTCACTATCAAAAAGCCAAAGAGACATTGAGAAAGCCTAGGTGGTCTGTACAGAAGGGGAAAGGGCCAACCCAGTTCACCTGTTTATTTGCTACCGATGGGAAAATAAGAGGCCAGGGCATGTATGAGCTTCACTGGGTATTTAATTTTAAGCCAAATTCCGCCGACCTTGCCTTTGTAGGCTCTAGTTGCAGAAGCACATCTACTAGTTCTAGATCAAAAGCATAATCTTCAAATAACAGTACAATTTATTGTGCACTGTGTATGTTGGGCATTTTGCATAATCTGAGTTCTCGCGGCCACCTTGTAAAGCAGGTTTATTATCCTAATTTTATGATTGAGGAAACTGAGGCTCAGAGAGGGTAAATGATGTGTCCAAAACCACAGAGCTAGAGCTGAAATAGAAGTCCTTTCTAGAAAGCACTCCTCATCAAGCCCCTCTCTGACAGGGGTACATCCTGAGCGTGTGCAAAGCTTTTGGAGCAGGAAGTTCTGGGCTTCAGAGGACAATGAAGAATTTCATTATCTTAGGGCCAGAGGCCCATCTCTCTTCCGCTGAAGACCTGGGGCTGGTTAAACCACCCCTTGATCTGCGTGTCCTGGCAAGGCACCCTCATTAGGCCATTTGTACTTTTCACATGTACATCAATCACCATCTTAAATGGTTTTCCCTCTTATTCACTAGTAGTTTAAAAAAAGTGTCCGGTACTAGCTGTTTTCCCTGTAAGTTTTAATGACAGCAGAGCCCAGCTGCGCTCTTTAAGCCCCTGCCATGGTCCCTTCCTTTACTGTTTCCCACTCTCCCATCTCACTTCCCCACTGAGCTGGGGGCAGTGACAGCTGAGAAGGGGGCCAGTTTGGGTTTGTTACTTTGTGGCTATCAGACTCCTGTGGAAGGCAGAGGACTAGAATGGGAAATGTTAAAGAGACTCTTAATTGGGGAAGTGTCTTACAAATCTGAATTCGCAGAACACCAGTTTGCAGTTTCGGTCAGTTGTGAGGGCTCAGATTTCTCCCACTGTGGAAAAGACACAGGCCTCCACGCCACCTTTACCAGAGGGCACAGCTCCAGCACAGGGTCTGACTCACAAGGCTGGTATAGGGTTAGAGAGAAAAAGAAGCTCCGGTGACTTACCACAGCTTTTCAGGACTGATCTTTAGAGAGAAATGATACCTATGTAGAGACTGAATATGTCATTCACTTATTTTTTTTTTTTTAAAAAAAAGGAAAAAAAACGAAGTCCTATGAAAATGTCTTTAATTTTCACCTTTTGGAAATACATTTTTCATTTTTATTTCTGTGATACAAAAATGTTATATATCTAACAATGATCTCTATGAAGCAGCTCTGCTGAAGCAGACCCACGAAATTCCGTCTCTGTTGTGATCTGCTTTGACAGAGGAAGAGTGGGTACACGTAGCTTTGCCATGATTTCACACAGGCACACACAGGTATGCACACATGCCACCTTCTTCCGGGACACCCACCCCCACACAGAGGAGACAACCATACTGACAAGTGAACAGAGCACTACATGTTAAAACAGAAATTAACTTTTTTACTTGTCCCAGCGCAAGAAACTCACATCTTAGGAAAAAATAACTCTAAATAAATATGCCCAAGGCCAAGGCATATGGTAAGCTCCTTTGTAGGTAGAGATTTTTCTACTGGAAAGATAAGCTTGAAAGCTTCATATTTTCAGGCAGCTAAGGTGGGAAGCAGACATACATAACCGATTTCCCCACTAGGAGACAGTAACCATGTTCTAGGACTGCCACGAAACCTGAGCAGGAGGAAACCCCTTAAAGCAGGAAGGAGTTCAACCCTAAACTCATCATCACAGCCCCCAAGAGCGTCATTTCACAGCCGACAGCCCCGTCAGGTGGAGTCTTAAACATGCTAATTCATCACAGGGAAGGCTTCACATGAGCAACAAATAACTGGTCAATAATGTACACCCTACAGTTGTGTGGAGTGTCAGCAGTTTACAATTGAAAGAAAGGAAAAATGCACAGCCACAAAAACAAAAGCTGAGCTTTTTCCAGGAAACGCCGTTTTCAAACCCCTCCCACACCACACTTATTGAATAGGGTATGGCTTCCAACGTGCCGCCGGTTCTTTCCCAGCAACAGCACCCGTGACTTGTCTCACTCAGGCCTCGGTTACCACGTGTCAGGAACTTCAAAGAGCTTGGCAGAGCTGTCCGAGATGCTTCCTGGTGGGAAAGGACAAAACAAGATGAGCAAGAGAACAGAGCCACCATCACAGGGCAGGGCAGTTGCACAGCCATGCGGGAAAAGTCCTGGCAGGTCTTGTCTATGGAGAGCAGTGTCCAGCAAACGGCAGGACACCACAGACACATCCCAGGCAGGACCATGAGGTGCCTCTCTACCCACTCGGCTGCCTCTGTCATTTTACAGGAGTTAACACGTGGACACTTAAATCTCCCAGTGGCACACACACCATATTCTTTGCTAGCCACCATGCTGAGCACTTAATTAACTTACTCTTCAGATGGTACAAATATCCCCATTTCACAGGTGCAAGAAGAGGCTCAGTGAGGCTGAGGGGCTGAGATGGAGTCTGCATCCTTCTACAGCACCAAGAGCCCCACCGACTCCCAGAAGGCTGGGTTTCTGTGATCTGTGGGCTACGGGCACCGAGATCAGCGTGGAGGGAAGCTGACCAGTGCGGGTTCTGAGATCCCAAAAAGGGCAAAGAAGCTTGTAGCTTTTTCCGACCTCAGCAACACTGGCTAAGGTCTTCTTGGACTGAAGGAACCTTTTCCATTACAAACAGCTTCAACTCCAAGTGAGAAGCCCTTCTTTTCCATCCATGCCACTTTCTGCAACAGAAACTACACAGATGTGTCAGGGCCTGGAGCGCCCATGTCCGGAGCTGAGCGAATGGGAACCAAGTTAGGAAAAGGCGTGTTCACAATGGAAAATGTAGCCGGCCAGGCCCTCCCTACACCGCTGGTGTCATGCCTTATTTAAGCCATAACTGCAGGGTTGGCAGGGAAATGGGCAGAGCCAACCCCAGCTGCTAACATTCCAAGATTTCAAAAGAGGTCTTTGATGATGCCTGAAATGAAGAGTAACGCTTACGAAGATATGGAGTTCAGTGTCCCACAAAGTAGAAAATCGCTCAGCTGAGACTGGCTACTGTTAATGACAAGAATACCTAAAAGGAACGAGATCTAAACACCTGAAATAACACAGGCATTTCAGCTAAAATGAGAACTCCCACTTCTGATCACTTATTGAGAGAAAATCCAGAGTGACAGGGGAGCACACCAGGAGAGGGGACTCTAATGTTTGCATTGCTGTGTTGAACATGCAAGCCTTGGGACTTTCAATGAAGACTGCAAGACCTCTCCTGAGGAGTGAAAATGGGCTGGAGATGACTCACGTGAAAAAGATTCATGTGATTCTGTTATAAAGGATTAAAAACAAACAAATAAACAAACAAACGAACAAACAAAACCTCCCAGAAATATTGGCCTCCCTGAAACAACTAAGTGCTGTATTGGCCCATGATAAACATAATTAGCCTGACCTTCTCACTCATACATTTCAAACAGTACCTATTGCGAGGCAGGAAAATAAATATCAATAAGGACATTTTTATAATTCACATCAAATAAATAGCAGCCAATTAGCCACTATAAAGGTAAAGGCCACAATGCCCAATGTGAGGAAATGAATTAAAACTAGCCAAGGGGGGAAGGGGAAGATAAATGACTAAAAGCAATTGCACTGTCATATTTATAGTAGTACCTGCCATTAGATGGATGGGAACATGTATGAGTAGGGTGGCATGCCACCATATACACAGTAGTGACTCTGTGAAGATCTAGTGAGAAAATAATAGAAAGAACTTTGGAGTTGGGCAAATGTGGCTTGCCCATTTTACTAGCTGGATGACTTAGAACAACTTTCATTGCCTCATCTATAAGATGGACTGACTACTACTTTATGCCACAAAGCACTCTGGGATCTAGCAAAGTTCCTAGCACAGAGCAAGTTTTATACGCATTGGGTCCCTTCCCCTTGTTAATAAGGAGCCCAACATTAAGCATCGTTGTTCCCAGGAAGCCATCAGCCTGCCGTCAAAGAGATGCTAATTTTCACTGTCTAAAATGTGCAGCTGCTGAACAAGAATATGTACAGACCAACAGAACTTTAGGAACTTTAAAGGAGACCCAGACATAGGCGAGCCGGAGGTCATGGCTAGTGTTCTTTCCAGCACTTTCCAGAAAAAGAGCACTGTGGACTGTCCAAGGATCAGTCTCTGAGCTAGTGGGTAAGGAGCCATGATCAATTTTCCATAGAACTCATTTTCACAGTCCTGTTTTACTGGAGTGCAAAAATTATTTAGGAACAATTTTTATTTTTTAAAACAGATACTTAAAGACATCCACCTCCTACTATGATGGACCTTAATCCATACCTTGCATCCTTTACAAAGATTAATTAAAAATGGATTGTACACCTAAATGTAAAACCTAAAACTATAAAACTTCTAGGAGAAAATCATTGCAATCTTGAATTAGCAAAGATTTCTTAAATATAGTACCAAAGGCATAATGCAAGAAAAATTGATAAATTGGATTTTGTTAAAATTTAAAGCTTCTGCTATTTGAAAAACACTGTTAAGAGAATTAAAAAAACTCTGTAGAGTACACACACACACACACAGAATATGAAAAGTTTGGAAGATTTTGCAAAACATCCAGAAGAACTTGATTCCAGAATATATAAGGAACTCTCAAAACGGAATAAAAAGAAAACAACCCAGTAGGGGGATGGAGGGGGGGGGTCTAAGAGGGGAAAGGGCAAATATATGAACAAACATTTCACCAAAGGAGAGATTTAGATGGCAAATAATCACATAAAGAGATACTTAACATCCATTAGTCATTAGGGAAATTCAAATCAAAGCAACAATGAGATATCACAACATACCCTTCGGAATGGCTGTAAAATTGTCAATACCAGTACTTGTCAATGTACAGAGCCACTGGGACCATCCTACCCTGCTGGTGGGAATGCAAATGGTGCAGCTACTTTAGAAAAAACAGTGTGCCAAGAGATGTGGCCCAGCTCAGATAGGGACCTGGGTAACAGAGAGAGACTTGGCCAACAGCAGCTGCTCTATATCTAAATTCAGCCTAGCATCAGGAATGCTCAGGGCCTACTCAAGAATGCAAATAATCCTTTCCACTAATATTTACAGAGTAATCTAAGATTGTTGGTAGAGTATTAAATTTGACAGTTAAAGAGTATCAAGCTTTCAGATTAATTTAAATTGGCTAATTGAAATAAGTGAATATTCAAGAAAATTTAATTGTACTGGACAAAAAGCTGTTTCTAAAGTATTAATTAAAATTTCTATTGGTAGTTCATCTCATGGTAAAATTGCTTAACATACAATGAACATAAAGCAGTCATATTTTTGTGCAACAAATTAAAATTTAAAGTCATCAAGATTGCATTAAAAATTTTACAAAAGTCTCCATTAATCAAAATAGGGGTGACAGTAGGATAATAAATATCATGTAAGGAAAAATATCCTGTAAGTAATTTACATCTAGAAAATTTTTACTTTAGAAAATTAATTTTCATTTGTAATGCTAACAGCAAGACGCCCATGAAACACACACATGGTGTCAAAATAAGCCAAAGGAAAATTGTTTGGGCAAAAATAAAAAGGATCCCAAGTCAATTTTATAGAAAAGACTCCTTTATTAACTTTTGGTCGAGAATATGTTTATATGCTTTCAGAAAACAACTCCAAGACCAAGTGGACTCCTGCAACAGAGAGGAATTGACAGGTCTGTTCCAACCATGAAGACAAGAGGAGAAACAGTTCAGAAATGGAAGACGCTGACGACACATTGCCATGCTAGCAGTCAGCAGCTGTGCGTCGCTACAGGATGCCTTAGGAACAAACCAGAGAGGGTCGGACCTGCATTACCACCATTTGTCCACCAGCCAGATACCATTGCTGACGTGTACACATAAGGAACTGTTTGACATCGAAACTGGGACTTTGAACTGTTGGACATTGAAATGGGGACTCAAACATTTTTTGTTCTTATAGGTTTATTTCTACTGTTTTTAAAGAAAAGAATTGGGGGGGGGGGAAATAGATATAGAGGCAAAGAAGCATAGAACAGGCTGTCATACTACGGTGGGAAGGCAGCGGAGGTGGGAGGGGGGGCCTATAAGAGATCAACTGAAGGACTTGTATGCATGTATGTAAACATAACCAATGGATACAAGACATGGGGGCTAGGAGGCTGGTGAGGGCATGTACTGGGGGGTAGGGAAGGCTGGGGAGAGGTCAATGGGGGGAAAAAAAGGAGACATTACAAGTACTACTACTTGTAATATTTTAAACAATAAAAAAAAAATGTGTGTCAGTTTCTTATGAAGTCAAACATACACTTAACTTATGACCCAGCAATTCTACTCCCAGGTATTTACTCAAAAGAAATGAAAATTAGTCCATTCAAAAACCTGTATCTAAATGTTTATAGCAGCTTGATTCTTAGTAGCCGAAATCCAGTACCAATCTAAATGCCAACTGGCAAAATCTCTATATATAAAAGGCTAAGTGAATGACCATCCATCTATCCAACTGGCCAGTACATATGATGCACAGTGGCAATTTAAAAATAAATGTTGACTCGTGCATGCATGACACATATAAAGCTCTTGCTGGTACCTGCGTGTGTTTCAATTTGTCACTGTCCATTGTGAATTTGGTTGTTTTGTTGACATTCTGAAGCTGAAAGAAAGCAGTGTCATCGACAAAGTATGTCTGAAGACCAACTATTGGCATTACATACCTCTGACATTTCATCTCTGACACTTCTATTATATAGAAAGGGAGAATAGCAATATTAAAATATTTCTTCTAATTGATTTCCTTTCAATGTGCACAAATCCATGCACCAGGCCATTAGTGGATAAATAAACAGCAATATGTCCATAAAGAATACTATTCAGCAATAAGGAATAAACCTTGAATATATACAACAACATGAATGAATCGCAAATGCATTATACTAAATGAAAGACTCAAAGGTTACCTATTGTCTGGTTCCATTTCTATGATATTCTGAAAAAGGCAAAATTACAGCAATAGAAAGCATATCAGTGGTTATCAGGATCCAGGCACTCAAGGCAGGGATGACTATAAAGGGGCATGACAGACCTGGTCTATATCTCAATCATAGTGATTGTTAAATGAATGTAGACATTTGTCAAAACTAAACAAATTGTACATCTAAAAGTGATTACTTCTATTGTACATAATTTATATGTACAATATATGTTCCAGCCGAGACCAGTTTGGCTGAGTGGACAGAGCGTCAGTCTGCGGACTGGGGGGTCCCAGGTTCGATTCTGGTCAAGGGCATGTACCTTGGTTGCAGGCACATCCTCAGTGGGGGTGTGCAGGAGGCGGATGATAGATGTTTCTCTCTCATGGATGTTTCTAACTCTCTATCCCTCTCCTTCCTCTCTGTAAAAAAAACAATAAAAAAAAAAAAGGCTGTTCTGAAAGAGATATTAGGAATGTTGTTTTAAAAAGACAACAAAAATATAATATAAAATATTATGCTGATAAAAAAATTATTTGGCCAAGGGTTGTTTTTTTATGATGCCAATGATGTATAAAAATGACTGGTGGAGCCCGGCCAGAGGGGCTCAGTGTTGAGTGTTGACCTATGAACCAGGAGGTTACAGTACAATTCCTGGTCAGGGCACTTGCCTGGGTTGAGGGATGGATCCCCAGTAGGGGGCATGCAGGAGGCAGCTGATCAATGATTCTCTCATCATTGATATTTCTATTTCTCTCTCCCTCGCCCTTCCTCTCTGAAATCAATAAAAGGTATATTTTTAAAAAATGAGAGGTGGAGTAAAACACATTAATAGACTATCAAGTAACTTTCTATTTTTCTTTGCTTTACAGATTTTCATAGTGAGCAAATTTTTTTTATTAACCAAAACAACAAAAGAGATTAAAAAGTGGTCCACACAATTGATGACTATTTCTGCTTTTTTATCTTTCAACTAACCAGAGTGGAGAGGAACTCTGAGAGGTAAGACATCTCTGACCTTAGGTGAATCTAAAAGCTACATGGATACACTGTAAATATGCCAAGGTATCATTTTCTATAGAGTGGAATTCTGTATTTGGGAAGATCCTTTGGGTGCCATAGAAAGTTATTAACTCCTTAGGAAATGCTCCAAAGGTTGGTTTCCCAAACAGGCGAAACTCCCCCTGGATCGTTTATGGGTGTCCCAGAGAGTTGCCAGGAGGAACTGGGAGGGCACAAAAATGCACTGAGCAAACTGCCCCACAGCCCAGAGCAGCACACATTTCATTTCCCACACTTAGGCTGGAAACCGCACTTTGAGGAATTAAAAAGCTCCTAGGAGGTCGCTGAACTTTCCCAGCCTGGTTACTCAGGTGACCAACAGCAGCAACTGCAGATCTCATTTCTGACTCTAAGGAGACCTGTAATAGTATAAGGAGATTGCTGCTCTATGAAGATTCTAATTTTTTATATTCTGACCCTATGGCTTTGAGCTTGAAAAGTTCAGCAGACTAGTCAAGACTCCAGTGAAACTCATGATTCTTGGCAAAAAATCAAAAAGGTCTAATGTGTTGTTTTAAATTCAAGGAGGGAGAGAGACTTGGAGCAACATTTCTATCATGACAAACAGTCAATACAAACGGTTCATGTCTCTGGCATTCCTCCGTGACCACTGCCTACGGAACCTCCGGCCCTGGACTGTCCATCAGTATTCTGAGTAGCCAGTCTGCTCAGTGTCAGGCAACTACTGTCAGCCTACAGGGGAGAGACTGGGGTTTCTCCAGGCCCTAGGGACACTTTTCACCTAGTCATCCAGAACAAGTGTGCTATGGGAGCCCATCCATTAAACACTGCCTGAGACCATTTCCCAAAGACAGTTTATTCCAACATAAATGGCACACAGAATTGTTTTCCTTTATGCACCTTGAATTCTGCAGAGAAAAAATAGATAGCACTATCAATCTACACTAATCATAATAAATATAAAAGGGAGCTTAAATTATATATTTGCTTCCTAAAAATAGGATAGAAACAGCAAAGCCTAAGAGAAAAATATTTACTAAGTACACAATATGTGCATAAAATAGAAGCTCCAAGAGGAGCAGTTGTTGGGTTTTTATCACGACTTCATTTTAAAGTCCAGGTTGGTAACAGTTTCTGATCTAAAACAACTGCCAGAAATCCTCATGTTTGTACAGAAAAAACCCTTTGCTTCCTCTGGTGCAACGTGTGAGCTCTGGATCAAACAGCTTCCACTCCCCACTCCTCCCACTCCTCCCTCCATATATTTGACTTGGCCAGTTGATAACTCTTTGAGCCTTCGTTTCCTATATAAATTGAGTATGTACTTGATAGGGTTTTTCTAGGGGCTAAACAAGGTAACAAAGTACGTTCTTAGTACAATGTCTGATATATTATTTAAACTTAAATGAGTCATTTTGTTATCTAGAAAGGGTCCTAATACTTACCTCCTCATGTACTTTAGATATTACTCTGAATAACTAAGGAAAACAGCACTGTTTTGTGTGGGGTTTATTAAGCATCCTTTGTCCCAGGATTGCCACAGTACACGACATTCTATGGTCTTACTTCTTGCTACGTCCTCCATGGAAAAGAGAATATTCCCTACAAATGAAGCTATGTTTTATGTTTTCATGATTTCACTGAGGGTGCTGGGCACCCAAACACACCTTTGTGAATCCTCAGAGTACCTGCCATGATACTCTCTCCACAGTAGCACACCTCAGACTTGATGCCTTAACTTGTCTCTGAGACAGACTTTCCCACATTCCAAACACTGCAGCACAGTTCCAGCCAACACCCAACCAGGCTTCACAGCTCTGGAACATGGGAGTTGAAGACAGACCCTTCACCGGGGCTGGACCTGGTCCCCTCACTACTGCAAAGCCTTATTAAAGTCACCAAACAATCAAAGTTGGTTAATTCAACAGACTCCACATCTAATCACTTGACTTCTGTCCTGCTAATACAATCAGGATCAAATGCTACAACAAACCAACGGAAAAGAATCCGTTAAATTTCTACCTTGCCACTGCTAAACAAGGTAACAAAGGACTAACTTGGTAAGCGGTGCTCCAAAAGAAAGCGAAATTCTCCCAAGTTCTGTAGTTCAATTCAAAGTTGTCAAGATGTTTCTCTCTATGACTGACAATGAAGTACAAAATCTATCATTTTTTTAAGCTCACATCTTATGGCAGTTACAGTTTTACTGTCAATGGGAGAGGGAAAAAAAACTATTTAAATGATGGCATTATAAATTAAAACCCCAAATAATTCATATAAAGCTTTCATTTAAAACAAAGTTATAAAAGGAGCTAATCTATTAATGCAGTCAATTACTAGGTATTTTGATTTTAATACCTTTAAGATTATGCTGAGTTAGAAAAAAAAACCTGAATTTTTTTTCCTGAAAAGTAACAACTAAGCTGAAAACTTCAAGAAAGAACAAGATATGAAGGAAAGGAATACAAAAGGGGAGCCTTCCCGCCCCCACTTCCCTATCATGCTCAGAGTGATCGCTAAAAGTCCGGCTAACATTTAATATTTAACATGTGTTGAGCAGGTATAAATCAGCAGCAGTAACAAGGTATCACAGATGAAGACTAAGTATGTTACAGATTAAGAACTTCTCAAGAACTTATTTTAAGGAAAGCATGGGAGGCAAGTAAAGGGAAACACTCTGATTCAAAGAGACAGCTCAAATATACACTCCAGGCTTCCAGTCAGAGTTTAAAGTTTTCAATTAAGTTAGGCATCAGCATATTGTAAAAAAGCTTATGTGACATTTTGCCACTTCTTTCATTTCATTAATACTGAGATGCAGAAAAGTTCCTACAGCTAGTTTGGACCACATGCAAAGGAGCGAACTGAAACACAAATTCCTAGCTTGGGTATAAATCACATTCCATGCTTTACTACCTTCCTTCAGTTTGGCTGTTGGGCCTGCTGACCAGGGCAACTGTCATGATGTAGAGATAAGGAACAGGGAATAATGGCATCTAGGTAGCTGGGCCTTTTTCCCCAAACAGACAATACATAACTGTGCTTACAAACACCAGCTTCCTTATAGGACAGAATTAATTGCTCCATGACCCGAGGTAAGTCAGTAATCCTTTAGGCCTCTGTTTTCTTTTCTTTTTCTTTTTTTTTTTATTGATTTTTTACAGAGAGGTAGGGAGAGAGATAGAAAGTCAGAAACATCGATGAGAGAGAGACATCGATCAGCCGCCTCCTGCACGCCCCACAGTGGAGATGTGCCCGCAACCAGGATACATGCCTCCGACCGGAATCGAACCTGGGACCTTTCAGTCCGCAAGCCGACGCTCTCTCCATTGAGCCAAACCAGTCTCGGCGAGGCCTCTGTTTTCTTAACTGTAAGCCGGCTCATGATGACTACCTCAGATATTTACATGAAAGAATTTCTGTTAAGCATTAGGTCTCATGCTGGATACTTGGCAAACAGTCAGCAGCAGCTATAATTATTGTCACTGTGACTGTTGCCTCATCCGTTTATAGCCAGATCTGACAAGCAAGCCCCTTCCTCCCACACTATAGCCCTGTATAGGGGCTGGGCATGAGGGCTGAGTTAGGTCATGGGTCCTTCATAGCATGTCTGAGTGAAAGAGAGGATGTCTGTTTCCGCTTCAGGTGGGCTGGGACTCACCTTCTGGGTCTGCTTCTTACTAGCAGCTACAGGGACTTGCATATGTTTCTGATGGCAATTCCCTATGTCTGGGCTATTGTGAGGATGAAATTAAATAAGGAAAGGAAAAAACTCCTACTACAGCATCTAGCACATAGTAAGCTCTCAACATGTGCTAGTTTCCTGTTTCCTTTGCTCCTTATGTAATTTTGCTTCAGAGAGAAATCCAGGTTGCCTGGGTTTTCGTGGGAACAGTGAAAACTCTGCTACCAAAAATAATATGTGTAGGAGTAGACCTCTGTGCAAAGTTAAATGTACATTTAAAATATGGAAGCTACTTTAAACACATCAGCAAACCTTTAATCCATGGAGGAGAGAGAAGACACCAAAATGGATTAACCATCTTTAACCTTCTTTATCAGAGCCAGGGCTCGTTTTTTTTTTTGTTTGTTTGCTTGTTTGTTTTTAAGAGCCATGGCTTTTAAAGGATTCCTCAAATTAAATTAAATTGATCCTAAAAACATCTGGTCCCTTACATCAACTGAGCCCTGCTGTAGTCTCTCTCACAGAACAAAAGTTTCCTGCGTGCTGAATAGCACACAGCTCCAGAACTTCAGAAAGAGCCGATACAAACCTGCTGGAGAAAGGTCCTTCTTCATTTTTTTAAATTTCTTGGTCTTTTTCCTTCCCTCAGTGGGGGGTTCGGCACAGGAATCTGTCTGCTCAAACTCAAGGTCAGAAGTCTCTCTTGCCTCTGAGCCAGCTTCTGCTTGACTGAGGCTCAGCTTTCTCTTTCTTCCTGTGCTGGTAGCTGTAGGACTGAAATGCAGACAGTGGAACAACATGAAATATGTTAAGAATAACAGGAAGACTAGCCTATAAAAATATTTTAATACTCTTAATCCTATGAACACTTAACTAGCAATCAACAACATGGGCAGCTGCTGCCTATGTGTAAGTTAAGACCTTATGAACTGAAGTTTAAACGTTTACCCATGACAAGCTTATTCAGAAGCAAGGACACACACACACACACACACACACACACACACACACACATTCCCTCCTAAGCTGTTCTAAGTGCTTAAAGAACAATTTTTTTAATGTATTTTATTGATTTTTTACAGAGAGGAAGGGAGAGGGATAAAGAGTTAGAAACATCGATGAGAGAGACATCAATCAGGTGCCTCTTGCACGCCCCCCACTGGGGATGTGCCTGCAACCAAGGTACATGCCCTTGACTGGAATCGATCCTGGGACATTTCAGTCTTCAGACCAACACTCTATCCATTGAGCCAAACCAGTTTCGGCAAAGAACCTTTTAAAAAAAAAAAAGAAAAGAAAAGAAAAGAAAAGAAAAGAAAACCCCTGGTCTCTGTTTTAGTAGAACTACTTTAAAATAATAGTCTTGATTACATTAAATCAGAAGCCAGCATTGTTACCTTCACAACTACCTAATGGATACACAGCAGAACAGAAACAACCATGAGTCAGTTATCACATTGCACATGCATTTGAATACACTTACAGGGCATACCCCACCTTCCTATAATTCTCTCCTATTCCTAATAGGTGCCAAATTTATATTAAATCTGGCTTCACTTTTAAAGCTTCATAGGATCTAACATGTTGAGTTACATCGAATTATACGTCCCAATTTTTCCTTAAGAAAATGTTTCCTGAAATATAACTTGATAAAAACAGAGACCACATGGCCAGTGTGAGTCCTGTCTCTTCTAAATGGGTCTGTAAATAGATTTTTTTTATTACAGTCCCCAAGTTTTGAAAAGCATATAAAATCGTTATTCCATTTGGAACATTCTCCTACTTAAGTCTTCCCTAGGAAGTGAATACTTCAATGTTATGCCTGAAAAACCTTTGGTTACCCAATGATATAGTATTCTGGTTAGGACTGTATAACCTGAACATAATCATAAAGAAACAGCACACAAATTCAAATAAAAAATATTTTGTTGAAAAAAAGTGTTGGGGGAGGGGTGTGTTCTTAAAAAAAGTCATAAAAAAGACTAAAGAGATAGGAAAGTTAGATGGAACATATATAGACTGGAGTTTAGATTTGATTATAGACTGAATATTATACTGGAGGAAAAAAAGCTATAAAGATAATATGGGATCAAATAAAAAAACAGATATGAACAGTAGGTTGAATTAGATCAATATTGAATAACTGAGGTTAGTAACTGTACTACAGTTATGTCAGAGAATATCCTTATTTAGAGTATTTGGTTATTAAGGACCACTATATATCTAACTTCCTCTCAAATTGTTCAGAACAAAGTAGTATTGTTGGTGGTAGTGGGGGGGGCAGGAGAGAAGGTTGTTGGGGAGTTGAAGAGAGGAGAGAGAGAATGCAATACCGAGTGTGTGTGTACAGTAAGCCAGTAGGCCCTCACTTAATGACATCAATAGGTTCTGTGACTCTGAAGCAAACCGATGTATAATAAAACCGATTTTACCATAGGCTAACTGATAAATGGCATCTAATCAACATTACAGTGAAATAACACTGAATGAAATGATGAGGACCTGCTGTATAGAGACAGAGGGGGAGGGGGGTAAAAGGAGGAAGAGATTACACAAAGCAAAAAAACAAATGGAGCAATATGTTAACAACAGATGAATCTGGATAGAGTATCTTTGAATTATTGTTAGATTGTTATATCTAAGGGTCTCAAGGTCTAGACAGTTCTAAATGTTATTTTTGCTAAATGTTAAAATGTAGCACAGTATTTTGCAGATCAGCTGTAAACTGGATAAGCTTTACTGGAACTCAACCAGATAAGTGTGGCCAAGTAAAAGAAGAAATCAATGTGTAAGAAATCCAACAATATTTATAAACAATGGCTAAGCCTCTCTTCAAAGAGACAAAGCTTTGAGTATGAATCCTCTTTCTTCTTTACTTGCTACAAGTAAATAAAACTACTTTACAACAACCACCTCTCAGTCTTGAATAGAACACCCCAGCGGCAAACCATTTGAGTTTGGTAACAGTATTTGTGTGACTTTTTTAAAGTTTAAAATTATTTTCAAATTAAAAGTTAAATTTTTTTTTTTTTCTGAGAAGGATGATGTGTAACAAGAAAAGTAAATTTCATTGAATAGCTTCTGATTCCTGCTATGACACAATCTAGGGCTAAAGTGTGTGTGTGTGTTTATACATGACTAATAAATATACTAGTATTGTCAACCTATTAATACAAGAAAGAGGAAAGAAACCCTGACCATTAAGAAAATGTCTCATTTGATACAAATAGATGTTTATCCACCAACTTGGCTCACACCCTCAGAGTCAGCACCTGTTCCTTTTCAGTCTTCAGGGCCTGAGGCCTTCTCCTTCAGAGAAATTCATACCCTCATTAACTCATTAACTACTTTTCATCAACTTAATAAGTGACTCTCCCAAACAGCCTCCAGTCTTATTCAATTTATTTCTACCTACCACCAGTCCAGCTCTTTCCTCACCCACTGTCACTGTGGGCACTCCCTATGTTACCCAGACTCAAAACAGGATTCTAATTGGCCTGTCTCTCCCTCTTCTCCTCTTTCCAGTCTCTCTTCCCCTTCAAAGCCATTCCTTCCAATACTGCCAAACTTCTTCCAAAGCAGAAATTTGATCAAGATGTTCCCAGCTCAAAAACTTCTATGGCTCTCCACTACAAACCTAAATTTAAACTGCTTGGCATACCATCCAGGAATCACTGTCATCTGGGTCCCAATCTGCTCTTCTAGCCTTATCTTCCCTAGGCAGTCAAGTTGCAAATACAATATACATTGACCTTAATGACTTCCAATATATGCACTTTCCTATATATCCACCATATCTTTAGAGAGATTCTCAGTCCCAACATAGCCTATATTCCCCACTTTAGTGTTGTTACTGCCCATCTATTCCTGATTAAACAGCAGTAGCCTTGAGAATGTTCCCCATTTCTCTGCCTAGTGTTCCTTTCTTTAAATGCTCCCCATAACATTCAGTTTGTCTGTCTCAAGGGGTCTTTAAGTTATTTATCATCTACACTAATAAAAGAGTAACATGCAGGTTGACCATACCTCTGCAACGCCCACCAGCCAATCAAGAGTATGCAAATTAACCCAACAAACATGGTGGTTTAATTTGTATATGCAGGCACCGAGCGGCAGGGGGTAGGGCAGGACACAGGTGTTCCACACTGCCCCAGCCACTCCAGGCCTCTGGGGAGCATGGGAAGGCAGAAACGCGGCTCCACCCAGAGCAAAGGTGGTGCCGGCAGCCAAGGGAAGGAAAATCTTCATGCATTGGGCCTCTAGTTTTTATAATAAACAATAATGGGACCCTGAGAAAGATACTGCCTAAAAATGGGCCCTGGTGGCTCACTGGGCTCAAATTTTAAAAAACAGAGCCTAGCAGCTATTTCTATGCTGGGGCCTCTCACACACCCCACACTTCCAGAGAAGCCTGTACTAAACTGCCCGCCCACACTGTGTTTCTGTCATCTGAACCAGCCCTTATAAAGGAGTTCCTGGAATCCTATTTCAACCAATAGGACTGAGGCTTTCCTCATCCAATCAAAACTGCATAAATATCTTCACCAACTAATCAGAGTAGTTCTATTCTGACCAATTAGAAAAGTGTCTTTTAGGCCAATTAAACTGTGAGGATTTGAAGTCCTCCTTTGCATGAGGACAGACCAATCAGGGATCAGGGACGGGGACTTCTATCTATATAAGCCAGCTCCTGTCTGGCGCTGAGAATACACTCCCCATTCCTACCCAAGACTGAAGATTGTTTCCCAGGCTGGAGCAGAACAGAGATGCCTCGCAAGAGAGAAGCCTGGTTTCAGGGCTGCCTGGCCCCAGGGCTGCCTCATAGCCAGGCTGCATCACAATTGAGCTGTTTTGCTCTGAATCAAGTTTCCTTTTTCACTGAACCTCAAACTGGGTATTCCTGTTGGCGTTCGGTTGGTGACAATGACCAGGTTGACAATAATATATTTGTATATGTATATAATATCCATACCAACATAAAATGTTCTCAACTGTCATTCTCTAAAAAAAAAAAGTGATTATTATATGCCATATAGCTAAACTAAAGCAGTTTTGGATCAAAACAGTTTTTATCATACATTAAAAACTAGATATATGAAGGTTACTACCTTAAAAATGTAAATTCTTTAAATATTTTTAAGATACAGTTGTTTGTGTGTATTACATATAGACATTCTCAATACATGTATGTTGATAAGCTACTCCTGTATGAATTGATTTTAAAGGTCAAAAGTCAAAATGAGATCAGACAAAACAACCTCCCATTAGTCTGGGCTCATCTTCCATACAAAATTAGTGAACAAAGCCATTTTACAAGAAAGATGAAGAACACAGTTAAACCCATTGAAGAAGTAGTGACTAATTAAAAAATAAAATGTTTCTGACACAACTTGGTATGTCAATATTGAACATTAAACCTTGATTAGTATTTATATGGGGAATGCAAATAACAAGCCATCTTGGTTATAATGACTATTAGGTCAAACTTAGAATTTTGGTGCAAAATATTACCAACAATGCACCAACTACACACAAATTCTGCAAGATTCTCCATTAACTTCTTCCTTTTAGCAGAAATTGTATTTGCTAACAGAAAGATCACATTCACAAGCTCCTTCTATAAAAGCCACAAAAATCTAGCTGCTCCATGTAATTTTTCCCCTTTATTTTATTTTTTAAATGTTTTTATAGATTTTATAAAGAGAGGAAGGGAGAAAGAGAGAGAGAAAAGCATCAATAAGCTGATGCTTGACACAGGACCCAGGCTGCCTGGTGTGGAATGGAACCTGCAACCTTTCAGTGCACAGGACAACGCTCAACCAACTGAGCCATACCAGCAAGGACTCCTGTTTATTTTATTAAAATATATTTGTATTGATTTGAGAGAGGAAGGGAGAGGGAGAGAGAGATAGAAACATCAATGATGAGGGAGAATCCCTACTGGGGATTGAATCCATAACCCTGCCATGTGCCTTCTTCCAGAATCAAACCCAGGACCCTCAGTCCCCAGGTCAACATTCTATCCACTGAGCAAAACCAGCTAGGGCTCCCCATTATTTTAAAGTAGGGTATTATTTTCATGCAATGAAATTCATATAGTTTAAGTGTACTGTTTGGTTAATTTGAGAAACTGTATATAACCATATATGCACTATTACAATCAAGATATAGAATAGTTCCCTTTCTCAAAGGCCCCATCTCCTAATACCATCACATTGGTGGTTAAGACTTCAATTTATTAATTTAAGGGGAAGGGGAGAAATGCAACTCAGTCCACAACACAAGATCACTAAGATTTTATTACAATTTTTATTCTCACATTGAGTTCTACAAGTCATTTTAAGTTCATTACATACATGGCGTGATATGACAGAGAAAGTTTGTTGTCTTCCATATCATTATACAATTCTTTTAGCACTATTGACAAAACTAACCTTTGCCTACTGGATCACCAGCTCTTTTGTCAGAAATTTTTACTTTTCCAAACTCACACATCTTCGGGATTTGAGAACAAGAGATCAAAATTCCGAAATTATCCATTATTCTGTATATGTAATAGCACTTTATTATGTCTTTTTAAATAGTAATGGGTTAGCAAAAAACAGTGCCTCACTCTTCTGTAAGAGGATTATATTAAAATTTTGAAAGGGTAGTTTGGTAAAATAAGATATAATAGTAAGTGCATGGTTATTATTATGAACCAATATACTATGAAAAATTACATATTTCAATAAATAATCTCTACCTGATACAGATATTTAGAAAATGAAAAGATTAAGACAGCACCAAAGGGATGCCAAATATCATTTAAACATTAAAAGATGTCACAAATACTTAATATTTAAAAGTTATTCTCAAATGTGATGCTTAAACATATGCCCTAGCTGGTTTGGCTCAGTGGATAGAGCATCAGCCCTCAGACTGAAGAATCCCAGGTTTGATTCCGATCACGGGCACGTACCTTGGTTACAGGCTCCATCCCCTGTCCTGGTAGGGGCTTTTGGGGGAGGCAACCCAATCGATGTGTCTCTCTCACATCAATGTTTCTGCCTCTCCCCCTCCTTGACATTCTCTCTAAAAATCAACAGAAAAATATCTTCAGGTGAGGATTAACAAAAAACAAACAAACAAACAAACAAAAAAAACCCCACAAGTTTTTATTGCTAGTTGTCTTACAACAAATATTCCAGATATAGAAGTTTGTTTCATGTTGTGCTGATGTTGGTCAGATTATTCTGAGTGTGTCCAAAGCTAACACAAATTGGGCACTAAACTTCACAACGCTTCACATAAGTTCATTTCCTTTTTTTTAGAAATGGAAATATTTTGTCTGCTTGCCTTGATTTTGATTTTGCTGTTAAAATTGATATTGCTTGTTCTAATTCAGATTAAATTGGCCGATTTCACAATGGAGTATTCCACGATGATATTTACAATCTGTCTTTGTGTTTCTTCTGCAAAGGTACAAAGAACAGTAGCTTACAGCAAATATTTAAATACTGAAACACCATTGGATTCTATAGTAAGATAATGTAACATGCTGAAATCCTAGCGAGGTTAACAGCACTACTATACAGTTTCAAAACTGCCAATTTAAGGACAGCTTCCAAAACTTATTATTTCTTGGAACAAGGCTTGCAGCATTTTTATAAAGTATGCTAATATATTTTTATGGACTCACTGTCAGCAGATAGGACCACAAACACACAGCAACAGACAAGAATGACTAATTTGATCGTGGCCCCTTGTCTTCTACATGCTCTTATCCTGGTTTCAGAAACGTTGACCTTAACCTTTGACATTGATTCCACTCTTGTTTTCAACTTCATTGAACTAATAATGCCTATGTTGATGGTTAAACTTTAATTCTCACAGATTTTGTTTTTCCTTTATCCTGATTTCTAAACTGATTATTTGCATGATTTGGAGCAACATGAAAATGTCCCTGAAAATGCCAGGAGGGAATTTCTGCATGAAAACACCATTGGGCCCTGGCAGGTTTGGCTCAGTGATTGGAGTCCTGGCCCACAGACCAAAGGATAGTGGGTTCAATTCCTGGTCAAGAGCACATACCTCGGTTGCAGGTTCAATCCCTAGCCCCAGTCAGGGCCCATGCAGGAGGCAACCATTCAATGTTTCTCTCCCTTTCCCTCTTCCTCTCCCATCCTTTCTACCTTCTACTTTCTAAGAATCAATGAAGAAAATATCTTTGGGTGAGGATTAAAAACAGACCACATGTGTGGGGGGTTTTCTGGACTATTCTGTTTCATTATCTGTCTTTCTTTATGGGGCGCCATACTGTCTTTACTCCTGTTGCTACATAGTAAGTTTTAAAGATAGAGTAAAGTCCTTTAGTTGGCTGGGAAGGTCATGCCGATGGGTAAAATACTAGCCACCTTTCATTATAAAGGGATACCCAGTTTAAAAATTCTCTCCTTTGAGACTTGTATATGTCCATCTAAAGCTAAACATAGGTTTTCATTCCCATTTTACATACAAAAAGTTCATCAAATGACTTCCCTTAGCTGGGTAAGTAGATCTGCTGTTGTCCTCCAAGTCCAACGCTCTTTGCATGGCCTCCCTCCATCCCCATCTTTGCAGAAAGGGACCCCCTCAGAAAGGATTTCCCTGACCTCTGAGCCCAAGCAGCCCCTCTCCCTGTAGCACCCTCTGCCTTTTGTTTCACTCCTAAAACTCATCTCTGCCCATGCTTATTTCTTTGCTAATTCTCTCTCGATGCCACTAGAATGTAAGTTCTGAGAGCAGGATCTCATACACCTTGCTCGCTACAGGATCCTCAACACCTGGCCCATGGCCTTATAGAGCAAGTCCTCTGCAATTTGGGTATGTTGAATGGATCAGATCAGTGGATGCTTTCCTCCCAATGTAATAGGCCAAGTGACAAATACCAACTTGCTTATTTCCTCCTAAATTATATATATTAACAAGATTTATATTTTGGTATAGTACATTCAACTTCTCAGTCTGTCTGGATGACACCATATTCCCTACCTAAGGTAACTAAGGGAAAGAGGGAATGTTCCACTGTGCTAACTGACTGACACAGCAGAATGAACTACAAAAATCTGAGGAAGTGGGAGCTAGGAAATGCATTACCTGTCTTCACAAACTCTCATGCTGAACTCAAATTCCATGAGTATAACTGCTTCTGTACTTTGGGGCCTGATCTGGGTGAAAAGGTGAGGATACTGGATAGACTATGCCTTGGATAATGCTAATAACTGTGACTCTTATTTCTAATACAAAATTTGATTTAGAAGAGCAAAATAAACATTAAATAAGCTATGTCTGTTTGATAGCTACTCAGTAATAAAGAACATCTTTTGTGGAATGGGAGTAGTTGGGGGGAAGAGGATTTTATATATGTATTTGTCAGTAGTAGGTATGAAGTTGATTTGCAAATATGAGATTGGCCTAAGTGAGGGAAAAATTGGTTGTGGGTTACAAAGAATCAATGGGATTCGATTAGAAATATTTTGCAGGAACTCGTTTCAAATATATTAAACAATCTCCTAATGATAACTCATTGTAATTCACTTTTGTAACCCTCACCCAAGGACATTTTCATTGATTCCAGAAATTAATAGCAATTCCTTAATGAAGAACTTACACTCAACATACAATTAATTGGAACTGAATACACAGTACCTGAAATTTTCAGAAGCTAGGACAGATTTTACTTTGCACCAAAATTTACTTTTGATTCTGATGAAAGATTTGCTAAGGAAACTAGTAATGTAATCAAAATTACAGGAGGAAAAATGACCAACTCCTCCCATACCAAAACCCAACTATTTCAGAAAATAAATTGCTTTAAAAAAATTTCCAGGAAATTCCAAATAGGATTTATCCCAGGAATGCAAGGATGGTACAATATCCGCAAATCAATAAACGTGGTACATCACATAAACAAATTGAGAGATAAAAATCACATAGTCATATCAATTGATGCAGAAAAAGCTTTTGACAAAATCCAACACCCTTTCTTGATAAAAACTCTCAGCAAGGCGGGAATACAAGGATCATACCTCAACATCATAAAAGCCATATATGATAAACCCACAGCTAACATCATACTCAATGGGCAAAAACTAAAACCATTTCCCCTAAGAACAGGAACGAGACAGGGATGCCCACTCTCACTACTCCTGTTTGCCATAGTAATGGAAGTATTAGCCATTGCAATTAGACAAGAAGAAGAAATAAAAGGCATCCAAATTGGAAAAGAAGAAGTAAAGCTGTCCTTATTTACAGATGACATGATACTGTACATAAAAAACCCAAAGGACTCCATCCAAAAACTAACAGACTTAAATGAATTCGGCAATGTAGCAGGATACAAAATTAATGCCAAGAAATCTATGGCATTTCTATACACTAATAATGAAATTACAGAAAGAGAGACTAAACAAGCAATCCCATTTACCATCGCACCAAAAAAATTAAGGTATCTAAAAATAAACCTAACTAAGGAGGTAAAAGACCTACATGCAGAAAACTACAGGACACTGAAAAAAGAGATGGAGGAAGACATAAACAGATAGAAGAGCATACCATGCTCATGGATTGGGAGAATCAACATCATTAAAATGTCCATACTACCCAAAGCAATCTATAGGTTCAATGCACTACCCATTAAAATACCAATGACATATTTCACAGACCTAGAAATAACTCTCCAAAGATTCATCTGGAACAAAAAAAGACCCCGAATAGCCACAGCAATCCTGAGAAAGAAGAATAAAGTATGTGGTATCTCAATACCAGATTTCAAGCTATATTACAAAGCAACTGTTCTCAAAACAGCCTGGTACTGGCACAAGAACAGACACATAGACCAATTAAATAGATTAGAGAATCCAGATATCCACCCAAACCATTATTGTCAATTAATATTTGACAAAGGAGGCATGAACACACAATGGAGTCAAGACAGCCTCTTCAATAAATGGTGTTGGGAAAATTGGACAGATACATGCAAAAAAATGAAACTAGACCACCAACTTACACCATACAAAAAAATAAACTCAAAATGGATACAGGACTTAAACATAAGATGGGAAACCATAAAAATACTAGAGGAATCCACAGGCAGCACAATCTCAGATATATGCTGAAAGAACTTCTTCACTGATACTGCTCCAAGGGCAATGAAAGCTAAAGAAAAAATAAACAAATGGGACTACATCAAAATAAAAAGCTTTTGCACAGCAAAAGAAACCATCAACAAAACAATAAGAAAGCCCACTGTATGGAGAACATATTTGCAAATATTATCACTGATAAAGGTTTAATCTCCAACATCTACAGCCAACTTATATAACTTAATAAACGGAAGATAAATGATCCAATAAAAAAATAGGCAATGGACCTAAATAGAACCTTTTCAAAAGACGACAGAAGGAAAGCCAAGAGACACATGAAAACATGTTCAAAGTCACTAATTATCTGAGAGATGCAAATCAAAACGGCAATGTGATACCATCTCACACCTGTCAGAATGGCAATCATCAACAAATCAACAAATAACAAGTGTTGGCGAGGATGCGGAGAAAAAAGAACCCTTGTGTACTGTTGGTGGGAATGCAGACTGGTGCAGCCATTGTTGAGAACAGTATGGAGTTTCCTCAAAAAACTAAAAATGGAACTCCCATTTGACCCAGCAATCCCACTCTTAGGAATATATCCTAAGAAATTAGAAACACCAATCAAAAAGGATTTATGTACCCCTATGTTCACAAAGCACAATTTACAACAGCTACAATTTGGAAACAGCAGATGAGTGGGTCAGAAAACTGTGGTACATCTACATAATGGAATTCTATGCTGCCATAAAAAGAAAGAATTCTTACCATTTGCAGCAACCTGGATGGAACTGGAGAGCCTTATGCTAAGTGAAATAAGCCAGTCAGTGAAGGAGAAACACCACATGATCTCACTCAATTGTGGATAATAAAGAACATTATAAACTGATGAACAAAAGGATAGATACAGAGGCAGTAAAGCATCAAAAGACTGTCAAATTACAGCAGGAAGGTTAAGGAGAGGTGGGGTAGATAAGAGATCAACCAAAGGACTTGTATGCATGCATATAAGCATAACCAAGGAACACAAGACACTGGAGGGTTAGGGTATGCCTGGGAGGGGGGGGGCAATGAGAAGATATGTATACATGTAACACATTAATAAAAAAAATTAAAAAATTAAAAAATTAAATAAAAAATTTTCCAGGAAATTAAACATAGTCAATTGAACACATTATTTATCTGTAGAGAGATAAAATATCTTCATAAAGGCACACCAGAGAATGGGATGTTAGTTCATTTTGGAGATGGCAAGTAGGAAGAAGCATGACAAAGAACTTTGTATAGAGAAGGAAACGGAAATCTAAGTGCTGTGTAAAAGGCTGATTCACCCAATAGAGCCCAGCAAAGTCTCAGCAAATAACAAGCAACAGATTCCTGAATCAAGCATATAATAAGGACTGACGCTATGTCGACAGGGAGAAGGCTGGACTAAGATCCCCACACCATCCCCTAGGAAATCAGGGTACTGGCATTCCTCCAAACCAGCAGAGTTGAGCAGGAACTTTAGTGGTCTTCTCCCTGACAGTCAATCTCTTAAAACACTTGAATCCTTACAGCTAATATCATACTTACTGTTGAATGCTTTTTCCCTAAAATCATGAACAAGACACAGATGTTGGGTCTAACTACTTGTATTCAACCTTGTTCTAGAGGCTGTAACCAATGCAATAAGTTAAGAGAAAGAAATGAAGTTCATAGGGTCCTTAGGAGAGGAAGGAATACAATTACCTTTATTTGCAGATATGATTATCTAATCAAGAAATACCAAATAGTCTACAAAATGTTATTAGAACTAATAAGAGAATTTAGTACAGTCCAATGATACAAAGTCAAAATATATAAATCAACTGTATTTTTTATATTAGTAATGAATAACTGAAAATTTAATTAAAAATATAACTTACAATAGCATCCAAAAGCAAAATACCTAGGGATAACTCTAATAAAGCTTATGTAAAATCTGTATGCTTAAAATTATAATACACTTTTGAGAGAAATCAAAGAAAATCTAAATAAGTAAAAAGATACGTTCATGGGCTGGAAAACACAAGATACTTAAGAGGTCAATTCTTCCTAAAATGATCTATAGATTCAACACACTTCTAATCAAAGTGCTAGCTTTTTGTAGAAATCAGTAAACTGATTCTAAACTTTTTGAGGAAAAATGAAGGAATAAACATTGTTTTAAATAATAAAAACAGGCCCTGGCCAGTTTGGCTCAGTGGATAGAAGAGCGTTGGCCTGTGAACTGAAAGGTCCCAGATTCGATTCTGGTCAAGGGCATGTATCTTGGTTGTGGGCACATCCCCAGTAGCGGGGGGGGCAGTTACAGGTGACCAAGCCAGAAGGGGGAGCAGTTAGGAGTGATCAGGCTGGCAGGGGGAGCAGTTAGGCATGATCAGGCAGGCAGAGGCCATTAGGGGTGATCAGGCAGGCAGGCAGGTGAGTGGTTAGGAGCCAGCGGTCCCAGGGGGTCTCAGATTGGAGAGAGTACAGGTTGGGCTGAGGGGACCCCTTTCCCCCATGCACAAATTTCGTGCACTGGGCCGGACCCCCCCC
>JAAGEH010002525.1:14843295-15070650 GCA_011751065.1 Lasiurus cinereus
TATATATATATATATATATATATATATATATATATATATATATATATTAAAAAATCCATGCATAGTCACCTTTGGAAGGTGCTAGCATGAAAACCAATTATGTATTCTGAAACTGTTTTTTAAAAGGTGTGTTGGGGTAGAGATTAAATAATTTATTCTGCCTTTTCTAGATGAACTGTTTCAGATAACCGAATAAATGACATACACACACACACACACACACACACACACACACACACACTGAGTGGCCAGATTATTATGATCTCTGAACGCATAATAATCTGGCCTCTCAATATATATATTAGAGGCCTGGTGTATGAATTCATGCATGAGTAGGGTCTGGCCAACCTGGCCAGGGGGAGGGGACATGGGCAGTTGGCTGGCCTGCCTGCTGGTCAAACTCCTGGACAAGGGAACGGTTTGCATATTAGTCTTTTATTATATAGGATATACACTGAGTGGTCAGATTATTATGCATTCAGAGATCATAATAATCTGGCCACTCTGTGTGTGTGTGTGTGTGTGTGTGTGTGTGTGTGTGTGTGCGCATTAATTCTCATCCAGAGATATTTTTTCCATATATTTTTAGAAAGAATGGAAGGGAGGGAAGAGGGGGAGAGAGAAACATCCATGTGAGGAAGACAGATTTATTGGTTGCCTCCTGCACGCACCCTGACCTGCAACTGAGATACATGCCCTTGAACCCATGATACTGTGGTCCGAGGGCTGATGCTCTAACCACTGAGCTTCCAGGTAGGGCAAATTTTACATTTTAAATAAAAGCATTTGGGGTAATAAATGAAGAAGGAACAAACTATAATATTATCATTTTGCAACTCTTAATGAAATAATGAATCTAGCAATTGATCATTGATTGTTACTAAAATTATCAGGTGAAAAGCTAACAGGGAACTTCATATTAAATAAACCAGAATAGCAATATCTGAAACCACTCAACCAATCTTATCACAAAAAGAGAGACAAGTAGACATTTCATGCCACACAAAGCAACACAATAGGAAATAGATAAAACCTTCTATGAAATATTCTTTTTTTATTAGTTCAGTGCTAAATGTGACCAAGTTTATAGAACTATCAGTTCACTGCAAACACAGAAGTCAGGGAACATGTTAAACAATCTTAAAAGAATGTTCAGGAATATGGGAAATTCTACAGAGCAAACAACTTGGTTTCTTAAATATATTGCAAAGGGATGAGGGATAAAGGGAAGGGAATCCAGAGAGAAGAAATTCACAGATTAAGAGAGAAGTGAGACATGTCAACCAAATATAATACATGAGCTTGTTTGGAAACTAGAGCTCAAACAAAACAATTATTTCAAAAAATATTGTGAGCAGGAAATCTGAACACATATTAAGAAATTAATTTTTTATGGTAGTAGTGTTCTAGTTTTGTTTTAAAATGGCTGCTTATCTTTTTGATACATACATATATAGCCTATGGTTGAAATGATACCCTGTCGATGATTTGTTTCAAAATTATCTGAAGGGGAGAGGGAGAGAGTACTAATGAAATAGAACTGGACACGCACTTGACACTTTGTGACAGCTAGATGGGAGTTTTGTTATATTATTTTCTCTACTTTTATACATATTTGATATATACATATATATAATATGAATGAAAAGTTTTGTTATTCTTTAAAGCAGAAAGTCAAAAAGATCTATCTTCAGCTTCTTAGGATATCACTTTTAAATGAAAAATACAAGCTCTTCAATGTTTTTCTTACGTGTATGGTGATTATAGTTAAGACAATAGTCCCCTGTATGGCATGTACCTAAATGCAATCAATCTGCTTGAGTACTTTCTTCTCTTCAGGACAGGGCTATCCCAGACCTGGAAAAATTTATGGGGGCAGAAAGAACAGGGCTCTTCAGATCACCCTGATATCAAATCCAATTCAAGAACTGTTTAATCTTCCTGAGCCTCTATGAAATGGGGATAACCTCTCATCCCTCACAATGTTGCTATGAGCATCACGAGATAAAATGTGAAACCCCTAGCCCAGAGCAAGTACTCAGGAAACTGTCACTTGAGTATATATTTATTCATTCATTAATTCACCAATATCTGAGTAAATACTGTGGATCAGACTCTAGGTTAGGTGCTAGAGATATAAAGACTCAGAAAACATGGCAACTGCCTTGAAGGAAAACAGGAAAGTAAATCCATGGTTATAGTGGTAATGTATTTAAAGTTCTGGAAGGAGAGGAGAGAAACCAAGATGGCAGCATAGGTGAACACCTAAACTGCTGCCTTGCACAAAAATTTTAAAACTACAACTAACAGACAGAATGGACATCATCCAGAACCACAGAAAAGTTGGCTGAGTGGAAATTCTACAACTTAAAAGAAAGAGAGGGGCTCACGGAGACTCAGAGGAGCTGCAAAAAGCTGAGGTACAGAGACATGCCTGTGGAGAGGATGGGCGGTGGAGGGCCTGGCTGGCTTCTTCTAGTGGTAGAGAGACGGAAACTCCCAACTGCACTGAATCCCACTTTCGACTGCACTGAACCCCAGTTCTGGATGAGACTAATATGGGAGAATCTGGACTGTTGTGAAAAGGAGGAGTGCAGGGAAACTTAGGGGACCACGAACGACAGAGGTCTGGAGGTGTGTGCGAAAGTGCACGCAGAGAGAACTGACTGCTGGCTTTCTCTATCTGGAGGAAGACAGAACCTCCCGACTGAGCTGAAATCCAAGTCGGACTGCACTGAACCCCAGTTTTGGATGAGACCCTGGGGACCCAGACTCATACAGGTTCCCAGAGCACACAGAAACTCAGGGGAGCAGAAAGGCAGAGGTCTGGAGACTCAGGAGCATGATCTGTGCACAGAGAGGGCAGCAGCGATTACCAAGGAACACTGAGACCCAGGGGCCGCATAGGGCAGGGCTGACGAGAAGTCAAGCCTGCCTGCTCAGTCCTGAGACTTCACCCCATCCAAGCCTACCTAGCACAGAGGCTTTTGGAATCTTCCAAGTCTTAAGGCGGAGTCCAGCACAGAAGTTCTCCAGGCGCAGACACAGCTGATCCTCACAACCAATTGGCTTGGAGGTTAATTCCCCTCAGTGATACCAACAACAATCAAGATTTAACTACAACAAGGCTATACACACAGTCCATAAAGGGGTGCACCAAGAGAATCCACTTCAGGTAACTTGGGAGGCAAAGCTACTGGGCCACATAAGACACCTAGCACACAAAGCTACTCTACCAACTCAGGGAAGCAGCAAAAATGCAGAGACAAAGGAAGAGATCACAAACAAAAGAAATGGAGGAAAACAAACAACTGGATATAGAGTTCAAAACCACGGTTATAAGGTTTTTCTAGAATTTCCTTGAAAAGATAGATAAATTTAGCAAGACCCAAGAGGAGATGAAAAAGGACCAACTAGAAATTAAATATACACTGACTGAAATTAAAAAAATATTATACAGAGATCTAATAGCAGACTAAAGGAATGCAAGAATCAAGTCAAAGATATGAAATACAAAGAAGCAGAAAATCACTGGAAAAGAAAAAAGAAACCAAAAATGTGAAGAGTTTAAGGAGCCTTTGGGACAACTTCAAGCGTACCAACATCAGAATTGTGGGGGTACCATAAGAAGAGAGAGAGCAAGATACTGAAAACCTATTTGAAGAAATAATGACTGAAAACTTCCCCCATCTGATGAAAGAAATAGACTTACAAGTCCAGGAAGCACACAGAACCCCAAACACAAGGAATCCAAAAAGGACCACACTAAGACACATCATCATTAAAATACTAAGAGCAAAAGACAAAGAGAGAATATTAAAAGCAGAAAGAGAAAAACAGTTAATTACCTACAAGAAAGCACCCATACGATTATCAGCTGATTTCTCAACACAAACTATGCAGGCCAGACAGGAGTGGCAAGAAATATTCCAAGTGATGAATAGCAAGAACCTACAACCAAGATCACTCTACTCAGCAAAGCTATCATTCAGAATTGAAGGTCAGATAAATAGCTTCACAGATAAGAAAAAACTAAAGGAGTTCATCACCACCAAACCAGTATTATATGAAATGCTGAAAGGTACTCTTTAAGAAGAGGAAGAAGAAGAAAAAGGTAAAGATAAAAATTATGAACACTGAATACATATCTGTCAACAAGTGAATCTAAAAATCAAGTGAATTAAAAATCTGAGGAACAGAATAAACTGGTGAATATAATAGAATCAGGGGTATAGAAAGGGAGTGGACTGACAATTCTCAGGGGGAAAAAGGTGAGGAGGGTGCAGGGAGAGACTGGACAAAAATCATACACCTATGAATGAAGATAATAGGGGGGAGGTAAGGGCAGAGGGTGGGGTGGGAGCCAGATGGAGAGGAGCTATGGGGGTGGGGAAGAGAAGAGGAACAATTATAATAATCTGAACAATAAATATTTATTAAATTAAAAAATAAAGATCTGGAAGGATAAAATATTTGAATCTAAAATTCTATATTCAGGAACATTATCAATTAGAAAGGTGAAATAGAGGCAATTTTTAGTTTACTAACTATACAATATATGTGCAAGAAAAGAAAAAAAACACAATGCACCACTTAGAAAAGAAATTTAGTTCCCTCAAAAAAAAATCTATGTAAAAATGTCTGAGATATTTAGAAGATTCTCCTTTGGCTAGCAAAGCTTGAATCAAATATGCAGCCTTTCTTCACTAGAGAATTATATTTATACATCATAATAATATACATGCTATATACCTCCTGCTATCTTTTGGAATCAACTTCTCAAGAAAGCACAAAAATATAGATACAAAAAAGTAGTATAAATAATCTAATTTAGTTAACAAAAGTGAAAGGAGAGCAAAGAAAGATAATATATGTGCTTAATTTTTAATCTTATATAGAAGCAATCAAGATATATTGGTCAAAGTTGGTAAGACTTTCCTAGTTAAAGGAAGAGTGAAACCACCAGAAGAAAATGATAAAGTAGCCGCCACAGGGAAGGAAAACTGGGAATGAGGAGCAGACTCCCTTATACCCGTTCATTTTATATTCTCTTATACTATGCAAACTTTCAAAAATTTGAGCATTTATCACTTCAATGGTTTAAAAAGTGTAATGGGAAACACTTTCTCTGATAAAATATATGTAACCCACAAGATCTACATTGAATTTACTAATACTGCTCAAATACAAGAAAGATTCTGAGGTCTCTAGACTGGATAGATAACTTCTACAGTACTTTCCAGAAACTAAAGGTCTATCCTAAGGAATATGTAAATTGTAGGAGGATCATTCAATTAATATTCAGATACAAATGTAATCAAATCTGTTCCTAAGCTGTAGAACATGAAGCAAATAAGAACAAAACAATAGGAAATTTCCCCAGAAAAAGACAGCTGAGAACCAAGAACAGAAGCATTAAAGTTGAGTGGAGCCAGGAGTAAGAAAGAAGAATCAAGAGATGGTAAACAGAGCTTCTGAGTGCACTCCTTACTGCTGAGAGAACTGAGCTACCACTAGACAAGAGGGCTGGTGCTCATGCTGCAGAAATGCATTCTTAGACAGCAGGGGTGGGGGCAGGGGGGAAGGGTGGTCTGGTCGTGGGTCTGAAGGTGAAAGGCAACCACTCTAAATCATAGAAGCAGTTAAGCAATTAATGTGTAAATCAGGAACCAACACACAAAGGACAAAAAGGGCTGAGTACAAGTTTCTTCTGCCACAATCTAGTGATTTCTAACCATTTCTTGAAGTCATGTATACAGACAGTAGGTGGGAATTAAAAGGCTGTACCCATTGAAGGGTGAATAAATTTTTTCTTATTTAGTGTGCTGATTTTATTATTTAGTGTAACTTTATTTTATTTTTATTTTTTTTTGTTAATCCTCACTCGGGGATATTTTTTCATTTATTTTTAGAGGGAGGGTAAGGAAGAGGGAGACATAGAGAAAGAAACATCGATGTGAGAGACACATCAATTGGTTACCTCCTGCAAACCAGGGATCAAGCCTACAACTGAGTACATACCCTTGACCAGAATTGAACCCCAGATCCTTCAGTCCAGAAGCTGATACTCTATCCACTGAGCAAAACCAGCTAGGACTAGTGTAGTTTTAAATGCTTTTATTAGAAAAGAAGAAATGTAATAAAATCAATGAGTTAAGTTCCCACTTTAAAAAAGCTAGACTATGAATAACAAATTCAAAAGAAGCAGAAGAAATACCAAGAGTATAAATAAATGAAAAAAAAATAAGACATAAAAACAATAGGAAAAAAGCCCAATAAAATTAAATTTGGTTCTTTGAAAGAGTTAATAATCACCTACCTAGAAAAAAAAAAAGACACAAATTACCAATATTAGGAACTTTTAAAGGAACATAATTAGAGATCCTACAGATATTAAAATTATAAGGGAATAGCCTGAGCTAATAATTTTATGCTAATGAATTTTCCAACCTAAACAAAATAGAATATTCCTTGGAAAACACAGATTCCTAAAAGTGAAACAAAAAGAAACAGAAAATCTAAATAGCCTATATAAATGAAAGAAATTGAATTCATAATAAAAAACCATTCCACAGAGAAACTCTATGTCCAGATGTCTCCACTGAAAAATTCAATGAAAAATTTAAGAACTTAACTAGTTTTATGAGGTCAGTATAATCCTGATACAAAAACTTGACAAAAATATAAAAGAAAAGGAAATTACTATCTAATATTTCTCATGAATAAAGACATAAAAATCCTATATAGTAAAAAGGTAATATGCAAATCGAACAGCAGAATGGTCACTATGACATGCACTGAACATCAAGGGGCAGACGCTCAATGCAGGAACTGCCCCCTAATGGTCGGTGCACTCCGACAGGGGGAGCACTGCTCAGTCAGAAGCAGGGCTCATGGCTGGCCTCTCCCACCTCCAAGGTAGCACTAAGGATGTCTGACTGTGGCTTAGGCCTGCACAGGGAGCGCGCCTAAGTCATCAGTGGGACATCCCCCCGAGGGTTCCCGAACTGCTAAAAGGCACAAGCAGGGCTGAGGATCCCCTTTCTCTCCCCCCACACTCCTCTCCTGGGGTACAAATGTCGTGTACCGGGCTTCTAGTACTTAATAAAATATGAGCAAATCAAATCCAGCAACATGTAAAAAGGATTATACATCATGACCAAGTGGATTTCTCCCAGGAATACAAATTTGATTTAAAAACAATAAATGTAATTCAAAATACTGAAAAAAAAAGTATAAAAACTCTAGGATAATTTTAAAAGACATAAAAAGAGCATTTGAAAATATTCGACATCCATTCATGATACAAACTCTTAGCAAACCAGAAATAGAAGGGAACTTCCTCAGTCTGAAAAAGGACTTGTATGGACTACCTAAAAAATCATACTTCATGGGGGAAACACTGAATTTCCCGTAATATTAGAAATAAGGCAAGGATATCCATTCTTCCTGCTTCTACTTAACTGTGCACCAGAGTTGCTACTCAGGAAAAAGGAATGAGACACAAATATTGAAAAAATAAAGCTTGTTACTAGCACATCAACATGATTGTATATATAAAACCCTGTAGAATATTAAAAAAAAACTATCAGAAGAAGTAAATTTTAAAAGATTGCAGGGTACAAGGTCAACATACAACAATTAACTATACCCTATATAGAGGCAGCAAACAATATGAAATGAGTGACTTGTTTTAAGAAACTTTCATTTATAATAACATCAATAACATAAAATATTTAGGAAGAATATTAACATAAGACCTCTACAGCAAAACCTAAAAACAGGCCTAATGAAGAAACAGACAAGATGCATCTAAAATTATTTGGGCCGAAACCGGTTTGGCTCAGTGGATAGAACTGAAAGGTCCCAGGTTCCATTCTGGTCAAGGACATGTACCTTGGTTTTGGGCACTTCCCCAGTAGGGGGCGTGCAGGAGGCAGCTGATCAATGTCTCTCTCTCATCAATATTTCTAACTCTCTATCCCTCTCCCTTCCTCTCTATAGAAAATCAATAAAATATATTTAAAAAATTAGTTTAAAATTTATTTGGAATACAAAGGATCTAAAATAGACAAAATAATTTAAAAAAAGAAAAACAATGTTGGAGGGTTTGTGCTACCTGATTTTAAGTCTTACTATAAAATCACAGAAATAAGAAAGTGTGGTATTGGCATAAGAATATACATAAAAATGAATAAAACAGAAGAGTACAGAAATAGACTTAATACATGGTCAATTTATTTTAGATAAAGTGCCAAGTTAATCTAATAAGAAAAGAAAATCTTTTGAACAAATGTTGCTGAAACAAGTGGATACTCATATATAGAAAATTAACACTGACTCCAATATCATTCCATACATAAAATTAATTTGACATGGATCATGAGTTAAATATAAGAGCTAAAACTATAAACCTTCTAGAAAAAAAAAGATAAAATCATTGCAACTTTGGGGGATGCAAAGATATTTTGGACAGGGATAAAATTCACTAATCATAAAAAATATTTTAAAGCAGACTTTATCAAAATGATAAATATTTGCTCATCAAAAGACACTGTTAATAAAATGAACTCAAAACTCAAAAAAAATATTTGCAATACATGTATCTGACAAAGGACATGTATCCAGAATACATAAAAGAACGCTTACAATAAAAACAGTAAAAAGACAAACAACCCAATTAGAAAATTGGCAGGGCACTGAAAAAATCCACCTCAGACAGAAGGTATCTAAATGGTCAACAAACACAAAAAGGTGATCAACATCATTAGTCACCAGAGAAACGCAAATTAAAACCATCTTATATACTCTAGAATGGCTAGAATAAGAAAAACACTAACAGCATGGAGCAACTGGAACTTTCGTACAGTACTGGTGGTGTATCAAATGATACGTCCAATTTGGAGAATTGTTTGATTGTTCCTTTAAAGTTTAATATACATCTAACCTAAGTACCAACAATCCTAGTCTTAGGTATTTACTCAAGAGAAATGACAACATATGCCACAAAATTTTTTTTTTATAGAAATGATCATAGCAGCCTTATTTATAATAGTCCCAAACTGGAAACAACCAAAATGTCCATCCATAGGAGAACAGGTAAATGTATATTCATACAGTGGAATACTACTGAACAATAAAAAATAAGGAACTACTGATACACATTTTATCAGGGATGAATTTCAAAAACATGTTAAACAAATAAAGCCAAATACAATACCATATGATTCCTTTTTTTTTTTACAAATTCCAAGAATAATAAAAATTTATCTATAGCAACAATTTTTAACCAGTGTGCCACAAGAATTTTTAAAACATGCAATGCCAGACTAATCAGGAATACTAACCTCTTTTCTAATTAAAAAAAAAAAATGACAACGGTCAATACAACAATAGCTTTTCAGTGCGAATGAATAAAAATTATACCTATGTTTTGGTCAGATCAGCAAAAAAAAAATTATTTTTTGGTGTGCTAATTTTAGTAACTAGTTTATATGTACCATGAGATAAAAAAAAAAAAGGGGTTGAAAATCGCTGATCTATAGTGACGAAAATTAGAAGTGGTTGCTTAGGGCTGCTTAAAAGGGGTTACAAGGAAACTTTGAGGGGAGATAAAAATGTCCTATATCCTGCTTAGGGAGGTGGTTATATGAATGTATATAACTATTAAAACTCTTTGCACTAAACATTTTAAATCTGTACATTTTATTTTATGTTAATCATACCTCTCTAAAAAGCCATTTACATAGTATGGAGAGCAATAAAAAATATTAATTGTGATTGCCTATGGGCAGGTTAATTTGCTAAGTCACACTTTTATGAATTTTACAATTTTCTATAATGAACTTCTTCCACTCCCTTTTTCTATGCCTATGTTTTGTAGTTTCACAAAGATGCAAAAATGTTACTAGTATTTAACTTCTGAAAGTAGGATTATGAAAAGCATTAAAGCAGCGGTTCTCAACCTGTGGGTTGTGACCCCTTTGGGGGTCACCTAAGACATCCTACATATCAGATATTTACATTATGATTCATTAACAGTAGCACAATGACAGTTATGAAGTAGCAACGAAAATAATTTTATGGTTGGGGGCCACCACAACATGAGGAACTGTGTTAAAGTGTCGCGGCATTAGAAAGGTTGAGAACCACTGCATTAAAGGAAGTATTCGTCAAGTTCTCATTTTATAGTCGGCATGTGGTGCGGATCCCTATGTAGGATCTGACGGGAATTCAGGAGCTCGGGCAGATGAACATGGCATACTGAGAAGAGGAGTGGATCAGACACAACAGAGTTCAAAACTTTGTACCTGGCTCTCTCACTGAAACTGGTGGGTAAGTCAAGGAGCCTATTTCCTCACCTCTAAAACAGGAATAAAATGTATCCTGTCTGCCTCAAAAGGTTTTCTGTGGTCGATAAAGCACAGAAAGAATTGTAACTTCTGATATTATGGTAAAAATTTTTTTAAAAGTCCTTTCTCTAAAGTCAGATTTATTATTTACAGTAGTATAGGGAGCAAGAAAAAAGATATTGCTAGAATAACTGTGCTTTTAAATCAATAGCCAATGATTCTTACCTATTGGTGCAGTAATAGTGATTCTGCAGAGCACAGGATATGCACTGATATAACTGCTTTCTCTCAATCTCCTTCCAACTATCTTCTGGCCACTTTCTCTTGATCTGCTTCTCCTCATGTTTTTTCCCCACATATTCAGCATAGGTCTGAATCCGATAGCTTTCTGCATATTTGCTGGTATTGACAGCTATAAGAAAAAGAAAAAAAGTCATTATGAAAGAGCCTGACCTAGCCCTTGAGGTGTCACTGTGGTAGTCAAAGGAGCCCTGGATTCAGGTCTGAGCTCAGACACCAGCTCTGACACTTAGAAGCCAGGTGGCCTTGGGAAGATTCCTGGGCTCGTCAAGTCTGAGTTTCCTCATCTGGAGAAAAGAGAGTCATTATACCACAACCACATCCACAGTGTGAAAGTGCTCTGTAAACTGTAAAGAACCGTCATGCTATAAGTAAAAGATTAATTTTCAAAATATTTGCAGGTAACACTGCTGCTTAAAAACGATTCATTTCCAGAGTAAGAAAATGAAAACAACAACAAAACAAAACTCATAAGGGAAAACTGTAAACCCTCATTTATTTTGTTAAAAATAAAAAATGGCAATAAAAGCAATCTTCACAGTCAAATATTGAAGTTTTACAAGTATGTCTGTGTCCAGTGTTTTGCATACATGATGTCTAATCTTCACAATACACTTACAAGGAAGGAACTGCTTTTGCTGGAGAAAAAGTAGGGGCACAGAAGTCAGGTTATTTACTGCAGACCTCACCATGAGTGAGTGGCAGCGATGTGATGCAAAACCAGGTTACTTTGACCTTAAAGTCAGGGGCCTTCTTGCTGCTTTGCACCTTACTTTGGACTCTGCAATTTCAAGAGATTCCCCACAATGCCTAAGACATGCCTCTTCTCCTTCTCCTTTTAAAGACTGCTAATTCTCTGTAATGTGCCTCTGGCTGGCAGGAATATTTGAAAGCTGGATGGAGCTTATTCCCTCCTTGGTGTTAATGCTTGACTAAGGTCAGGTCAGTTTTGTTGCAATCCTTTGCTGTGTCCTCCTCAGAGGATGGTGGGATGGAAAAGCTGGTAGAGTGGGTGTAAGGATCTGTGGAAGTCCTGTGGGTGGATAGGCACCCACTTGCTGATTCTTAACTCATGCAATTTGAGCATATACTCTCCTAGCCACTCTTACTGCCAACAATTATTTCCCACACAGGCAGTGAGACAGCAAGAGCCTGGCTTTGCTGACTTGTTAGCTGGGCAGCTGCAAAAGCACCTTACTGTTTGACAGAGAATCCATATACCCAGTTCTAGCAAAGTTCTTGGTACAGAGTACTTCTCAATAAATATTATGTGAATGAGTGCAGGCAGAATGCAGCAACTGGTGATAAGCATGCAGTATTTGAGAACATAAGAACTGGACAAAGGACTCAATTATATTAGGGACTTGAAATCAGAGGGAAAAACAACTGTGTGAGAGGCAGATGCTCCGCATATCCTACACTTGACATGTAATCCTCATTCCAAGTGGGCCAGATTTGCTTAAAACTTCTTAGCACAATAGTGGATTACAGAATGCCATGCCCTAAATGTTTAGCTACTTGAAGAACAAAATAAAATCACAGAAAAGAAAAAACAATTCTGTAGAAACACAAATTTTACTAAGAAGTTTGCTGTACTTTTTAAACATTCATTCTAAAGAGAAACAAACAAACAAACAAACAAAAAAAAAAAACAACAACCATGAGGGTATTAAGGAACTTCCATAGTATACAGTCTCCCAAAGAAGTAGAGTAAGTTACTGAAATGTGAGCTCAAAATGGTGTTTTCTGACTCACTCACAAGGAGATAAACAGGCATCAAATTCTGGAGACATGCTATTGACCAAAGTCACTCATATCAATCAGAGAATCATAGAAATAGGATCCTTTCTTGAAAACCGTATTCCTCGTGACAGTTACTTTTTTCCTACTTTCAGTGGCCACATTTCTGACTTTTCCACTTATTTATCTAACCACCCAGTAATTTCCATATAAACAAACACCATCCATCTATGCTTCCATCCAGTAATTGCTCACTGTCTGTCCAGGGATTATGCTAGGTATTTGATTAAAAAAAAAAAAAAAAGACAGTCTCCATCCTCTTAAGCTCACCCTGTCACATGCAAGTATATAGAGTTGATTTCCCTATATCCCTGAGACTACCTACTATAACAGGTTAATTTACACAGAGAACCCATAGAGTCTACCATCATTATTCTGTACTAACTGTTGGTAAATAAACACTTCCTGGATTTTCCTCTTTAAGTTTCATTCCTATATCCAGCATGTTCATTTTGCAAATGTCCCCAAAAGGGATGACATCTACAATAATCTCTCTTTCAAAATTAACTTGAACTACACCAAGTGAAAGAGTAGGCCTGAGTTAGTATTCCCATGAAAACAAAGGTGGTAACTGGATCACAAAGGAGCCAAGATGACCTGTTTAATAGTGTCCAATTGTTTCCAATAATTTCACACTCAGTCCCATGGACAAATGTTACAAACAACCCTCTAACCTCGGAAGGGGAATTTATTTGAGCACATTTGGAATTAGGATTGCTTAAAAGGGAAAACAAATAACAATCCACTTTTCACTCCTGGCCTTTATATGGCAATAATTTACCAACATTCCTTCAAGTCCCAGCAGCTTTGCAGCTCTCAGCCTTTAATCTGGAAGCTAAATTCTGGCTCAAAGCCACCTTTCTAATGGATGAATCAGCAAAATGAATTGGCTGTCAGCTGTGTCCTCCAGTGATTCCAGCTTGCCTGTCAGAAACAGCGTGTAGTCAGCTGCTTGGCAACACTAACCTTTTCCAAATTAGTCAGGGAAATGATTCAAGGCCATCTTTCAGTAGTGCCACTTATTTAAAGCCACTGGGGAACTAAACACACTGAAAGTCCTCCCAGTTTCCTTATAGCTTGAGTGAGAGCACTTCCTCCCAAATACTAGTCTCATCTACTCACAGCTTCACAGTACTGAGTCCACTATCTCTTGACACTCTGCACACATTTTAGCATTTAAAATCTTCACAATAACCCCACAAGGAAGGGATGTTCTAGTCATCACACAGATACTGAGACAGAACACCAGGGAAGCTAAGCAGCTTGCCTAAGATTTTGTAGGAGGGCAATAAAGCTGGTTTGGAACCAAGATGGGTCTTTTTTTTTTAATGTAATATTGCCACAGGTCTGCCATATATTTGTGAGCATTTAAGTATTTATTTAGATGGATAATTACTTGTAAAATGATTCTTTTAGTACTTTTAAAGAACTATTTAAAATGTTTAGATTTTTTCTTTCTAAAAATTAAGAACTTTCCATTATTGTCAAGCTAAGTCTCTCTAAGTTGATAGATACATTATGTTTAAGGACAAGAAGACTTAACACCAGATGTAGATTCCTCCTTAAGTTGATCTATAGATTTAATGTAACTGCAGTAAAAAATAAAATATTTTTTTTAAATCCCAGCATTTTAATATAACATTGGAAAAAAATTAAATGAAATGAGAAACAAATCTGAACAGAAAACAGGGCAGTGGATGAGGGAATTCTGGGGTGATGGAATTACCCTATATGTTGAGTGCAGTGGTAATTACATTTGTTGAAATACAGAATTTTTCTGTGGAATTAGGGAGGTTGATTCCAAAATTTAAATGTAAGAATGGGCCAACAATAATTCAGACATTTCTGAAGAAGAAAAGAAAGGGGGACTTGCCTGGGTAGCCAAATAAGCTTATTGTAAAGCTACAGTAATTAGGCAGTTTAGTAATGGTATAAAGACAAACAAAGTGACCAATGGCATAGAAGAGCCTAGAAATAAACTTATGCATCTGTCAAAGTTTGCATTTGGACAGACAGCATGATAGAGAGTGTAGAAAAGGAAAAGTTGGAAAAATTGTTTATCCACAGGAAAAAAATGAAATTGAATTCGTACTCACTCTATGCCAAAATATCAACTCCAGATGGATGGAGTACTTAAATGTTAAAAGCAAAACTGAAAAGAAAATATAAGTAAATATCTTTCTGAGCTTGAAGTAGGAAAGAATTTATGAAGATACAAAGTGTTAAGCATAAGAAAGATAATAAATTTGCTACATTAATAGGAAAACTTTTGTGCATTGGAAGACACTTTAAAGAGAGTGAAGACAATTTACAAAATGGGAGAAGATATTCGCAACATATGCAACTGATAAAGTTGAGCACCAGCATACATAAAGACACCTACAAATCAATAAGAAAGAACCCAACAGAAAAATGGGCAAAAGACATGAAAAGCATGCATAGCCACTTCACAGAAAAGGAAGCATATAACGGCAATAATTATATAAAGAAATGTTCAACCTCAGGCAATAAGATAACATGTTGTAGATTTATAGTGGGAGGGAGAGAGCGAAAGGGAAAGCGGGGAGGGGGGAGGAAGGGGAGGAGGGCTGGATATAGTTGGGGAGAGAGATGAAGAGAAGTAAAATAAAAACAAGAAAATGATCAGCACATTTGGAAGAGTGGTTGCCCCTGGCAGGGAATCAGGAGGGTGGGTAGGGTAGTAACAACAGGTAGATGTAATTTATTGGCAATATTTTAGTTCTTTAGTTGAGTGGTGGTTTCCTAGATGTTCATTATATCTCAACCAAATAAACTGTTTAGGTTTTCTGTTGTCTATCCTGTCCAACTAAGGGCCTTGTCCAAGTATGAAGGTCTACGAAAGACCAGGTTAGTTACTTTAGTTTCAATGTCTTCTGTGGTACGAAGCTGCCCCTGAATGGTCCAGGTAGTGTAAATGAGCATTGTTACTGAAATGCCTGACTTCTCACACCTTCCCCCAGAAAGCTAAGGTTATCTGTACAGCCAGTTTACCAGACTGCTAAAATCAGTTCATGGTAGCAAATGCTGGGAGGAGAGTGGGGGAGCATTTAGAAAAATGCAGGAAACACCAATATTTCTGCTTTTTTTTTTTTTACAATGACTATCCTCAACCAATATCATGTTCTTAATTTCTAAGGGAATTACCTATATTCTTACTAATCCAATGTCTACAAGAAAAAGAAATATTTATCAGATACTTACTCTGCTAGGCACAAAATAAATATTATTTTGACTTTATATATAAGGAACCTGAGGTTTAGAAGAAGTAACTAGCCCAGTGGTGGCAAACTGCAGCTCTGTTGACTAATGAGTTTGCCGACCACTGACCTAGACTCTCAATTCCAATAATTACAAGCTATTGTTGTTCCTTGTGATTAAGACCCTATGAGTTTGCCAACCATTGGGATAGGGGCTTAATCACAAGGAACAACAACAGCTTGTAATTATGGGAATCGAGAGTCTAGGCCAGTGGTCGGCAAACTCATTAGTCAACAGAGTGGCAAACCGCGGCTCATGAACCACAGTTTGCCAACCACTGGACTAACCCAAGGTCCCAAAGGTTCCAAGTGTTTGGGCTGGCATGCAAACCAAAACTTACATTCTTCCCATGACACCACATGCACTAGAAGGATCCCAGATCATATTTAAAGTTAACACAGGCATATATATATACCTGTCTGCAAAACGACCAGAGCCTGTCCATCTCTCCACACAACAGTAATAGAAGGAATCTACCTGGTATATTAATCCACCACGAGAAGTGACATGTGCCAAACCCTACTCCCCATATATCAATATGGGCTTTCATGCTCAACAGTATCTGCTTCAGATGCCCATTAAGACATCCTCCTCATTTCTCTACAGCCTCCGACGTGACCCTGCACTACTTTACTGTTGTTCCAGGTTTTCACACCATGCCAGTAGGACACCAAATGTTTTTTGTTTGCTTATTTATTTAAATGTGAACATAATGGATACAATATATTCTCATAAAATTTTAATCAGATTTTGGTTCTCAACAGCATGTAAACCACTTTTATCATATAAAAAATGAAGGGTTTTATTTTGAATTCTACAGAGGAGCAAACTTTAAAATCTTTAAAGAAAGGAGTTAAGGTGAAACAAAACAAAACCACACCAACCTAATGGTCACTATGGCTGTTTTCCTCTGTTCAAAAACCTGACTCAGGATGTATTTCTCCTCAACCCATGCTCAAGTCTCGGCAGACAATGAGGTGCAGGCAGGAATGGACAATCTAACAGGAGCATGATGAAATACAGGTATTCCCAAATGTGCCAATAGGCAAAAGTGGGCAGGCTAGCCCAGAAAATGAGACCCTCTGTTTTACCCTCAGCAGTTCATCCTTTCCCTACTGACAACATCCACTCTCTTCTGTAGAAAACCTTCCGAGTCTTCAAAATAAAGTCCCAACTTGCTAGTACACTATGCAGGGCCCTCAGTAATTATTTAGCCCTCACCTCAGCTCTTATTCTTTCCCCACATTTACCCAACAGGCCCAGTCACCCTTTGAGGAAGGGACCATGCCTTATTCATCTGTGTAGTGCCTGGGCTCTCCTGAGGTTTTTGGCGGGGAAGATTATGAAAGGAAAGAGGGAAGAAACAGCTTTTATATATGTTGGCTGCCTGTTCCTACTCAAGAGAAAAAAGCCAGAACTAGGATACATAGGCACAAAATATTCAGTTAAAAATCCCTGATCTAGTGGATGAAGAGCCCTGACTGGCAATAAGAGGTGACTTTGATGCTAAAGAACAGGTCCCCTTGTGCAGTAACAATCCCTATACATCACCACACCTGAGCCTCACAGCGATAAGGCCAATGGACTTGCCTCAGGTACAAGGTGAGCATCACCACTTGTGATTCCTTGTTCTTGTTCTTCCTTCATCCTGTATGTACTTCTCCAACAAATGGTAATTTTTTTAAAAAAAAGTACTGAGCCTGAAAGAATGAAAACTAAGGCAATGAAAGAGATCCAGGCCCAAAAAAGGGGACAGATGAAAACAATGAAGTAAGAGCAGAGGGGACTTGATTCCTTCCTCTCTGCTTTCTCAAAGTATCCACTATAGCACTGATTCTGAGGGGGTACCCAAAAAGGAAACGAATTAAGGGAAAGGAAGCAGACCATGCTTCCAAATATGTGAAGTGCAGAGCATAATGGCAAGAGAAGCTAGGTGCTTACAGACACCTTCCACACACACCCCTCACTGGTTCCTTACCACAACGAAGGTGGGAGTTATTGACAAGGCTGAGGGAAAACTCAACTAGCACCTAGCGAGAAGTGGCAGAATAGGGAAGGGTGTAATACTGGTTATTCCACCTACAAGTCATGCCTATGACTCTGTGCTCTCTCCACATCATGAGCCCCTCAATTAAAGGAAGACAGGCACTCATTTTGATTATTGTCCAACACCTCTTTCCACCCCACGGTACAGTAATTAAGGCCAAAGAAGTAGCAAAGAAAACACTTTATAAACTGGACAAAGGCGGACATATAGATATAGTGACATTTACTTGAAGCCTATAATATAAAAAAGGGAGGTATGAGAGCCAAGTAGGAAAATCACAGGTTCTGAGGCTCTAAAGACCTGGGTTCAAATCCTGCCCAAATCTTAAACTTGCCTGAGGCAAGTCATCTCCCTTTCTGGGCTTCTGTTTCTTTATCCATAAAATAAGTTTATCTATCTATTTTATAAGAAAGAGCAGAGAATGTGTTTGCAAAGCTTCTAGCATAAGGACTGGCTCATAATAGATGCCTAATTATTGAGACTACTGTTACTAAATCACAAAACATAATTCCGACAAATAGCACTATGCCCAAGCCAATATAAGACATTCTACAGGGACACAGACTCAGTGAGCTATAACTCAGTGAGCTGCTCCTGGAAGTTGGCTGTGTCCTAGGAGAGTGGGGGGAGAAGGAGAAAGTCTTCCTGAGTTCCAGGATTAGAGATTAGAAGGCCTCAGTGTACAGAAGTGAGGCCTCAGTGTACAGAAGTGAGGAGATTTGATATACCTACGTCTGTAATAGCTCATGAAATAAAGCTATCATTTAGAATTGGGATGCAATTGAGCAAAATCTTTCCTATGTAAAAATGTGGAAAATAAAAAAGCAATATATCAACCACAGTCAACGAGTATAAAATCGAAACATCTAAACTATAATTTTTCAAAACTGTACCAAGATCAAAATTAGTCAATTAATTTCTATTAAGCCTACTGACAATGCAATAGTATTCTTTTTAAATAGTCATCATCATTCATTTATTTAACAAACACTGGTCCTAGGTACTGTGCTGGGTACTGGGGTGTGGCAAAAGGGTAGAGACATTCCCAACTCTGAAGAAGCCCACATATAGAGGAGAAGGAATGGAAAGGAACGGATTGTTAAAGGAACACCAGGTAAGAATCAAGGTAAGAAATGATGATTTTAATCTAAGGAGGGCAAGAAGGAAGAACAAATAATAAATACGAGATATTAAAAAGTTGAGTGTAAGGGGAAAAGGCTGCTATTTAAGTGTTAAATTCCCATGGCCTACAACAACTGCCTTAGCATTTAATGAATGATGTCACTAAGGAACATTGCTTTCATTAACCAGACTGGTGGTATGTGTTTTTTTCTTTAGTATAAGCTGAAAAGTCAATTAAAAAACAAAGCTGCCATTTATTGATTACTTACTATATAACAAGAATTATACTGTTTTACAAATATAGTTAGTTCTCAATTGTTCATTTATTTATGAATACAGATACTGATGCATTAAATTCTCATTTGTTCACTTACTCATCTATTCATTCAGTCATGAACAAACACACCATCTTCTAAGACTAGGCAACTGGAGCTGTGAGGGTGAAACAGAAACACAGTCCTTGTGTTCAGCAGGGAGACAAAGACAGTGTACAGAGCTCCACATGTGTGCTGAGGCTTAGAAAAAAGAAGCGCTCCAGGGTTTCCAGTGGAGAGCTGATCAAACCTAGGACACAGAGACTGTTTCTCCAAAGAAATGACATTTGGTTCTTTCCTGAGACTTGCAGATTGGGAGAGTAGACAGCGTTAAAATCACCAGGAGTGGGGAAATATGCTCTAGACCAAAGAAACATGACCTGATCAATCTCTGAGCAAGGAAGCACGGTCTTGACTTGGGAAATGAAAGAAGACCATTATGTTGGAGTCCTAAAGAGGGAGCAGAGAGTAACCCACAATGAAGTTAGAGCGAGGACACACCACAGAGGACCTCGGCCGTGCTAAGTGCAGCAAGAGGCCCCACAGAGTTTTTAGTCAGGAAAAGGATGTGCTCTGATGTGCAATTCTACATCACTGTGGGTAAGGAGGGAAGAATAGTAATTGGAATTGAAAGGCACAGTATAAGAAAAGAATTCCTAATGAAAATAGGAACACAGACATTTAATCATCATATAGATGGGGAAGAATAGGCACAGGGCCTGGGAAGCTGCAGGCTGAAAAAGAGGAGGACTAGCCCAGAGAAGATGGTGTTAAGAGAGCTCAAGAAGGGAGAGAACATCAATGGACTTGGTCACCAGGGTAAGAGGAGAGGGTCCAGTGGTGCTATGGTACAGAGGACACTGGGAGCTTAGTAAGAGTAAGCTCGGTTCTATGAGGGAATACCACAGTAGGATGAAAGTAAGAGGAAACAGTGGCAAGGGGCGTGTTTGCAGACCACCTTAATTTGTCAAAGTAGGGAAATGATCAGAAGCAAAGACGAATTGGGGGTCTCAGGAGTTCTTCTCAAAAGATAGAAGGGATCCAGCAGGTTTTCATGTCTTTAGAAAGAAATTCCTAGGTGGGCCCAGGGGTGAGGGAGAGCGCAAGCCCAGAGGGGGAGATGTGTGGGATCCACTTCTGAGAAAAGGGTGGTGTGGGTATAGAGCTTTGTGACGCTGGGGGTATGAAGCTGCACCTGGAAGTTGGCTGTTTCCTGGGGGTATTGGAAGAGGTCTTCCTGAGTTCCAGGGTTGGAGATTAGAAGAACAGAAAGAGAGTAAAGCCCATGGGCTAGTTACTGTGATGACCCTGCCTGAGATAGTGGCCTTCTTTGCCGAGTTAACAATCTGTCCCTGCTCTTTATTTTCTCCAATCAACCCCTCAAGGTGGGCAGTAACTCTATTTTTACTCACACAAGAATAGGCTGAGAGAGGTTGAGTAACCTACTGAGGGCCAAAATAACTAATTGGCAGAGCTGGATTTGAGTCCCAATCTCCCTATGGTTTTGATGACTACTTTGACCTACTCCTCCAAGCTGTCAACAAAGCAGCTGCTCTAAACTTAAGTCAAACAAACAAACAAACAAAGTTTTTTCACAAGTGCTGACATAGCTCCTGAAAAGATGGGGTAGTGATGTGCAACAAGTAAGAAGGAATTTTAAGATGGACTCACACAGGAGCAGATGGAATTCCAAAAAAGTTTAGAATTGGGAGTTGAGAGAGAAAACCTTTTTTTTTTTTTCCAAAACACATAACTTAAAATAGGAGTTGGGAAGCAATTCCATACTTAACAGTCTTGATGAACTTGACAGACAGCTGAAAGGCCTAAGCAATTTACAACATTCTTCACACTTCATGGGAGAAAATTAAGATTGATGTCTCAACTACACAAGAATAATTTAAAGCAAAATCGAAGCTCTCCTAGACTATGGGAAATGGCAGATCCTAAACGTCAAGAACACTGAATAATTCTTCTCCAGGGAAGTACTAATTTTTTAGTTAGACTATTTTATGAGTATTTTTAAGACTTACAAACATATCACAAGAATATAAATAAAAAATAATCATGGTATAGAAAGGTCACCATGCATCAGGTGCTGCACTGGCTCTAGTCCTAATACAGAGTGCCCCCAAAAATGTGTACACACACTCTGAATAATTATAAAGGCAGTGCTTATTAAAATACATTTCATTTTCAAAACTGAGCCATCAACTGTTAAAGTGTGTATACATTTTTTGAGGCACCCTGTATAGTATTCTGTATTCTGTAATATCCTTAATATGTTAATCTTAACATATTCCCTTTTATCTCTAATTCTACTTATACAAAATAGCCTTGTTTTGAATACGAATTTGAACAAATGGACAGGTTAAGTTACTTGCCTGATGTTACTGTGCTTGATGGTGGTAAATAGCACTCCAGAGGAGTGCCTTTACGCTCTGATGGCAGCAGAGTGTGCAATAGGTTTTAAATTGCAATAGTATCACCAGACAATACCTACCTTTATTATACAGAACCCACTCTGATATTTTCTATTCTGTTTCTTTCTCCCTTCTTTTTTTATATTGGTGTCAACCAGCACTGATGGCCTGGCCCACTAATGGGCCCTGACCCAAAGTTTGAGGCACACCATAGCTCAATGACACCCACCTTTCAAAATGGCATTTCCAGGAAACAATGTGCTTTGTGTTTTAAAAGGTTAATCAACAAAAGAACTTTCAGGGCACAACCTATTCACCAATCAGAGTCCGCATGTAATGAATTGCTAGAGATAGTGATTGGTTCTAAAATCAGAATTAAGCAGGGTTCTTTAATCTGGACTAGTTCTCGCTAACAAAGCTTTGGTTGTCATATACAAATACACACCAAATAAAAATGTATACCTCATACACCAAGACAATACTTTTAGACTGCTTAATGTTGGCAGCTTGTGCAGCTGTTTATGAAGCACTGAATCCGCTGCAATATTAATGCTATTGTAATAAAACATAAGTTCACCATCTTTTCCCACTTCCCATAATCATGCTTACAAAAAGCTTGACAAGGCATCACATTTTCATACTGAAAGGTTTCAATAGTTGAAAGGCTTAACGTCTGTTTATAAGACAACCAGAAATGGGAAATGCTGTGCTGCAATATTTGCACTTTCATTCAATGTCTCTCTGTGGATGTTTTGGATGTGGTTTTCATTTGATAAAAGAACTTACACTTCCTGACTCAGTTTATTCATTAACCAACTGAAATCCCTGAAAAAAAGGATTTATCAGCCAGGCAGGGCTGAGCTATCTCACATGCCAGATGAGTAATTACCCTTGGGAAGGAGGGAATCAGACACCAAAAAAAGGCCTCTCCGAACCTATAAGAAAGGAGTTTACAGCCGAAACCGGTTTGGCTCAGTGGATAGAGCGTCGGCCTGTGGACTGAAAGGTCCCGGGTTCGATTCCGATCAGGGGCATGTATCCTGGTTGCGGGCACATCCCCAGTAGGGGGGGGGGTGCAGGAGGCGGCTGATCGATGTCTCTCTCTCATCGATGTTTCTAACTCTCTATCCCTCTCCCTTCCTCTCTGTAAAAAAAATCAATAAAATATATTTAAAAAAATCACGCAGTCATTAAAAAAAAAAAAGGAGTTACAGAAATTATGTATAAATTCCACATAGATGGGGCAATTCTGCCGTGGTTCTCTAACCATTCCTTGCCACACCACCACTTTAGAACCAGTCAGTGCTCTCACAATGGCATCATGGTGCTACCCTATGAACAAGAGTCCTCCTTGTGCTCCTGCCTTTCATCTCTTCTGCATTCCTCACCCCTGAAATCCATCTATAGATGCGGGACATTCTGGAATCTACATCAAATGTCCACGCACCGTTTCAGTGTCTCCAGAACATCCCACATATGATCTGGCACCACCAAAAAGGTTTGAAAAAATGTCAATACAACTTCATTTAATACTTAGGCCAGCTGTCTCTGTGCCCTCCTAGAACCCTAACTGCACTCTGCCAGCCTTTTGTGGAGAGTAAATAGGTTAAGTAAATAGGTTAACAACAAAAGGAATGAATCCTGCTCTTCAGAGTACAGGTTGCCTTGGGACAATGAAATGTATTTGTTATAACTGGCAATGTTTGACTGCAGAAAAGTACTGTATACAGAAAGAGTCACATACCTTTTCAATGGGGAAATAAATGAAGAATGATGAAGTTAGTCTTATTTTCCATATCAATTTTACTCTTTCCCTTTGGTGAGACAATGTGCCCAACAACTGATTTATTTATCTGGTGGGTTCCATCTGCAGATTGTACACTAAAACCCGAAGGATTTTCAAACATCCCAAAAGGGCAGCACAAAACTGAACAAGAATTATTTTTTTATTTTAAAGTCCCATCTTGGCATTCTACACTGGTACTATTTTCGCCTTTTAAATTACCAAACTGCATCACTGTAGCCTTCATGATTTTAGAAAAACTATGTTATTTTTTTATTTTCCTCACCCATAATTTGTTTCCCTGTTATGGGAGGCCATTGCTACAAGCGGTGTTAAGGTCTGACATGAACACATTTAGTTAGGTGCCAAAGCAGCTTAAACAAGTGCAGTGACATTTCTCTAGTCGAATAAATACTTTATACACAGAGGAGCAGGAGAAGGAAAGAAGAAAAAGAGGGAAAGTGGGACAGGGAGAAAGGAGGCAGGGAGAGCATGCCAGCATGAGAGTTTTTCCCATTTGATGAGTAAGTGCTTTTAGAAGGTGGCAACTCCCAAAATTCAGAGAACTAACAAGTTCTTCACCATTTGTGCACATTTAAAGAACCTGTGAAATTCTTTGCCAGCAGGAGAATAAGGAATTTTTTTTTTAAAGTGATACTGACATTGTTCAGCTTTCCTGTCTCCCAGTTGTTAATATCTCTAAGTTATTATAAATATTCATCTTATTTTTTACATCCTAAGGTGAAATTAATGTAAATATTTTTGTCTATTTGGACAATGCAAAATAAACTGATTAGATTTTTAAGACATGTCTTGCATTTGAAAACATTTACATACAAATAATCAACACAATGGCAAGTGTTAAAAAACTGCTACATGTTAAATAATTTTGTGGTATTTTATAAGATTGTATCTTACAATTCCCAATGATGTAAAGGTTTCCCACAATGTCAAAATACTCAACACAAATTAGGAATGTGAAAAGCAACTTTGGAAAGTCAAGTATCTGCACAATGGTACATAGAATGTTCAATAATGGAGCATTCATGGATTAAAATACTCTCTACATTTATTTTTCCCTATAAAAATATTACCATCCTTTAATTATAACCTGAGCTCCCACATCTAATGCCTCTAACATAATGCCTCTTACATGCTTCTCATTTTGAAGCATGTAAACTCAAGTATGTCTGTTTAATGAATTAATTTACCCTGCCTTTACATAGGTATTATTATTTGATTTTTTAATTTGTAATATTCACCCAAGGATATGTTTATTGATATTTTTTTTTAGAGAGAGAGGAAGGAAGAGGGGAGAGGGAAGAGGGGAAAGGGGAGAGGGGAGAGGGGAGAGAGGGAGAGAAAGAGAGAGAAACATTGATCGGTTGCCTCCCATACATGCCCCAACAAGGGATCAAACCCACAAACTAGGTATATGCCCTGATATACCAAGAGTAGAAGTGAACTCACAAACCTTTTCGGTGTATGGGATGACACTACAAGTGAGCCACCCAGTTGGGGCTCTATGCTATAATTTTAATGAAGAAAAATATGTATATGTGACAGCAATTTCCCTGAGAACCAGTTGTAAAGCTCCACAAACCACGTTTCTTTCTGTGAGCTCACAGACAGCGTCCCAGCCCAGTGTCTGATTAGGACAATAATTAGAGTCCTTCATCAACAGGAAAAGAACAAGCTAGGCTTGCTTCGAAGTCTACAACTTGATCCTTTTGTCAAAACCAAATTGGAGTCTAGGAAGTGCAAGTTACAGACTGCTTCTATATAACAGACTTAGTGAGATAATCCACAGGTTTGAATCACAAATGAAATCATTTTGATTAATATAAAAAGGAATTTATTTTCATTAACTAATTCCCATCTTGATTTGGGAGCCAACTGTCCAGCTACTACATTTAAGTGATATACAAATGAGAACAGAAGAGACAGCAAATGTTAAAATGCAGGCAGAGGCATGAAAAATAAAGAAGGAAGTCGGCTGGCAGAGCCAAGTTTATCTGCTACTCCACCCTGAGTGTTCACAGCCAAGAGCTGATAGAGGGCCTTTTGGTAAAGTAGGTAGAAAAAAGCCCCACGACTCTCAGGTTGCCAGGCAACATGCCACATTTTATTAAAGCAGGAGCGGTGAGAATCCTCAGGGGGCTGGCTGGAATGCTGTGTCATGTGTTCTCTCCCAGGCTCACAGCTGGTCACCTCCCCTTGCACAGTCTCTCCCCATAAATATGCTCTTGCGAGACTGTAGGAGGAAGCAGCTACCTGAAAGTAAACCGAAAATCAAGGACAAGGAGCAAAAAACAAGCCAACTGGGGCTTGTTCTTTTTCCAACTTAAGTCAGAGTGCAGCCAGAATTCATGGCTGTTGCCAAAAAGAGCACAGGCATACCCTGTGCTTGGTTCTCCAGAAGCCTTGACTAAATGCTGTCTAGATTATACATGAAGTAAAATAAAAATTTGACTGCTTCATTACTTAAGAGATTTTAATAAACACTGTATGAGCAGAATGGCACAGTGTGATGAACGTGCACTTGGGGGTAAGATAGTTCTACCCCTGGACTACCTACCACTTCACCTCCCTGGACAACTGCTTTCTTATCCTTGAGCTGAGGTGCTTTCCATAGTTCATTTCAGGGAAATCGAGCACTATGGAGTTGCAGCAGCACTGGGGGAGTGGGAAGGGGAGACTAAGGGAGAAAACTGTTTATTCAAAATTACCCTTGGCCCTGGCCACTTAGCTCAGTTGGTTGGAGTGTCATCCCACTGTATCAAGGTTGTGGGTTTGATCCTCAGTCAGGGCACATACAGGAGTCAACCAATGAATGCATAAATAAGTGGAACAACAAATTAGATGTTTCTCTTTCTCTCTGTGTGTCTCTGTCTCTCTCCACACCTCCTCCCCAACCCTGTTTTCTCTCTCTAAAAATCAATAAAACATATCCTCAGGCTGGTAAGGATTAAAAAATAAAATTTCTCTTTGAAAATTCCCTTCCAAGGCACCACACTGGCCTCCAACACGTCCCTCCAGTGTTGGAACACACTGCTGTTTCTTCTCTTTCACACCAGAGGAAAGATCATGTTACAGAACACAAACTCATGAGAGCACACATGGTTTCTAAGCAGTGGAATGCTCAAGTACATGCAGAATGAGAGAACTGATATTCACATGGGAAAAGCAGATCCATATCTCCATTTCATCTCCGACTCACTTGGACACCTTCTTTCACTGAGTAGAGTGACAAGCAAAACCAGTCTCATTACTGAAATAATAATTTCCCCAAAGGAGTAAATCTGAATTTATATTTTGAATCAAAATTTTCTGATGCAACCATAGTTGGAACCTGGTGAATATGGGGTGGGCAAAAGTAGGCTTACAGTTGTGAGTATGCAAAAGAGTTTATTCTTGGGTTATTATTTGTTATTTCATTATTTATTTGTATTAAAACTATAAATCTACTTTTGCCAATCTCTGTATACAATCTATGCCTTTGTGCCTATCCTCTGATCTTACATACTCTATCTGGTTCTTTGAAGACAGAGAATGTGTTTTAGTACATTTTACATCACCAGTGATATTCCTCCATGAGAGAACATTTAACAGAGCTTCCAACAGACCTGTGCTTGCAGTTACTACAAGCCACTGAACAACCATGGCTTAACTTCCTGGAACATAGATGTTACTTGTTATCAAGGAGAAAAAGTTAAATACTTAATCTGGTCATTTAACACATTTTAATATTAAAATAAAATGGATGTATTTTAGAGTTGAATTTTTTAAATTTGCAAGAATGGTTTAAATGAAAGACTGCAGAGAAATTCCAGCTTATAACCCCTTCCCTACCGACTCTCTCCCCACAACCCCCAGAATCCCCGAGCTTTCCTAACTGTTCTCCTTTGGCGTTGGGATGCTTAGTGAAAGCTTAAGAATAACTTCCTCCCACAGACACAAGCAAATCTCCTAAATGTTCAAAAGCAAGGGAATAGCTAAATAATTATGCTATTCATATTCATTAAAAATTATACCTTTCAATGGGGTAAGTATAATATACCTCCCACAGAAGCCTATAGTAATAAATATTAACTGATGAGTGATCAAGTCTCCTTCCTGATAAAGAGATAACATGAGAGAGAGAAGAAAACCCCACCTTTTCTTGGCAGCTAAGTGGTGAATGTAATGTCCTCATAGAGTAGTTTACAGACAATTTGTACTCTAGACTCACTAATGACACTCATAGAGCTGTTAGGAGCTCTTTGTGACTGAATGCAATCCTGGAAAAAGCTGACTGGTCTGAGACAGGAGTAGTGCAGAATCTATTTTTCCAGCAAAGGTAACAGATACAGATGTATCATGTATAAGTAAGGGAAGATGAGAGCAGCTTAAATTGAGCGGATATGCTCTCAGAGTTAAATAAATCTATCTGAAAGGGATTATAACCCCACATACCAGTGGCCACAATGGGAAGGTGACATTTCCATTTAAGCTCACATCCTGGCCCTAATTCACTTGACAAGTACTTCTTGTCCCAGGGAAGTAGTTCTCTTGTATCAGTAAGCTTATCAATCAAATGGTCTAGAACAAAGACTAGATAAGTTTTGAGCATTATGGACACCTACACTAGAGCAATAGTCATCAGTTCCTGAAGTTACATTGCAGGTAGTGCACACTGTCAAATGCCATAGACCCTGCTATCCTTACTGTATAGAGGAGAAATCTGAAATCTGTTGAATGACTTGCCCAACGTCTTATAGCTGCTATAAGGAGAATAATCGGCATTTAAACCCAAAGTATTTCAGTCACTCTACCAACCAAAGAAAATAATGTCAAGGAAACTACCATGCACTGGCCACCTACTCTGCTAGCTGTTCTCTGAAGCAGGGAACACAGGGCCATAGTGTCAATTCTTCCTATGTGCCTTCTTCAGCAGACAGGTCCACTGCCTGCTGAATGAGAAAAGGCTTAGAGATGTTCATATCCTTTGACCTAGTAATTTCTTTTAGGAAATCAGTATATAAAACAATCTGAAATGAGGACTAATTTTTAATGCACAAAGATGTTTGAAGATCAAAAATACATAGACATTTACATACACACATACATACATACACATATACATTTAAAAAAAGCAAAAACAAACCTCCTAAGTGTTCAACAGTGGGGGAAAGCTAATTAATTATGCTATTTATAGTCATTATATTATGCTTTTCAATGGAATAACAACCAAACAATAATAATCAATAAATTTTCTGGCTAGTTATTTAGACAAAAGTAACTTGAATGCCTAGCTCACGGTTATATTCACTTAACAAATATTTGCTGATCACCTACTATGTGTCAGGTACCTTTAAGGCTTTAAAAATATATTCAAAATAAAAATCTCTGTCCTCTTGGATGGTAGCTGTATGGATAGGTTCACTTTGAAATAATTCATTAAGCAATACACTTCCAATACATGTACTTACCTATTTATATATTAAATCTCAATTTAAAAAAAAAAAAAAGCTTGGCTTCATGGAGTTTACATCCCAATAGTAGAATATAGATACTATATAAAAAAGTAACATACATTGTTTATATATAATGCTATGGAGAAAAAGAAAAGCAGTGAGTGCTGAAATGGGAATTGTAATTTTAATTAAAGTGGACAGGGAAAGTCTGTGTCAAACACAAATGCAGGACTCACAATTAAAGCTGAATTTCAGATAAGCAAAAAATTTTTAGTATATTTCATATAATATGTGGAACTTTTAATTGCAGAAATTATAAAGGAATAAATTGATAGTTGTTACTATGGGAAAATGTAACATTTTGATGTAGCAAAATATACTATATCAAGAAGTACAAAATAAAATGGGACAAATATTTGCAAATAACAAAACCCAGAATGAATCTCTTTAAGCTTCAGTTTCTTCTATAAAGTGAAAGGGGAAATGGTACCTGCATTTCATAGAACTGTTATAAAGATTTCAGAACAGCATCTAGTATCTAATAACTAACTAAATATTAAAAGTGAATAATAATCATAAAAGAGTATATTTACAAATCAATAAGAAAAGCACACAACTCATAAAATAAGAACCAATTAAACTTTTCAAAATAATTCTAATGCCGCTTTAATAATACATAATCTGAAATTTTAATGGCATCCTTGCTCAAGTACTACCCATAGTGTACATATGTGTGTGTGTGTGTGTGTATAAAAGCCTAAGCGACCATCCAACCAGTAGCTATGACACACAATCGCACAATGACCACCAGGGGAAAGAAGCTCCACAGGAGCTGCCAAGCTGCAGTGACTTGGCAACTGTGGTTCTCAGGTGACACACCCAGAACCAGAAAGAAGGGAGCCTGATTCCAGGGTGCATCACCCAAGAACCATCCTCTTACAATCCAGGACCCCTTGGGTAATGTTGGAGAGCTAGTTTTGACCCCATCCCTACAGGCCAGGCTGAGGGATCCTACCTGTGCATGAATCTGTGCACCAGGCCTCTAGTCTATAGATATAAAAGCCTAAGCGACCATTAGGACTGACCAACCAGAACAGTGATGACACGCACTGACCACCATGGGGCAGACGCTCACCGCAGGAGCTGCCCCCCGTTGGTCAGTGTGCTCCCACAGCCAACCTCCTGCGATCCCCTCCCCCTGGCTAGCCAGCCTCCATCAGCTCCTGGTGCTAAACCATTTGCAGAGACCTGCTTCTGGGTTGGTGTTTCATATGTAGCAGAGCAGCTCCCTCGGTGCGATCTATTGAAAGTCAGCCTTTGACACAAGGATTTGTCTTGCTCCTGTCCTCTCCTTGGTGGCAGCGCAGTGGTGAGGAAGGAGGGGGGAAGAACCGCACAGTGGCAGGGTGCTGTGGGCAGCATTGGCATCTGGCGTTCATTCCTTCTGCACCTTGCCCAGCGACTGTCACCTCCTCTTCCAATCATGCCAAGTCCTTCAACCCAGTCTGGGACAGGGAACCAGGGGTGGGTGGCAGTGAATGAGTCTCCTTTCCCAGGGTGGTTGAGGGCTGGTTGCCTCCTTGGGGCCAGCAGCCAAGCTCCTGTGGTCCCTCCCCTGGCCAGTCAACCTTCCCCGCCACCATGCATAAATTCATGCACTCGGTCTCTAGTATCCTATATAATAAAAGCCTAGATGGTGTCACATCCTCGCACAATGTCGCCAGAAGATGGCTGCACACACAGCAAAGGGGGGGCCCTGTGGCCGCTCCACGCAGTGAGGCCTGGGGATCCTGCAGCTCTGCACAGTGTGGAGGTGGCTGATCCTGCAGTCTCCACTGTCTCATGTGGAGAAGATGGGTCCTGGCAGAGAAGGCAGGCAGTGGCAGGGGAGGGCAGGTGCGGGTGATCAGGCTGGCAAGGGAGGGCAGTTGTGGACAATCAGGCTGGCAGGGAAAGGCAGTTGGGGGTCATCAGGCCAGCAGGGGAGGGCAGTTGGGGGGTGATCAGACCAGCAGGGGAGCAATTAGGCGTTGATCAGGCCAGCGGGGGAGCAGTTAGGGGGCGACCAGGCTGGCAGGCAGAAGCAGTAAGAGGCAATAAGGCAGGCAGGCAGGCAGGTGAGCAGTTAGGAGCCAGCAGTCCCGGATTGTGAGAGTGATGTCCCAGATTGGAGAGAGTGCAGGCCGGGTTGGGGGACACACACCATTTCCCTTCCCCCATGCACGATTTTCATGCACTGGGCCTCTAGTCTATAATAATAGAAGTTTAATATGCTAATTAGACCAGAAAGCCGAAAAATCTTCTGGATGTCCTTCTGGACAACCTTCCAGATGAAGCTAAATTGTAAGTGTGTTTGTGTGTGTGTGTGTGTGTGTGTTTCTCCCCAATTTTCTTTAATGAGCCTTCTCTGCCAGGACCCACCTTCTCCACGTGAGGTAGCGGAGACTCCTTGCACAAATTTCATGCAGCAGGCCTCTAATTAATTATAAAGGGGGAAAGCTACACTGGAAAAATCTGAGGCCACCATTTAACTAAATCATCAAACAAAATATCAGTAATAATGTAACAAACTGCAATCATGTACCCCTGGATGTGATACACTGAGAACATATCACCTATGTAGTATTCTTGCCAAAAATGTTTTATCTGAATTGTCATGAGACAGACAAATCCAAATTAAAAGACAATGTAAAACAACAGATCTCAACTCTTCAAAAATGTCAAAGAGAATAAAGGAGATTAAAAAGCTATAATGACTAAATGCAATACGAGGTTTTGACTGGATCTTGGATTTAAAAAAGCAAAACTGTAAGAGACATTATTATAGCATTTGGGGAAATTTGATTATAGCCTAAATATTAAATCATATTAGTATCACAAATTTCCTACAATAAAACATATACATAAATGTTCATATATATATTATGAATACATGTGTGTGCACGCATGCACACATTCATGCTGATAAGAATAGTTTTTTAATTGGATGGGTTATAAATTGATTATAAAATTTATATAGGGCAATTTGACAATATATGAGAATTTTTTATTTTTATACTTTTAATAATTCAATTCTCTGAATCTATCATGTAATTAATAGAGGCTAAGTAAAATTTATCATGTAATTCTCTGAATCTATCATGTAATTAATAGAGGCTAAGTAAAGCCTATCATGTAATTAATAGAGGCTAAGTAAAATTTCAAAAACTTCTAATTTTGCACTTGGGAGTTAGTTCCTTCTTTCACACAAAATTCTTGTGCCCAAAGAGATTTGAGAGTATTATTTACAGCAAGAAAAATTAAAAAATAACCTAAAAAATTCTATAAGAATACTGTTGAGTAAATTATATTCACTTGATGGCTTATTTAACTAATGCAGCCAGTTAACATGTTTTCATAGAATTAAAGTAACTTGAGAAAATTTCTCACAACTACTATTGAAAAAAGTAAAACCTAAAATTCTATATGTAGTATGATTATATCCACATAAAGAGGCAAAATAATATATATATATATACACCAGATTATCATGATTATTATTAGGTGATTTTTTTTAAATTCCATTGGGGTGTGTGTGTGTTTCTCCCCAATTTTCTGTAATAAGCATGTGTTTTAAAAAATAAAAGATACACAAAAACTGGCATTCTTAGACTTGGTCTATAGCAAATTTTTTGTAATTGTAATGAACTGATTAGATGATGTGAAAGCTGTATGCAGGGAACACAGGCTCATATCCCCACATATTGTTCTCTGTAATAACTAGGAGAGAGCCCTATTTAAAAAGAAAACTTTTGAGCTGACTGTGGTATAGTAAAAATTTTTTAAATTACACAGGAAGATTGAGTTATGAATACATTTACATATTAATATATTATTATTAATATGCTGAAATATTATACTCAGCATATTAATAATAAAGGATTTATTCAATGCCAGCAAGGACCAAATAAATTTTCTTTGAAAAAGAACAGTCTCAATTTTTTATCTAATTATCTTGGTGTTTGGCTATATAGCTCAACCTCAAAAATCCTAAACTAGACTGAACATAATTCTTCATTTATAACTATAAACTTAAGAAAACAGAGTTATCACAAACAGAATGAAAATCCCTATATCTTTTGATATTCTCAATTAATACCATAAGCCAACAACTGCTAATGTTTGACAGAATTTTTAAATTATTCTTAGAAGAAAACTGTTCTGATAATAATAAAATTATCAGAAGATAAAACTTTTAAAATGTAAAATTTCTGAAAAATAAGCTAAATTGTAAGTAAATAAAATTATTTGGAAATTATTCTAAGAAATAAATCATTGAGGGATTTCACCTACTCAGACTAACTTCTCAAAAAGCCAAGAAAAGATGTAAACAATTTGTCAACTTGTTTGCTTGATTTACTGACCAGTCCCTGATGTGGTGGGCACCCTGACTTCCAATCTGCATTTGGGAATAGCATGCCGAGAACCAATTCCAGCATGTAATAATTATAAGAGTTCCATCAAAAGGTTGATGGGACTTGGGGGGCTCAACAAGGGCCAGCCACATAGGTAACTGACCTGATGGAAATGGCTAAACAACACTTCCCCCAAACCTGAATAGGACTGTTTGCTGCCAGGCAGCTCAGGGCATTTTATTGCCTCCTGTTGGCCAAACACCTGAACAGCTGTAGGCTATTCCCCAAACTAACAAAGCTTCTGTATCTTTTGAAATTTTACCCTTTGAAGGGCATATCCACCTTGCCTTAAGGACAAATTGTGTTAGAATAGAAGCATGGGTCCTTGGTCAAGGTAGGAGTCTTCAATTCCTTCAGCTGGAGATCCTCTGACCCCCAATGCCTTTCAAAATTATCTTCCGTCTCCAGACTCTTTTTTAATCGTGCAGTCCCTTTCTCCAGAATTTTGAACCCTTTGTAAGTTTGGGAAAAGAACCCCGGCATTATGATGTCCGAACAAGAGGCACCAACAATAGCATCATTTGGCTGACCCTGCTCACTCGCTGAAAGAACAAACTTACTGAACTAATAATGGTGGAGAGAAGGGGAAGAAAGGCTTTATTCAATACGTGATTTAATATATGATTACTTAGGAACTTTTTCTTTGGCTATAAGAGACTATTTTAAAACATTGTCACAAGTGGTAAAGCAGTGTAATTACCAATCCATTTTTATATGAAAAGGGATATTTGATGGTTAAAAATGTTAAACCCTAACCCCCACCCTAACCCACAAGTGAGATTTCAAATTATAAACTTTTATCATCGTTATTATAATTTAAAACCCACAAATATTCAGCTCTAATAATTGGTCAAATATCACCAATGCTAGCACCTGAAAGCATTATTATTTGTAATATTAACTATAATATACAGTGTTAAGATAAAATGTATTTCAATAAATATCAGATTTTTTTATAGCTGGAGGGGGAAAAAAGCCTATAGAAGCTATTGTTACAGGTAGAAACCTACTTCATATGAACAAGTGCATTTCCCAACCCTAGGGGAGGCTTGTACATATTTCCCTATTCTTGAAGGAATAAATATTGTGGCATTAAATTTCTTTAGTAAAGGAGAATATAGTTAAATGTTCTTGTCCCGTCCCTAAGAAATGGGTTTCACAACTCACCAGAGTTAAGATATACAACTTATCATGCTAACATATTCCCAACAGGTTTTTGTGAAGAGCTCTAAATCCTCACCCAGAGCCAACAAACAAACAAAATACATCCCAACAAAACAGTGACAAAAACAACTGATGGGAACACTCACATTCAGACAAGATTCCCAGACACCCACCGATTACTAACTGAACCTACTCAGTGTTGCTGCATGGCATTTCAAGCATTTCACAGCCCCAGACTCTTTCCCCAGAGGAGAGAACAGCCAAGTTAACCAGTACTATATTTTTCTATCATTTTCATCACTTCTGGAAAAATACAAAGGCTGGGAAAACTACCTACTTAGGCATAATTAAATGCCTGTACAGAACCACAAATCATGTAGGGATTTATAAAAATTGACCTAAAATCACAAGAACAAAGATGAACCTGTATGACTTGAACAAGAGGAGGAAGATTATCAAGTTCTTAAAGAGCAAAACAAACCAAAAAAAATGGCTTTTTTAAAAGGACAAATAATGAAACCCAAATCTTCAGCTGGACTTAGTTTCTTAACCTATCACTTTACTTTTCCAAAGATCACACCAGAACACTGCATTTTAGACTTAGGCCTCACTGACAACCACAGAAGCACAGAGCAGCAGACCATCTACGCTATCACCATCCTCGGACATGGTGTTTTGACTTTGCTGTGCAGCAATGTTTATCATCTAGCCAAGCTTGCTTTTCTATTATGCTAAACTAAGATAAGAGAAGAAAAGAAATCTATACAGATTACAGAAAATGTAGACAAGTGAGTCACAGAAGAAAAATATATTCACCAATATCAAAAGTTGTGAATGCTACCAACCATGGGGTTGCTCAACAAAGGTAGTTTCTAGACCATTTCACCTTTTAAGGAGTCCCCAAAACACACAAATATCAGATCACAAGTTCTTACTCTTCTATTATTTGTAATCTATACAAGTATTTCTTTTAAATAGTACGAAAGTCTTCCTTATTTTAAAAAATTAAACAAAATTACAAATTCACTGCTAGCTTAAACCCTAAAGCACACAGCTTGCTTATCTCTATGAACTGACACAGGGTGTAAGTCCAAAGTTCCATTATCTTTTAAAGGTCAAGGATGAGATAGGTTGCCTTGTTCTAGGGACACAGTCTATATATCCCAGTACCCTTAACACACTGTTCAGAAATAAATGCTGTTGTTTACAGAAGAGAAGGAAAGAGAATCTAGACATATTAACACAAATCTATCCCAAATGTTGAGAAAACACCAAACCACATCCTGTTTGGTTTATTAAAAAAATATTTTTACTTGGGATGTATTCAAGCAGCAGACAAATTCCAATACTAGTCAGAGAGGATAGCTAATAATGCATCACACATAACATAAGCTTGAATCAATGTGCTGAAATCATGACAAAAATATGAGTCTGAGATATCTTTGGCTCTCCTCTGCCTCCTGAATGATTCAAATTGAGATCCATGTACCTAAATGGTTAGATGCATCTAAAAAGTAACTATGATAGCCTTAGGGTCTAAAGAGAAGTGATTTTATTTTCTCTCTCTAGAAGGCATAAGTTAAAAAGCCATTGATTATATATAAAACCCAGTAAGATATATCTTTTATCTTCCATTCTGTAGATAAGATCTACCATTTACTGAGCAATTCCTAAGTGCCAGGCCTGTACTAAGTGTTATACTAATATCATTTCATTTCATCCTCACTGATCCTGAGAAGCCTATGACCAAGAAGCTACTGGGAAGAGGCTCACTGACTAGCTATAATGAATAAGCATAGTACTATTTTGGCTTAGTGTTACACTGGAGGAAACCTAGGCTCAGAAAGCCTAGATGTGTAACTGGCAAATATGATGTGTGGTTCTATACAGGCACTTAATTATGCCTCAGTAGGTAGTTTTCCCAGTCTTGATTTCTGAGGCTCATAAGAAACAGGCCTCAGAAATCAAAGTGAACCTATGAAACTCCAAAAGGGCCTGCTCTGTCCACTCTGCATTACTGATACCTTTTTTAATCCACACACTTCTATAAAACTTGACCTTTCCAAGTGAAACTAGCAATAAAACTGATCATCTTTTACAAAGCAAAAGTTTTTTCTTTCTTTTAAAAGAATCTTACAACTATAATAAATGCTTCTTTTCCAGGAGCACTTAAAAATATTTTCAGAAATTCAGCAGGTAAAGTACACTATTAAAAACAAAAATATTACAGCTGGAAGACTGGGAAATGTTGAGAAGAGGGGGAAAGAGATCAACCCAATGACTTGTATGCATGCATATAAGCACAACCAATGGATACAAGACACTGGTGTGGAGAAGGGGGGTGAAAATGAGGGCATGTGACAGTGGGAATGTCAATGGGGAAAAAAGGAGATATATGTACTACTATGTTTAATATTTTAAACAATAAAATTTTAAAAAAGAATCTTACAACTATAATAAATGCTTCTTTTCCAGGAGCACTTAAAAAAATATATTTTCAGAACTTCAGTAGGTACAGAATACTATGACCTTGTTAATCTACACTAATAAATGAGAAAAATGCAAATGGCTATACCTCTGTGATGCCCACCAACCAATCAGGAGTGTGCATGCAAATTAACCCAACAAAGGTGGCAAGCTAATTTGCATATGCAGGCACCAAGTGGCCTAAGCCCCCAGGACAGGTGCCAAGCCTGCAGTCCCCCGGGACCATCACTGGCCCCAGGAGGCGAGGGCTGAGCCAAGCAAAGAATGAAGGCTCCAGCCCGAGAAGACTCTGGCCAGAGTGAAGGCCTCGGCCAAAGCCAAGGCCTGGGTCCCAGGTGCCAGAGGAAAACCAGTGCCAGCAGCCAGGGAAGCAAGGTCTATTGCACAAATCTTCGTGCAATGGGTCTCTAGTATATAACACAAATACAAACTATTTATTATGCCTACTATATTCATTTTATCTGTCTCTCTCTGTCTCTCAAAATTGCTATGAGGGAACCAGTCTTAGGTCATGAGAAATGAATTCCGTCGTTACTTATTATAGTTCTGTGCTTGGAAGTCCTGTTAAATCCTGTATTTATTATACATATTGTGATTTACCATATTAACTGAGTTATGACCCAACCTATGTGACTGTGACTGGTACTACTTTTTAGATAGTTCATTGAGCAAAATTTATAACTAGGCCTAAAAGCTCTGCTTGACATAGCCATGCCCAGCTTTTCTGCTCACCTCTCTCCTATTCCCTCATAGCACTGGCCTTCTTCCAAGTTGTTTAACTGAACATGTCAAGTCTTGCTCCCTCTTGCCACTAAGCCTTTTTAAAAGGTACTCCATCTTCCTGGAAATTCCCCACCGCTGTCACAAAGCTCACACTATTCTTTCACTTCTTAACTCAAAACTCTCTTTCATAGTGAAGCCTACCCTGACTGCTCTAGACTAGCTATGTATTCTTGTTCTGCCCTCACATATGGCACCTTCCACATTTTATTTGACTAATTTCTGCCTCTCCCACTAGAATAAAATTCCCTTAGTGTGAGGTACTGTTGTGTAACAGTATCCTCAGCACAAAGCTTAGTGCACAGCACATATACATTCATACAATAAACTGCTGAGTAACTAGTGCATGTCAGGAACTGTTCTAGACACCAAGGATCTATCATGAGCCTTAGATGCTAATAAGGGAAAACAGACATAAGGGTAAAGGTACAGACAAAATGAAAAAAAAAAAATCAAACAATTACAGTGCTTTTGGGAACAATAAGAAAATGGTATGGGTGAGAAGGAAAGAGTTACTTTTAATTAGAGTGGAAAGACAAATTTTGAACAATGATTGAACAGAGGTGAGATATGGAAGTGTGCCTCACCTAATATCTGGGGAAAGATCATTCCAAGTGGAGGAAATAACCACTAAAAAGGCCCACAGCAGGAGGCTTCTTGGAACAAACAGTGCTTATATAGTGGGCACTTAATAATGATGTTTTGTATAAATGAGATGACACAGAAAAGTCACATAAACTGAAGCTACTAATTATCACAGATGACAAGGTAAAGCTAAGTGTTCTTCAGATAATGACTTTGTTGGTAGTAACACACTATGTGGTCTATAGAACAAACAACTTTACATAGGCCCCAAATCAACACTTATCTGTTCCTTACTGTCCCTTCCAAACAAACTTGCTCTTGTCATTGTGCTAGTCAAACCCCAAAATATATACCTTCTCCTATCTCTCACTGTCTAGCCGTAAGCATTTCTTACATAACTTGAACCTATGTACTTAGAGATGCTAAATTCCTTTTTAAAACAATGTCACTGCCCTAGCCAGTTTGGTTCAGTGGATAGAGTTTCGGTCCACAGACTGAAGGGTTCCAGGTTCAATTCCAATCAAGGGCATGTACCTGAGTTGCATGATCAATCCCTGGCCCTGGTTGGGGATGCATGTGGGAAGCAACCAAGTGATGTGTCCCCCTCTCATCGATGTCTGTCTTTCTCTGTATCTCTCTTGCTCTCTCTCTCTCTTTCCTTCTCTCTAAAAATTAAAGGAAAAATAAAAATAAAACAATGTTCCCATTGTAAACATGAAATGGCTTTAACCCACTCGAGGTGGCAAATTCTAAGGTATGTTTCATTGGAGTTAAATCACTGGGATGACAACTGAGCTCAAATATATGTATGTGAGCCAACCAGTATTGCTCAGTGGTTGAGTGTCAATCTATAAACCAGGAGGTCATGATTCAATTCCTGGTCTGGACACATGCTCGGGTTGCAGGCTTGATCCCTAATAAGGGCCATGCAGGAGACAGTGGATCAATGATTCTTTCTCATCATTGATGTTTCTCTCTCTTCCTCTCCCTTCCTCTATGAAATCAATAAAAATATATTTCAAAAGAATATTTTATTACCAATTTAATGTCTCTTCAAAGGCTTTAATAGTAAAATATACAGATGATATATGGTAAAATTATTATATACCTGAAACCTATATAATTTTATTATCCAAATGTCACCCCAATAAATTCAATAATAAATAAATAATTTTAAAAGATTTTAATAGTAAAAATACAGCTTAAATGAGAAACGGAAAATGATTTTGCTCAAATCTCATAGGAAGTTATTATAAAGAAGAACCAGAAACATTACCTGTATGCTCAATAAAAGCATGCAAAACAGACATGCCTATGAAAGGAATGAAAACAGCATCTAATCTTTTAAAATAAACTAAAAGAATTTAAGGAAATTATATAATATATGAGAGGACAAAATCAGAATTAGAACTCAGAAAGGAGTAATAATACTAAAAACACACACACACACCAGAACTTAAGAAAGAATTAGGTATCAAAGAAAGCATGTTACAAATGAAGACCAAAATACAAAGTATATAAGAATAAATAAATGCAATATACCTTAAGAACAGAGGAGATAAAAAGGAAGAAAAATTTAAAATCAAAAGGAAATAAAGAGATTTAAAGAATGATTTGAAAAATGATACAGAAAATAGGCAAAGATTCAAATAAATATAACAGCAGTCCTCATAAACAAAAGCAAAAGAATAGAATGATGCTGAAAATTATAGTTCAAGCAAACTTTGTTCTCAAAAACAAACAAAACCCCCTTGATATTGTACATTGAAAAGACACAACATATACCTGAGAAAACTGATCCAAAACAATTAGCCTGAAGGTATTAAAAGCAAAAAAAAACCCTTTTCTTTGCAAGGGGTGGGGAAAAGGGGAGGGGTTGTTATTGGACCAATAGGGGTGTTTACTGAGAACTGAACATTTTACCCATTGGCTAAGAAAAAAACATCTTCGGTATCCAAATTATAGCACAGCTGACAGGGTCTTGGCTGTATTTAGACCAGTTATTATTTGATTCATCAGTCTCTTCTACAACATTCCCAAGACATGGTCATTAAACTTTTGTTTGAATATCTCCAGTTACAAGGAAACATTACTTATAATAGCAGCATATTCCATTGTTGGACAACCATAATTTTTGACAGTTCTTAATATGGAGTAAAAGACAGTCTTGGCCCAGCCAGCATGGCTCAATGGGTGAGCATCGACCAATGAACCAGGAGGTCACAGTTCGAGTCCCAGTGAGAACACATGCCCAAGTTGAGGGCTCAATCTCCAGTGTGGGGCGTGCAGGAGGCAGCTTATCGATGATTCTCTCTCATCGCTGACATTTCTATCTCATTCTCCCTTCTCCCTTCCTCTCCAAAATAAATAAAAAAATATATTTTTTAAAAAGACTGTCTTCTTATTTATTCCAATTCTCTGTGTAGAGCCACAGAATAAATCTGGAATTTCTTCCCTTTAGTAGCCTTTTGATTGATTACCTACAGACATTTGGTATAGGTTACTTGAATCTACTTCTCTTCAGGTGGGACATCTCACTTCCTTCAAACATTTCTCGAATATCTTTAGCTTTACCTGAAGACATAATCCAGGCAACTTCACATGGTAAGCTTGACCTTGTTGCTGGCAAGTCAGGCAGCGCTGGGCTAAAATTCTGTCCGAGCCATATCCATCTTAGGACTGGCCTTTAGTGAGTTTTTCAATCTCTACAAGTCTCAGTTTGCACCTTTGTAAAACAGTGATAATCATGACTTACGTGATTTAAGTGAGATGATGAGTGGAATGTGTATACTAAATACCTGAAACGGAATGCATGTAAAGCAAAAAATCTTTTAGGCTTCCAATCAAAAAGAGCAAGTCACTTGAAAAGGAGGGAAAAAATCAGATTGCCATAACACTTTGAGATAAGCACTTAAAGCCAGAAAAAAATAGAACAGTGTTTTTAAAATACTCAAGAGAAAAGAATATTTGAATCTATATTCTGTTATATGAAAATGTTTATCTATCTAAACAAACTTTCAAGTACAGTATAAAGGTTATAGAAAACTTACATGCAACAGTTCCAGGAGCATTTTCCCATGACTTTCTAAAACATGGATTAAAGAATAAGCTTTGGCTCTTGCAGCTCGGCCACCGACATGCCATCCATACTCAGGAAGACCCGGAAGCTTCGGGGCCACATGAGCCACGGCCACGGCCATATCGGCAAGCACAGGAAGCACCCCGGGGGCCGCGATAATGCTGGTGGCTTGCATCATCACAGGATCAACTTCGACAAATATCACCCACGTTACTTTGGGAAAGTTGGTATGAGGCATTACCACTTGAAGAGGAACCAGAGCTTCTGCCCAACTGTCAGCCTAGATAAACTGTGGACCCTGGTCAGTGAGCAGACACGGGTAAATGCTGCCAAAAGCAAGACTGGAGTTGCTCCTATCATTGATGTGGTGCCATCGGGCTACTACAAAGTTCTGGGGAAGGGAAAGCTCCCAAAGCAGCCTGTCATTGTGAAGGCCAAATTCTTCAGCAGAAGAGCCGAGGAGAAGATTAAGGGTGTTGGTGGGGCCTGTGTCCTAGTAGCTTGAAGCTACATGGAGGGAAGTTCATTAAAATGTCCAAGTACTTTTGTCTTCTAGTCTGAGTGTAGGTCCTTTGGCATCTGTATTTCCATACCCGTGATTCCAAAACCTCCGTAACGGGTTCTAGGAGTTAGGATATCAAGGCCTGGGGTCCTCTGCAAACTTCCTGAGGAAAAGGCCTTTGGACCGATACCGGACTTGAACTTTTCATTTATAAAGTGAGAATGATACCTGTTGGTAACGTGTGTGCAGATAAGTATTAAATAGTTGAAAGGTAAAAAAAAAAAAAAAAGAATAAGCTTTGGACAATCAAATCACTTGAAGAAATATCATCTTAAGTACCGATAGTAAGCATTATATGTAGAAGGATTTACACGTAAAACTAACACTCAATGATGGTTTTAAGTAAGAGTAGAGTGCATAGTGGCTGTTGGCTCTGACAATGTAGATACAGTATAGTTATTAAAAAAAGAAAAGGAGAATGAGAGGGCATACAAGAAGAGTAGAGTAACAATGCTGCCTTCCTTATAGTTAGTAATGATGAGTAAAATGGTATTTCTTCAAATGAGATGCAGAGGAGAGGGAAGGCAGGGGAACTAAAAGACTATTAGCTAATTTTAGCAGGGAACCAATAAATAATAACTAAAAATAGGTAAGATTAAAATATATAATGTTAGTTGTAGCAGGCTGTAAAATGGCTAAAAACTCTTCCCTTTTTTTGTGTTTTTATTCCTTACTGGAGGATATTTTTCCTGTTGATTTTCAGAGAATAGAAAAGAGGTGAGGGTGGGCAGAGGGGGGGGAGAAAGAGAAGGAAAAAGGAGGGGAGAAGGAGGGGAAGAGGAGGAGGAGGGAAGGGGAGGATGGGAAGAAGAGAGGGAGGGAGAAATATGGATCGGTTGCCTCCGGTGCATATCCCAACTAGGGCTGGGGAATCAAACCTGCAACACAGGTATGCAACCTTGACTGGTTATTGAACCTGAGACCCTTCAGTGTTCAGGCCGACACACTATCCACTAAGCAACACCGGCCAGGACTCTTCCCTTTTTTATGCACAGCCTTTCCAATGTGACTTTTCTGCTCTCCCCATCAAGAGGTGCACTGTATTTACTGCTCCCCTTGAATCTAAAATTGACATGTAACCTGATTTGGCCAAAAGTGTGTTAATAAGCATAATGCAAACATAGGGAACTAATAGGCAATGAAAAAAGGGGGTAAATAACTAAGGTGTTACATAATGGCTTTAGAATATAGTAGCCCTAGGAACATAATGTAAGTTGCTCTTTAAAAAAAACACAAAACAATAAACAAAAGAAAAATCATACTAAGTAATGGGGAGAGAGAATGAATAAAACAGACTATACAGAAAAAGATTATTCATATAAAAGACTCGTGTATATACATATGTTAAATAAAACAATGAGACAAAACTGAAGCCAAACATATTGGTTATATGAATAAATTTAAATGGGCTCAAATTCACCTAATAAAAGAAAAAGAATTCAGGTAGACTCTCCCTCCAAGGAGCACACCTGTGCTATTCTCTTTCCTCTTGCCTTCCCTACAGGCACATATCCCCTAACTTCTAAGAGACCCCATGAGACTTGAAAGCAGAGAAGTAATGGGTAGCGGCAGCTCACTCTGGGCTAACTCGCAGAACCTGTCTCCAAGGCTCCCTTTCCTCTGTGTATTCCTTCACTTTGGATATTCCTGTCTCCCATCCCCTTTTCCTGAAATACAGTTTTCTTTTTAAAAATAATAAAAAAACAAAAGGAAAGGAAAAATTTCAGAATGGCTATCAAAATAAAATCCAATCCTATGCTCTACTTCTATAGTGGTATTACTAAGAAGTAATCTAAATAACTTGTGAAATGAAAAAAAAAGTAAAAATAAGTAAATATGGTAGATTATAATTTATCTAAGCAATAGAAAAATATAAATATATAAACATTTATACAAGCAATGGAGGGATAGAGCACAAAGTTTTAATAGTTACTTATAAGGGAAGGGAGAGAACAGAGCACAAGAAATGTGGATAAAATTCAGACTTTTCTAAATAGAGTATATCTTGTTTTTAACTTTGACTTTGGAACCATGACAAAATTGTAATTACAAAACGATTATAATTTTAGGGGAGAAACCAAGATGGCAGCATAGGTGAACACAACAATTTCAAAACTACAACTAAAAGACAGAATGGACATCAACCAGAACCACAGTAAAGCTGGCTGAGTGGGAATTCTACAACTAGAAGGAAAGAGAGGGGCTCATGAAGACTCAGAAGAGCTGCAAAGAGCTGAGGTACAGAGACACACACATGGAGAGGGTGGACAGCGGAGTGCCTGGCTGGTTTTCTCTAGTGGGAAGGAGACTGAAACTCCTGACTGAACTGAACCCCAGATCCAACTGCAATGAACCCCAGTTGCAGGCGAGATTCATAAGGGGGGAGTCTGAAAAGGGAGGAGTGCACGGAAACTTAGGGGAGCCATGAAAAGGCAGTGGTCTGGAGGCAAGGCACACACAGAGGGCTGACTGCTGATTGTGCCACTGGCTTTCTCTAGCGGGAGGGAAACAGAACCTCCAAACTGCACTGAAATCCACTTCTGACTGTACTGAACCCCAGTTTCAGGTGAGACCCTGGGGACCCAGACTCATATGGGTCCCCGGAGGACACAGAAACTCAGGGGAGCTAGAAAGGCAGAGATCTAGAGGTGTGCGTGCTCACAGAGAGGGCTGCAGCAATTACTGAGGGACACTGAGACCCTGGGCTGTGTAGGGCAGGGCTGACAAGAAGCCAAGGTTGTCTCTGCTCAGCCCTGAGACTCTGTCCCATCCAAGCTGAACAGAGAGGCTTTTGCAATTTTGAAAGTCTTGTATCATAAGGCTGACTCCAGCACAGAAGTTATCCCAGTGTCGACAAAGCTGATCCTCACAAACTGGCATAGATGTTAATTCCTCCCAGTGATACCAACAACAATCAAGACTTAACTACAACAAGGCTGTAAACACAGTCCACAAAGGGGTGCACTAAGAGAGCCCACCTCAGGTGGGGAGGCAGAGCTACTGGGCCATATAGGACACCTAGCACACGAAGCTACTCTACCAACTCAGGGAAGCAGCGAAAATGCAGAGACAAAGGAAAGAAATGGAGGAAAACAAATGACTGGAAATAAGAGTTCAAAACCATGGTTATAAGGTTTTTCAAGAATTTCCTAGAAAAGATAGATAAATTTAGCAAGACCCGAGAAGATGAAAAAGGACCAACTAGAGAAGGAAAAGGACCAACTAGAAATTAAACAAACACTGACTGAAATAAAAAATATTATACAGCAGATTAGAGGAACGCAAGAATCAAGTCAAAGATTTGAAATACAAAGAAGCAGAAAACACTCCACTGGAAAAGCAAAAAGAAAAGAAACCAAAAATGTGAAGATAGTGTAAGGAGCCTCTGGAACAACTTCAAGTGTACCAACATCAGAATTGTGGGGGTGCCACAGAAGAGAGAGAGCAAGATACTGAAAACCTATTTTAAGAAATAATGACTGAAAACTTCCCCCACCTGGTGAAAGAAATAGACTTACAAGTCCAGGAAGAGCACAGAACCCCAAACAAAAGGAATACAAAGAGGACCACACCTAGACACATCATCATTAAAATGCCAAGAGCAAAAGACTAAGAGAGAATATTAAAAGCAGCAAGAGAAAAACAGTTCATTACCTACAAGGGAGCACCCATACGACTGTCAGCTGATTTCTCAACAGAAACTATGTAAGCCAGACGGGAGTGGCAAGAAATATTCCAAGTGATGAATAGTAAGAACCTACAACCAAGAAAACTCTATCCAGCAAAGCTATCATTCAGAATTGATGGGCAGATACAGAGCTTCATAGATAAGAAAAAGCTAAAGGAGTTCATCAACACCAAACCACTATTATATGAAATGCTGAAAGGTATTCTTTAAGAAGAGGAAGAAAATGGTAAAGGTAAAAATTTTGAACAACAAATACATATCTATCAACAAGTGAATCTAAAAATCCAGTGAATTGAAAATCTGATGAACAGAATAAACTGGTGAATATAATAGAATCAGGGGCATAGAAATGGAGTGGACTGATAATTCTCAGGGGGAAAGAATTGAGCAGTGGTGCGGGGAGAGACTGGACAAAAATCATACATATATGATGAGGACAATGGTGAGTAGGTAAGGGCAGAGGATGGGGTGGGAACCAGGTAGATGAGAGATATGGAGGGGTGTGGGGGGAAGAGGAACAATTGTAATAATCTGAACAATAAAGATTTATTAAAATTTAAAATAATAATACTCTTTGTAGAAAAATTATAGAAAAATACAAAGAACAACAATCAGTGGAGAAAACTTGCAATTTGTGAATAGCCTTTGTGGGTTTTTTTTTCAATACTACATATATATGTAAATGTGGGGTATATTACTGTACTTGGTGTTTTATTTTTTTTTATTTTTAAAAGTTTTTTTAAAAATATATTTTTGTAACATTCAGAAAGGAAGGGAGAGGGAAAGATAGAAACATTAATGATGAGAGAGAATCATTGACTGGCTGTCTGCTTGTGTGCTCCCTCTGGGAGATTGAGCCCCCAACCGAGACATAACTCTTGGTCAGAATCAAACCCAGGACCCTTTAGTCCATAGGCCCCGCACTCTCCCAGCTAGAGCTGTATTTGGTGTTTTAAAACCCAGTGTGTGTTTTTTTAAATATATTTTTATTGATTTCAGAGATGAAGGGAAAGGGAGAGAGAGAGATAGAAACATCAATGATGAGAGAGAATCATACCAGTATTATATGAAATGCTGAAAAGTATTCTTTAAGAAGAGGAAGAAGAAAATGGTAAAGGTAAAAATTATGAACAACAAATACATATCTATCAACAAGTGAATCTAAAAATCAAGTGAATTTAAAATCTAGTGAACAGAATAAAGTGGTAAATATAATAGAATTAGGGGCATAGAAAGGTAGTGGACTCATAATTCTCAGGGGAAAAGAGGTGAAGGAGGGTGCAGGGAGAGACTGGACAAAAATCATAAACCTATGAATGAGGATAATGGGGGGGGATATAAGGGCCGAAGGTGGGGTGGGAGCCAGGTGGAGAGGAGAGATGGGGGGGGGGGGAAGAGGAACAATTGTAATAATCTGAACAATAAAGATTTATTGTAAAAAATATATAAATAAAAAATTAAAAAAACAATTATAATTTTAAAAGTAATCACTTAGAAAATAAATGAAAGTCCCTCAAGGGGGATACCCTAAGACAAAAAAGAACTGCAAAAAGTTTTAAACTGTTTCAATTATCCTATCAGTGATGACTGGGTTGGTTTCATTATACTAAGACTGCTGAATTTATGTCATAGGATAAAGCAAATGAATAACTGTATATTCTATTTCTATGCATGATGTATTTTTATTTGAAAGGAGGGAAAGAAAGAGGAAGAAGAATAAAGAAAATTTCCTTAGCTTGTCTGTTATAAAGGCTCAGAAACAATGACCAACCCAGAAATGACCAATACCATTTTCCATAAAAAGTAACCAAAGCTTCCTTGCAGACGTGCTGATTTGGGGTATGGGGCAGAACATGTACAAGATGAACCTGGAACATATTGTCATAACACAGGGGAAATAAAAAATTTGGCCAACCAAGAGAAGCTAGGACAACTGGATCATTAGTAAGGGTCAAAAGTGGAACTGAATGAATTACATTGTAGATGCTTACATGCCATTATGTCCATGAGTTCATAATGACCCTAAAACAAAATAACTAACTGGTCCCCACTGGAGAATTATAATAAATCAACTCACTCTTTAAAAGGCAGTTGGTTAAGGGAAAGAATCAAATTCATATTCTGTCTTTTTTGCAAACCCCAGATAAATTTTTCTTTAGAGATGTATTCCAACAAATAAAAAAAGGAATGCTAGAATAACAATATCACCATATTGCAACCTCTAATGAAATAATGGATCTAGGTTAAACAGGACAGGAAAATATATGAAACAACTCAAAGGGATTAAAACTAGTAAAATCGGGCTGCAGGAAACTACAGGATAAATGACCCTGTGTCTTCAACAAATGAGAGAAAGAGACAAAGAGCTACAGGTTCAGAGACATATTAGACATTTCAATATTCACAATATGTGGCCCTTATATGGATCTTTGACTCAAATGTAAAAATAAAAACTCACCACCCTTGAGGTCATTTGGGAATTTTAATAGTAAGTGAATATTGAATGATAATAAAGATTTATTTTTAAGGAGCAATTATAATATTGTTGCTTTGTTTTAAAAAAAAGAATTTGGCTGAAACTGGTTTGGCTCAGTGGATAGAGCATTGGCCTGGGACTGAAAGGTCCCAGGTTCGATTCCGGTCAAGGACATGTACATTGGTTGCGGGCACATCCTCAGTGGGGGACGTGCAGGAGGCAGCTGATCGATGTCTCTCTCTCATGGATGTTTCTGGCTTTCTATCCCTTTCCCTTCCTCTCTGTGAAAAATCAATAAAATATATTAAAAAAAAAAAAAGAATTTGGTCCTACCCAGTTTGGCTCACTGGATAGAGGGTTGGCCTGGGGACTGAAGTGTCCCAGGTTTGATTCCGGTCAAGGGCATGTACCTTGATTGCAGGCAAATACCCAATAGGGGGTGTGCAGGAGGCAGCTGATCGATGCTTCTCTATCATCAATGTTTCTAACTCTCTATCCCTCTCCCTTCCACTCCGTAAAAAAAAAAAAAAAAAAAAATACAATAAAATATATTTTTTTAAAAAGAAAAAGAAAAAGAATTTGTCTTTCAGAGATACACACTGAAATATTTAATATTTATCAATGAATATTATATGGTATCTAGAATATGCTTCAAAATAAAATAAAAAGGGAAAGAGCGTGTATTTGGTAAAGATAAAACAGGAATGGCCTTGATAGTAGCAGAGAGAGGAGGTGAGTACACAGAGGATTCATTATATTCTTCTGCCTTTTGGGATTATCTTTTAAAAATTCAACCACATCAACAAACAGATCCAAGGAGCCTTTCCCCTCCCCTTGCTCACAAGCTTCAGGAAGTTTCCAATGGTTCAAGACTTGCCATCATATTCACTGCTCTGATGACTATACCATACTATGCTAACCTTCTGTTTTCTAGTCTAATTACCCCAATAGATTAACTAAGGTAAAAGATTTGTCAGAACCTCCTTTTCACTTTCACTGCTTTATTGGCTTTATCATGCTGCTATAACAATACACTTTGGCAAACCTAAACATTCCCCTTTCATATGAAAACAAAGTAAAATAGAGCACCTGATATACAATAAACTAAGTTTCTCTAATTTTTCCCTCAGAAAAATTAAAAAGAAGACCAAGCATTACCTAAGACATCTTCACCAGAATTTTTATCCCTCATAGCAATTGGGAGTTCAACTAAACAATGGAGTGAACATATCCCCAATCTCAAGTTTTTGCAGTAGCTGTTTTCTCAAAGCAAACCAAGGTTGCCAAAAAATTCAATTACCTGCAGGTCTTGTTCTCCACAGTCCTCCAGCCTGGCACATGTCTGACACGTGGTAAAATCTGGACAGAGTCTCACATCAGTAAATGAACCCACAAAACCATAGAATATCAGTTCACACTAAAAAAGAAATGGTGCTGTATTCCATTTGGAGTATTTGTTAAACATTACAAAAGAACTAAGTCAAAAGCAAAAGTGGTCCAGCACTTCTGGTAAAAACCAGAAAAGCCCAACACTAACAGTCCAAAATGATCTTTAACCACAAATATCACTTACACTATTATCAAGAAACAAACAGAACTGGGGTGCAAGTGAGGAGGTGGACGGGACTAATGCAGAATACAATCTCCTCCCACTAGAAATATATAGGAGAGTTATAGAAAGGGAAACAAAGACTTTTTAAAAATATACATGTTTTTAATGAACTTAGAGAGAGATGAAGGGAGAGGAATAGAGAGATAGAAACATCAATGAGAGAAAAATATCTATCGGTTGCCTCATGAACACTCCTACTGGGAATCGAGCCTGCAACCAGGGCATGTGCCCTGAATGGGAATCAAATAAATGACCTCTTGTTCATGGGTCGATACTCAATCACTACGCCACATCAGCCAGGCCTTTTTCTTTTTTTTTAAATATATTTTATTGATTTTTTACAGAGAGGAAGGGAGAGGAATAGAAAGTCAGAAACATCGATGAGAGAGAGACATCGATCAGCCGCCTCCTGCACGCCCCACAGTGGAGATGTGCCCGCAAGCAAGGTACATGCCCCCGACCGGAATCCAACCCGGGACCTTTCAGTCTACAGGTTGATGCTCTATATCCACTGAGCCAAACCGTCTCGGCTTTTTTTTTTTTTTAATGTACAGCTGACCTTAAAGAAAAGAAAAGGAAATCCTCAGGTGTGAGAAATAAGAGAGAACTTAAATGCAGAGGTTAAGAGCAAGAGAAGGCTGTGCAGCCAAAGGGGAGGGAGAGGTGTAAGACCTAAGTGCGGACTCCAACTTCCAGACACCACACAGAGACCCAGACACAGTTTCAGGCATGTGAGGAGCAGGAACTGGACGAGGGCATAAAGCTAGGGACATACAAGAGCTAATCTCTCAGTGAGGACTACATTAAGAATTCATCAACTGGTCCTGAGATTTGGCAATGTCATTTGTGCCTGCCTAAGACCTTAGGTGGGAAGATTCTGTAAGAGAAATCACAACTCATGCTTGCTCCACAAGTGGTATTAAGAAAAAGGAAATATGCATGATAGTCAAGATAAATTGACCAAATTCACCATTTCAAAGACAGAGATTCTCAGACTGAAGAAAGCAAACTGGCATATCTTTGCTATTCACAGAGACACATCTAAAGCAACTCAGAATGGTTAAAAATAAGAGGATAAAAAAAGATATTTGAGGCAAGTACTAAACAAAAAAGGGAAAACTTGGTATATTTTATCTCAGAGAAAACTAAGTTCAGGGCAAAAAAACAGAACAAAACACTACTTAGAACAACAGTATTCAACTATTTAAAGGAAAAACTGACAGAATTGAAAGGAAAAATCAACAATTTCAAAACCACAGTAGTTTTTTAAAAATATATCCCAATTATAAACTTATAAATCAAGCAAATATAATTAGTAAGTAAATAAAAGATTAACAGTTAGATCTACTGGACGAACCTACTGAACCATATACCACTTCACATTTAGAAAATTACACTTTCCTTTCAAACAACCTTGGAATATGTATAAAAACTGACTTAGGTCATAAAGCAAGATGCAACAAATACCATAGCAGAGACTAGGGTGCAAATTAGAATAATCTCTACTTTCTGCCCCATTTCTGATTACAGTCAGAGATGTCTATCCTCCAACCTAAAGTGAATACTCTATATATCTAGGGAGTGAGCTGATGTAGGAAAGGCTAAACATTTATATAGCACATGGAATGATTTTGACACTGAATATCACAGAGCAGCCCAGCCAGTGTGCCTCAGTAGTTGAGCTTTGACCTATGAAACAGAAGATCACAGTTCAATCCTGGGCAGGACACATGCCCGGGTTGCAGGCTTGATCCCTAGTAGACAGCGTGCAGGAGGCAGCCAATCAATGATTCTCTCTCTCTCCCTCTCTCTTCTTCTCTGAAATATTTATTTTAAAAAAAATTTCTTTAATATATCGCAGAGCAGCTAACTAATCAATCCCATGAAGAAAACAACCTGCTTGATCATGTGCATCACCCTGGAGTAATGCAGGGATTAAGAAGATAAAGGGATAAGTCATTCTGGAGAGGGAGACCTAGAAACAAAGCAAGCAGGTAGTTTTCACAGGTTAGTAACCTGTGAATTTTATTAAAATTAAAATTTTTTCTTAGCCTAAAATACTTAAAACATTTCCTGAGCTGCTGTTTTCCCAAGTCAACTAACTACCTAATTATAAATTCTTTTGTTTTGTTTTTCCTTATCAGTAAGCTCTCCAAAAGGAGCTAAGGCCTGAAGGCAAACCAGTATATTATCATATCTTAGTCCATCACTAGCCAACCTTTTGGGTCGCCAACCTTTCAGACCTCATGGACCACCAGTGGTCCACAGACCACCAGTTGGTGACCACTGGTTTAGATAAGCAAGATTCATGACATGTTTCTTTTTCTCCACATTTTGGCAGCTTCCTTGTGGTAATGTATACCAGGTATACATTACTATCCAAATATGAATTATGAAAAAAGATCTTTACTCCTAAGGGCAGCTGTTGTTCACCACTGCTACTAAATTACAGCATTAAGAGCATTGGATTTGGAAGAAACCAAGATAGCGGCATAAGGTATACACCTCTATGTGCTGGCTCTCATAACCACACGAAAACTACAACTAAAAGACAAAACGACTATCACCCAGAACCATGAGAAAGCTGGTGGGGTAGAACCACAACTTGGAAAGAAAAAAGCGCATTGAGACCAGATAAGACATGCAGAGGCTTGGAAAAGCAGAGGTACGGAGGCGATCAAATCAGGCTGGAAACTGGGTGCGCTATTTTTGTTGTTGTTGTTGTTTGTTTTCAATCAGGAAGGAGATACAAGCTCCCTACTGCGCTGAACTCCAGTTTCCGGTGAGATTCTGGGGACTCAGACTCCTACGGAAAGAAGCTGGACTATCTGGCATCAGGTCGGAAAGTGAGGGTGGCTTTTTGCAGAGGTGCTCACAGGAATCATTGTTTACTATGCTGGGGCGCAGACATGGGGACAAGGAAACGCGGAGACACAGAGACAGCTGACAGGCAGCCATTGCTGTTTGCCATGCCCTAGTAATTCCCTGATACCCAGCCCTGGCCAATTTACAAACCCACCAGAGCTGTGTGCAGTGGCTTTTGCATATGAATGGCCTGCCTTTTCACAGCTTAACCTAACATCTTGCTTTATGACCTAAGTCAGTTGGGTCAGAAAGCTCCAAAACTTCCAAACCCCAAACAAAGAGAAATCTGCAGATCTCCTTGGAGCTCCTGCTGGGTGGCCTCAGGCAATAGTTGACTTGCCCTTCCTGGGAGAAGTCAGTGTACCTAGTGGTCAGTGTGAGACGATACCAGATTTCAACTCCTCACATCCATAAGTGACACACTCAAGAGACAGACACAGTGAGCACCAAAGCCCCACAGAAGCAAGTCCTGCCCCATAAGGGTGTCTCCAGCACCGCAGTTCTTCTATGAGAGACACAGCTGATCATCACAGACAATTGGCCTGGAGGTCAATTCCTCAATACCAGCTTTCCTGTGGTTCTGGGTGATAGTCATTTGTGTATCAACAGCAATCAAGGCATAACTACAACAAGACTGTACACTCAGTCCATAAAGGGGTGCACCAAGAGTGTCCACACCTCAGGTGATTGGAGAGGCTGAGTCACTGGGGGGGGGTCACTTACCACACAAAGCCACTCCATCACCACAAGGAAGCTGCCAAAATGTGGAGACAAAGAAACATGTCACGAATGAAAGAAATGGAGGAAAGCAAACTACTGGGTTTAGAGTTCAAAACCAGTTATAAGGTTACTCAAGAAGCTTCTAGAAACCTCCGAGAAACTTAGTGAGACCTTCAAGGATCTTAATGAGAATGCCAATAAAATGGAAAAGGACCAGTCAGAAATTAAGCATACACTGTCTCAAATAAAGATTAATATATAGAAATTCAACAGTAGACCATAGGACCCCAAGAATCAAACCAAAGATTTGAAATATGAGAAAGCAAAAAACACCCAACCAGAAAGACAAAAAGAAAAAAAGATCCAAAAATATGAAGATAGTGTAAGGAGCCTCTGGGACAACTTCAAGTGTACCAACACCCAAATTATTGGGGTGCCAGAAGAGGAGAGAGAGCAAGATACTGAAAACCTATTTAAAGAAATAATGACTGAAAACTTCCCCCACCTGGTGAAAGAAATAGTCTTACAAGTCCAGAAAGCACAGAGAACCCCAAAGAAGAGGAGTCCAAAGAGGACCATACCAAGACACATCATAATTAAAATGCCAAGAGCAAAAGACTAAGAGAGAATATTAAAAGCAGCAAGAGAAAAACAGTTAATTATCTACAAGGGAGTACCCATACGACTGTCAGCTGATTTCTCAACAGAAACGATGCAGGCCAAACAGGAGTGGCAAGAAATATTCAACATGATGAATAGAACCTACAACCAAGAATACTCTATCCAGCAAAGCTACCATTCAGAATTGAAGGACAGATAAAGAGCTTCACAGATAAAAAAAAGCTAAAAGAGTTCATCAACTCCAAACCAGTATTATATGAAATGCTAAAAGGTACTCTTTTAGAAGAGGAAGAAGAAAAAGGTAAAAGACAAAAAATTATGAACAACAAATATATATCTATCAACAAGTGAATCTAAAAATCAAGTGAATAAAAAATCTGATAAACAGAATAAACTGGTGAATATAATAGAATCAGGGGTATAGAAACGGAGTGGACTGACAATTCTCAGGGGAAAGAGACTAGACAAAAATCTTACACTTATGGATGAGGACAGTGGCAGGGGAGGGAGGGAGGGCATGGGGAAGGGGAATCAGGTGAAGGGAGCTATGGGGGGAAAAAGAGGATCATCTTTAATAATCAGAACAATTAAGATCTATTTAAAAAAAATTTTTTTTCTTAAAGAAACTGACTCTTAAGTAAGTATGGTATCGTACTGTATGTATCTTTTTATTAAAATAAAGAACTTGTATGCCTGGGAGGGGGAGAGGAACAATGGGAAGATATGAATACATGTAATACATTAATAAAGAAAGAAAGAACTCATTTATAAACAAAAAAGAGTATTGGATTTATCAAGATAAGAAAACAAAGATCAAGTTCTAACATAATCACTTTTCAAAATACTTGTAAGGATTTAAAAGGGGTGAAGGAGTAGAAGGGGAAAGTTCCCTTTACTCAAATTAGAAATCTAATGACAATTTAGAGGAAATTCTTTAAATTTACTTCAAATACTTTACTGAAAACATCTGATCTCACTTATATATAATTCCCCAAATATTATTCAGTAAAAATGTCTCTGAGGCAATATTAAAACTGGGTATCAACTGCTTGTAAAAATGTCTTCAAGGAATTAGCATCAACAAAACATAGCCGAAAATATCATTCAGATCTTCTCCTATGGTTTTTATGTGGCTCTTTCCCATTCAGTCCATTAAATTTTTCCATTACCAGATATTATGGAAATATTTCTTTTTATATAAAGATCTGTCTCTTTTTTTTATTTAATGTTCTTATTGATGTTAGAGATGTAGGGAGAGGAACAGAAACATAAACATATCAATGAGAGAAAAATACCAATTGGCTGCTTACCCCAACTGAGGATTGAGCCTGAAATCCATGCACTTGCCCTGACGGAGAATCAAACCAGTGACTTCTTAGTTCACAGGTGGATGTTCAACCATGAAGCCACACCTGCTGAGCATGGCAGTATTTTTTTATATATAACTTGTACATCAAAATAAATCTTCCCTTTAAATATAACTCAACACAGTATATGTATTGGAGAGGAAGGAAGATCTAATTTCATGAGAAAGAATTTAAACAATGACAGATTTTAAACCAGTCTACAATACTTTCCAGAACAAATAATACTACACAAAAAATAGAGTAAATAATGTATTTCTTTGCTTCTGCTATCTGAGGTTATCTAGAATATTTACAGATAATTATGGAATTCAGTTTGAAGATGTCTGAGAAAAACCTCATTGAGTTCCTATGCTACTCTTACTAAATGTGACTCTGTACATCAGGAAGTAAAGGCATCAAAGGATAAAGGCTGTTCTCTGTCAAGAAATAAAACAGATGACTTCTCCCAGGTGAAAGATAAGGATGTGTCTGGAAAACACAGGAAGCCTGGTTTGAAGTTGTCCAAGACCTGTCAGTTTCAGTACTTAACACTGATACAGTCACATCAATGCAGCAGTCATAAAAGGGACATCTCTGAGGCACAGCAAAGCAGGGCACCCAAGCACAGGATGCACAAGCACTCCATTTGAATGATAATCAGTGTGGCCATGTCTGTGGAACAAGTTTCTAAGCAGATGAGTTAAGGCAGTAGCATGCCAACTGTGGGATCTGTTGGAGCACAGGACGAACCCGCTCGGCATGGCCACTATATTCACTGCACACATCCTCATTATCATCCACATACCAAATGACAGGTCAGAGGTGGCCAGTAAATCCAAGGCTTGGATAAGCTCAGCAACCCTAAGAGCAATACTGTCCTTAATTGTAGGCTCCACTAGGAAAAGATGGTATTATGTCTTATATGTAGAGGGGTGAAAAGATAGATTGGATAATGGGACACTGAATGTTCTCACTTTGACTTCAGTCAAATTTGCTACATGTTACTTTTTCCAAGTACCTGCAAAAGAATCAAGTGACTCTTCCATTGCTTTTTACCATTTCCCATCTTAGGCCCCTTCTTTTCTAAAGGAGCCAAAGTGCAAGTTGTTAAAATGTGGCTGAAATAAATATGTTGGCAATGTAAAGCACAATTCTTTGATTTTCTCACCACACTACAAAAACGTTAAGGTGAAATTCACAATAAGAGGATTCACTGGCAGAAATGTGGTATCAAGAATAAGAAGAAATAAAGATATCACCTTCCAATTAAAGTCAAATTTAGTAGTTGTAGGAATTCTAGGTGCAGAAGAGATGCTCAACACACAACAGAATTAACTAACCTCAATCCTTTAGCTATTCAACTCTAATAAGAAAAAATGGCCAAACGCACAATAAACTAAGGCGATGGCTCATTGTCCTCATCTCACCAAAAAGACCCTAAGTCCCCATGCACCAAATTATTCAGCACTTGGAATCATCTCAGGACCCTGCTAGGCTAGGAGAGGTTGTACCTGTACCACCCTGCAGCAAGCCATTTTATAGCAGCAACCCTATCAGCCAAAACTCTCCAGAACTCTGCACTAGGGACCCCTCGATGGAAAGCAAAGAGTAAGCAACTAAGAAAGCCTTTTCTCTAAGGGCTCTGGGTCAAATACCCTGGAGGAAAAAGAACCAAGAATCAAGTCTCAAATCTCATTCTTCCTGGTAGTTATATTCTATGAAGTGTCCACAAACACTGAACCATTGCTTCTAAGGGACAATCAGGGTTAGGTTCCTACAAGCCTTTGGACACAACATTTTTGTAAGCCAATCAACACATACCCTTTTTTGTGTGAGCTTCTGTTTAAAGATACCTTATTTAATATACATTGTCAATTCACTAATATTGAACTCGTACCTGATTGAAGCTTATCTAATAACTCATATTTTCTCCATAAGGCACATCATGGTCTTCTTCATCTTAGGAACACTAGATAGGATTTTGACACTATAGTTGGGGCCATTTTTTAACAGTCAAGTCACCAACAAAAAGCACAAAAATGCAAAAAACATGGCACTAACTATACTGTGAAAAGAATGCTTGTTTACAGAATGAGAGTTTCAACAAGACAGCAGAGTGTTTCCTTGTTCCCCCACAACTGGGGAACCTGTGCATGGAGAGATTAAAATGTCACCATTCTCAAGATATCCACAATGAATATGAGTACTGGTTTTGAGATCACAAAAAAATCTTAATGAGTAGGTGAATTCACATAGAACCTGTGCATATGAAAACTGACAGTACTTTTGAGATCATTCCCAAACCAGCTTCCCACCCTAAGTCTGAGAATAAATCTATAGACCAATCTTACAGCAAACTTATAAAACTCTCTGTCTATAGAACCTTCGTGGTATTTAAGAACCTACTCAAAAACTAACTTCTGGAGGAGGTAACCAAGATGGCGGCATAGATAAACACTTACACTGCACAAAAATTTCAAAACTATAACTAAAAGATAGAACAGACATCATCCAGAACCACAGGAAAGCTGGCTGAGTGGAAATTCTACAACTAGAAGGAAAGAGAGGGGCTCATGGAGACTCAGAGGAGCTGCAAAAAGCTGAGGTAGAGAGACATGCGCGTGGAGAGAGCGTGTGCCGGAGAACCTGGCTGGCTTTCTCTGGCGGGAGGGAAACGGAGACTCCCAAAGGCATTGAACCCCTTATCCTACGACACTAAACCCCAGGTCCAGCCGAAACTCATATGGGGGGAGTTTGGACTGTGAAAACGGAGAAGTGCAAGGAAATTTGTGGGAGTCACAGGAGGGCAAAAGTCGGGCAGCAGGCACGGCACTGCGCACAGAAGATCAACTGCTGATTGTGCCGCTGGCTTTCAAAAGAGGGCGGGAAACAAAGCATCCCAACTGCGTCACCTCTAACTCCACTAATCCCCAGATTCGGGCGAAACCCTGGGGACCCAAATTCATATGATCCAGGAGCGCAGGGGAGCCAGAAAGACAGCAATCTAGAGGCACTGTGAGAGCGCATGCGCACACAGGGACCGTTCCAACGATTACCCAGTCACGTGAGACTCAGGGGCCATGGAGGGCAGGGCCAACTGGAAGGCAAGGCAGTCTGTTAAGCCCTGAGACTCCACCCATCCCAAGCTCAACAGAGGCTTTTGCAGTTTTGCAAGTCTGGTATCATAAGGCTGAATCCAACACAGAAGTTCTCCCAACATAGTGAAAATGCCAAGACAAGGGAAGAGATCACAAACAAAAGAAATGGAGGAAAACAAATGACTGGATATAGAGTTCAAAACTATGCATATAAGGTTTTTCAAGAATATCCTAGAAAAGTTGGATAAAGTTAGCAAGAGACAAGAGGAGATGAAAAAGAACCAACTGGAGATGAAAAAGAACCAACTAGAGATGGAAAAGGACCAACTAGAAATTAAACATATACTGACCGAAATAAAAAAATATTATACAGAGACCTAACAGCAGACTAGAGGAAGGCAAGAATCAAGTCAAAAATTTGAAATATAAAGAATCAGAAAACACTCAACTGGAGAAACAAGAATAGAAAAGAATCCAAAAATGTGAAGATAATGTAAGGAGCCTCTGGGACAGTTTCAAGCGTACTAACATCAGAATTGTGGGGGTGCCAGAAGAAGAGAGAGAGCAAGATACTGAAAACCTATTTGAAGAAATAATGACTGAAAACTTCCCACATCTGGTGAAAGAAATAGCCTTACAAGTCCAGGAAGCACACAGAACCCCATATAAAAGGAATCCAAAGAGGACTACACCAAGACACACCATAATTAAAATACCAAGAGCAAAAGACAAAGAGAGAATATTAAAAGCAGAAAGAGAAAAACAGTTCATTACCTACAAGGGAGCACCCATATGACTGTCAGCTGATTTCTCAACAGAAACGATGCAGGACAGATGGGAATGGCAAGAAATATTCAACGTGATGAATAGCAAGAACCTATAACCAAGAATACTCTATCCAGCAAAGCTATCATTCAGAATTGAAGGGCAGATAAAGAGCTTCACAGATAAGAAAAAGCTAAAGGAGTTCATCAACTCCAAACCACTATTATATGAAATGCTGAAAGGTACTCTTTTAGAAGAGGAAGAAGAAAAAGGTAAAAGCCAAAAAATTATGAACAACAAATACATATCTATCAATAAGAGAATCTAAAAATTAAATGAATTAAAATTTTGATCAACAGAATAAACTGGTGAATAGAATAGAATCAGGAGCACAGAAAGGGAGTGGACTGATAATTCTCTGGGGGAAAGGGATGAGGGGTGTACGGGGAGAGACTGGACAAAAATCATACACCTATGGATGAGGTCAACAGGAAGGAGGTAAGGGTAGAGGGAGGGTTCGGAGCCGGGTAGAGGGGAGGTATAGAGGGGAAAAAAGAGAAACAAATGTAATAATCTGAATAATAAAGATTTAATTTTTTTTAAAAAAAGCTAACTTCTATATCAGAAAGCTGCTCCACTAACTCAGGGAGCTCTCTGAGTGAGTTCTGAGGGAAACCCATGCTTGGATAAAAGAATAACCAGAATGGCTACTAACTATAGGAAGACATGTGAAAGAAAAAGAGAGACAACTAAAACTCATTATGGCAAGAATTTTGGTCTTTGTTCAAAAGGTATAAGAAGGAGAAGACTTTAACTCCAGGTCACTTACAGCAACAAACATGGCCCTACCTGACACACATCATTCTTCAAGCTGAGCAAACACCACAAGTTTTACACTTAGTCTCCATGATGCAGCAATACATACACAGTGTAATATTGTTTCAATTTGGTAATATTGTTTTAATGTCTGGATTTCTGGATGCAGGTGAGATGGGGGAAGAAGTGAACATTTAGTGAGCAGCTAGTGCCAGGCACTGTGTGAACATTACCTTTATTACCCAGATCAATTCTTCCCCAGATCTAAGAAGTAGAGTTTCTCATCTTCATTTTACAGCTGAGGGCTCAAAGAAGTTAGTCAAGCACTCAATATCACACAACCAATTTTACTTCAAGTCCAGCATACCATCTGGCTTCCTTTCAAGAGGTTAAAATAACATATTGCTTGGGTGTTTCAGCTAGTTGAGTATTCAGTTAAGATTGAATTGAGCATAGTATTTCTTATAAATTCAATTCATGACTTTTTCTCTAGCTAACTCAGATCTTTTCCAAAAAGAGAAGAGGGGAAAAAATGTTTCTTTTTCTATGAAAATTTCTCTCACTTTTATCCATAGATCTTCAAACCAAATCATAGAAGACAACACACAGATCAAACAGCACCTAACAGACATCTCCAACCTGTCTCCTATAAGACTGTCACTTTACTCTGTGTGCAAAGGTGGCCCTGAGCAAACAGCTAATTAAAGCCCCTGGTGCATGGTTTCTCTAGCCCCTCACTTTGTACGTTTAACCCTAAAAATGTTTCCTGTTGCCCATCTGATCCAATTCTGAATGAGGGGTATACTATAAACACTACATGCTAAATGTGTCCGCATGATTTAGTATGAATAAGCATTTAGTTGACAAATTTTTCTTGAAGAGGGAAAGGTGGATTAGTTCCAACACAACAGCACCATCTTCTGGTTAGTGAACTGGAATTGAGACATAGAAAGTTATATCTGGTGTTAAAAAGCACTTAAACAGTTTAGTAATCCAGAAGGGTGGCAAACTAGAAAATTAGTTTCCAAAAACTCTGAACAATGTTGGCAGTAAGTAAACACCTTCACAGACCAATCATAGAATAAAAAAAAATTATAACTATAGGTCACTACTGGCCGTCATTCCATTTTTGCAATCACTGCAGCCACACCCAGCCTCTCAGCTCTCTCATACTATAGAACCTATCAAGCCTTATGAAAGAAATTTCTTATCATGTAATCAGAGTAACACCCACACCTGCCTGAGTGTGCATAAAGGCTCTCTGCTGTTCACACACAAAGTCAAAATTTGATGGGGGTGACAATCACTATCAAGAATCTGGCCCCTTCCCTATCTCCCACTAATACTGATTAGCAGTTAGGGAGCACCATTGTCTCCTACAGGTCTGAACAAATTGAAAACAGATAGAAGAGCTAATGATGATGACTTAGCATCACCTTTCTATTCCCCCAAAGTACATGACTTAGCATCACCTTCCTGTTCCCCCAAAGGACAGACTCCTTTGGACATTGTGTTGAGATGGATCTAGGACCTGAGGTCAAAATGGTGCTTTATACAATAGCTGCTTCCATCCTCTAAAGAAATCCAGACCAGGAGGCCCCATCAATGAAGGAATCTGACAGCTGCAAGGAGACTGAACTATTTCCAAATCTCTGCTGCCAGAACAGACCCCAGCAGCTGAATTGCAGGTCTGCCTTCTTCAATGCAGTAACCCCACTCAAAGGCCCCTGGAGCCAGCCTTTTTCTAATTTTACTCATCAGATATGCCATTTGTCCTTTTATGAGGAGGGCAAAGCAAGGGGGATAGAGAGTGGGGTCCTACACTGTAACCACAACATTATTCTCTTGGTGAGAAGCAAGACGAGACTCCTGCCCCATGGAGATGTAAGGATAAAGGAACAAGCATTTCTTCTAGATGCTGTCCACACAAATCCCCAGCCCCAAAATGCACCTGAGGATCGAGACCTTTGTTAGGGTTACCTTTGCTTCCTCCCCAACCACAGTGCTCTGCGCACATGGAAAAGTCTCCTAAACCATCTGATTTCAAACTTCTTTGGCCATAACCTATGATACATTTTTATTATAACCCTATACACATACATGTACAGATTTGTACCTGAACAAAAGTTACATTTAAAAAAGCAAACCTTCCTTTATTATATGGGACTTACACTGAACTTTTCTAACTTCTTCCTTTTATAAAAATGCTGATCACACTCACTAAAATGAGTTCACAACCCATTGAGAAAGTGTGAACCACAGTCTGACTAACACTGTAGTAAACATCCACTTTCATTCCAACCTCTGTTGTGCCGGCATGATCCTCTTCTCTGCTAACCCAGAATCAGACCTCCATCAAGGGCCAAATAAAAGCCTCTCCTCAAAGTCATCCCCCACTAGTGCCCAGCATGTCCCAAACACCAAGGAAGTAAAATAATAGATATGAATAGTCCCCACTTTGAGAAGTCAAGTTTACTGGGTGAGACAATTAACAATCAATGAGTTTTAGCTCCATCATCTCTCCTTCCTCTGAACATAAAAACACATGCCATCTATATTCATTCATTCCTTCATCCATTCATCCCTGTGTTCTTTCATCTCTACACCTTGACTCATTTCATTATCATTTGTGTAAATACATTTAAATTTTTACCAAAAGATTAATTCATCAAGTAGGATTTCTTTTCTTTCTTTCTTTTTTAACAATCTTGTTTGTTAAGGGATAATTATTTATGAACTATAAATAAATTAGGAACTAAAGTGCACTGTCACCAATTCTTGGAAACCAATGGCCCATTTATTATTTTATGCAGCATTTATAGATATGGCAGGTTCCCAGATAAATTCAATTTGGCCCCAATCTCTTAGCAAAGGCTATGAACTAGAGTAAATGCAAAGACCAACCTTCTAGACATTTAAAAGTAAATAAAACCTGCCCTAGCCTATTTGCTCAGTGGTTAGAGTGTTGGCCCACAGACTGAAGGGTTGTGGGTTCAAGGGCATGTACCTTGGTTGTAGCCAGGCTCGTTCCTGGCCCCCAGTCAAGGCATGTGCAAGAGGTAACCAATTGATGTGTCTCTCTCACATAGAAGTATCTCTCTCTCTCTCTCTCTCTCTCTCTCTCTCTCTCTCTCTCTCTCTCTCTCTCCCTCCTTCCCTCCCTCCCTCCCTCCCTCCCCCTCTGTCTCTCCCTCTCCCTCTCTCCCTCTTCTCCTTTCTCCCTCCCCTTCTTCCTTCCTCTCTCCTCCATACCCCTTCCCTTCCACCCTCTCTAAAAATCAATAGGGAGGAAAAATCCTCAGGTGAGGATCACCAAAAACAAAAAACAAAACAAAAAAACCTACTTGAATATGTCCATCTATTTTTGACTCTGCCATAACGCCACACATAGACAAGTGCCACTGAGTGTATCACCTCTGACAACTATCAGGCTTTTCAATGGCTGCTCCCTGTTTGGTTGGCAAATTGGGCACTCAATACCTGAGAATTCTTTGAAAAGCCCCAAACTTTTAAAAGAAAATAAGTTAGGCACAATATTTTATTTTAAAACTTGATTTAATAAAAAAAACACAAAACACTCCAAATCAATGCTACAGCAAGGTTTGTACAAAGGACACAATTCAAACTCCTATTTTTTTTAGTACATTTTATTGATTTTTTACAGCCAGGAAGAGGGATAAAGAGTTAGAAACATCGATGAAAGAGAAAGATCAATCAGCTGCCTCCTGTACACCTCCTACTGGGAATGTGCCCACAACCAAGGTCCATGCCCCTGACTGGAATCAAACCTGAGTGGGACCTTTGAGTCCGCAGGCCAATGCTCTATCTACGGAGTCAAATCAGTCAGGGCTTAAACTCCTATTTTTAACACATAAATTCTGTGTTTCCACCATCTAAATTCCCCTCCAGCCACTACACCACATGTACCCTCTATGCCAGTCATACCAAAAGATATGCTAGTCCCACTCTGCCAAAGTTTTCTCAGTCTTCCTCCTACTAAAATAAACCCAACTCACTTGAGGAATAGCACAGGCATCACCTACTTCATCTCTTTCTGAAATCAATAAAAATATATATTTTTAAAAAATTTTAATGATAGACTTAATCATATAAATAATTACATTAAATGTCAATAGACTAAATATTCCAATTAAAAATCACTCATTAGGATAAATAAAAAAGCAAGACCCAATAATATGCTATCTACAACTCTCTACTATATACACATATAAGCTAACAGTAAATAAAAGTTAAGATATACCAGCCAAACATAAAAAAACATAAGAGACCATGGCTGGGAAGCTTAGTTGGTTAGAGTGTCATCCCAATATGCCACAGTTTTGGGTTTGATTCCTGGTCAGAGAAGCATCCAATGACAGATTTAAAAAGTGAAACAACAAATTGATGTTTTTCTCTCTTTAAAAGAGAAAAATGGAGAGAATCCAACACCTACACTGCTGCCTCACACAACAATTTCAAAACTACAATTAAAAGACAGAACGGGCATTATCCAGAACCACAGAAAAGCTGGCTGAGTGGAAATTCTACAACTAAAGGGAAAGACAGGGGATCACAGGGACCCAGAGGAGCTGCAAAAAGCTGAGGTATGGAGACGCGCATGTGGAGAGATCGGGTGCCGGAGTACCTGGCTGGTTTTCTCTGGCAGGAGGGAAACAGAGACTCTCAAAGGCATTGAACCCCTTATCCTACGACACTAAACCCCAGATCCAGCCGAAACTCATACGGGGGGAGTTCGGACTGTGAAAAGGGAGAGGTGCACGGAAATTTAGGGGAGTCGCAAACGATCAGAGGTCTGGTGGCATGTACGGCACTGCGTGAAGGACAGACTACTGATTGTGCCGCTGGCTTTCGCGAGTGGGCGGGAGACAGACCCTCCCAACTGCACCACTTCTGACTACCCTAAGCCCCAGTTTTGGGTGAAACCCTGGGGACCTAGACTCATGTGGTCCTGGAGTGCAGGGGAGCCAGAAAGGCAGCGGTCTAGAGGCACTGTGCGCAAGCACAAGGACCACTCCAGCAATTACCCAGTCACGTGAGACTCAGGGGCTGTGGCGGGCAGGGCCAACAGGAAGGCAAGGAGGTCCCTTAAGCCCTGAGACTCCACCCATCCCAAGCTCAACAAAGAGGCTTCTGCGGTTTTGCAAGTCTGGTATCATAAGGCTGAATCCAACACAGAAGTTCTCCCAGCATAGTGAAAATGCCATGACAAGGAAGAGATCACAAACAAAAGAAATGGAGGAAAACAAACGACTGGATATAGAGTTCAAAACCACACTTATAAGGTTTTTCAAGAATATCCTAGAAAAGATGGATAAAGTTAGCGAGAGCCAAGAGGAGATGGAAAAGGACCAACTAGAGATGGAAAAGGTCCAACTCGAGATGAAAAAGGACCAACTAGAAATTAAACATACACTGACTGAAATAAAAAATATTATACAGAGTTCTAACAGCAGACTAGAGAAAGGCAAGAATCAAGTCAAAAATTTGAAATATAAAGAAGGAGAAAACACTCAACTGGAAAAGCAAGAAAAGAATCCAAAAATGTGAAGATAATATAAGTAGCCTCTGGGACAGCTTCAAGCGTACCAACATCAGAATTGTGGGGGTGCCAGAAGAAGAGAGAGAGCAAGATACTGAAGACCTATTTAAAGAAATAATGACTGAAAACTTCCCACATCTGGTAAAAGAAATAGACTTACAAGTCCAGGAAGCACACAGAACTCCATATAAAAGGTATCCAAAGAGGACTACACCAAGACACATCATAATTAAAATACCAAGAGCAAAAGACAAAGAGAGAATATTAAAAGCAGCAAGAGAAAAACACTTCATTACCTACAAGGGAGCACCCATACAACTGTCAGCTGATTTCTCAACAGAAACGATGCAGGGCAGACAGGAGTGGCAAGAAAGAACCTACAACCAAGAATAATCTATCCAGCAAAGCTATCATTCAGAATTGAAGGGCAGATAAAGAGCTTCACAGATAAGAAAAAGCTTCACATCAACTCCAAACCACTATTATATGAAATGCTGAAAGGTACTCTTTTAGAAGAGGAAGAAGAAAAAGGTAAAAGACAAAAAATTATGAACAACAAATAGTTATCTATCAATAAGAGAATCTAAAAATTAAGTGAATTAAAAATTTGATCAACAGAATAAACTGGTGAATATAATAGAATCAGGAGCACAGAAAGGGAGTGGACTGATAATTCTCAGGGGGAAAGGGGTGAGGGGTGTACAGGGAGAGACTGGACAAAAAATCATACACCTATGGATGAGATCAATGGGAGGGAGCTAAGGGCAGAGGGAGGGGTGGGAGCTGGGTGGAGGGGTGCTACGGAGGGGAAAAAAGAGAAACAAATGTAATAATCTGAATAATAAAGATTTATTTAAAAAAAAAGAATTTGTATAACTAGTTGAATTGGGGCTGGCTTTACAAAATAATTCTTAGGTTTCTAACTCTAATCTTCAGCTTTCAAAATAAATGAAAGCTAATACTATAAAAACTATAGGCAGATAGAAAATGTCTTATATTCAAGGACACTTAAGACAATGTCTATATATTGAGTGTACTACTAGAAAGTTTACTTAGAAATATTGAGCTCTTTCCCCATTTAACAAAATTATGTTAGGAATTTAAAAATATTAAATATGAATGAGCTATTCAGATGTTACTTATTTAAGTAATTTCTTATTTGACTATTTGAGGAAAAAATCTCAAATACAGAGACTAAGTTATCTTCTCCAATGTATCAAGCCCTATATTGGCCACCTACTCTCTATTTTTTTTATTAATATTTTTATTGATTTTAAAAAGGAAGGGAGAGAGATAGAAATATCAATGATGAGAGAGAATCATTGATCAGTTGCCTCCTGCATGCCTCCTTCTGTGGATTGAGCCCACAACCAGGCATGTGCCCTTGATCAAACCCAGAACCCTTCACTCCACAGGCTGATGCTCTATCCACTGAACCAAACCAACTAGAGCTGGGCAATTTTTTTATTTTTTTATTTTGGCCACCTACTGTTGTATATGAAGAATGAATGAGAGGGGAAAAAGGCTGACTATATGGCTTGTATGGGTTATGACTATCTGACCATCCCAAAGCCACCAGGGACCCTCACCTTCACAGCAGCAGCAGAATAAGGAAAAAAAAAGGATTTAAAATACATGGCACTCAGTAGAAAGGTTTTAATAAATAGTATGATAAGGATTCCTAGGGAAAAAAAGCTCTCATATTCAAAATGTTGAAAATAGGAGGAAAAATGGCAGATGTGTCCTGAGCCTTGTCCCGGAACAGACAGAGGGAATAGCTGAGGGTCGCATGGGGAGTGTTTGTTGGTGAGTTGAGGGACAGCTATACTCCAGGAGAAGTGGAGGGGGAGGGACTGCTGGACAAGACTCCCCTAATCGGGCAGCCCCTACTGCTGCTGCTGGGTTCCCTCCTGGAGTTGCCAGCTCGGCCGTGGAGACCTCGCCATCTTGAAGGGATAGGTGAATGTTATAGGAAGCCTGAGAATCTACAACTGTGGCACCCATTGAGCAGCTGCAAACCCCAGAACACTGGTCCCCAAGGTGGATTCAGAGGAGCACTACATTCCACCACAGAAAGGTCAGATTTTGCCTGGGATTAGGAAAGAGAGAACTACATAACCAAACACCAAGAGAAGAGAGACCATGAGGAGACAAAGAAACAGCCCACATATGAAAGAAAAACAGCCATCACCAGAAAAGGAAGTAAATGAAATGAAGGCAAGCAAACTGCTGTAGAAAGAATTCAGAGAAATGGTTATAAGGTGGATGAAAAGAATGGAAGACAAATTCGATAATATGAGTAAGAACGAAGAGGAAATGAAGAACCAAGAAGAAATGAAAAATGACATCACTGCTGTAAAGAACTCAATAGAAAGCATCAAGAGTAGACTAGAAGCCGAAACCAGTTTGCCTGAGTGGATAGAGCATCGGCCTGCAGACTGAAAGGTCCCAGGTTCGATTCCAGTCAAGGGCATGTACCTTGGTTGTGGGTACATCCCCAGTGGGGGGGGGTGCAGGAGGCAGCTGATGGATGTTTCTCTCTCTAATTGATGTTTCTGACTCTCTATCCCTCTCCCTTCCTCTCTGTAAAAATATCAATAAAACATATTTTAAAAAAAAGAGTAGACTAGAAAAAGCAGAGAACCACATCAGTGAGCTAGAAGACAAGGTAGGAAAAAATACCCAAGTAGAACAGCTTCTAGGAAAAAAAATTAAAAAGCAAATGGAGAGCCTAAGGGAACTTTAGAACAACACAGAACAAAACAACATCCGTATAATAGGGGTTCCAGAAAGAGTGGAAACTGAGCAAGGAATAGGAAACCTGTTTGAATAATGACAGAAAACTTTCCTGATCTAGGGAAGAAAAAACCCACACAAATCCAAGAAGCTCACAGAGTCCCAAGCAAAATGAAACCCCAAAAGACTGACACCAAGGCACATTATAATTAAACTGACAAATACCAATGACAAAGTAAGAATCTTAAAAGCAACAGAAAGAGAGACAGAAAGTTACCTACAAAGGAACCCCCATCTCAACATCAGGCCAGAAGGGAATGGAATGAAATATACAAAGTCATGCAAAGGAAGGGTCTGAATCCAAGAATACTGTACCCAGCAAGGCTATCAATCAAAATCAAAGGTGAAATCAGGAGCTTCACAGACAAAAAAGGACTAAGGGAATTTATTACCACCAAATCAGCAATGCAAAAAATGCTAAAGGGTCTGTTGTAAAAAAAAAAAAAAAGAAGAAGAAGAAGAAGAAGAAAGAAAGAAATAGGAAGTGAAGAAGGAACACAGGGGTAAAGAATAAAAATGGCAACAAATAAGTACCTATCAATAATAACTTTAAATGTAAGTGGATTAAATGCCCCAATCAAAAGACATAGGGCAGTAGTCGGCAAACTGCGGCTCTCGAGCCACATGCAGCTCTTTGGCCCCTTGACTGTGGCTCTTCCACAAAATACCATGGCCTGGGAGAGTCTATTTTGAAGAAGTGGCATTAGAAGAAGTTTAAGTTTAAAAAATTGGCTCTCAAAAGAAATTTCAATCGTTGTACTGTTGATATTTGGCTCTGTTGACTAATGAGTTTGTCGACCACTGACATAGAGTAAAGGATTACATAAGAAAACACAACCCATATATCTGCTGTCTACAAGAAACCCACACAGACTGAGGGTGAAGAGATGGAAAGAGGTTTTTCAGGCAAATGGAAATGAAAAAAAAAAGCTAGGGTAGCAATACTTTTTTTTTTAAATATATTTTACTGATTTTTTACAAAGAGGAAGGAAAAGAAATAGAGAGTCATTGATCAACCACCGCCTGCACAATCCTCACTGGGGATGTGCCCGCAACTGATGTACATGCCCTTGACAGGAATCGAACCCGGGACCTTTCAGTCCACAGGCCGACGCTCTATCCACTGAGCCAAACCAGTTTCGGCTCGGGTAGCAATACTTACATCTGAAAAATTAGATCTCAAAGAGAAGGACATAACAAGAGATAAGGAGGCCACTTTATAATACTAAAGGAAACAATCCAACAAGAAGAAATAACTCTGGTAAACATACACGCACCCTATACAGGAGCACCCAAATACATTAAAAAAAAGTCCTGGAGGATATCAAGGGAGAGATTGACAGCAATATAATCATAGTAGGAGACTTTAATACCCACTATCACCATTGGATATATCCTCTAAACAAAAAATCAGCAAAGAAACATTAATCCTAAATGACTCACTAGACCAGATGGAATTAATTGACATCGTTAGAACATTTCACCCCAAAGCCACAGAATATACATTCTTCTCAAGTGTACCTGGGTCATTTCCAAAGATAGACCATATGTTGGGTCATAGGCAAAGTCTCTTCAAATTCAAGAAGATAGAAATCATATCAAGTATCTTCTCAAAGTATTGAAAATAATTTTTTTAAAAATCTGGATTAGACTCAGTAGAGTAATATCAAAAGGATAGGTGTCACTTAAAAAGCAACTAACTCCATGAATGTAAATAAAAAATTGTTTGTGCTTGCCCACTATTGTCCAGTGGTTGGAGTGTCAGCCTGCGCAACTCAGGGTTGAAAGTTCAATTCCCTGTCAAGGGCACATTCCTGGGTTGCAGATTCCCTCTCCACTCCTGGTAGGAGCTCATGCGGGAGATGGCCAGTCAATGTGTCTCTCTCATGTCAATGTTTCTCTGTTTCTCTCTCCCTCCCTCCTTTCTCCCTCTTGCTTCCCTGCCCTCCCTCCCCCCTTCTCTTCCATTTGAAAGCAATGGGAAAAATATCTTCAAGTGAGGATTAACAACAAAAAAAGCTTGTAACTGGGCCAAAGAAGCCATTATGAGCTGCTTGCTATATAAATAGGCATTTAATGATTTTTCCAATGTTACAATATTGACCTAACAGGTCCTCCATTTCTGTAAAAATGAATCAGTAATTTAAGATTATATTAATAGGGTTTGTAGCACATAAGAATTATTACCATAAAGAACATATTTTAAATTGTCTTTCAATGAAACCTATGCATAATTTTAGAAATCACAGCAAAAGATTAGAGACAGTAGATATATCCGTGACGTGCAAAAACACATTTTTAAGTCATAATACCTTGAATATCATTTATTAAGATAAATATTTAACATACACTTACTAATGTCAGACAATTCTATCCTAAGCACTGAAAACATGATGGTGAATAAGAAATATGGTCCCTGCACTAAAAGAGTTTATAGTCTATCAGGGAAGAAAACCAAGGTGTGTCAATAAAGGATGCTAGGCTAGCACAGAAAACAGGATACATTCCCCTTCAAATGGAGCCAGAGAAAACATCCGGAAAAGTGGACATTGAAGCTGAGATGAGGGGGGAAATAGGAACACAGCCTACCTCTAAAGGGACCTAGGTGATTGTCAAGTAAAAGATGGCTTCTGCCAAAGAACACTATGGTCAGAGGCACAGTATGTGCAAATGGCCAGGTATTTATGTTAAGAGTTGGCTCTTGCATAAGAGGAGAGACAACAGTGGAAAATTATACTTTACTAGTAAAGCTGCATATATCAAAAGACAATAAGCATCTCTACTTCTTAATCTCTGAGGAAAAGGGTAAAAAGGTCAAAATGTCATCTTGGCATTCAAACACACATTTATTTATTCATACCACAGTGTGTACCAGGCACTAGAGAAGGATTCAACAGTGAATAAGGTGGACTCAATATTACCCTTAGGGAAACATCACACATAGACAAACAATCAAATTAGAGTCCTTCTATGGCTACCTGATTCCGAAGTCATTGACTAAAATATTGAGCTTAAAAGCTACTGTTTGAAGACTCTTTCAAATAAGTAAGGGAGAAATAAATATTGGACATCAAATATGGTATAACAGGAAGATTAAAAGAAGCTTTGACACTTTGTACACATAAACAAGAATTAGAGCAATGAACTATTATACTCTCATTTTTACTGTACAAAGCAAGAGGCCAAGCAGATTCTATATAATAAAAGCCTAATATGCTGAGTGTCCAGTCATCATTCAACCACTCAAAGTGTAATATGCTAATGATATGCTAAGGCCACTCAACTGCTTTCTATGACATGTACTGACCACCAGAGGGCTGACAGTACATCAGTCGGCCAATCACTATGATGTGCACTGACCAACAGGGGGCAGATGCTCCGACCAGTAGGTTAGCTTGCTGCTGGGGTCCAACTGATTAGGAGTGAGCGAGACGGCCAGGCACGCCCTAGAACCCTCCCACGGACCCTCCATGACTAGTCAACCTCCTTGTCCTGCCCCATCGCCAATTGTGCACCAGTAGGTCCCCTCAGCCTGGCCTACACCCTCTCACAATCCGGGACCCCTCAGGGGATGTTGGGAGAGCTGGTTTTGGCCTGATGGTGGAATGACTCGCTATGATGTGCTCTGACCACCAGGGGGCAGACATTTAATGCAGGAGCTGCCCCCTGGTGATCAGTGTGCTCCCACAAGGATCCCGCCTCTTCGGCAGCATTAAGGATGTCCTACAGACAGCTTAAGCCTACTCCCCATTAGTCAGACATCCCCCAAGGGCTCTCTGACAGCAAGAGGGTGCAGGCCGTGCTGAGGGCTCCCCTCCCGAGTGCACGAATTTTGTGCACCGAACCTCTAGTATTTTAATAATTACCTACCATTTGTCAAGCACTGCTTGTGTAATGATAGGTACTTTCGTGCGAATTAATTCCCATAGTCTCGTTTCACAGAGTAACTGTCATCAACCCAATTTCTCAAATGAGGAACCTGTGGCTTAGAGAATTTACATAACTTGCCCAAAGATGCATGGCTAACAAGTGGCAGAGGCAAAATTAGCCTGATGTCTTAGACTGTGCACCTCCTTCTTCCTACTGCATGGCTTCAATGTTACCCAATTGTGAACAGTGAGAGTGCTGAAGTGTGACACTGAGCAGAGGAAGTGTGACTAGATTTTGGGTAGAGAGTTCTTTTTTTTAATATATTTTTACTGATTTCAGAGAGGAAGGAAAAATAGAGAAAGAAACATCAATGATGAGAGAAAATTAGTGACTGGCTCCCTCTTACACATCCCACAATGGGGATTGAGCCCAAAACCCAGGCATGTGCTCTGACTAGAAATCAAATTGTGACTTCCTGGTTCATAGGTCAAACTTCAACCACTGAGCCACGCTGGCCGGGCAGGTCAGGAGTTCAATATTCTTTCATGAGCCACACTGAAGTTTCACTACAGTCTTAACCTCAGAATCCCTATCTTCCCACTTGAACTTATCTTTTGTTCTCTAATAATCCAACCCCTTTGGATTTCACCTAAATTGTCTTTCAAAGAGAATGGATCACAAAAATAAGCAAATATTAAAACTTTTAACAAGCAATATCATTCACAGCCTGCATCCGATGCTAATTCTGATGTGTCATGGGCTCCTGAAGTACATTTCACATTGAAATCTACTATTAATAACCATAATAAAAGTCCAAAGCTATATCAAGCTTTATATACATGAGCTCATGTAATCCACACAATAACCTAAGAAGTCCATGCTATCATCCTTAATTTATGGAGAGAAGCAGCTTATCTATCAAGGTTAAATAACCTGCCCAAGGTCACACAACTATAGGTAGTACAACAAAATATGATGCAGAACCTAAGGTTTTCATCTCTATAACAGCCTGTATGCCTGTGATGGCCATATAATAATAAAAAAATAAAAATACTTTGGTCTGTATATTTGTAGAAGTTTTCATATATAATTACTCTTATAGCTACATTATCAAAATTGTTAGCTTTAGTATGTGACACTTTTATTAAATAAAAAGAAAAAAATTAATTAGATATATCCCTTAAAAATTTCATGCCTTTTACATTATTAAGCACCATGAAACTTGAAATCTATTTGAGTAAGTAGCTTAACACTACATATTTTTTTCAATATTTTATTCAATAACTTTTCATCCTAAGAAAATGAAATGTTTTGTGATAGTTAATAACAAAATTATTTAGGGTTCAACTAGAGATGTGATATTCAACTTTTTATAACCCTATTTTAAAAGCAAACAACATAGCCCGACCAGTGTGGCTCAGTGGTTGAGTGTCAACCCATGTACCAGGAGGTCGCAGGTTTGAATCCCCAGATGCTGTCTCAATCCCCAGCAGGGGGCCTGCAGCAGGCAGCCAATAGATGTTTCTTTCCATCTCCCCCTCTCCCTTCTTCTCTCTCTCTTAAAAAAAAAATCAATAAAAGAAAATAAAATTTAAGCAAACAACATAGCTTTCAGTTTATTTGCTTCTAAAACAATATTTTATACAAGTAATCGAATAAATAGATCATAAAAATTTATAAATACATGAGAAAACTAGAGATCAAAGGGTCAATATAGCTATCATTTTTGGTGTTTCCCATTCCTCTCAATTTGCTACTTCTAACCTACAAGTAAATATACAACTCAATTTAGAAAAAAAAAAATGCAATGGGAAAGGAACAGAATGGAGGTACATAAAATAAGATATTATGTAGCATGTGTAATGAATCAATAAATTTGTCATGTTTTCTTTTATAAACATGACTCACTAATTATTTTCTTTATTTTATAGATAATCTCAAAACATACCAGGCTGCAATGCTTGTGAATCAGCTGATTGAACCTACTAGGAATGTGGGGGACAAGCTTCCACTTTAATAAACAAAACAACGCCCAAAACACTTACCAATTTGCACTTGCTCAGGCTGACTGAGAGAAACAAATGCTGATGTGTCATCAATCCATGATACCTGAATGTTTCCTGTAATATTGTATTAAACGTAAAGTGAACACTTGACCATTTAGATAGCTACCAGATTTCATTTATATCTGTTATATTTCAGTATATGTGTTAATTTATAGAAATATGAGGTGGTTTAAAATATAATCAAAATCTCATCTCTAGTAAAAGATAATCATAAATCTACCACAGCAGTTACTTCAGTTAAAACTTCCAAGAAGAAAAAAAGGAGCTTTAAAATTTTATTTTAATAAACAGAAGAAATATCCTTCATGATTTGCATCCTGCCCGAGCTGGAAACTTTGTTCCTATCAAGATCACTAATAAAATTCAGAGACCACATAAGTTAAAAAACACAACCACTTCTTTTCAGAGACATAAACTTTGAAAATTACCAATGGGAATCAATGTAGCAAAAAATAAGAAAAAAGTCAATTTGATCTCAAGCCAAGTAAAAAAAACAGGTAACAGAATGAAGGGAGAAGAAAAGAAGGTGTCAGAGAGAGAAAACCAAGACAGTCCAACAGAGGGGGGGAAAAAACACAGAGAGGGGCAGAAAGCAGTATAGTAAAACAAAATGATTTTCACACAGAGACTAATCCTCAAAAATGGCTAAGCGTAAACAGAATCGAATATAGGAGAGCACTGAGGAGGAGGAAAGAGGAATGAATGGACTAGGGAGTTGCAGAAAACTAAAGAGAAAATCAGAGATCTAATTATTCTGCTACATCTCTTTTTAAAAAATAAGAAAACTGAAAAAATTTTAAAAAGAGTAAATTGCCCTAGCCAGTTTAGCTCAGTCAGACTGAAAGTTCTCAGGCTTGATTCCAGTCAAGGGCATGATCCCCAGGCACAAACCTGGGTTGCAGGCTCAATCTTTGGGCCTGTTCAAGACGGGGCCTGGTCAACCATTTATGTTTCTCTCTCTGTCTCTTCCCTTCCCACTCTCTCTCTAAAAATCAATGGAAAAATATCCTTGGGTAAGGATTAACAACAATAACAAAAAAAGGGTAAACACAGTGGAATTTAGCAATGAAAACTATTTTAATTCCAACTAAATTTTCAAAGGCTAGGAAATTAGTTTACTATCATAGGATAAAACTCCCACTTCCTGCTACACAATGAGGTGCCATAATGACTTAATTAGAAAGTCATTTACTATTATTTTGTTGCCTCTATCCAGTATGTGTCTTTGTCATAAATAATAATAGCTAACATTTATTAAGTAGTTACTATATGCCATATGCTATTATAAATGCCTTCCATGGATTAGCTCATTTAATCTTCATGACATGCCTATGAAATGGATGACATTTTTATTTTATCATCATCACCATCACCATCAGTTCCGATGAGGAAACAAAGATACAGAGGGGTTACTTGTCCAATATCACAAATTATTTTTCTTTAATTAAAAAAATTTTTTTAATTTACTCAGAGCTTTCTACTTAATTTAGCCAATTAAAGTTTGACTATACGGGGATAAGAACATAACAATAAAAGATGAGAAACAACATCAAAAGCTTTCAAAAGAAATGAGCTGTGAAATTCACTGCATTTCTATACCTGTGTTTAAGTTTAAAAGCAGAATTAGAATTTTAGAAGACATGTAAACTATCTGCAAAGAATAGGATAACTTTCCAAAAATATGCCTGCTTTCAATTACTTTTCTAAAATTTAAGTAGCTAAAGGTTTTACATAAAAATCTAATATATACTTTAGAAAATACTGAAAGCATAAAGAAAAACATCCTATCTAAAACATTCAGTGATGCTAGTATGTTTCTTTTCAATCCAGTTTCTACACGAAGTTTGTAAAAAAAGTAATTTTAGTTACACATGAATCCTACTTTGTATCTGCTTTTTATTCTAAGTGCTAAAATATATAATTACTTTATCATATTTTAATAAGTTTCAAATATTTTTTGTTTTTATAAATATATTTCCATTAATTTCAGAGAGGAAAGAAGAGGGAGAAAGAGATAGAAACATCAATGATGAGAGAAAATCATTGATGAGCTGCCTCCTGCAGGCCCCTCCACTGGGAATCAAGCCCATAACCAGGAATGTGCCCTGACCTGGAATTGAACCTTGACTTCCTAGTTCATAGGTCTACGCTCAACCATGCCAATGGACTTTTTAAATATTTTTAAATGGCTACATACTAGTCTATTGAGAAAGATAAATATTTACTAAATGTTCTTATTATTGGACATTTAGGTTTTTGCTGCCTTCACTTTATTCAAGAATATCCAAAGAGAATAGCCTAAATACTTAATTTATTAAAAAAAAAAATGGGTGGAGGCATTGCTAAAGACTTATAATCAGAAAGGTCTTTATAAACCCTAATCAGAAGACTGTTCAATTTAACCTAATCCCCTGACTTGATAAAAAAGAAAAAGAAAAGCTGCCCTACCTGACACATATCACATATTTTGGTCCTCTCAAACATCTGTGTTCATCTGCTTAGAATGTTCAATGTCAGACAGTGAATGATCGGCTGCCCTTAATCTTAAAAATGATTTATCATAAGCCTAGATTTATTTTCCATGGTCAGCGGGAAGGGAAGTCAGTAGTCAGTAGTCATATCTTACTTTTCATGAATTAATAATATATCTCTATTGTGGAGTGCTATTAAAAGTTCCAGTGTGGCTCAGTTTAGTTGGAAGCATCATCACATACCATGCAAGTAAATGAGGCATGCTTGATGTACACCTAAAGATCGAAGGTTCAATTACAGGTCAGGGTACATAGTACTTAAGTTGCCAGTTCAATCCTAATAGTGTGCCTAAAGAAGGCAACCAATTGATGTTTCACCAATCCATGTTTTGCTCTCACATTGATGTTTCTCTCTTTCTCCCTCTCCTTTTCTTCTCTCTCTAAAATCAATTTTATATGCCCTCAGGTGAGGATTAAAAAATAAATCTGGACTTAAAAAAAAAAGTTCCTCAGATCATATTAGCACAAAGATAGCAGTATGCCAAACTCCCAAAAATTCTTTAAGTCAGATTAAAGCCTTGCATATTAATATCCTTTTATGCCCTGAATACCTCTGATCATCTTGACCAAAAGAAGAGCAAGTGTTAAAAGGACATATATACTTGTGAGTTACTTACCAAAGGCACTAAAAAGCTGGTAAAGGTCACTGGTTTTCCATTCTTTGGGGAATGTCACATGGAGAACATGATCACGTTTAGGTTGTACTGCAAGACAAATTTTTGATAAAAGACTGATAGCTGGAAAGTGAACTATACTCTAAGGGTTCTCTAAGTCCACACTAACTTGGAGAATTACTATGAATGCCTCCTGATTACCAGACAACTCCTAAAAGCATTCTTAGGAATGGCAGTACTCTGCCATCTTAACCTAGACATTAGGCTCTGGTTATAAAATCCACAGTAATAAAAATTCTACACAGAAACATCTTTGCTCATGAAGTTCCTGTGAAAATTATTAAAAGAAAAAAAAATACAGCTGCTCGGTTTGAGAAGTTTCACTAAATATTTAAACTTTCTCCTTTTAATCTAGCTGTCCACATGTTCATTAGCTAAAACACACACCACACTGTTCAAATTAAATGGGCTAATTGTGTTTAAGTAAAGGCAGTCCTAAGTCAAAATTTTGTGTTCTAATACCAGATCCACCACTGAACTGTGCCCTCCAAGTAAGAGAACTAACCACTTTAACCAATAATGGTTCTAAATTGGGAATGGTGATATTTACCTTGCAGAACTTTTATGAGAATGACAAATTAAAATGTAAAACTAATATGGAGTGCAACAGTATGTCCTTAAATCAATATTATTGCAACGATTATCATCAAGTATAGTTTACCTATTCCTAGATCTCTGTAGTATATATTAAGACAACATCCAAAGGCTTGGAAAAGAAGAATGAGGCAATGTAAAGTACAGATTAATCAGAAGAAGAAGCAACCACCTTCCAAATATATTGGCTTTCCAAGGTTTTCAATAACAATAAAATCACCTACTAAACTTAAATATACAGCACTCCAATAATTAGAAAATAGAGAACTTACTGTTACTGATATAGATAACATATCTTAAAATACTACAGATTGATAAGAAATTATAAATTTAGAGTTCTGAGTGAAACAAAATTATGGCGATGTATTTTTAATTCAACTTACACATAAACTGGAAAATGTAAGTAAAAAGATGAGTTAATCAAGGCTCAAGGGTACCATTAACTTAAGCCTACTATCCATATAAACCACAAAAATCACTGCCTACTTTTAAATGAATAAAGCTCTTTCTTCAGTCATACTTTTCCTGTTATTCCTTCCAGACCACATACTTAAATGTGCAGATGCGTAAGAAAATAAAATTTCACTTACAGTCTGGTCCTTCCAAGTTTAGATAAGGAATATCCATGACTCTCATAAGAAATAACCTACAAAAAGAAAGGTAATGAACTAATTTATATTAAAAAAAAAAAGACACAGGCATCTATTAAATATTTTAGAAATTTCTTAATCAAATTACTCTGTTTTAAAAATCATTTTAAAAGCTCTTAGGATTCATTTCAACAATTTTTCTCTATGACTAAATATATTTTTTTTTAAAAAAAGAATCTTGGGTAATCCCAACACCTACAACAGTTCCTAGCACTCAATGGCTGTTAAATGAATGGAATTAGTAAGCAGAATCTAAAAAGAGTCCTCTATAAAGCTGCCTATCAGTCCAGAAAAAATGAGAGAAAATCAGTATTTTAATGCTAAACATCTTACCAACCAATAAACAATTGTTCCCTAAATTGTAGAGGTTACCCCTCTAATTGCTGTTTTGTGAATTAACAATAACAGCAGAAATGTCTTTTTTACAGAAAACTATCACGCTGACATAAACCATAGCAGTCATTTTATGTGTAACTTCCAAAATGGAAACAAAGGCACTTAAAAAAGAGTACTTGTAAATTAGAAGTCTCTGTAATGCCACTCGATTTTCTCTTATTTGCAAGATTATGGACAAAACATCAAACATTCTGTTATATGGAGGTGATTTTAATGAGTTTTATTTAGATAACGATATATTGTGTACTTGTGATAGAGAGTGCATTATACAGCAAATTAAAAAGGCAATCCAAGTGCCTAACAAGCAATTCGTTTGGCTTCACTGACCCACAATTAAGGCATTTTATTAGCAGACATTCAAAAGCCAAGCAAGGCATGATTCAGTTTACAAATGGAACCATCAGTCTGAATAACACAGTTTCATTAACACTAGAAAAAAAAGAAATTATGGTACTCTAGGGTTTGAAAACTTGTTGCCTAGCCTACAATTTAATAAACCAAATCCTATGGCTAAGAAACCAAATTTATTTTTAGTGCACTAATTTAGGCTCAAGTATACCATTCTGGTTCTGATAGGTATTTTACCCAATTTAATTAATATGGAAATGCCAATAGACAATAAAGCATATAAAGCACCTAACACATAGGAGGTTTGCTTGCAAATAGCTATTCTTACCACCACCAACCAGAACATGGAAAGGTATTTCTCAGTTAGAAAGCTCAGTTAGAAGTATTTTTATGCTTCGTACTAGAGGCCCGATACACAAAAAATGCAAGAGTAGGCATTCCCCTGATGGCTGGCACTAGCTTCCCTCCTCCGGCTGCCGCCGGCAGGCACCCAGAACCCGGGCTGACTTCTCCTGGGCCACCCACAGGAACCTGGGACCACAGCTGACTTCCCCCCTAGCCCTGGCTTTGTCAGGAAGGATGTCTGGAAGACATCTGGCCCGATTAGCATGTTATCCTTTTATTGTTATAGGTAACTTTAAATTCTCCCTTAGTAACTTTAGCAATGGTCTCCAAATTCTAAAAGCCAAATCAAAAATATTTTAAAATTAACAAAACATATCAAGTACTGTAAAAAATAATTTAATATTTTTACCCTAATTTCAACAGAAGAAAAAAGTTGAACCAACAAGATATCCCTGGCTATACTGCCAGATACACCAATAATCAAAATCAACCTCAAGATTTAATAATATGTGGAGCTGATAAATTATAGTTCATCATTTCAACAGAACATTAAACAATCAAAATAAACTCAAAATAACTTTTGAAAACTTCACAACATAAAAAATTGTGATACAATTTCAAGTTTTAAATAAGCACAAAAGTTTTTTTACAGCTTTGTAAAATTTTTATGTCATTAAAGCAAGAATGAAAAATAACTCCACACCAATGGTTTTATGAAACTGAACTTTGTTTTTCAAAATTCTTTTACTATTATTTTAAACTTACAAAAATAATAATAACAAAGGCTACCAGAAGTGAGAGGCCCAGCGTAAATATCTAGTAACTTTCTTAGAGAAAGCCCAGCTGGAAATGCCAAATAAGTCAATCTTATGGATCCTGTGTACCATCTCACCTGTTGTGAAAGAGGGGAATATAAAGCAAAACCTTAAGTTCTGAGTCAGCAATTACTTTATTTCTTATTAAAATATTATTTTCTTTCTAAAATCATGGGCCCTCAATAATGAGTTTAGGAGACCTAGAATCCTTATATACAAGTAAAGCACTGAAAAAGAACACTTCTCCAGTTTATCTCACCATATAAATGTTGAAAAATTTTTTGAAAGATTTATTTTATGAGACAAAGTAAACAAATGATACTACACTGAACATTTTTTATTGATTTCAGAGAGGAAGGGAGAAGGAGAGAGAGCCAGAAACATCAGTGATGAGAAAGAATCATTGATTGGCTGCCTCCTGCATGCCCCACACTGGGTACCGAGCCCACAACCCAGGCATGTGCCCTAATCAGGAAATCGAACTGTGACCTCCTGGTTCAGAGGTCAATGCTCAACCATTGAGCCACGTCGGGTTGGCTACATTGAACTTTTTGCATAGCAAAGGAAACGATCAACAAAACGACAACTCACTGAATAGAATGATACATCTGATAAGAAGTTAATATCAAAAAAATTTTTACTATATTTTTATTGATTTCAGAGAGGAAGGGAGAAGAAGAGATAGAAACATCAACAATGAGACACTCATTGACTGGTAGCCTTCTGCATGGCCCCTTATTGGAGATGGAGCCCATAACCCAAGCATATACTCTAACCAGGAATTGAGTACATATATCAATGGTTCATATATCAATGATCAACAACTGAGCCATGCTGACCAGACTCCAAAATTTATAAAGAACTCATAAAATTCAACACCAAAACAAGCAAAAAATCCAATTTAAAAATGGGCAGAGAACCTGAACAGACACTTCTCCAAAGAGGAAATACAATAGCCAATAGACATACAAAAAGATGTTCAAGGTCACTAGTCTACGGAGATATAAAAATTAAAACCACAATGAGATATCACCTCACCTGCCAGAATGGCTATCATCAAAAATTCAACACATAACAACTGTTGATGAGAATGTGACAAAAAGGGAACCCTCGAGCATTGTTGGTGGGATTGCAGATTAGTGCAGCCACCAAGGAAAACAGTATGGAGGTTCCTCAAAAAAATTAAAAATAAAACTAGGTTATCACCCAGCAGTTCCACTTCTGAGTACACAGGGTGGGACAAAAATAGATTCACAGCTTTATGTGAGACAGAGTTTGTCCTCATATTATTATTATTTGTTAATTATTGTATTATTTCCCATACAAACAACTATAAAACTACTTTTGCCCCACCCTGTACACACAAAGAAATCCAAAACACTAATTTAAAAAGATATAAGCTCCTCTATGTTCACTTGGACTATACATATGGTCCAAGATATGGTAGCAACCCAAGTGTCCATAAATAGACAAGTGCATAAAGAAGATGTGGGGGGAAGAATCCAAGATGGCAGCATAGGTAAACACCTACACTGCTGCCTTGCACAACAATTTCAAAACTACAACTAAAAGACAGAACGGACATCATCCAGAACCACAGGAAAGCTGGCTTAGTGGAAATTCTACAACTAGAAGGAAGAGGGGCTCACAGAGACCCAGAGGAGCTGCAAGAAGCTGAGGTACAGAGACACGCGAGTGGAGAGAGCGGGTGCCGGAGAACCTGGCTGGCTTTCTCTGGCAGGAGGGAAATAGGGACTCCAAAAAACATTGAACCCCTTATCCTACGACACTAAACCCCAGATCCAGCCAAAACTCATATGGGGGGAGTTTGGACTGTGAAAAGGGAAAAGTGCACGGAAATTTAGGGGAGATGCAAAAGATCAGAAGTCTGGTGGCACGCACAGCACTGTGCGCAGAGGACCGACTGCTGATTGTGCAGCTTTCACGAGTGGGCAGGAGACAGACCCTCCCAACTGTGCCACTTCTAACTCCACTAAACCCCAGTTTTGGGCAAAACCCTGGGGACCCAGACTCATATGGTCCTGGAGCGCAGGGGAGCCAGAGAGGCAGCAATGTAGAGGAACTGCGAGAGCTCATGCATGTGGCGCACACAGGGACCGCTCCAGCAATTACCCAGTCACGTGAGACTCAGGGGCCATGGAGGGTGGGGATGACTGGAAGGCAAGGCGGTCCGTTAAGCCCTGAGATTCCACCCATCCCAAGCTCAACAGAGAGGCTTTTGCAGTTTTGCAACTCTTGTATCATAAGGCTGAATCCAACACAGAAGTTCTCCTGGCATAGTGAAAATGTCGAGACAAGGGAAGGGATCACAAACAAAAGAAATGGAGGAAAACAAACAACTGGATATAGAGTTCAAAACCACGCTTACAAGGTTTTTCAAGAATATCCTAGAAAAGTTGGATAAAGTTAGCGAGAGCCAAGAGGAGATGAAAAAGAACCAACTAGAGATGAAAAAGAACAAATTAGAGATGGAAAAAAACCAACCAGAGATGAAAAAGGACCAACTAGAGATGAAAAAGGACCAACTAGAAATTAAACATACACTGACTGAAATAAAAAATATTATACAGAGTCCTAACAGCAGACTAGAGAAAGGCAAGAATCAAGTCAAAAATTTGAAATATAAAGAAGCAGAAAACACTCAACTGGAAAAGCAAGAAGAGAAAAGAATCCAAAAATGTGAACATAATGTAAGGAGCCTCTGGGACAACTTCAAGCGTACCAACATCAGAATTGTGGGGGTGCCAGAAGAAGAGAGAGAACAAGATACTGAAAACCTATTTAAAGAATAATGACTGAAAACTTCCCACATCTAGTAAAAGAAATAGACTTACAAGTCCAGGAAGCACACAGAACCCCTCACAAAAGGAATCCAAAGAGGACCTAGACACATCATCATTAAAATGCCAAGAGCAAAAGACTAAGAGAGAATATTAAAAGCAGCAAGAGAAAAACAGTTAATTATCTACAAGGGAGTACCCATACGACTGTCAGCTGATTTCTCAACAGAAATAATGCAGGCCAAACAGGAGTGGCAAGAAATATTCAACATGATGAATAGAACCTACAACCAAGAATACTCTATCCAGCAAAGCTACCATTCAGAATTGAAGGACAGATAAAGAGCTTCACAGATAAGAAAAAGCTAAAAGAGTTCATCAACTCCAAACCAGTATTATATGAAATGCTGAAAGGTACTCTTTTAGAAGAGGACGAAGAAAAAGGTAAAAGACAAAAAATTATGAACAACAAATATATATCTATCAACAAGTGAATCTAGAAATTAAGTGAATTAAAAATTTGACCAACAGAATAAACTGGTGAATAGAATAGAATCAGGAGCACAGAAAGGGAGTGGACTGATAATTCTCAGGGGAAAAGGGGTGAGTGGTATACTGGGAGAGACTGGACAAAAATCATACACCTATGGATGAAGTCAACAGGAGGGAAGTAAGGGTAGAGGGAAGGGTGGAGGGGAAAAAAGAGAAACAAATGTAATAATTTGAATAATAAAGATTTAATTAAAAAAAAAGATGTGGTATACATAGACAATAGAATATTACTCTGCCATAAAAAAGAATGAAGTCTTACCATTTTGGACAATATGAATGGATCTAGAGGGTATTATGCTAAGTGAAATAAGTCACACAGAGAAAGATAAATACCATATGGTTTCACTTATATGTGTAATCTAAAGAATAAAATAAACAAAACATAAATAAATGCACAGATACAGAGAACAAATAATGTTTCAAGATAGGCAGGATAGATGGCTGAGTGAAAAAGTACAAATTGGTAGTTACAAAATAGTCACAGGAATATAAAGTACAACATATGGAATATACTGTAATCTATCCTATCTAATAAAAGAGTAATACGCAAATTGACCGTACCTCTGCTATACCCATAAGCCACACCCACCAGCCAATCTGAGCAAATATGCAAATTAACCCAACCAAGATGGCCAGAGAGAGAGCAGGAGAGAGGCTTGGGTTGTCCCTGGCAATGGAGGAAGCCAAGCTTTCTGCAAAGCCTGGCTGGCCTAGGCCTCGATTAAGGCAACAAAGTTTCAATGCCTGCCACCATGGAGCAAGGCTTGGGTTGCCCCTGGCGATGGAGGAAGCCAAGCTTTCCACACACCCTGGCAGGCCAGGCCTCCGCTTAAGGCAACAAAATTCAAATGGCTGTGCAAGCAGAAGGCTTGGCTCCGCTCCAGGCTACAAAGTTTCAATTGTAGAAGATAAATAAATCCCAGATACCAGAGACTCCACTTGGGTCGCTGGGGGGCGTGACCAGACTACAAACCACCACAGGCCTCTCGACCAAGCCACCCCACACCCTAAGGGAAAACCTACCCTGACCCAGGACACCCTTCAGGGCAAACCAGCTGGCCCCCACCCATGCACCAGGCCTCTATCCCATCTAATAAAAGAGTAATATGCAGATTGACAATTACTCCAACACACAAGATGACTGCTCCCATATGGCCAAAAGATCCTGCCCCTATGTGGACACAAGATGGCCACCACAAGATGGTCAGCAGGGGAGGGCAGTTGGCAGGGACCGGGCCTGCAAGGGAGGGCAGTTGTGGGAAATCAGGCCACCAGGAGAGGGCAGGCGGGAGGGACCAGGCTTACAAGGGAGGGCAGTTGGGGATGATCAAGCCTGCAGGGGAGGGCAATTAGGGGGCACCAGGCCAGCAGAGGAGGGAAGTTGGGGGTGACTGGGCCTGCAGGGAAGAGCAGTTGAGGGGGACCCAGGCCTGAAGGGGAGGGCAGTTAGGGGCGACCAGGCCCACAGGAGAGGGCAGTTAGGGGCAAACAGGCTGACAGGGTAGCAGTTGGACATCAATCAGGCTGGCAGGGGAGTGGTTAGGGGGTGATCAGGCTGGCAGGCAGAAGCAGTTAGGGACAATCAGGAAGGCAGGCAGGTGAACAGTTGGGAGTTAGCAGTCCAGGTATAATCAGGCCTAAAAGGGCAGTCGGACATCCCTCAAGAGGTCCCAGATTGGAGAGGGAGCAGGATGGGCTAAAGAACACCCACTCCCATGCACGAATTTCATGCACTGGGCCTCTAGTATATATATAAAAGGCTCATATGCAATGTGACCCCTTGGGAGTTCAACTGGGAGACCGGGAGTTAGATTGCTCACTATGACATGCACTGACCAACAGGGGGAGTGCGGAATGAAGGGAGGCCCCAGGCAGCAGCCGGAAGGCCCCAATCACCCAGGGACCCTATCCATGCATGAATTTTGTGCACCGGGCCTCTAGTAGCTATACATAATGCCAGGTGGATATTAGAACTATCAGGGGGATCACTTTGTAAATTATATAACTGCCCAATCACTATTCAATATCCTTGAAACTAATCTATATATATAAAAAGGTAATATGCACATTAGGCCGGGCCTCCCTAACTGGTCACAACCAGATAAGAGGAGGTTGCGCACACAGGTGAGGCCTGAAGCAGAGACAGAGACACACCTATAGGGTGCCTCCTCAAACAGTGAGAGGTGGGGTACTTCCTGGTGCCTCTAGTATAAAATAATGGTGAATATCAACTGTAATTGAAAAATTTATAAAGATATTTCTTGTTAAGCAATATACAGATATTTGTTCTCTAAAATTTCATCTAACTTTTAAGTATCATCTCTCATTAAAAGAAATAAAACTAATTCTCCGTTAAAATACTCAAAAGATTTTTTTTTTACAGTTAGTTAATCCTATACTATCTTGGTTGCTTACTTGATACTTTAACTAAATAGAAACTCTTTTCAAATGAATTATTAATAGCACTTCTCACTCTTCCCATAGGCCTCCACCTTCGTGTCTGGGCTTTAGAGAGAAATGAATAACTCCAAACCTGAAAGAACACGAAAACCAACTGTGTGTGTGATTTGGCAGATTGTGCTGCTGGAGAGAGCCATGCAATTAGAAAACCGACTCTAAAACTGTAGCTGAGCATCTGTGGAACTGAACCAAAGTAAACTCTCCAATGGCCTCCCATCCCTTTACTCAGGGCTACTTGCAAGCCACTGCTCTGGTAATATCCATGCCCTTTTAAAGTGAAATTAAAACATTTGATTGTATGAATGCCTCATACAAACTAGCTGTCAAAAGGCCTACACTGACTCCCTATCATGATTGATAAAATACTTCACATATGGATCGCTGGACTAGACAGTTTTTATTTTAACATGTGAGGAAATGCACTGGAAAAGCAAAAATGCTAATAAATATCTGAAAGGATGTCTCTTCACTGTGAATTGTATTGAAGAGCAATTTCTCCCAGAAGGTCTTTCTTTGGGAAATTTCAAAAAGATAGTTGGCCCAACACCTTCATGAAACGTTTTCTCTATTTTAGTGAAGATTCAAGATGGCTATAATTGGGTAAAGACATTGAGTCCCGCCACATTCCTGCAAACTTTCTGATGAACCATATTTTAGCACTTCTTCTCTTAAGGACTGATACCAATTCAGTCAAAATTAAAATTCCCACTTGATATAACAGCCAAATTTGTAACAGGATTTTATCCTAATAAACTGTATAACTTAAGTTGACATTCCAGGTGCCATAAAACAAATTTTAGCCCTTTTGGCATTTGTCAGTTTTTTTAAACATTCTATGATTATACGTCTGGTAATACTGTTTATCTCGGCTTTCAAATATGTCTAGAAAGATCCAAGGATAAAGAAGACAGGGTAACTTGAGCTCAGCCTCTTAATAGGCTACACAGTGTAGCTATGTTCAACACCTTTATCTCCAGAGTCACCTTTGTTGCTCATAAGCTGAATGGCACTTACAGAAAGCCATTTGCTAACATTCTTTTCCAACCAAGGAAGTAGGATATTATGACCTGACTGTATAAGAAAGCTCACTACTCACAAAAGAATTTCATTTCAAATATAAAACTTCTTAGGGGCCTTGAGCCCTTATCCAAACGTGGTTCCGCAGAAAAGCAACAGCAATATCACCTGGGAACTTGATAGAAATGGAAATTCCTGGGCCACACCTAATCCTATTGCCTCAGAAACTGAAGACTGAGAATCACTAGTAAATAAGAAAAGAGTATGTTTAAGGTTGTGTGGTTAATTGCCATTAATGATGAGTAATTAATCAGCTGAATGATAATGATTTGAGCCCTCTTCTCCAAAAAAAAAAGTATTAGTGTTAATGATTTTTTTATATTAAATATTTTTGGCTTAGAAAAACACAAACATATACCAAGGACTACCTCAAAGCCCAGGAAGCAATAATATAACGCTTCTACTACTTCCTGAAACCAGGTCAACTAGAGCAAGAAACTAGGTTCTATGCAAGAAGTAAATTGGGGGAAGTTACTGTTCTGACAGCTATTTTTCTCATTTTTAAGAATAAAAGACTACTCTTGACAACTCACTGGCAAAAGTCCAACCTGTTTCTGTAAATTGGCCACAAATGAACACTTCCAGCATCACAAATTAAACTTGAGCCAACAATGCAGACTTAAAACTGACAAAGAATCAGACACCTCTAAAATTTATCAAAATTCTCCAACTTTATCAACAAATTTCAAACACAGATTCTGGAAACCACAAAACACATTAGGCTGCTTTAAGAAGTATACAAGATCAAAGGTTATCCTTTGATGACACCAGCTTATCTGAACCACTCCCTGGATGTCCATGAATAAAATCAGATTGCAAAACAATGCCAGTATTAACCACTGATCTCTGGATCACCCTTGATCTCTAGAAAACAAAAACAGCAAAAGTGATATTCAAAAGTGCATGCAAAATTCCTGATGGTGATTTAGGAATACCAAGTCCAAGAGGCTCAGATCTCAGGCAACTGAAAAGATCATTAAAGTTCTTTAAAATTCTACATTATCAAATCTATGGAAAAAATCAACGATTCTATTCAGAAATAAAAGAAAATATTTAAATTTGCTCCTGCAGCAGCATGATTTCCAATGCTATGTGTGAAAGGTACTCCACTCACATTTGGCTTTTAACCTGACCAATGTCTAAAGCCTCCATGTGCAGGAACATCTAGGGATAAGTCAGGTTTTAGTCCTGAATTACTACCCAAACTCAACCTCCTAGTGCCGTGGCCAGCAAACTGCAGCTCTCGAGCCACAAGCAGCTCTTTGGCCCCTTGAATGTGGCTCTTCCACAAAACACTACGACCTGGGCGAGTCTATTTTGAAGAAGTGATGTTAGAAGAAATTTAAGTTTAAAAAATTTGGCTCTCAAAAGAAATTTCAATCGTTTGTACTGTTGATATTTGGGTCTGCTGACTAATGAGTTTGCCGACGACCGCACTAGTATATAAAAGTGAAGCATGAGCTCAAGATATAAGTAAAGATCTCAGAAACATTTTTTTGTAATGCTTTGGGGCTGATTGAATTATGGTTTCATGGAATGAGCAGAGCCTAAATATAAGAGAAGGAGCTTTAGGTAGACTAAATTTTCAAGGCAATGAGAACAGGCACTGAAGAGAGCTATGGTGCCACAGATCAAAGGGACAAACTGCCCGTATTTGTAGCATAGAAAGAGCTGCTCTCTGGGCTACCTGGGCATCAGGCTTTCCAGTCACATAGTCCCACACACACCATGATCGCCATCAAGAAAACTAGCAAATAGGTTTGCCTCAGGGTTGAGCGAGACATTGAAATATCTGAATATAGAGACTTATTTTATGTAATGTCAGATTTGTACACATACACACAGGCCTGAATGATCTAGAACAGTGGTTCTAAACCTTTCTAATGCCGCCACCATTTAATACAGTTCCTCGTGTTGTGATGAATCATAATGTAAATATATGTGTTTTCTGATGGTCTTAGGCGACCCTGCTAGTGGTTCTCAACCTGTGGGTCACTGCTGTAGAGCCTAAGACCATCAGAAAACAGGTCACGACCCACAGGTTGAGAACCGCTGATCTACAAGAACTTCTAATGTTATAACATGTCATAATTAAGAAAAACAGTGCTTACTCTGGTCTCTTTCCTTAGCAAAAAAGGAGAAACTGCAAGCCCCTAAACTCTTCCTTCTTCCTCCTAAAACCTCAGTATTTTATTCAATGAGTAACAATTTGCATTTGTTCATCTGCTTTCTTCAAGATTATACTTTTCTTACTAAAAAGCTTTTATATATATATAAAAAAAAAGATTTCCAGGGAAAACTGCACTCCTCTCATAACACTAAACTAGGATACAGAAATGTTATATAAAATCTAATCTCAACACAATTGAAGCAGTGAATTAATTTGTAGTTCACCCTAAGTCTCAAGCCTTCCAAAAGAAAATTGAAACCTTTAATGACTGTCAGCTCTACTGTATTTGCAAATGGTCTTGGTATTTCCTTCAGGGCACAGCAGTAAAAGCACTTCATAAGAACCTTGTATGCAAGGGTTCATCATTATACATATTTATATGCTATAAAAAACTAATTTCATCATCTAGGGTAGGAAGCATTCAGACATCTCTCACAAAATAAGCTCATTTATTTTGCTTACTAAAGCTCTTATGTAAAATCAAAGGGCAACCACTGGCTAACAGGGAGTTACTGTGCCATCAGTTATATTAAATTCACTCAGGGGGGGAGCATACAATTTTCAATCCAGTGAACTTGATGTTTTGACAAATAGAATGTTACCCAACATTTGTCCTGAAGCCAACTCTTGTCCTTTCTAAACAGAGATACACCACCAGAAACAAGGGGGAGGGGGAAGAAAGGGGAAACAAAAGAGAAAACCAGCAGCTGATTTGAAGTCTCCATCAAATGAACCATATCAAATTACATCAAATAAAAATGTTAAATTAAGTGTTATATAGATGTAACTTCTGTTAAAAGCCAAATGAGAGTGGAGTACCTTTCACACATAGCATTGGAAATCATGCTGCTGCAGGAGCAAATTTAAATATTTTCTTTTATATCTGAATAGAATCATTAATTTTTTTTCCTCAAAACAAGATTATAAAATATCAGAGGAAATCAGCCCAACACAATTTAGTGGTCAAAGTCATATCCTATCAAGTTAAAAGCCAAATGTGAGTGGGGTACCTTTCCCACATAAAGAAGGAATGTGCTAATTGACTTCCACGCCCTCAAAGATGGCGGTGCCCAATCCCGAGCCCCCCAGTCCACCAGGACTGGCCCGAGGCACAGGCAAGCCTCCGATGGTGGCTGCCCAGTTGCCTCGGCTGATCCAGGTTCAGATAACCCAGGCCAGCCGAGGCTTATGCTGCCAGCAATGGCTGCAGCAGAGGTGTGATGGGGGTGTCGCCTTCCCCTGTTCACCGGGTCACCTCCTGCCCCTGAGGGCTCCCAGACTGTCCAAGGGGGAAGGCTGGGCTGGGGGACACCCCCTCCAGTGCATAAATTTTCATGCACCAGGCCTCTAGTCTATTATAATTACTGCTCAGGCTGAGAGAAGAAATCTTTCAAAAATTCCAGCATTACTAGTATCTCTTAAGAAAATGTGCAAACTGTGCTATAGCTCTTGCTTACATTTGGAGTTGGAAGTCCCATGTAAGTGCTGGGCATGGGGGGAGAGTTATTGTAACACTTAAAACTACGGACCTGATTGTTCAGCTACCTGACCAGAATAGTATAACAGTAAAGACACATTCAAGTCCATCACCCCGGATGCTAAAAAAACAACAGAAACACTGGGAATCAGAACAGTTTACTGTAGCCTTGTCCTCTTGTTCCTCTGAGGAGGGGAAGGCAGGAGAAGAGAAGATTCAGTGAGAGCCACCTTGCAGGTGATTAGGCACCACCCTCCTGAGAAATAAGCAGTCTGCTCTTCTCAACATGTGGCCTACTGACAGCCTGCTACTGACTGGCATGTGACCGGGCATACCATGCAATGAAGCATGAATGACAAGTTACTAGTAAATGAGGCAAGTGAGAGTTGTTCAGTTACTATCAGTGAAAGGGCTGAGAAGAAAGGAGGTGCAGTTGGCCCTCTGCAGATTCAACCAATCACAAATAGAAAAAAAATTTTCTTAACATTATGTTATTGCTGACATGTACTATGTGGTCAGGCCTACTGTACAGGTATTTTTTTTCTTGTCATTATTCCCTAAACAATACAATATAACAACTATTTAAATAGCATTTACATTGTATTAGATATCATAAGTAATCTAGAGATGACAAAGTATATGGGAGAATATGCATAGATTATATATAAATACTATACCATCTATAATAATAAAAGGGTAATATGCTAATTAGACTGGATGACCTTCTGGACGAAGCTGGGGCTGTGAGGGAAGCCCAGGTCTTAGGTGCCAGAGGGAAGCTAGAGCAGGGGAAGGCCTACTCTTGCACAAATTTCGTGCATCGGTCCTCTAGTCCTATGTAATAAAAGGGTAATATGCAAATTGACCCTAATGGTGGAATGACCAGTTGCTATGATGTGCACCATGGCAGTGCTAAGCCATTAGTCGGACACCCCCTGAGGATTCCCAGGCTGCCAGAGGGATGTCTTACTGCCAGCTTAAGCCATCAGTCGGACATCCCCCGAAGGGTCCCAGACTGCAAGAGGGCGCAGGCTGGGCTGAAGGATCCCCAGAGTGTACTAATTTTCATGCACGAGGCCTCTAGTTTTTATATAGGAGACTTGAGCATTTGTGGATTTTGGTAACTGTAGGGGGTCCTAAAACCAATCCCCTTTGTATATTGAGGAATGACTATACAGCCCTGATCTTCAGTTTTTTATTTTCTTATAATCCTTCAGTTTAAAATCTCTCTGATGTTGAATATGAAGCACATGCACATGTCAAAAACAATTTACTGCCAACATGATTGCTTTCCATGGAGAAAACAGGATGAAACATTGTTGTGCTTTATCTTAGGCACCATAATGGTTCCTCCTTTTTATATACTTATAGCAGTTATTTATACCCACACTACTCTTGATAAATTGTTGTATTCATTTTAATAGCAAAACTTTGAAATGCTTCAAATCAAAGCAACCTTGCTTTCACTATATACCAATCTGAGTCACTTCATCATATGCATTTTTTTTCATAAGCAAACACTAAAAGGTAGGTACAAGTAAAAGTGAACACCACATCTGCTGCCACTGTATTTCCATTTTATATTCACATGATAACATGAACAAAACAAAACAAAACACATCCCACTACTACACCTACTTTTTTAATTTCCTAGTATGTTAAATTCTCTTATGTCAAGAAAGGAAAACAATATATAGGAAAACAGTAAGAACTATCAAAGTTCTTTTGTATCTCATCCAATTTTTATAATCTCTGTGGGAGGTGAACAGTGTTATCCCCATTTTACAAAGGAGGAAAACAGTCTGTCCAAGAGCACAGCATCCTTTCTAATAGTTTCTCTCCTCATCTGTAGCTTAGAAAAAACATATGGTAGTGTCATCCCAGAAAGAGCTTGGTTTCTAGAGGAATCCTATCCAGATTCAGAACACTGGTGTCAGGAACAAGATGGCCATCCTATATGTATAGTAAATTGCACGTAATTCTTTCTTTTTAATTCAATTCCTTATAGAGAATAGCCAAAATTAGAAACTTAGTCATTTCCCTTCTTTTTCTAAGAACTGAGGTGTATAGGAAATAACCTTCCCAAAAAACCTTTGAAAAGGTTATCCATAAGACAGTTTAAGGGGTCTTTCAGACACAGATGACTATTAAAAAAACACTAGGCAGAAGTCTAATTTTGTGCTTTCTGTGGTGCAATAAACATAAAAGCAAAGAGTATTTTTAGCTCTTCCAAGCTTAAAAGGTTTTAACCAAAGGATCTTCTCTAAGTCTGGTTTTTCATTCATTGATTAAAACTGACCAAAATTATAAAAGAATGAAAATCATTTCCTGACCAGAGAGCCTACAACTTAAACGAAGAGCACATTCCACACAACCTGTCATTAGCAGTGGTCTGATCATGATTTCCATCACTCAGCTCTCTTGACTTTCATTCTGAGTCCAACAAACTAAGCAGAAATATGGGAGATACCCAGACCATGAAAGAGACAAAATGGTACCATACAAAACTCTCATGGAACATTCTGTAGACAAATATGGCACAGAACATATCTTACATTACATTCAGTATCTGCATACTGCTCAACCACCAGGTATCTTGGGATCTTCTGAAGAGTTGACTCAATGAAGCTCCCAAAGAGATGTCTAATGCAGTCAAATGCCAATTTAGAATAATGTGGAAATAAGCAGTTACTTCCCCTTTGGGTTTACTTTTTAAGTGTAAATCTGGTAGTAGAGGAACAAATTACTTGCATACAGGAGCAGTTTAATGTCCTTCCAAATTTATGTTAGGACAATGCATATTTGGATGAGGTACACTGAGAAAAGCCAGATGCCGAAATATATAAACCCTCAGAAAATTAACTTTTATATTTATAACTTTTAATTTTATAAAATCAAGCACTTAATATAATGTTTATGAAAATTGTTGGATATTTTTCTTTAAGGGCAATCTTGAAAAAATGTCATAAATCAAACCTGCATATAAGTAATAATGAGGTCAATATTAACACAAAATGATGTCAAAAGAAGAAACCACTTTTCCTAATTTCTAGAGGCTTGGTGCATGAAATTCGAAGGTGGCAGGGTATTCCCTCAGCCTGGCCTCTGCCCTCTCATAACCTGGGACCCCCCAGGGGATGTACACCTGCCAGAGGAATTGGGCCTAAGCCGGCAGTCAGACATTCCTCTAGCAGTCTGGAGCTTTCGTAGTCCCAGACCCCTCACTCCTTACACCCCACCTGTGGGAATGCCACTCAGCCAGAAGCCAGGCTTGCTGCTCCTTAGTGCTGCCATGGAGGCAGGAGAGAGGCTCCCACTGCCACTCCGCTGTAAGCCTGGCTTCTGGCTGAGCACCACACCCCCTGTGGGAGCGCACTGACCTCCAGGGGGCAGCTCCTGCATTGAGCGTCTTCCCCCTGGTGGTCAGTGCACGTTATAGTGACTAGTCGTTTTGCCAGTCATTCCACCATTTGTTCGATTTGCATATTAGGGTTTTATTATATAGGATATTAAACTGATCTAGAAATACATAAACTCTTACTTAAACTTTTTAATCAAAGCTTACTTTGAGTGCATGTTGGTCACAAAGATCACTGATAAAAGTATGTGCTTCCTGTATCTAACCCAGTTTGTATCTATCATCTGGTTTTATAAGAAGTTGACTTCATGAAAATAAGTAAATAGCTCCCAGTTGAAATTTTTGAAAAATATTATTGAACTATGAACTTAATATCACACACATAAAAATGTAAGAAATAACCATGATCCAAACAATATTTAGAGTCACTTATAGGTTTCATAGCCTATGACATAAGCTGTCCTTTCAAAGATTTAAAAAGCTAAGCACTGGCCCGAAATAAGAGTTAAGAGCTAAGAAAATCCTGTAATACCCATAAGATCTAGATAGTTGGCAAGGACTCAATTATTAGCAGAATTAATTTTCTAACTATTTATAAAATATTTAATTTCTAATATACACCACACTGTTGTCCAGTCCACTTTGAAAGATGTCTAGAAAAATCAAACACAATTACTTCTGAACTTCCATAGAAAAGGACAAAGTTTAAAAAATAAGCCACAGCATGATAAAATTCCGAGACTACACAAATTCTGAACCTGTAGCAATCCAGATGTTTGGAATTAACATCTGTCTTTGCAGCATGTCACCTAAATACAAGCAAAGTAATACTAGTATTTATACACACATTCTAAGGAAACAGTATTCTTACTCAATAAAGCACTGACAGAATTGTACAGTGTTGCACAAAATGTAAGGAAATGATGTAACCAACCCAACACCAAAATAATTTTCCCCCATGGTGGTGATCGCTTGTTCTCTCTGGCTCTCCCAGAATCTCCCGGAACCAACCCTGCCAAGAAAGCTGGAATAAAGATGAAGGTTTAGGGCTTTGGAACAGAGCCAAACTGTGGCCTGCTGGAGGAGTACATCCATAACTTTAGTCTTAACTTTGCCAAGAAAGCACAAACCACACTTTGAAGTAATAATCTTGAGATTCTTTGAGAATGTTCTGAACTTAGACTTCTCCCTAAATCACACTGACTTCTCCCAACAATGAAGATACATGAGCAAGCCTGTACCTCATTGGATCTATTCAGATAAGGACTCAGGCTGCAATGACAATCAAATCCCCATAGATTATTTTAAAAGCCATTTGTATAACCAACACCTTCTTAGAAACAATATTTAATTAGATAACAAGTGAAAATGATAATCTCACATATAAAGTTTGTTACAAGTTAGATCTCACTATACACACACACACACACACACACACACACACACACACACGCAGCCTCCCTTACAGGTAATCTAAACACAAAACAGTGTTTTGGCTTACAAGAGATGCATTATCATTGGCAATGTTTTCTTTCCTTTCCTTTCTTTTTTTTAGCTAATATGTTTAATAAATTAGCCCAGCCCATGTCGCTCAGTGATTGGACATCGACCTATGAATCAGGAGGTCACGGTTGATTCCCAGTGAAGGAATATGCCCAGGGTTGGGGGCTCAATTCCCCAGTGTGGGGCATGCAGGAGACAGCTGACCAATGATTCTCTTTTATCACTGTGTTTCTCTCTCTCCCTCTCCCTCTCTGAAATCAATTAAAAAAAAATATTATTAATAAATAATTTCCCAAAAGATCAATTTCTATTTTCAAAAAACATCTCAGTTACTAGAGATAAGAAACATTTCATCTAAAAAATACACTACATCCCTAGCCAGTTTGGTTCAGTGGATAGAGCACTGGCCCATAGACTAAAGCAGCAGTTGCCAACTGGTGGTCCGTGAGGTCCAAAAGTTGGCAACCGTTGGATTAAAGGGTCCCAGGTTCAGCTCTGGCCACAGGCACATACCTCGGTTTCAGGCTCAGTCCCTGGCCCTGGTTGGGGGTGTGCAAAGGGCAACCAATTGATGTGTCTCTCTTACATCAATGTTTCTCTCTCTCTTGTTTCTCTACCTCCCTTCCACTCTCTCTAAAAATGAATGGGAAAATATCCCCAGGTGAGGTTTATATAATAAAAGCATAATATGCAAATCAACCAAACAGCAGAACAACCAGTCGGCAGGGGGCAGAGCCCATGAGCAGGTGGCTCCAGGCCAGCCAAGGCGCTTGCCAGTAGGCAGAGGGAGAAAATGGTGAATGGCGATGGGAAGGTGGGCGAACGGCAATAGGGGGAGGCCACCAGCATGACTACAGTGGGGTGATGGGGGTGGTACTGGGCCAATCCCACAGAGCAAGGCCAGGCAGAGGCTGTTTTGGGGGGATGGGGGGAGGGGTGGGAGGAGTAATGAGGATGGTGCTATCTCCTGATCCTGATTGGCCCCACCAGGTTGCCTCCTGCAGAGGGAGCGGGCCTAAGCCATCAGTAGGACATCCCCTGAGGACTCCAGTACTGTGAGACGTTGAAGGCCAGACTGAGGAATGCCCCTGCCCACCCTTCCAGTGCACGAATTTTCATGCCACGGGCCTCTAGTAATCTATAATAATAAAAGCATAGTATGCTAATTAGATCAGAGAGCCAGACAACCTTCCGGAAAAAGCCAGAGCTGCAAGGGCCAAGGCAGCTGCCAAATTTCATGCATCAGGCCTTTAGTAACAATAATAAAAATAATAATAATAATGCACTATACCTCCCAATTATCCCTCATTAACATTCCAGATACTAGGCTATTCAACAGTGAGAGAATGTGGACCTTGGGACCCACTGATTACTTACTTGTTGATAAAAGGTTCAATAAGTTTTGATCTGGCAGACACATGATATTTTGGAGGACTAAGAAAAGAACCTAATAAAGAAAAGCAGAGTATTATATATAGTCAAATAGACAAAGCCTGAAAATGCAGGCGAAAATATATTTAAATCAATAGTATGTGTCAGCAAGGGTAAAAAGTGCTCATATGAGCCAAGTACCATTCCACAGGTACAAGTCAATGGTTCATCCTTGTGTACTCTCCATCTGCTCCAACCCAATCTTCTCAGACTCTTCCCCTCCCATTTCTAACTGGGTGAGTGGATTCCAGGGAACTAGTAGACAGGTAAGATCCACTCTAGACCACTGTGTTTGACACAAACATGTACAGTGAATACCTAGGTAATTTGTCATGGAGATGAAACACAGTCCTGTGATATAAGCATCATAGCCTGCCTCGTGGAGCTGTTCAGAAGCTGTGTCATAACTTGGAAAACCTTCTGCACTTTCTAAAGAAAGAAAAAAAAGAAAAAACAGTTTTCCCAAGGACATCATAAATCATGAAGACTGGTAAGTGTATTGCCCTACCAAATCCAAATTGTATTCAGAATGTGCTATAGAAATATCCTAAATAAGCATTTAAAAACTTTTTTTAACTTTATTTTTCAATTACAGTTTACATTCATATTATATCAGTCTCACGTGTATAACACAGTGGTTAGACAACCATATACTTTACAAAGTATTTCTCCTGATATTTCAGTGCCCACCTGGCACCATACATCGTTATTAAAATACTATTGACTATTTCCTATGCTATACTTTACATTCCTATGACTGATTTCTAATTACCAACTTGTATTCCTTACTCCCGTCACCTTTTTTACCCAGTCCTCCAATGCCCCAATCCTCTGGCAGACATCTGTCTGTTCTCTGTATCGATGAGTCTGTTTCTGTTTTGTTTGTTCATTTATATTTATTCTTTAAATTCCAGATATAAGTGAAATCATATAGTATTTGTCTTTCTCTGACTTGTTTCATTCAGCCTTACACTCCCTAGGTTCATCCGTGCTATCACAAATGTAAGATTTCATTCTTTTATATATCCCATTATATACATGTACCACAGATTTTTATCCACTCATCTATTGGCAGGTACATGGGTTGCTTCCATATCTTGGTTATTGTAAGTAACACCTGCAATGAACACAGAGGTCAGTGTTTCTGGTTGGTATTTCAGGATTCTCAGGATATATATATATATGTACCCAGAATGGAATTGCTGGGTCATAAGGCAGTTCCATTTTTAATTTTTTGAGGACTCTTCACATTGTTTTCCATAGCAACTGCACCAATCTGCATTCCTATCAACAGTGCTTGAGGGTTTTCTTTTCTCCACATCCTTGCCAACACTTGTTGTTTGCTTATTGATGACAGCCATTCTGACAACTGGAAATGATACCTCATTGTGGTTTTAATTTTACTTCTCTGATGATTAGAGACCTTGAGCATCTTTTCATATGTCTATTGGCTACTTGTATGTCCACTTTGGAGAAATGTCTATTCAGATCATTTGTCCATTTTTTTAATGGGATTGTTTATTTTTTAGTGTTGAGTTGTATGAAAGAATTCTTTATAAACATTAGGTATCAGATGTATCATTGGTGAATATGTTCTCTTATTCCATGGGTTATCTTTTTGCTTTATTGATGGTTTATTTTACTGGGCAAACACTTTTTAGTTTAATGTAGTCCTACTTGTTTATTTTTTTATTTTGTTTCCCTTGTCTGAGGAAACATATCAAAAAAAGTATTGCTAAGAAAAATGTCAGAGGTTTTTCTGCCTATGTTTTCTTCCTGGAGTTCTAAGTTTCAAGTCTTATACTCAAATTTTTTAATGTATTTTGAGTTTATTCTTGTATATGGTGTAAGAAGGTGGTCTAGTTTTATTTTTTTGCATATACCTGTCCAATTTTCCCAATACCAGTTACTAAATAGACTGTCTTTACCCCATTGTATGTTCTTGCCTCCTCTGTAAAATATTAACTAATCTTATAGGCATGGGCTTATTTCTGGGTTCTCTATTCTGTTCCATTGATCTATATGACTGTTTTTATGCCAGTACCATCTATTTTGATTACTATAGCCTTAACAGTTTGATATCCAGCTTTGGTTAGTTTGAAATCCAGCAGCATGATACCCCCAACTGTGTTCTTCCTTCTCAAGATTGCTGTGGCTACTCAAGGTCTTTTGTGGTTCCACATAAACTTTTGGATTATTTGTTCTAGTTCTGTAAAATACACCATTGATATTTTGATAGGAATTGTAATGAATCCACAATTTCTTGATTCCTCTACAAATAAGACCTTACAATATGAGATAACAAAGTCACTGAAAAGGAGGGCTTTTGTCTAGACTAGAGCAGTGCTTCAGTTATATTATCAAAGAGAGTCACAGGCCTCCCCATTGCACAGCAGTCAGTATTATTTACAATCATGCCTCGCTTTATGACAATGATTCCTCTTCTAATTTCTCTCTACAGTCACAAAAAGGAGTGTCTACTCTTAGAAACAATGGTAGCATTGGTACACAACAGGAATTTCAGAATAATGATTAAACATGGACTTTGGAGCTCTACTGTGTTTAAGTTTGAATCTCTGCTCACCACTTATTTGCTATGTGATCTTGGGCTTCGCCTCTGGTCCTCCATTTTGGTAGAATGAAGATGATAATCAAAATCTCCCTTTTTTGGTGAGGATCTAAAGAGCTAAGTAAAGATCTTATATAGTGCTTTGTACAAGGTAAACACTCACTAATTATTATGTCAATACTGCAGATAATCCTCCCAAAAGCAAGACTCCAATCAATATTGATAGCTCAATTCAATATTGTCATTGACTATGTTGCCAAGCTTACAGATCTAAAGATGAAAGCACAACTAACTCCAAAAAACAGTTCAGAACTTTCTGTAATGCAGCCCTTGAAACATGGGGCCACTTTATAGTATAAACCATTTTATAATGTAATTCTTTTGTCAAACGGATGTCTGAGAAGAGTGACCTACCTGTTTTAGAGTAAATTCTCTACCAGACAACAGAATATTACATGTAAATAATATGATACAACTGTAACTTCTAATTATTTCCTAGAACCATTCAGAAAATGAGTATCAAAAAGGTTACAACAAAATCAAAAGCATGATAGGAAATTATCAATGAAAAGGCTATAACTATTTTTACATCAATAGGATTCTGTATAAACAAAAATTTTTAGCCTCTGTATTAAATATTAAGGCTTAGGTTTTAAAAAAATAATATTAGCCCAGCTTGTGTGGTTCAATGGTTGAGCCTCAACCCATGAACCAAGAGGTCCCTATTCAGTTCCTACTCAGGGCACATGCCCAGTAGGAGTAAAGGAGGGAGCCAAACAATGTTTCTCATCAATGTTTCTATCTCTCTATCCTTCTTCCTTCCTCTCTCTAAAAATCAATAAAAATATATTTTTTTAAAAATCTTATATAACACAATAGCAAACTAATTAATAGCCACTACTCTACCATCAGTTGAAACACAGATTTCCAAAATCATTTCCATTATATTGGTATAGAAAAATATCAGGTTTCCGTCCCCCCACCTAACCCCCTTTACTTTTTTTCCTAAAGATTTTTTTATTGACTTTTAGAGTGGGGGGAGGAAGAGGGAGAAAGAGAAAGAATCATAGATGTGAGAGCAAAATATCAACGATTTGCCTTCTGCACCCTCCTTACTGGGGATCAAGCCTACAATCTAGTCATGTGCCCTAACTGGGAATCCAACCAGCAACCTTTCAGTACACCGGACAATGCCCAACCAACTGAGCCACACAGGCCAGGGCCACTCACGGCTTTTCTTAACTCCTTTTCTGAACTATTACCCAGAAAGGAAAGGAAATAACTGTATTCTTGGCTACTTTAGTACCTGTCATTGTCAATTTCTGAACCCTTCGTGCTATTATCAATATCTTCAGAATTTAGAGATTACAGCTTAATGGGAGACTAATTATAGTATCAGCAGCACAATTAGGCAAACAGGAACCCAGGAAGTGACGCCTGGAAGATTCACCAAATACCTGGGTTGGGGCCATAGCCAGGATAGCAAAACATCTCTGGCCTGAGAAATATTCCTCCCCACTTCTTCTTGTTTCCCTCAGTGCTGCTATTCTACTCCAAAGTTACCTTTGAAGAAGGAAGGGAAACCTTGGCTTTTCTGAAACAAAAAGGATATTTTCATTCTAGTCCTGATAATCACCTACTCTTTGTCTCTGCTTTAAACAATGCACCATAGAAAGGACACATGTTTTGGGAGAATTCCAAGCACTAGGAAATAAAAGCCCTTGAAGGTTTAATCACTAAAGCTCTCAAACAACTTGCTACCCAAATCCATGCACATAAATAGATGTAAGATTAGATTACTTTTACTGAGAAAGCATGAATTCAACACAGGCCATAAGCAAGTTAATTTAGCCAAAATTTATAAATGTAAATGTAGTTTCTAGCAGTTTCACCTTTCTTCTACAATATAAATCAATACATAATAATCACAAAAAGGTTTGGATTTTCGTTTTATATTTTGTATTCTTACCAACTTTAGGAGGGTTGAAAGGTGTCTCTTTTAACCGCTTTTCCAATTCTGCAAGGGATGTGTTATTAATGATATCCTGCAAACCAGTAAGCAGAGAATTACAAGCCTTCATCATCTCAGTGCGATATATATTAAAGAGATACTGCCCCTTTGTGTTCTTTAAAGAAACATAAGTGTGGAGTCATCATTTATTCAATGTGAAAGAAAACCAGCTAGTTTAATTTTCAGCATATAGAAGGTTTAGCCATATGAAAGATTTTAAACAGATGTGCTAAATACTTACAGACCTTGGACCAGAAAGCTATTATTTGTTTTTATACTGTGTTGACATTCATTTCACTCAGCTATATAAAGTCACTTCACAAAACAGCAAATGATTATACCTTTACCTGAATTTTCTTGATTAGCACATATATAAAATAAGGAAAATAAAAGAAGTGTGTGCCTGTGTAACCTATTCAAAAATACATTATATATTTTAATGTTAAAAACTAACATTCAAAAAGAATAAAGGGGAAGAAATACAATTCCACCATCCAAAGACAACCACTATTCACATTTTGATATATTTATTTCTAGTCTTTTACCAATTCTTTTTTTCTTTTTCGCTCTTCTCTTTTTTCTTTTTCGGGAATGGATTTTAGCAATAACATTTAAATAGACCAGAATTCCAAAGCTCTTAGTAGCAATTTTGAGAATTTCAAATATAGTTCAAATTTTTCAAATACCTTAAAAGGTTGTGTGCTGGCCATCAATTTAGTATCCAAGAGCCTAAAAACAAAAGAATTTTTAATAAGGTAAACAAAATGTATATCAATGTTCAAAATGTATTTTACTCAAACGAATAGCCTATTGTCTTAAAAATGGACAGGGAAATTAAGCACATTAACCATTGTGAGCCTGGCACCGGCATACCTGCTAGGTTAGACTGGGAACTTCGTCTCCTCACATGGGGATTCATCAAGAGGCTGTGGGAGAATCCACACTCTGTCATACACAGAGCACAAGTTCTGGATTTGCTTGTACCCTGAGAGGGTATGGACTACATCAATCTCAAGGAGAAGTCAAATATCCTCATATGTTTTTACGTGGTCCAAATACTGCTCTACAGGTCTAATATTGCCAAGTTGATACTATCTACCACCACTACCCACATTTATACACTATAAATTCTTAGAGGGTCAAAATCTGCATTTGGTAAGTTTATACTATTGTAGTTATTTCTTATTACTCTGTTTCAGTGAATGGAATAATAAAAAACAGAGAGAGATACAAACTATAAAACTGTTTCTTTTCGCCGAAACCAGTTTGGCTCAGTGGATAAAGCGTCGACCTGCGGAACGAGGGGTCCCGGGTTCGATTCCGGTCAAGGGCATGTACATTGGTTGTGGGCACATCCCCAGTGGGGGACGTGCAGGAGGCGGCTGATCGATGTCTCTCTCTCATCAATATTTCTAACTTTCTATCCCTCTCCCTTCCTCTCTGTGAAAAATCAATAAAATATATTTTTTTAAAAATAAATAACTGTTTCTTTTCACATAAGTGTGAACACTAGATAAAAGGACAGAAATATCCTGGCTACAAGAGAAACTACTCTTCTGTACCTCCTGTCCCTCTTCAAACAGGTACTCAAATGCAGAGTCTTCCTCTGTAGGCTCCACATGACCAATATGTGATCTATCAGACATGTGACATATCAGAATTAGCATGCAATATTAATTGTGGAAAACACTAACAGATAAAGGCACTGATTTAAAATTGAGGGAAAAACTCTAGGTAGATAGTTCTTGGAGGACTACAGAATAATCTCAACTGGATAGTTCAATAATATCCAACTATATCTAAAATATTCAACTGAATACTTTCAAATGGACACTTCACTGTGACAAGGTACATCCAACATACAGGAAAGACAAGAGCCAACTCAAGAAAACTTCAATAGACATCAAGACATGGGATGAGCCCTAGCCAGTTTGGCTTAGTATTTAGAGCATCAGCCTGTAGACTGAAGGGTCCCGGATTCAATTCTGATCAAGGGCACATGCCTGGGTTATGGGCTTGATCCCCAGCAGGGGGCATGCAGGAAGCACCCAATCCATGATTCTCTCTCATCATTGATGTTTCTATCTCTCTCTCCCGCTCCTTTCCTCTATGAAATCAATAAAAATATATTTAAAAATAAAAAAGACATGGGATTTAAAAGAAAAGGAATTTCTATTTTCACTCTCAGTTCAAATTCTGGTATTAATAGATAACAAAACCTATCATCTATAATAATAAAAACATAATATGCTAATTAGGCCAGTCAAATGACCTTCCAGAGAACCTTCCAGACAAAGCCAGGACTGTGAGGGCCGGGCAAGCTGCTACGACTATGAGGGCTACACTCTCTACATGAATTTTGTGCATCAGGCCTCCAGTCAATTATAAAACCAAACCATCACAAACTTGGAGCTATTAAATAAACAATTTCCCAGCTTACATGAAGTGGACTGTAATCATGATCCAATGGATTCAAAAAATTACTATACACCTATTTGTATTACATATGCCATGATGACTACCCTATTTAATAAAAAAGAGTAATATGCCATGCCCATCAGCCAATCAGGAGCAAGTATGCAAATTAACCCAACCAAGATGGCTGTGGCCACGGAGAGAGCAGGAAGCTTGGGTTTACGCGGCAATGGAGGAAGCCAAGCTTTCTACCTCTGCTGACCTGCCTTGGCCTCTGCTTATGGCTACAAAGTTTCAATTATAGAAGATAAATAAATCCCAGATACCAGGGCCTCTGCTTGGGTCGCCAGGGTGTATGGCCAGCCTGCAAACCACCAAAGGCCCCTTGCCCAGGCTACCCCATGCACCAAGGGAACCCCCACCCTGATCCGGGACACCCTTCAGAGCAAACCAGCCGGCCCCTATCCATGCACCAGGCCTCTCTATCCTATCTAATCCTCCTATCTAATAAAAGAATAGGCAAATTGAAAAAAAAAAAAGAATAGGCAAATTGACCATCACTCCAACACACAAGATGGCTGCCCCATGTGGTCAAAAATGACTGACTCTATGTGGACACAAGATGGCTGCCATAAAATGTCCAGCAGGGGAGGCAGTTGGGGGGACCAGGTCTGCAAGGGAGGGCAGTTATGGGCCATCAGGCCAGCAGGGGAGGGCTGTTGGGAGGAAATAGGCTTGCATGGGAGGGCAGTTGGGGGCAATCAAGCCAGCAGGGGAGGACAATTAGGGGCTGGCAGAGGAGGGAAGTTGGGGGTGACCAGGCCTGCAGGGAAGGGCAGTTGGGGGGGGGGGAACCCAGGCCTGCAGGGAAGAGCAGTTGGGGATACCAGCCCTGCAGGGGAGGGCAGTTAGGGATGATCAGGCCTGCAAGGGGAGGGAAGTTAAGGGAAAACAGGCTGGCAAGGGAGCAGCTAGGCATCTATCAGGCTGGCAGGGAAGTGTTAGGGGGTGATCAGGCAGGCAGGCAGAGCAGTTAGGGGCAATCAGGAAGGAAGGCAGGCGAGCAGTTGGGAGCCAGCAGTCCTGGATTGTGAGAGGGCTCCCAGATTGGAAAGGTGCAGTATGGGCTGAGGGACATACATCCCCATACACAAATTTCATGCACCGGGCCTCTAGTCTATTATGCTAATTAAACTGGGTCAACCAGATATCTTCCAGATGTCTGACTTCCTTCCAGACAAAGCCACAGTGGGGGGTTGGGGGAGGCAGTGGCAGAAGCAGTTAGGGCTGATCGGGCCATGAGAGGAGCAAGCAGTTAGGAGCAATCAGGCCGTCAAGGGAGCAAGCCGTTAGGGGCAATCAGGCCAGTAGGAGGACAAGCAGTTAGTGGTGAGACCAGGCTGGCGAGGAGGAATAAACAGTTAGGGGCAAGATCAGGCCAGCACGGGGAGCAAGCAGTTAGGAACGCAATCAGGCTAGTGCAAGGGAGAAAGCAGTTAGGGGCAAAATCAGGTTGGCATGGGGGAGCAAGCAGTTGGGGGGTTGCTGGGGGTAATCAGGCCTGCAGGGGAGCCATTAGGAAGTGATCAGGCCAGCATGGGAACCATTTGGGGATGATCAGGCAGGCAGGCAGAGGCAGTTAGGTGAGTGGTTAGGAGCCAGTAGTCCCGGATTGTGAGAGGTATGTTCAACTGGCGGTGTAGACCCAATCCCACAGGAACATTCTTCAAGGGGTTTCAGATTGCGGAGGGTGCAGGCCGGGCTAAGAGACATCCTCTTCCCCCCATATTTCATGCTCTGGGCCTTTAATTTTAAATGAAAGACAAATATGGAAAGCAAGCTTACTTGGGGAAAACAGATGTTGTCATCTCCTTAAATTCATTTAAGTCCTAAAAAAATAAGAAAATGGACTTGTTACGCTTTTACTGGTACACTCACAGTTTTAAAAACATACATTCATTTTTCTAGTTCCATGCGTCTCTTCTTAAACCAACTGATACAGGTCCTTTAAAGCTAAACTGCCAGACCTGTTTTTAGTTGATAATAACTTTATAAAAATCTTGACAATTTCCTCACTGATTGGGAATCATTTGGCCTGATATGAAACCTTTATATAACCAAAACAGACAAATTTAAGTATTTTATGACTGAAATAAGAGTGGGGGAAATAAGTTTCTATTATATATAGAAAACTTTCAGTAATAACTCTATTACACAAATTCATAATTATAAAGAGACCAGAAAATTTATTTTTTTTAAATGGTTTATACAGGAAATGGATACTGTACTAGTAAACTAGATTATTATTTTATTGGGAACACCTTTGAAATGTTCATTAAAATGACCACTAAAGCCCAGCCAACATGGCTCAGTGGTTGAATGTCAATCTATGAACCAGGAGGTCACAGTTCTATTCCCATTCAGGGCACATGCCTGCGCTCAATCCCCAGTAGGGGGCATGCAGGTGGCAGCCAAATTAATGATTCTCTCTCATCATTGATATTTCTATCTCTTTCTCTCTCCTTCTACCTTCCTCTCTGAAATCAATAAAAATATATATTTAAAAATATAAAAAATAAAAATTACCATTAAAACACACACTTTCCAATACCAGTACACACGATTCCTGTTTTAGGTACTCATAAAATTGCTAAAGTGGCACTACATTAGACAATTCATTTCCCAAGTTTATTTTGATCAGGAAGTCTAAAGCTGAATGAGACTGCTTTAATTTTAAATTAACTCATTTACCTGCATAATTGCCTCACTAGACTGAAAACCATATTCTTGACCCTTTGTAACTACACTTCTCTTCAGCCATTTCCAATGAGCTCTTCAAACTGTAAATACAGATTGTATGTATCTACTTTGTAAAATTTACCAGCTTTCAAATGGCTATCATTAAATTAATGGACAATATGTGAACAAGGGGTTTCAATCCTAACTCTAACAAAAATGCAATGAGGACTGTTTATAATCTCTCACTACCATTAAAAGCTTCACAGCAAGAAAAATTTAGAATTATGGCTATTTCCAGGGCCAGCAATAGCAAAGTTCTAAACCAGCGCCTTCTAAAAGATCATATAAAGTACCATGAAAGTTAAGAAGAGACTTTCCCGTAGAAGGTAGCTCCAAAATAAGGATTCTTTAGTTACTTTTAAATGCGTATTTTGGTACCAGTGTTTGTAAAAGTTCTACCATTTTATACAGATTTTCTCATTTATATCACTGTTTCCAAAGATAGATGGAAGAAAACGACTTTCTCCTTCGGACAATGATAGAACATAAGTTAATTTACCTTAGTCATAATGCAAGGGATAAAACCACTTATCCTAATCCAACTCCTATTCTGCAACAGATCACGTGCTCTTTCTACTAAAATGTGATTCAAAAATGGTTTCATTCAAGGTAACATTTATTAAGTGCTTACCTACAAAATGCTATGTTAGGCATTTATTTGTTTGTTTGTTATGCTAGGCATTTATACAAAGACAATAACAAGATTATACTCCTTGTCCAAGACACTAATCACCTAACAGGAGAAGGGGTAAGCTGTAAAGACAAAATTCATGCATGACAACAGGCACACAATTCTGTGGGAGGTCAGAAAAAGGAAAGATCACCTGATAGGCAAGGCAACAGGCAGGGAAAACTTCCTGGAGGAGACATAAGCTGAACCATTGTAAGATAGGTAAAGTTGTACACAGCAAACATTGAGAAAGGCTAGAGAAAATTCAAATTGGAGGAAATTATATTCCAAAACCACAAACATACAAAGAACTTCTCAGGGAACAGATGAGCCATTCTGGCTTGGATTAAGCAGAATAACGAGTGCTAGCCTATGAGAGAAGCTTAGGCCAGATCATAGAAAACTTAATATACCAAGCTAAAAAGAATCAACTGTATAGAAAAACAAAGAATGTGAGATTGTTCAGAATTTTAAGCAGGGTCAGTGATGTGAACAGAGACATACATTATCAGAAGATTATAAAACTGACACAGTGAGAAGGCACTCATTTGTTAAATCAATATTCAATGCCTACAACGTGCCAGTATTAAATACTTTCCTCTTTCCTCACTGATAACTTTGTTGTTTTAAAGGTCAAAAAGTCATGAGAGCCCGGCTGGTGTGGCTCAGCAGTTGAGCATCGACCCAGGACCTGAAGGGGTCAGGGCATATGCTGGGAATGTGAGCTCAAGTCTCAGTAGGGGGTGTGCAGGCAGCAGCTGATCGATGATGTTCTCTCATCAATGTTTCTACATCTCTATCTCTCTCCCTCCCTCTCTCTCTAAAAATCAATAAAAACTTTTTTTTTAAGTGAGAGAAGCTGCTACTTTGGTCTGTTTGGCCAATAAGAGATAAATATTAGATCTTTAGATTTATATAATGCAAATTCACACCCATCACATTTGTTTTGAGACTCACAGGTATGAAGTCTTTGAGTCCCAGAGAGTGATACAGTTGTCATGAGAAGCAGTGACAATCTTTAACGTCACAGAAATAAGACAAGGGAGCAACAGAACCACTGTATTCACAGCTGGGCTCCAGTGGACTTTTCTAAAGGACAGTCATCAAGATGCTACTGGGATAATGTCCCCTAAATATGGGAAGTAACTGAAGTAACTTTGCAGATGTATAAGTTTAGACTAAACTCCAAAGCAGATATCTTCCAATCCAGAAGGAATAATAGATTAATCTGACGGCAGCTGAAAGCAGGGGTTAGCAAATTATGGACCGCAGGCCAAATCTAACCTACCACCTATTTTTTAAGTAAAGTTTTTTAGAAAAAAGCCACATCCATTTCTTTATGCATTCTATGGCAATTTTGGAACTACAATAGCAGTATTGGGTTATGACAGAGGCTGTGAAGCCTGGAAAGCCCCAAATACTTATCTTACCACTTGGCCCTTTATAGGAAAAGTTTACCTACCAACCTATGACTTAAAGGATGGGCTGAAGGTTAAAGTGAGTCAGGGAATGCTGTCTGAAATTTGCTGAACGCCAGATGAAAAGCAGGCACTTGCAATTGAAATAAAAAGAATCCAAATGCAAGACACAGCATAAAAACAAAACTGTCAGAATTTTTAACTGACCAGGTCTGGGGAGAAGAGAAGGAGTCAAAACCAATGTTAAATATAGTCTTGGTTACTGGGTATTATTTATAATAAAGGAATCAAAAGAAGGAACTGGTTTCAAGGCAATAAGAAGGAAAGAAAGGTGGTACAAATTACATATCTCTTTTGAAACTTGTAAATTTTAAATACCATTTAGTCTGAAGGCACTGCAGGTAGGGATGTGTGGAATCCAGCATCAATTGTGTTCCCAGTTCTAAGAGAGATCACAGCTGGAGAAACTAATGTCAGTGTCTTCAGCTGAAGTTACAAAAGTGAGTGAGACCACTAAAGGACAGAAAATATGGAGAGAAAATACAGGAGATGGGAGGACAAGTGAGGTAAGGCCATGTGCAGTTAGGGAGCGGAGGGGAAGAGACAGAAGAAAACTCTTTTCCTGAGCCAAAGAAGCTCATGCTTTCATGCACTGAGACGACCTGGCTCGAAGAGTGAAAGAAAAAAAACAAGGTCAATAGAGACTCTAAGGGAAGCAGCTTAGCAAGAGGTAATCAAGAACTTTACAGGAGCTGATCCAGTTCACTGGATCTAATGCACTACTCAGCTTCAATGGCCCTGCTATGTCTAATGTAGCGGTAGCAAAGTAGATAATCACACCTGTGGCTGAGAAGCCCCTACCCAGCACTAATGAGCAAACCACTGACATTAAGATAAAACAAATGTTTAGCCTTGCTCTGGCAATGGCAGATGACAAAAGATCCCTTAAAATGGCCTATACATACATGTACACCCCTTCAAAAATGTACAACCAAGCCCTACCAGTGTGGCTCAGTGGTTGAGCATCCACCAGGAACAAGGAAGTTAGAGTTTGATTCCTGGTCATGGAACATGCCCAGGTTGCTGACTTGATCCCCAGGAGGGGAGGCGTGCAGGAGGCAGCTAATCAATGATTCTGTCATCAATGATTCTCTCTCATCTCTCCCTCTCCCTTCCTCTATCTGAAACCAATAAAAACATTTTTTTTTAAACGTACTAATCCCTAATTGATATGGCTCAGTGTATAGAGCATCAGCCTGAGGGCTCAAAGGTCTAGGTATGATTCCAGTCAAGGGCATGTACCTTGGTTGCAGGCACATACCCAGTAGGGAATGTTCAGGAGCCAGCTGATTGATATTTCTAACTTTCTATCCCTCTCCCTTCCTTTCTGTCAAAAGTCAATAAAATATATATATATTTTAAAAATGTATACCTAAGCACATGGTCTCTCTCTCTCAAGGAGACTCTCCTTCTCTGGGGGGAGGCTCTCCCTCTCTGGGAGATTCAAACTCTCTGGAAACATGCTACATAAAAGAAAACAACACTCAAGTAGAGAACACTCTCTCAGTAATAAAGAGCTAAGAATTTTCAACACAGGCTGACAAGTCACTTACCTCAGGCAGAGGACAGCAGAACTGATTAACTGTGTGCATAACATCCAAGAGCATATTGTGTCCAATAATAAGTTTTCCCTAAAGAAAAGTCAAGGTTAAGAAAAAGATGTCCTGGTACAAAATTATAATGGGGATGGAGAATGAAAATCCATGAGGATTTTCTACTAAACATATTTTACTACATTAAAAATAATCACAAATATACACAAATAAGAAAATTAGGGTTGGCTTCATCCTTTTTCAATTTTGGGGTGTTAAATATGGAATACAAAATAAAAGCTCCAAATGGTTTTGATTTCATTGATCTTCTCTAAAATCAGGAGTACTAAATTTTGATTGAGGAATTCAAGTTAAAAAGGTAAAATCTGAAAACACTAAGTCTCTTGCACTATCAAATAATTTGTGAACAAACTCCAAATATCTACTTTAGAACTGTGTTCTTTAAAACAACTCATTTATTTTTAAAAGATACACTTATAGCAATGCTAAAAGATAAAAATAACTTTCCAATTATAATAAACAAAATGAATTTTCATTTATCATTTATGTCAAAATTCATGGGCATGTTCTTAAATGCCATTTTCAATAAAATCATTGCTTCCCAACCAACTAAAGTAACAACATGTATGCAGTAAGTTCACACCATTTTGATAAAAATTAAACTACCAAAATAGAATGTCAACTTAGTTTAGCTAGCTAGGTGACACCATCTTATATAATCCTATATTATATAGAACTGATATGCTAATTAGACCAGATGGTGAACAACCTTCCAAACGACCTTCCAGAACAACCAGTGGGCAAGGCCCTGGGGCCACGAGACAGCTGGGGCTGCTAGGGCTGAGGCATCCAGGGCTGTGAGGGCTGAGCCCCTTGTACAAATTCATGCATCGGGCATCTAGTTTTTAACATAAAGCATCAGATCACTACAGTGGACCTTCAGAGTAACTCTCCTTGACTCATAGGGCTAAACATAATTATTTGAAATAAATAATTCTATATAAAATTTCACAAATCTAACAGACAAGCTATCCTTTAGGCTCAGTGTTTCTGCACATTCTGAATACCTAATTCAGTGCTAAAATATCAAGTACTAATTGAAACTATAGGAAAGATGTGGAGGAAATCCAATATGGAATACTAACACTAATAAAACCTAACTATATTATAAATGAATAGCTAACTATATTATAAATGAAGGAGACTAGGAAGAAAAGAACTACAAAAACAGTATCATGACTAGATGTCAAAAATGGTACAAGTTGAAAAACAATACTATATAATATGTTTAGTATGTAAATTGTCCCCTTGACTGGGAGTTCGTCCAGGAGTTCAACCAGGGGAAGGAAAGGGGTATCCAACCAGCAGCTAGGAGCCAGCAGCCAGTCTGGCTCCTGACTGCTAGCTGGGTATAAACAATAAAAATACTACATTATAATCTGTAGGATAAATATATTTCCCTGAGTCCATACTCATACATTTTTTAAATTATTAACTAAACAGGGGAGAAGGATAGCTCTTCTTTATAAAAGAATTCCAAGAACAGATGTAGAAAGAGGAAAATACAAACTTGCCATACAACATCAGAGTAATAATGGCTGCAGGTAAGATCCACTGATAGATGCTGTATTAGTGGGCAAAAGTTTGAGGAAAAAAAACAGATTTTCATAGGCTCAAATATCTCTCCCGAGACATTTATTACCCACAAAGGAAAAAATAATCACTTCACAGTGTAGAGTCTAGCAGACACCACCTTAAGCAAGTGATTAAGGTCACCAATTTGAACCACCATTTCAGTGGTATTCTTGTATAAACTATATACTAGTATCCTCAGTCAAATCATACAAAAGATCAGATAAATCCAAACTGAGGAACATTTGACAAAATGCAAGCAATACTGTTTAAAAAATATCAAGGTTGCAGACTGCAGAAGACTAAGGAGAAATAACAAATAAATGTAATGTGGGATCCTAGATAATATCATCAGCAGAAAAAATACTTAGTAGAAAAACTGGTGAAATTCAAATAAGGTCTACAGTTTAATTTATAATATTGTGTCAATGTTACTTCCCTGGTTCTGAAAACTGTATGGCTATATAAGATGCTGACATTAGGAATACTAGATGAGGAACACATGGAAACTCTGTACTATTTTTGCAACTTTGCTGTAAGTATAAAGTCAGTAAAAATATAGTTTTTAAAACTATAGAAAACAGCCGGAAACCGGTTTGGCTTGGTGGATAGAGCGTCGGCCTGCGGACTGAGAGGTCCCGGGTTCAATTCCGGTCAAGGGCATGTATCCTGGTTGCGGGCACATCCCCAGTAGGGGGCATGTGATCAATGTCTCTCTCTCATCGATGTTTCTAACTCTCTATCCCTCTCCCTTCCTCTCTGTAAAAAGTCAATAAAATATATTAAAAAAAAAAAAAGCGACTGGTCTTTAAAAAAAAGGACCCTATAGAAAACACAGATTTACTACTAAGGTGACAGGAAAAGAACTTGGTGTGACATAAATATTTAAGACTATTTACTGTTCATTAGCTTTACAGAGCTTAACCTAAAATGTTAGCATTTTTAAGACATATAGCTTTTAAATTTTAAACATCTGCATCACTAATAGGGCTTTTTTTCATAGTATGGTTTGTGATATAAAAGGTCAGCGACATACTATGAATTATTCTGTGGAAGACAAGAGAGGAAACACAGAAACACAGCAAGATATGGTATCTGAATTTGTACATGGTGAACAAATGTTCCAGCTAACTAAACTATAATGAATACTACAAGAGAACTCAAAGCCTACTGATGTCTCACATGCCTGTTCTTTAGGGTCAGCCTCAGTCAAGCCAACTACTTATCTGAAGTCTGCTGGCTAAGTGTGTATAAGGTGAGCAAATGTGACCAGAAACTCTGCTTTTCTAGATACCTGTGATCTTAGCCACTTCTGAAGAGACTCCCATCTTTCCCTCTAGACTCATCTAACTTACTATTCCATTCTGATTATCTTGCTTACTTTAGAAAAGGAACTCCTAGGAGCCAGCCCTCTTCTGTAATTTCTATTTACCCCCAGTTGAAGACAGTGGTGAGACAGCCATGAAATTCTGAGAGGGTCTCTACAGCTTTAAGGCTTCTGATGCAAAGCTCAACATCTTAGGGACAAGATGAATCCTTTTCAGGAAAATGAGTCCTTCTCCCAAGGCCAACTACTCAAGGAAAGAAATGAAATTTAGAGTCCAAGCAAACAGTCTGACTTGGATAAGTAATTCATAAAACCGCCAGCAGCATGATCCAGTTTATTTATTCAACATGTGGATGCCTCTTTTCCAAAAGGACTTAGAAAACAAGAAGAAAATGTCTACCATATATACCACAGAACCCTCTAGCACATTTACACAAATGGTAAACAACCTTGGATGTCCCAAACATATTTTTTAAATATCAAATATTATTTAGGCTATACAATATAAGATTCCATTAGAGTTATGTAGAATAACTCAACACAGACAATTATTTTTCATCCTTTAGATTCTTCTAATTAAGGGGAAAAAAACACCTTCAAACACTGATTGTTTCACCCTATTTTTCTTATTTTTTTATCCTACTTCTTATTGATTTTGAAAATAATAAATACTAGTTTCACGTAGCCATATAAGGACCTCATACTAAAATCCTCCTATGCATTTATAAGAAAAGTTTTCTAAAAAAAAATGCTTTGGATTAAAAATTGGTGACAGCAATTATGTCAAACCAAACATATCATAACAGCAATCTACCTTTATGAAGTTCTAACTTTTTCCTCCTTACCAGGTAAACACTCTAAATGTAACCAAATTATTAATTTGCAATGATAACTAGGCATTTCAATGTTATATTCTGGAATCTAGTTTAAAAACAAAAAGTCCAGTTCACTTACCGAATTAGCAATGGCATGAATGACTCTAGAAAATCCCACAGCATCATTCAGTTCTTCCTAATTTAAAACAACAAACAAAACAACTACTCACTTACTATATTTCTATATTTGCATGGGTTAAACCCTAGCCAAAAAAAAAAAGCACTGAAATTTTATAGTGAATTAGCTTTAGTTTCACCTGCTTTGCATCTATCATCCTTAACAACTGCATCTGAAATGATTTATGGAATTCCTTTATTCTCTTTTAGAAAGTGGAATGAGCAGGTGGTAAATTATTCATTAGTTACTAAAATAAGTGCCTGGGGCTTACCATCACTTCCCATCACTTGTTGCAATTTCCAAGTCTACCAAGCCATCATAAAAACACAAACTTTTAAAAGCTGCCACCTGCTGGCCAAATTCAATACTGAATTAAATTTTTAGGACATCCATCCAGCAGTCAATTGATCAAAACAGCATTCCCATAATCGTTTTTTTTTTAATGTTTTTATTGACTTTAGAGAGGAAAGGAGAGGGAGAGAAACACCAATGATGAGAGAGAATCATTGGTTGGCTGCTTCCTACACATCCCCTACCAGAGACCGAGCTGGCAACCCTACCATGTGCCCTGACTTGGAATCTAACTGTGACCTCCTGATTCATGGGTCAATGCTTAACCATTGAGCCATACTAGCCAGGCTCTCATTTCTTGATTTTGTTCCTTACGAAAGTATTTTTATAAAATTTTTATAGTACAGCATTCTGAAACTCATCCCATTTTTTCTTTCCTATTTCCTTCCTAACAGTGTTTAAATAGGCTCCATTTCTCTCCTATCTTGAAATCCCTTCCTTAACTCTAAGCTCCATGCAACTACTTACTCTCCCTTCTTCTTATCTCTTTACATATAAATTACTTTAAAGACTTTCCTCCACTAACTAGCTCCGTTTAACTCCCAGATACTTGCAGCCTTCTGCTCTTCCCAAAGCTAACTAGTATTACTAGAAATTGGAACACTTGTGACCTGTTGGTGGGTATGTAGAGTGGTATAGTCACTATGGAAAACAATATGGCAGTTCCTCAAAAAATTAAACAGAATTTCCATTTGATCCAACAATTCCACTTCTGGATATATACACCAAAGGACTCATCCAGCCAGTGTGGTTCAGTGGTTGAGTATTGACCTATGAACCAGGAGGTCAGGGTTCAATTCCTGGCCAGGGGCACATGCCCAGATGGGGGCTCAATCCCCAGTGTGGGGCATGCAGGAGGCAGCTGACCGGTAATTCTTTCATCATTGCTGTTTCTAACTCTCTGTCCCTCTCCCTTCATCTCTGAAATCAATAAAAATGTTTTTAATAAAAGAAAGCAAGAATTCAGAAATACCTGTACACCTATGTTCATGATAGCATTATTCACAACAACAAAAGGGTTGAAGCAACCCAAGTGTTCATCAACAAATGAATAGATAAAATGTGTATACACATGGGATATCACTGAGCATCAAAAAAGAAAGGAATTCTGATACACACTATAAAATGGATGAACCTTGAGGACTTTACACTAAGTGAAATAAGACAGTAATACTGTATAATTCCACTTATATGAGGTACCTAGAGTAGTCAAATTCAGAGACAGAAAGTACCTGGAGCTGGTAAGAGGGAGAAATGGGGAGTTATTGACTAATGGGTACAGAGTTCAATTTTGCAGGATGAAAAGGCTTAGTAGATGGATGTGCCGATGATTACACAACAATCTGAATGCATTTAACACTATGGTATTGTACAATTAAAAATAGTTAATATGGTAAATTTTGTGTTATTCTACCACAATGAAAGTACAACATTTTTAAAAAATACTTTAAAAAGAAAAACAATTCCCAGGACTAAACCCAATGACCTCATCTTTACCCTTCTCTAGAGTATCAGACACTGTTGACATCCCCCTCTTCAAACACTCCCTTCCCTTGGCTGCTGTGTCACAATTATCTCCTGGTGCATTTTCTACTTCTATCATTTAAATGGTGGTGATCTTCAGAATCCTACACTAAGTCCTCTTCTGATTCCTCCTACACGCTGTAGGTACTCGAATCTAGTCCCGGTCTCTCTGCCAACAACAATCAAGTCTAGCCCTCACCTCTGTCCTATGCTCCAGAATGACAACTCTGCCTACAGGATGGTCCCAAAGACCCTAGTGATCCTACACATATCCAAATAGGCGGGGGCAGGCAAAGGCTTGGGCTGCAAGTAATCTGCATCTTGGTGAAACATCCCAGGAAGAAAGGATGGGAGGCAAAAGCTTGCAAGGAGTTGCTAATATGCCATCTCCCACAAATCTCCCTCTGTCCCAGGAGGCTGAGATAGTTTCTCACTGCCTCCCAGATTCTGATGAGACTTAGGACTTTCTGCCTCACCACCACACCACCACCAACTTACCTTTGTCAGAAGAGAGCTGCAGAATATAAAAGCACCTGGCTGCAATCTAGAATTGGCTCCTTAATAATGAAGTATCCACAATTCATGTTGCAGCCATCTGGCCCACCTTTTTTTTTCAGTGTTGTCTTTTTGTGTGTGGGACAAGGACCACATGCAGCTGGCACTTTTGGCTGATCTTCCTTCTCTATGTAAGTAATAAAACATCTAAATCTAAAAATGACTTATTTTGTCTTTACTGGTTGAATGAGTCAGATGTGGCCCAACCTTATCTGTCAGTTTGACATGCACCCACACACAAAAAACCTTACCCCACCTGTGTCCCCCGACCAATATTATTCAAGCCCACTCCATCTAAGTGAACTGACATCAGTCTACCCAGGTGTTCAAATGATAAGCTTGAGCATCAGCATCTCCCTTCTCTTTTCCTCTTTCACCACCCATACCAAATCACAAATTCACTGATTATACCTTCTAAATATCTCCAGATTTCATCTAAACTATTACTAACTACCCTATTCCAAATCACTGGTTATCTCTTAGCTATGTTACACCACAGCTTAACAGGCCTCCTGTTTCTAGTCTTTCTCAAATCCATTCTCCAGGTAGCAATCAAGATGATGTTCCAACAACATAAATATGACCATATCATCCTAATCTGTCAAATCATATATTCTAAACTTGGTTGTAGTAAAACTAGTAACTTGCTTGAAATCAGACATAGCAGTATTAGTTAACAGGCAATGAAGACCAATAGCACATAATCCCAATGATAATCAAAAACACTTTTTTCAAGACTGCTTCATGTAAGGGAAGATTGGTCAACCATGTCAGACTCACTTTGTTGGCTATGTCTAAATACTTAAGTTCCCCTTGTTCTATTCTAGATTTTCCTACCAATTCAATTTTTCTATCGTAGAAAACTAATCATTAAATTGGATCCAACATATGATCTATAAACATAGAGAAAGTTATTTCCTTTGGGTGTCATTTCTCACCCAAAGGAAATGAATGTAACTCAATTACCTGTTCTTTAGCATGTTTCTGCTGTTCTCTTCTTTTGCGTTCTTCTTCATCTACTTTGCTGACAACTATGTATCGCTCTTTCTAAAAGACATAAAGCCAACATACAATTTTCTGGAAACAACTTGACCCAAAAAATTACGAATTCTGCAACTATGAGAAGTTATCATTTTTATCACTTCATGTCTTTCATGGGCTAAAAATACTGAAAGGATTTTTAAATGCCACCAAAAGTTGAGTTGATGCATTACAAACTAAAATCCCGCTTCTGTATTTCCATGACAATTTCCCATGGTTTATTAATCCAACCTAACCGAAGTCAGTTAAAAGTATCAACAGCCCTAGCTGGTTTGGCTCAGTGGATAGAGCATCAGCTTTTAGAATGAAGGGCACATGCTCGGGTGGTGGGCTCGATCCCCAGTAGGGGGTGTACAGGAGGTGGCTAATCAATGATTCCCTATTATCATTGAAGTTTCTATCTCTCTCTCTCTTCCTCTCTGAAATCAATAAAAATATATCGCAAAAAAAATTATAAACGGACTGTGAGAATAGGACACTTTTCAAGATAAACACTAAGAAATTACATTGCATCTAAACATGAGTTTCTAAACAGTTTTAAAATAAAAGTTTCTACATCATATTTCATGAACATAAAAAATCCTGGATTTTCTGATAATCTGTCAGATACCTTATTCCTCATGTATTGCATTTTTTACCATTTAAACACACCATAACACCTTCTATGTCAAAGTTTGAAATTTATCGTCTAGCAAGATTGTTTCTTAATTCACTTAATCTATACGTATAAAAGCCTAAGCAACCATTACGACTGGTCAACCTAATAATTGGCTACTATGACAAGCACTGACCAGCAGGAGGCAGACGCTCAATGCATCAGTGCGTTCCCACAGCCAACCTCCCATACCCAGCCAATCTCCTGTGGTCCCTCCCCTCAGCCAGCTGGCCCTAATCGGAACTAGGCGAGATGGCCCTGATCAGCCCCAATTGCCTGCCAGGCCAAGGAACACCACCCAAGCACAAATTTGTGCACCAGGCCTCTAGTCTTTTATATAATTTGACATCCAAGTTCAGAGCAACATCTAAATTCTAAAATACTAAAATTTTGCAAAAGGAACCCATCATCCATCACAGTTCTGTCAGTACACCTTGGGGATACATGACAATATTTATGCATACAACTATGGCCTAAATTCTAAACTTTAATTTTGCTTGTCCACATAATAGGAATGCTTTAATTAGAACATGTACTAACATTTGCATGCTTTCAAATTTACAAAGCCTGCCGAGACCGGTTTGGCTCAGTGGATAGAGCATCGGCTTGCGGAATGAAAGGTCCCAGGTTCAATTCCAGTTGGGGGCATGTACCTTGCTTGTGGGCACATCTCCACTGTGGGGCGTGCAGGAGGCGGCTGATCGATGTCTCTCTCTCATCGATGTTTCTGACTTTCTATCTCTCCCCCTTCCTCTCTGTAAAAAATCAATAAAATATATATATTTTTTTAAATTTACAAAGCCTGCTCACTCCCACTGGATCAGCATAAAAAAGCATTATAGATCAGCACTACCATGTTCATGTACAAATGAGGAAAATGAGGACTAAAGCAGTTAAAGGACTTGCTAAAGGTCACCCAGCTCATAAATAGCAGGACCAAGAAGTGAATTCTGACTTTTGACATATCAATGTACCACTGCATGTGTTTGTTAGCCCTGGATAACTCTTGAGGTTACCTTTTCAGTTTCTAAAGTCTCAACGTGAATGCCTTTGGGATACCTAAAGAAAAGGAAGAACACATCACATCAGTAGAGGAGAAAATAACAGCTACCACTGTAAGTATTTAAAAAGCAACTATATAGCTATAATGTCATTAAATATGAAATAAAGTATTACTATGATAAAACCTAGTCCATAATATTTCAGCTGCTAAATGATGCTCTATTTTTGCTCTTAAACACACAGGAATGTATCTGATTTCAAATTGTTTTAGGGCTTAGGCATTTTCTGAAATGTCTTACATCATATAATACTGTCAATTCATTACCACACAGTCAAATCTTTCTCCCAAATATAATAATGTTTATTTCCTAACTGATTTTGAAGGTCTTTTTAGATTATATGGGCACACCCACAAAAGGTTTGAGATCAGTAACTCTATAGTTTGGCATAGTAGTTTGTACCAGCCAAGAAGAGGGATCTGGAACTCACATGAAGTAAGTTGCAAGGATAATATAAAAGAAAAGGAGCCTGGTCAAAAGGACAATTGAACCCTTCCTACTATGTTCAAAGTAAATTTCCAGTACACATGTCACTGACTGATTCTAATGGAAGAATAAGAACCCCAAACAAAGTCAAATGCAAACATCAAATTGTCTAACATTGATGTGCAATTTTGGGGTTACAGATTCACTTAAAAACAGAATAAAATCAATGGAAACATCCTCAGACAAATACACACACACATTTTCAGATAATATTTCAGGGGATTCACAGACCTCCTAAAACTCATTCATGATCTAATCTCTGTTTTAGAAAAAGAATTAATCCCGGCTGGTGTGGCTCAGTGATTGCACACCAACTTATGAACCAAGTCACGGTTAGATTCTGGTCAGAGCATATGCCTGAGTTGCAGGCTCAGTCCCCAATATGGGGTGTGCAGGAGGCAACCGATCAGTAATTCTCTCTCATCACTGATGCTTCTATCTCTCTCCCTCTCCCTTCTTCTCTGAAATCAATAAAAATATACTTAAAAAAAAAAAGAATTCAGCTGAGTATTTCCTCAGTCTTAAAACCAAATTTTTATAGTATACTTTCAAAGAACAAAAGCACTACATCACCCAGAACTTAACAGAGTAAAGCAAGGATAATTAAAATAAATTTTAAAAGGCCTTAAAGCATCTATTAAAAAGCCCTGGCTGGTGTTTCTCAATAGTTAGATCAGACCACACACTAGAGTAACAGGTTCAATTCCCCGTCAAGGGCACATACCTGGATTGCACATGCATGTGGGAGGCAACCAATTTATGTGTCTCTCTCACATAGATGTTTTTCTCTCTTTCTCCTCCTTCCTCCCTCCCTCCCTTCTACTCTCTCTAAAAATCAATAAAAAAATATTCTCAGGTGAGGATTAACAAAAAAACAACACACACACACACACACACACACAAAAAAAAAAAAAAAAAAACAGTAACATTGCCCTGACCTGGGAGCTCAGTTAGTTACAGCATTGTCCCAATATGCCAAGATTGCAGGTTTGATCCCTGGTCAAGACACGTACAAGAAGTCCAAGAAACAACCAATGAGTGCATAAATAAGTAGAACAACAAATCAATGTTTTTTTCTCTCTCTCTCTAAAGTCAATTTTTAAAAAATTTTAAAGCAATAACAAACAAAATTAATCAAGTGGGTATTCAACGTAAGAAAATAGGGGGATATAGCCTGACTAGTGTAGCTCAATAGTTGAGCGTCTACCCATGAGCCAAGTCACAGTTAGATTGCCGGTCAGAGCACATGCCTGGGTTTCAGACACAGTAAGGAGTATGGAGAAGGCAGCTGATTAATGATTCTCTCTCATCATTGATGTTTCTAATTCTCTCCCCTTCTCCCTTCTTCTTTCGGAAATCAATAAGAACATATTTAACAAAAAAGAAAGAAAATAGGGGGAAGTAAAATAAAGCATAGCACAATAATTTAAAATGGTCAAATCACCAAGTACAGAATTCTATAAATGAAATGAGAGCTAAGAGATTATATTTTGTTTTTAAATCCTGGGTCCCTCACAGAATTCTTGCATATAATATAAACACTTACTTCCAGTTCAAAGTTTGATAAATTAGTTTTCTTTGGAACCTATAAAAACAAAAACAAAAAGATATTAGTCTTGACTTATTAAAAGAAAATCCCAATTGATCAAGCACTGTTAGGGAAAGACATTTAATTTTTTAAAAAAACTTCAATAAAAGTTACAGTTAATATGCAAACAAAAATGGGCAGGATGCCTGGCAGATGTGGCTCTGTGGTTGAACATTGACCTATGAGCCAGGGAATCAGGGCACATGTCCAGGGCTTGGGCTCAATTCCCAGTAGGAGGTGTGCCAGAGGCAGCTGATCAATGATTCTCTATCATCACTAATGTTTGTCTCTCTCTCCCTCTCCCTTCCTCTCTGATACCAATAAAAATAAAAAATATCTTTTAAAAAATGGGCAGGATATTTGAGGTGAGAGGATTCCTCACCACTTGCCTTCATCCAAGTGTTCTTTAATATTATTATACTACCTTTATAGAAGAGGTTAGAGTTCCTGTCTAACCAAAGTTTTACTTCTTGTGGCTTATACAGAGCTAAGATAGACAGATGCACTTAAACAATTTTGTGAAGCTAGTCACAAAGAAAAACATATGATGTTTAAGCTACTGACTCTGTGAAACACTGATTTTTTTTACCACAGAAAAATTAAAAGCATAGAAGTAGTCTGAGAATAAGTTCTTCTCTTCTGAAGCCTTTATAAATTATTTCTTGAGGCTAAAACAATTATGCCACTCTTAAGCTTAACTTTATAAACCAAAGTTCCACAACAGTTTTAGCCTCTCCAGGATGGGACAAAGCTTTCACTCAGTGCTCAATATACTATCATACCCACTGTATTAATGTTAAAGTTAGTGCTTAAATCTTGGGAATATGATTACAATAAAAACACTATTTATGAAAGTGTTTTTTGTTTTGTTTTGTCTTTTTTTTTTTTTCTATTGCTCATTTTATTAGAGGCCTAGTGTACACTCTCCAATCTGAGATCCCTCTCATAATCCAGGACTGTGAGGTCCCAACCACTTGCCTGCCTGCCTAATTACCCCCTAACCATTCCCCTGCAACCTGATTGATGCCTAACTGCTTTCCTGCCAGCCTAATTGCCCCTAACTGTTCTCTCCTGCTGGCCTGGTCCCCCACACCTGCCCTCCCCTGTAGGCCTGGTCACCCCCAACTGTCCTCCCCTGCAGGCCTGGGGACCCCCAATTGTCCTCCCCTGCAGGCCTGGTACCCCCAATTACCCTCCCCTGCATGTCTGGTCCCTCTCAACTGTCTTCCCCTGCAGGCCTGGTCCCCGCCCAACTGTCCTCCTCTGCAGGCCTGGTCCACAACTGCCCTCCCCTGTAGGTCTGGTTCACCCCAACAGCCCTCCCCTGCAGGCCTGGTTGTCCCCAATTGCCCTCGCCTGCCAGCCTGGTCATCCCTAACTGCCCTCCCCTGCCAGCCTGGTCACCCCTAACTATTCTTCCCTGCAGGCCTGGTCCCCCCAACTGTCCTCCCCTGCAGGCCTGGCCTCCCCAACTGCCCTACCCTGCAGGCCTGGATCCCCACCAACTCCCCTCCCCTGCAGCCTGATCCCCCCCCAAACTGCCCTCTCCTACCCTCCCCTGTAGGCTTAGGTCCCCCCCAAGCTGTCCTCTCCTACAGGCCTGGTCCCCCCAACTGTCCTCCTCTGTCAGCCCAGTCACCCCTAACTGCCTCCCTGCAGGCCTGGTCCCTCTCAATAGCCCTCCTCTGCTGGCCATCTTATGATCGCCATCTTGTGTCCACATTGGGGAGGCCATCTTGTGTGTTGGAATGATGGTCAACCTCTTTATTATATAGAATTATTATATAGGATTGCTGACAGGATTACAGATGTCCTCCAATTTTCCCTTCCTCCCAGGTTCTGCCCCACTCCAGGCCTTTACCACACTATTGTCTGTGTCCATTGTTTATGATATAAATATATATAATTTCTTTGGTTAATCTCTTTTTATCTCCCCCATCCTTCCCCTCTGATGTATGTTAATCTGTCCCATGCCTATTTTGTTCCTATCTGTTCACCTTTGGACCTATTTTATTCACCAAGGCCAAATATAGCACATGTCAAAAATCACTGACCTTTCCCCAAAAAGATGTGAAAAGATTTAGGGCAACTAACCCCGTACATGGGTCTAAGTCCAAGTTTTTATTTTCTTCACTCTGTAACAAATCTTCTATTTTCTCTCTGAGAAATTAAAATAAAAACATGAATGTCAATTCCTTTAAGGGATAAAATCATAATAAGGCTTAAAGAAAAATAATTTATTCCAGCATATTCTTTTTTTATTGTTGTTCTCAATAAATTAATGACAACTCCTCAAGGCTACATCAATACAAATGATTTAAATTTTTACTTTTTTAGTAAAGCAGTTATACTGATAAGCAAACTAAAAATTCTAGACACTCTTTCAATGGCACATTGGCTCATCAGAAACTTCACTGTGAAAGAAAAACACATGAACATGTTGCAAACATCTGGATGGGCCTGTTCATTGATTTGCCTTCAGAGGAACTAGACAGTGGCTACCAGGCCTTTGCAGAAGGCCTTCAAGTGACATGACAAATCTAAATATAGTAAACAGAATCCTATTTACTATATGCTATTGTCACACAAATTCAGATATGCCATAATTAAATCCTACCAATAACAACATCACACCTCTGTGAGTACTATGTATGGGCAGCACGGGTTCAAGATACAGATGTCAGTCCTGCCCCCAATACACATTACACAATGCACATTTGGTTCCAGTTTAGGAACTTACACCACTTGGTCAATAAACTTCTTCTGATCCTCAGGAATCGTCACAGGACACTTTGATGTGTTAGGAGACACATATGATAGAGCTCCTGCACCATTGGACTGTAAACGTTTTTCATCATACTGCTCTCTTAACTGTCTTTCTTCTTCCTGATTTAAATATGGAATTCCTAAACATAGTTTTTTAAAAAAGTGTATTAGTAGAAGTAACTGTGTTAACATAAAAAATGTTTAACAAACCAAAGAGCCTAAAATACTCAAGAAAGCTCATATTTAACTAGATCTTTAAAAAAAAATCAACAGAAAAAGCAAATGATTTTAAAATATGTTTTCTATTCATACATTCCATTCACTTATTCTTTTAACAAAATTGTTTTGGCACTTAAAGTTGTTCCAGGAAATGTATGAGGCACTAGGGAATTTAACAATCAGCAAAGTGGATGCATCTTGCTGTGTAGTGAATAAAATTACTTTTGCCAGGATGACAATTTGACTGTGATTGAGGCCCAAAGCATAAGAATGACTCATATATGCAAAAAAAAGAAAGAGTATCTCCAGCAGGGAAGTAAATATGAATGCATTGAGGATGGACATGGCATGGACTATTCCAAAAACAGCAAGGAAGCTGGTGTGGCCAAAACACAAAGAACAGGAGGATGGCATGACACCAGGCTGGAGAGAGGATAGAGATAGATTACAGGCCACAGTAAAAATAGGTTATATTCTAAGAACAATGGGATGCCATTAGGAGACTTTAAAGAAGGTAATTAAATTACCTGCTTCATGTTTTAAAAAGATCATGTGCAGTAAGGAAGTCAGTGCTACAAGCAAATTGTCCACTATAATTGTCCAGGCAAGAGATGATCACTTAGGTCAGAGATCAGTAAACTTTTTCTTAAAGGGACAAATAATAAATGTTTTAAGTTTGTGGGACATATGGGGGAATCTGTTGCAACTATTCAGCTCCGCTCTTGTGGCATGAAAAGAATAATATACAATGAGTAAATGAATGGTCACAATTGTGTTCCAATGAAATTTTATTTACAAAACTAGAGGCCCATTACATGGCCTGCAGGGATTGGGCCAAAACAGGCTCTCTGAAATCCCTGGAGGGGTCCCAGATTGCAAGAGGGTGCAGGCCAGGCCGAGGGACCCCACTGGTGCACAATCAGGGTGAGGAGGGACGGCAGGAGGACTCCAGGACAGGAGGGCTCCAGGGCATGTCCGGCCTGTCTCACCCAGTTCCGATTGGCCAGAAAAGCTAACCTACCGGTAGGAGCAACTGCCCCCTAGTGATCAGTACACGTCACAGCAACTGGTCAAACGGTTGAACAGTCTGACACATAGCATATTAGGCTTTTATTATATAGGATAGACAGTGGGCCATAGTTTGTACCCTGATTTAGATTATAAAGATGGGAAGAATGATTTTAGAGATACAACAGACAAACCTGCTGATATTCTGGAGATGAGGGATAAAGAAAAGAGCAAAATAAAAAATGATGCTATTAAATTTAAGGAATTAGAAAGATGATAGTGCCACTTAATGAGGTGGGATAAAACTAGGCAAATAGGATTGAGGCTCCAAAGATAAAAATCAAAAGCTACCTCCTAGATATATGAAATCATTAAGGTACAGATGAAAGGTGTTGAGAAAGAAATTTAGATATCATCAGGATGTGTATGATTTTAAAAACCAAGGGATACTAACAAACTCTGTAGAAAGAATGATAGAATAGATCACATCTATCAACAGTAATAACACTGCTGATATTATTGCCTACATTCATTATGAAAGAAACTGAAATTACCAAATTCAGTTCAAAGTTTGAGAAAATATACAGGAATGATGCAGTAGAGAAGAGAAAATAATTCAGGAAAAGAGAAGGGCAAACTGGAGGAGCCAGTGCTTGACAAGGAGACAGGGACTAGCCATTGAGAGACACAGGAACTCCTCTTCACTGTAAAGAACAGAAATAGGAAGGCTGGGTCCAGACATGAGTCTAGTGGTGAGAACTTGCAGCAGCTCTTCTCTGCTCTTTTCTATTTTCAACAAGAGGCAGAGGCAGGGTTAGAAGTTTGGAGAAAGAGAATGTAAAAAAACAGCTGGAAAGGGAATTTCTAAGTAAATAAAGGTAGGATTTTTGAGCATGAATGTTTATTTGAAGCTTGTGATCCTGAATTTAAAGTAACAAATTAGCTCAGATGTGTCGTGTTTTCCAGCAATATTCACATGTTCAGAAACAGAGAAGATGGGTAGTCAGATCCAACCAGTGTTGAGACTTTGTTAGGCAAGTGCAATGGAAAGAGAGGAAAGGAAGGATAAGATGGATCACATGGCTAATAAGGAGGGAAGTCAAGACAGGAGAATGGAACGAGAGAGTGGAAAGATACTGGTAGTGAAAACGCAATGCAGGTCAACAGATTGCTAGAACAGAAGGTAGTGTTCTCAACAAGAAATGTTGGGAGTGGGAGATAAGACCCATGATGCTGCCAACGGAGTAGATGGCTAAAGGGAGATAGAGGCAAGGAGTACTGACCACCTGATCAAGAAACAGTAAGACAGAGCATTTGCTGGGCATCCTTGTGGAGGCAGAGTTCACCCAGAATGAGGAGAGAGATAGTAGTGGAAAGACAAATAAGCTACATCAAAGTTGTCAATGAATGGTATGCCCATGAAATCAGCAAAAAGAGGGGTGGCAGAGCTGGGTGACAGTCCTGAAAAAAATTGTAGCTCCTTTGAAGAGAGAATTCAAATGGTTTGAAAGTGGCATGGGAAAGCAAGAATACCTACTAATGCCAGGTTGAAGGTATAAACAGAGAGCTGGGAAAAACCACCTTTGTTTGATGCTTCAGGGAGAACATTAACAAGGAGTCACCTGGTTCCATTTCATAAGAGGAACTCAATACACTTCTGACACAGCTATCAAGCGAAAAGGGTCTGGCATTTACAAAGAGTGACTGGAAAGATTTCATAAGGAAGAGAAGTGAAGGTCTATATCAGACTTAGAATACTAATAACAGCATGAAGATAAGAATCCTGGTAATAAGATAGCCTGGGGGTCCTGATCCATCTGTAACTAAAATATTCCAAATTTTCTGACTATAAAACAATTAGAAGAGACACACTCTAATTTGGCTGTTTCGCTCCGTTTATGAAAATAAAACCATCAGGTTGGAAACTAAACTACATCCATACGAGTCTGGTTAAAGTAATTCCTTAAAAAGACTTTTGTGCTTGCCTGACTGGTTTGGCTCAGTGGATAGAATATCAGCCTGCAGAATGGGGGTCCCAGGTTCGATTCCGGTCAGGAGCATGTACCTTGATTGCAGGCACATCCCCAGCGGGGGATGTGCAGGAGGTAGCTAACCAACATTTTTATCTCATCGATGTTTCTAACTCTCACTCTCACTCTCTCTCTCTCTCTCTCTCCCTCTCCCTTCCTCTCTGTAAAAAAATCAATAAAATATATATATTTAAAAAAAAATAATTTAGGCCGAAACCAGTTTGGCTCAGTGAATAGAGTGTCGGCCTGCGGACTGAAGGGTCCCAGGTTCGATTCCAGTCAGGGGCATGTATCCTGGTTGCGGGCACATCCCCAGTAGGGGGCGTGCAGGAGGCGGCTGATCGATGTCTCTCATCGATGTTTCTAACTCTCTATCCCGCTCCCTTCCTCTCTGTAAAAAAATCAATAAAATATATTTAAAAAAAAAAAAGAATTTTGTACTTATTTCAATCAAGTGTTCTAACCGCATTTGGGACTTGTATTTTATAAAGGCTTTCAGAACCAAGTATGAGCCAAAAGAAAAAAAAATTATTTTACATATCCAAATTGTGTTACCCACCTGTTTACCCACTATGTTAAGCAATTTGGGCTCCAAACTTTTTAGTTATTTTCAAAAATCAAAATCACCAATAGAAATTATAATACAGCACCAGTGAAGCAATTAAAAAACAACGTATCAAAAACAGATCCAAAAAATAAAATAAAATAAAAAAACAGATCCAGAGACACAGAAGCATCAATTAGACCATTAAACCTCAGAGGGAAGGTAGGGGAGGGTGGGGGTAAAGGGGAGAGATCAACCAAAGGACTTGTATGCATGCATATGGGCCTAACCAGTGGACACAAACACCAGGAGGGTGAGGGCACGGGGGGTGGGGGGGGAGAATGGGGAGATAAGGACACATATGTAATACCTTAATCAATAAAGAAAAAAAAAAAGAATTGTCCCTGAGGAATCCAAGATGGCGGCATAGGTAAACACCTACACTGCTGCCTCGCACAACAATTTCAAAACTACAACTAAAAGACAGAACGGACATCATCCAGAACCACAGGAAAGCTGGCCGAGTGTAAGTTCTACAGCTAGAAGGAAAGAGAGGGGCTCACAAAGACCCAGAGGAGCTGCAAAAAGCTGAGGTACGGAGACGTGCGCGCTGAGAGAGCGGGTGCCCGAGTACCTGGCTGGCTTTCTCTGGCGGGAGGGAAACGGAGACTCCCAACGGCATTGAACCCCTTATCTTACGACACTAAACCCCAGATCCAGCCGAAACTAATACGGGGTGAGTTTGGACTGTGAAAAGGGAGAGGTGCACGGAAATTTAGGGGAGTCGCAAAAGATCGGAGGTCTGGTCGCGCACGGCGCTGCGTGAAGGACAGACTGCTGTTTGTGCCGCTGGCTTTCGCGAGTGGGCGGGAGTCAGACCCTCCCAACTGCGCCACTTCTGACTCCACTAAGCCCCTGTTTCAGGCGAAATGCTGGGGACCTAGACTCGTGTGGTCCTGGTGCGCAGAGGAGCTGGAAAGACATCCGTCTAGAGGCACTGCGGGCGCGCGCACAAGGACCGCTCCAGCGATTACCCAGCCACGTGAGACTCAGGGGCCGTGGAGGGCGGAGCCGACTGGAAGGCAAGGCGGTCCCTTAAGCCCTGAGACTCCACCCCTCCCAAGCTCAACAGAGGCTTCTTCGGTTTTGCAAGTCTGGTATCATAAGGCTGAATTCAACACAGAAGTTTCCCCGACATAGTGAAAATGCTGAGACAAGGGGAGGGATCACAAACAAAAGAAATGGAGGAAAACAAACGACTGGATATACAGTTCAAAACCACGCTTATAAGGTTTTTCAAGAATATGCTAGAAAAGTTGGATAAACTTAGCGAAAGCCAAGAGGAGATGAAAAAGGACCAACTAGAGATGCAAAAGAGCCAACTAGAGATGGAAAAGGTCCAACTAAAGATGATAAAAGACCAACTAGAAATTAAACATACACTGACTGAAATAAAAAATATTATACAGAGTCCTAACAGCAGACTAGAGAAAGGCAAGAATCAAGTCAAAAATTTGAAATATAAAGAAGCAGAAAACACTCAACTGGAAAAGCAAGAAGAGAAAAGAATCCAAAAATGTGAACATAATGTAAGGAGACTCTGGGACAGCTTCAAGCGTACCAACATCAGAATTGTGGGGGTGCCAGAAGAAGAGAGAGAGCAAGATACTGAAAACCTATTTAAAGAAATAATGACTGAAAACTTCCCACATCTGGTAAAAGAAATAGACTTACAAGTCCAGGAAGCACACAGAACCCCATATAAAAGGAATCCAAAGAGGACCACACCGAGACACATCATAATTAAAATACCAAGAGCAAAAGACAAAGAGAGAATATTAAAAGCAGCAAGAGAAAAACAGTTTATTACCTACAAGGGAGCACCCATACGACTGTCAGCTGATTTCTCAACAGAAATGATGCAGGCCAAACAGGAGTGGCAAGAAATATTCAACGTGATGAATAGCAAGAACCTACAACCAAGAATAATCTATCCAGCAAAGCTAACATTCAGAATTGAAGGGCAGATAAAGAGCTTCACAGATAAGAAAAAGCTAAAGGAGTTCATCAACTCCAAACCAGTATTATATGAAATGCGGAAAGGTACTCTTTTAGAAGAGGAAGAAGAAAAAGGTAAAAGACAAAAAATTATGAACAACAAATACATATCTATCAAGAAGTGAATCTAAAAATTAAGTGAATTAAAAATTTGAGGAACAGAATAAACTGGTGAATATAATAGAATCAGGAGCACAGAAAGGGAATGGACTGATAATTCTCAGGGGGAAAGGGGTGAGGGGTGTACAGGGAGAGACTGGACAAAAATCATACACCTATGGATGAGATCAATGGGAGGGAGCTAAGGGTAGAGGGAGGGGTGGGAGCTGGGTGGAGGGGTGCTATGAAGGGGGAAAAAAGAGAAACAAATGTAATAATCTGAATAATAAAGATTTAATTAAAAACAAAGGCTTCCCAGAAAGACCACGCTGAGAGGAAGTGAATTTATCTGAAGCCTATGTTCTAGTACTTTTGTTTAAAAAAATTTCCTTCCTCACCTTACTCAATAATTCTAACATTCACCATGGAAAAGAATACAATTTAGGAAAATAATTACAGTAAAAGTAGTTATTGACCTGACCAGCAGCAGGTGCTTATAAAGCTGATAAAAACCAAAAGTTTTCCAAACACTGTTCAGAAAATGAATGGAGAAAGGAAAACCACTCTTGTATGATTTAATATCAGACATGCACTCATTAGATATTTAATGGTCACTCCCCCCTGATGAAGAAGAGGAATCATGCTGTGCACCAAGAGCAGAAATGAGACACAGTCCCTTTCTTCAGAGGGCTCAGCATTCTACCACACCAGCAAGTTAGCCATCATGATAGTACAGTCTATGCAGACTTTTTTCTCCCATGAGAAACAGAGAAACCATTTCTAATTATAAAACAAACACCAATAGGAAAAGAAAGTTTTCATTACAGGATTACTGAAATACAGATATTTTTTAAAGTACTATACCATACTACTTGTCTCACTGAAAGATAACAGGAAAGCATTCCCCATAGATTTTAGATAAGTCACATAGAAGAAATTATGAATAACTATATTATTCTGTTATTAACTATGTATAAGTAGTTAATTCATAGAATAAGCTATGAGTAAGCTCTACTCAATAAAATCAGGAGTTTGAAAGGCTTCATTAGAGCCAGTGAAGTAGCATCTACTCTTCTGTTCAGTTCATGGTTAACTAGGTTTGGAGGAAGAAAGGCACAATAAAGGTTTCAAAAACTTGCCCTGGCCCTGGTTAGAGCATCGGCCAAGGAACAGAAGGGTCACGAGTTCAATTCCTGGTCAAGGACACATACTTCAGATGCAGGTCCCCCAGCCCTGGTAGAGGCGTATGCGGTAGGCAACCAATGGATGTGTCTCTCTCACATTAATTTTTTTTCTCTCTCTCTCCCCCTCCTTCTTCCCTCTACTCTATCTGGAAATGAATAGGAAAAATATCATTGGGTAAAGATTAAAAAATAAACAAATAAAAAATAAAAACCTGTAAGTTTAAGAAACTAGGAAAATTAGTGGTATAATTTAAGTTAAAAAAAACTTTTTTAAACCTAGAAGGTTGCATGTGATATACTGGATATCTGAGATTCTGTATCAGAGAGCAAGCACAACACGATAATTCTCAACCAAATTTACATTTTCACGTTTTAAAGATAAGTCACAGATAATCTTACCATTTCGGAAAACTTTATTGAAATCAAATCCTTGGCTTGCTAGAAAGTCAATGCTTGAGCTCTGAAACAAGAGTAAACAGGACATACATCTCAGTGATTTTAATGGCAGGTATGTAAACAGAAGTGGAGAAGTAACTCAGGTGAGTAAACATAAGCAACCAGGCAAGGAAACAACATGTCAAAAGTCAGAAGACAAGGGCTGCCAAACAATCCATTGATTGACTTAAACAATCCTGGCTCTACTCCTTTATAACCTATAAATGACTCAGTGCATGGATTCGTGCACATTGAAAGGAAATTAATTAGAAGACATATTTTAATATCACTATTTGCCCTTCCTCTATAATAGAAGTCACCAAAGCTTGGCAGTAAACCAGATTCAGGGCCGACAGTGTCCCGGCAACAACATAACCCACGGCCAATGATGGAATTGAGTGGCCCTGCATGGAATCGAGCTCCCTCCTCTCTGGTTCCAGGTGTGACACCCAAGAACCAACACTGCCGAGTCACCACAGCTCAATGTGCATCATATGTACCGGCCAATTGGATGGTCATACAGTCACTTAGCCTTTTATATATATATAGAGAGAGAGATAAAACAAATATTCCTCATTTCACAATATTTAAGAAAACTACCTGATGAACATATATTTGCCAATAGGCAGAAAACTCCTGATCACTGTACTAACTAAAAGACTAGAAGTAAAAAATAAAATGTATTTATACTATCTCACCCCAGTTCAACTTTAAGGTATAGCTCAAATGTGCAGGTTATAAGATATCACTATCTACTTCAAATCACTATTGGGATTCTGAAAACCCAAAATCTTGACAAAGAGTGAAAACATTCTTTGTCACAAGTTCTGTGTTCTAATCATACCATGGTATCATATCTGCATTTTTCTTCTCTTCCAATTTTTCATTTACTTATTTTTTAAATCATGTTAAAATGTAAGTAATACACATATCTTTATCAGCCAACACAAATTCTTTTTCAAATTTGGTGGATAAGAAGACAATCTTACCTACCCCCCACCCCAACATATACATCATTTCCTATCATGGTTTAAAACAAGCAATCTTAAAAAAATAATAATAATCAAACAAGCAATCGTTAACCTGACCTGTTCTGAACCAAAATCCAGTGATTTCTGACTTGGGCCACAAGCCTCCTTCTGTCTCCCATGCTTTTATAGTCTTATAATTCTGTCCACCTCTATATTCCATCACCGACAGAGACACCAAAAGATGGACTATGGAAAGGCATTCTTATTCCTCCAGTCACTAGACTCTAAAAGATCTTAACTTCCTTCTCTTTAAAAATTCTGAGTTGCCTCGCACCAGGGAGGTAAGACAGGAATGGCCCAGAGCTACCACCATCCTTCAAGCCTTCTTCCCTGACATCATGCTTCAGTTCCTGGTTGGAATTATTTTTGGCAAAGTAGTTGAAATGTACTAGTATATGGCTCAGAATTATGACATGCCAAACCTAGATAAAAAAACTTGAAGAAATTAAAAAGGACATGGCTGTCAAGAAGAAACCCCCTAGTTCAGTGGTTCTCAACCTTTCTAATGCCGTGACCCTTTAATACAGTTCCTCATGTTGTGGTGACCCCCAACCATAAAATTATTTCGTTATTTTTGTAACTGTAATTTTTCTACTGTAAATGAATTGTAATGTAAATATCTGTGTTTTCCGATGGTCTTAGGCTCTACAGCAGCGGTTCTAAACCTGTGGGTTGAGACATTAGAAAGGTTGAGAACCACTGCCCTAGTTCATGAGGCCAACTCCACCACTGACTCCAGGAAATCCTGACTCTACTCTTCTCCAGGGCCTACATTTGAACCAAAGCTTCTGTCTCCAGTCTCAGCCTTTGCTTCGAGCACAAATGGGGCCACAAGTTAAGAACTGTCCTTACTTCCCAACATCCTCACTTCTTCCCTTCCTCCTTTAGCAGCCTGGAAAGTCCTAAGACGGGAATTATGGTATTAGATTAGTAAATATAACTTTACTTAAAAAAAAAATCCAGAGTCACCCTGGCCTGTGTGGCTCAGTTGTTTGGAGAGCTGTCCCATACACCAATGCTTTCGCTTTCGTTTTCTCTCTCTCTCTCTCTCTCTCTCTCTCTCTCTCTCTCTCTCTCTCTCCCCCCCCACCCTCCTCTCCCTCTCTCTCTCTCTTTTGCTCTCTCTTGCTCTTGCTCTCTCCCTCACCTCCTCTAAAAATATATTTTTTTAAAAAATGCAGTGAAAGAAGCACCTATTCCATTTCTGAAGCTATATATTTTCCACCCAAACAAAACCCTTTAAGTTGCACAATGATGTAAATGTACCCACTGCCACTAAATTTAAAACCACTTAAAAAATGGACCTGGCTGGCAAGCCAAAACCAGTTTTGCTCAGTGGCTAGAGCTTCGGCCTGCGGACTGAAAGGTCCCAGGTTTGTATCCGGTCAAGGACATGTACTTTGGTTTCAGACACATCCCCAGTAGGGGGCATGCAGGAGGCACCTGGTCAATGTTTCTCTCTCATCGATGTTTCTAACTCTCTATCCCTCTCCCTTCCTCTCTGTAAAAAATCAATAAAATATATTTAAAAATATATAAATAAATAAAAATAAAATGGACCTGGCTGGCATGGCTTAGTGGCTGAGTGTCAACCTATGAACCAGGAGGTCAACAGTTCTATTCACAGACACATGCCTGGGGTTTCAGGCTTAATCCCCAGTTGGGGGCCTGCAGAAAGCATCAGATTAATGATTCTCTCTCATCACTGATGCCTCTCTCTCTCTCTCTCCCTCTCTCCCCCTCCCTCTCTCTCTCCTCCTTCCTCTCTGAAATCAATAAAAATATATTATAAAGAAAAAAAACATTGTTTTATTTGATAATTTAACAAAACAGGTTACAAGCCCTGGCTAGTATGGCTCAGTAATTTAGTGCAGTGGTCGGCAAACTCATTAGTTAACAGAACCAAATATCAACAGTACAACTGAAATTTCTTTTTAGAGGCAAATTTTTTAAACTTAAACTTATTCTAACACCACTTCTTCCAAATAGACTTGCTCAGGCTGTGGTATTTTGTGGAAGAGCCACACTCAAGGGGCCAAAGAGCTGCATGTGGCTCGCAAGCCACAGTTTGCCCACCATGGATTTAGTGTCATCCCTGTGCACCAAAGGTTGCTGGTCCAATTCCTGGTCAGGGCACATGCCTGGGTTTCAGGCTCATCCCTGTTAGGAGGCATGCAGAAGGCAGGCAATCAATGTTTTGCTCTCACGTCAATGTTTCTCTTTCCCTCTCCCTTCCTCTCTCACTAAAAATCAATTTTTTAAAAAATTATTAATCCTCACCCCAGAATATTTTCCTATTGATTTTTTAGAGAGAATGAAAGAGAAGGAAAGACAGATAGAAATATCCATGTGAGGAAAACATCGACTGGTTGCCTCCTGCATGCGCCCTGATGGGCCTGAGCCAGGGAGGAGCCTACAACTGAGGTACATGCCCTTGACCAAAATCAAACCTGGGACCCTTCCATCTGCAGGCCGATACTCTTTCCACTGAGCCAAACCGGCTAGGGCTTAAAATTTTTCTTTTTTTTGTAAACAGGTTGCATGACTAAAATTACCTTCACCTTTTCTCTTCATTCCCAGGCATACCTAAGATTAACTCTCAATTTTATTTGCTTATATCCTGCCTTATTATAGAAAAAATTTGACATGACTCAGTCACTCAGAAGCCTACCCTTCAGGCTTTCTTAACTGCATTACTACTTACACCCAGGGCACAGGATGGTAAAGGAGAAAAAATTAACACTTATCTTTAATTACATATTTATACACTATCTCATTTATTCACATTCTCCTTATCCATCATAATAGATTAAGAGGAAAGAAAAAGGAAACTGATATTTAATAAGTATCTACCAGCTCAGCTACCACCACCATTCCCATATGCTTGCTTTGGCTCATAATCCTTCTCCTCCTCAGGAGAAAACAATAGTTTTTTCCACCTTCCCTTTCTAATTGACAAACTTGGAAAAAAGAACTAAGGGTCTAGTTTAGCTCCTTCTGGGTTCTTTTTAGACAGGATACACACATACTCTGCTCTTCCAGAAAATAAAGCTTTACCTTTGAAGGTGGGTGCAAAAAGAATGATGTGGGAAGGAGCTGTAAATTCAATTCTGAATTTACAGCAGGTCCTGAGCTGTAAATTCAATTCTGGTGTAAGATGTTAAATATCCCAAAAAGAGCCACATTATGAAAGCAAATTCTCAAACCCATTATCTGGCTACACTTAGAACACTTCATGCAGTTCTGAGAGTTTTGAGAACTTTATGCAATGCTCAACATCTTACTAATAATAAAGCTCATGTTCTGATTTCCATCTACCTGTCACTTGCATCTTACTCCTTAATTCATTCCAAAGTAAAAGGTTAAGACAGCAGTGTAATTAATTTAGAACCCTAAAATCGAAGGTCAGATAGAGTATACACACGATATTTTGTGGAACTGTGCACCTGAAACCTGTTTATAATTTTGTTAACCAGTATCACACCAATCTATATATATAAAAAAGTCAGCAACTAGAAAACCATAACTGGTCGCCATGATGTCCACTGCAGGCAGTGAATGCTTATATGGAGGTGGGGCCAGCTGGCCAACCTCCTGCAGCCCTTCTCCCCCCCAGTCAGCTCCATCCCTGATAGGCCTCTCCTACCCTGATTGAGAGCTAGTGGCCAGCCAACACCCCCGTGGCCCTTCCCTTCAGCCGGCCCCGCCCCTGATCGCCCCTCCACCCCAATAGGGGGCGGGGCCAGCCAACCAACTGCCTGCAGCCCCTCCCCTCCACCAGCCCTGCCCTGATGGGCCCCCCCACACCAATGGGGGTATAGGGCTGGCCAGCCAACCTTCCATACCCCCTTCTCTATCTGCTGAGCCCGGATTGCTCCCCCAACCCTCCGCCGACCCCATTCGGGCACAGGGCCAGCCAGCCAGCCCACTGCCCACAGCCCCTTCCCAGGGCCAGCCCTGACCCCAATAGATATATAATAAATTTGTGTACTGGGCCTCTAGTAAATTCAATAAAAAGGGAAAATTAAAACATAAAATAAATAAAACTGAAGGTCAGAGATGATATAGTGTGCCCAAAGTTCAAAGTTAGTGGCAGAACCAAATTTTAAAGAGAATTCTGATTCCACAGATCCCCACGGACTCATTAGCAATTCATATCAGAAAAAAAAAAAACTCAATTATGTTACTAACCTGACAAACAAATTTGACATCTGGTGAGGATCTATTGAAGGGTTTCGGGAAAACATAGAAGTTAAATGACTTTATTATATACCTGGGAACACAAAATATACAAGGAGATTTAGGGGGTTACATTATGCCATGACAAAAGCATTCCCACCACTTGTTAAAAAAAACCTACTTTGAATGTGTGCAGTCATACTTAAAAGCGCAAAGGCCAAACTGAAACAGCAAAAAGTCCATGGAATGCTGGAAAGGGAAATAAAACATCTGTCAAAACAATGCTGTATATTTTATGTGAGCAACAGTATTCTCAATCAGGTGGGCTTTATAATTACTAAATTTGACTTTGACAGAATACTTCCAATTAGAACAGATTACAGATTATGTAATAGAAGCATTATTAATTTATATACATCTTTTTTTTAAATATATTTTATTGATTTTTTACAGAGAGGAAGGGGCAGGGATAGAAAGTTAGAAACATCAATGAGAGAGAAACATCGATCAGCTGCCTCTTGCACATCTCCCACCAGAGATGTGCCTGCGACCAAGGTACATGCCCTTGACCGGAATCGAACCTGGGACCTTCTAGTCGGCAGGCCGACGCTCTATCCACTGAGCCAAAGCGGTTAGGGCTATATACATCTCTCAATGTTCTTCCCAATTAGACAGCTATCTACCATCCAAAGCATCATATTAGGTTTATTTCCAAATTATTAAAATAACTACATCATACTTCCTATAAATCAAATTAACACTGAAAATACTAAACCTTTTCCCAAAATGTTTTCCAGCAAACAATTATTTTTGCTGTTGTTTTAAACAACACTAAAATATCATTTCATAACTCGGGTTGAGAAGTCAATGTGCAAGTTTAATGATTATATTTCTCTATAATTCAATGTAAGGAGGACCAAACATGAGGGAGAGGGGTTTCTAGCACATCCACTTACCTTTTTGAGCTTCTGATACCTCTCTTCTGGAGTGTCAAAACCATTTGTTAATGTGGTGACTGAAGGTCCATCACTGATTCCTAGATTTTAATAAATAAAAGCTTTTAACTTGTTAGTAAATACTAAGGTAAAAATGTCAGTCACCTATTCAATGGCTCTCTAATTTTATATTTTCCTGTATTACAAAGTGCTCCTTATTTCACTTTTGCAAAATTAGCATTCATTTCACTGGTCACCAAGCTAAACTCTGTAACAAATTTAGAAATGTGTATGTTTCTATTTCAGAATTGGCAGTTCCAATGTCTAAAATAGGTTTCAAAACACAGGAATGATTTAAGAAAATAATATCTATGATTAAGTTTTACTGCTTTCAAAAGTTTAATGCATAATCAGATATCAACAAATTTTAAAGTCTATTATTGTTAGAGTCTCACTCTTGGCCAACAGTTTGGAGTAACATCTATACAACAAAGGTATTTTCCAGGTCAAGAGAAATTTCCGATGAAAACTTTTAGCTTCCCAGAGAACTGAATCCCACTAGAAGAGGCATGTGTGTTATAATTAAAGCCAAGGATCTACAGGATGTCCTCCAAAAATCTATACACAGTTTGAGATTATAAAGTCAATATTTATTAACATACAGCTCATTTTCAAAATTTAGAAGAATCAATAGAAATGAGTGTGTATACATTTTGGGGGAACACCTTGTCTTTACTCTCAGCATAGACTCCTTTAGAAAGAGCTGAAGAGTTTTTAAACATGTAAAATCAGAGTGAAAGTGGGTATCTATACCAAAGAAAGTCTACTGTTCATATTAACTTTAACAATTTACAAATTAATCTCTAAAAAAAAAATAATAATAATCTGATTCAAAAAGAAAAAATCCTTGCAATGTAGTGTTGGTAAAGTATTATACACACAGCCCTGACCGGTTTGGCTCAGTGGATAGAGTATCGACCTGCGGACGGAAAGATCCCAGGTTCGATCCCGGGTGTGTGCCTTGGTTGCAGATACATCCCCAGTGGGGGGTGTGCAGGAGGCAGCTGATCCATGTTTCTAACGCTATCCCTCTCCCTTCCTCTCTGTGAAAAATCAATAAAATATATATATTTTTTTAAAAAAGTGTTATACACACATACACAGCCATGCTAAGGTTGGCAATGAACACTTCCACAAATGTATAAAGCCTGACCCAAAAGCCAGTCACAAAGGACAAATATTGTATGATTCTATTTATAGGCAGGGCCTCGAGTAGTCAAATTCATAAAGACAAAAATAGGGGTTGCCAGAGGCTGGGGAGGGGGAAGGAACTGGGAGTTGTTCAAAGGATATCGAGTTCCAGTTTGGGAAGATGAAAAAGTTTAGAATGGTAGAGATAGTTGCACAAAAGGTGAATGTACTTAGTGCCACTGAACTATTTTCAAATGGTTAAAATGGTCAATTTTATGTTATGCATTTACTTAACACACCAAAAAAAAGAGAGAGAAAAAAGGGGGGGAAAAGCCTGACCCTAACTAACCCTGAAGCTCTCTGTCAAACTGTTTTAAGCAGCACCAAAACCATATTCTACCCGCAACCCTCAGAGCCCCAACGAGCAAAAACCCACTTCCCTGCTTCTGAAACGCTTCAGAGGAAACGCTGGGACTCACGGAACTTTCCCGAGGCTATCGACAGGGAAAGGGGCCAGCAAGCGAAGTCAGGGGCAGGGTGTCAGGAGCCGGGCCGCGCACTGACTGCGAGGCGCTAGCCGCGAGCTTGCAGGGAGGGGTACCTGAGAACTCCCCATCGATGGCGAAGAAGTCCGCCTCCTCTATGGCCTGGTACACTTTGTGAAGATTACTCTTAAAATCTGCGGAAAAACCGAGAAGCTCAGAACCGGCGACTTGGCTCTCTGCCCACCAACGTCTAAGGGGAGAGGGGAGGAGGGCCAAGGGGTACCGCGGGGACGCGGGGAACCGAGAGCGCCCAAGCCCTGAAGGGGTGCATGGGCCGCAAAGGGGCAGGGAGTGAAGGGATACGGACCAGGGAGGAGCAAGGCCCTGAGGGGTCCCCGCAGGAGAACAAGAGCCCAACGGGCGCACGGGACAGAGCGGGACAAGCGCCCAAAAGGCACACAGGCTTAGGGTGCACACTCGTGAGACGCCGCCTCAGCCTCCGGCCCCACCAGGCAGAGTGGCGGGCCGGGATCCGGGCCTAGAAGGCCGAGGGAAGGGGACCGTGGGGACGCGGGGAGGTGCACGGCCCACACGCACTGCTCCTGATTATCTCCATTCTGTAGGGTGGCCAGAAGCCAGGCCCGCTCGGGCCGCCCAGGCCGTTCTACTCGTAGAGTTCCGCAGCGACGGCACCGGCGGCTGAGGTACCAACTACAGAGCCCGCGGCGGCGATTTCCGGGAGCAGGGCGCGCGGCGCGCAATCACGTGCGCTAGCGTCACGGCAGGGGCGGGGCCGAGGCTGGGCTTCCCTCACTCCTTCCAGGGACGGAAGGGGGGCGTGGCTATCGAAGTCTAGCGATCTGACTTCGGAGGCCAGGTTGGCGGGAGTGGGGGGGAGCGTTCTGTTTAGAAGAAATATGCATATCCTGACATCCAATCAAAGAACATATTATTTCCTGGGTTCCTATTATATTCCAGGCACTCTGTAAGGAATGGGGATACTGTGATGAACAGAAGATAAGGTCCCTGGCCCCACTGGAGCTTAATTTGGGGATCGAGGGTAAAGTCAAGCAGGAATCAAACTTGCCTTTTGGAAGCATGATAATCTTTTTGAAGAGAAAGAGCAGGATGATACAATAATAATAATGTGAGAGAGGGTTATTTAAAAAGGCAATGACGCCGAAACCAGTTTGGCTCAGTGGATAGAGCCTCGGCCTGGGGACTGAAAGGTCCCGGGTTCGATTCCGGTCAAGGGCATGTATCCTGGTTGCGGGCACATCCCCAGTAGGGGGCGTGCAGGAGGCGGCTGACCGATGTCTCTCTCTCATCGATGTTTCTGACTTTCTACCCCTCTCCCTCCCACTCTGTAAAGAATCAATAAAATATATTTTATTTAAAAAATAAAAATAAAAAGGTAATGAGGGCCCAGCCAGTGCTGCTCGGTGATTGAGTTTCAACCTATGAACCAGGAAGTCCAGTCCGGTTCTATTCCAATCAGGACATATGCCTGGATTGTGGTCTGGATCCCCAGTAGAAGGCCTGCAGGAGTCAGCAGATCAGTGATTCTCTCTCATCCCCGATGTTTCCATCTCTCTCTCCCTTCCTTTCTGAAATCAATAGAAATATATTTAAAATATATATATACATATATTTTTTAAAAATTAAAAACACTTGTGTATCAAAGGACACTATCTAACAAGGTGAAATGGCAACCCATGCATGGAACAGGAGAACATATTTGCAAATTATATATCTGATAAAGGGTTAATACCCATAACATATAAAGAATTCCTGCAGCAGAAACCAGTTTGGCTCAGTGGAAGGAGCGTCGGCCTGCGGACTGAGGGGTCCCGGGTTCGATTCAGGTCAAGGGCATGTACCTTGGTTGCCAGCACATCCCCTGTAGGGGGGATGCAGAAGGCAGCTGATCGATTTCTCTCTCTCCAATGTTTTAACTCTATCCCTCTCCCTTCTTCTCTGTAAAAAAAAATCAATAAAATATATATTTTAAAAAATTCCTGCAACTCAGAAACTCCAAAACAAACAATCCTATTAAAAAAATGTAAAAAGGACTTGAATAAACATTTATCCAAAGAAGATAATACAAATGGCCAATAAGCACATGTAAAGATGATCAATGACATTAATGCAAATCAAAGTCACAATGAGTTACCATTTCATATCCATTTTTTGAGAAATTAGAACTTCCTGTACTGCTGGAGAGAATGTAAAATAGTGCAGCCACTATAATGGCTCTTAAAAAGTTAAAAATAGAATTATATGATCCAGCAATTCCACTTCTGGGTATACACCAACAGATTTGAAAGCAGAGGTTTTTGAACTTCACCAAAAATACCCTATGTAAAGTACACTGTAGACTTGTAATATTATTTTAATTTCTGGGTAAATCTATATGTTAATCCATTTATTAGCAGCATTTTTCACCATAGCCAAAAGGTGGAAACATCCCAAGTGTCCATCAACAGATGAATGAGCAAAATGTGGTATGCACATAAAGTGAAATATTATTCAGCCTTAAAAAATAAGGAAATTCTGCCCTAGCTAGATTGTTCAGTTGGTTGGTGTGTCATCTTGTACGCCAAAAGGTTGCAGTTCAATTCATTTATACTAAGTGAATTAAGCAGGTCATAAAATATTGTACAATTCCAATTATGTGTGGTACCTACAGTGGTCAGAGTCATAGAGACAGGAAGTAGATGGTGGTTACCAGAGGCTGGGGGAAAGGGATTATGAGGAGATGTTAAATGGATATGGAATTTCAGTTTGGGAAGACAAAAAAATTCTGAAAATGGATAATAATGATGGTTGCCTAACAGTGTGGATATACTTAATGCCACTGAACTGTACACTTAAAAGCAGAAAAAAAATGTTAACTTTTATATTACATACATCTTTACTACACACACATACACACACACACATGCTGACACCTATTATCCTCCAGAAAATGAGTTCACACACTTTGGGCACTGGCATAGGTCATTCCCAATCTTTTTACTCTTTGCCACTTTCATAGGTAGCAGTCATCCAAATGACCAATTTAACAATGCCCAGACCATCAATTTGAAAAGGATTAACTCAGCATGAATTCTGAACGTATCAAGAGGCTTGAGGGGAAAAAAGTGGTTAAGTCATTTTAATTCCGATTCTTAGTTCTGTAAATGGAACTTTAGCCATGGTCCTCTGATTTTCTGCATAAAAACATGAATATGGAAAAAAAACCCTATGTGAAGTACACCGCGGACTAGTAATATTACTTTAATTTCTGCGTAAATCTAGGAACCTCAACCTCGGGGTGTCACGCACTGCCCTTCGGGGTCCCTGAAGAGGAAGGGGCGGGGCCGATATTGGTGCGCATGCGTCGAGCTCCGCGGCGGGGAGTGGCCGCTCTAGGCAGCGGGGAGGTCGCGGGGTGGGGGAGCTGGAAACAAGTGCGACCTTTCCTCTATGGTGCGAGCCCGGGGCACCTTCCCTGGCTGTCTTAGGTGACTTCCGGAAGTGAAGCTGCCACCTCCTCTACTTCCGCGGGGTCCAGGCTGGGGCAACGGACGGGTGGGCTCCGGCTGGAGCGCAGTGGTAAGCAGCCGCGCGGCGGGTGATAGCGAGAGGGAGACCCGGGTTCGATGTCGGGGCGGCGGGCAGAGAACGGGCTTGGGGCTCGAGGTCCGAGGAGGCGCGCGGGGATTTCCTTCTCCAGGCCCGAGTTCTGAGCAACCTCAGTCCTGGCCCTGAGGCGCAGACCCCTTCTTGGCCAACTGCCCCCATCCCTTCCCTAGAGCCCCCTGTCTGAACGGCGGGTCGGCGGGCCTCGCTGGTGTCCCCTTGAGGGTCAGCATCAGCCTGTCGCTCCGGCATCACCTTAGGGCAAGGAGGGGGCGTCGCTTCCACGCACGATGCAGGGGGACGACCGGTGCCCCCGAGGAGCACCTGCCGCAGCCTGCGACAATTCCGTCAGAATTTATTAAGCTCCTCATCCATGCCAGGCTGGACTTCAGGTCTAACTGGCGAGGCGCTACCTGCCACAAAACGGAACGATCGCTCCCGTTTTAAAATGGGATAACGGGCGCGCAGAAAGGCGACAGTGAAACCGCACAGTCACACTGGGATCGGCTAGAACCAGCTCTGGGGTTCCATACTTACGGGCAGAAATCTGAAACTGTGCAAAAGGGAATTTTGTTTTTTTAAAAATAGGCAAATGAGATCCAGGCGGTGGGTCTAACGGAACCTTTGGCAGGGCCTGTCAGTGCCTCAGGCGGCCGCCCTCCTACTTTGGTGGAGAGAAGTGAGTCAATAGCTGTTGTGTCTTCGGATGTCGCCGTCGGGTCCTCCCGCCGAAGCCCATTGGTTAGTCCATTGGGGGCTGCCTTTATGTCACACTCTGGAAGGCCAATAGGAAGGAGGTTCACTCCCCCATCCGTCCCCCAAGGCACACCCCGGAGCCCTCTCCGAGCGCACGTGCGTAGTGAATTGTTGGGTTGTTTTTGTTATAGCTGTTTTGTTTCCTGTCTATCTTCATAAACTTGATAAAATGTTGTTTCTCCAGTTCTTTTTTTCTTTACTCTTAAAAAAAAAAGTTTTAGTACTTGGTCCCGGCACTACTTATATAGCTGGCACACAGTAAATACAACTATTAATAATTTTAATACCTGCCGACCATTCAGTGTATCTATGGTTGGGAGTCATCACTTAAGCCTCTTTCAGAGTATATATTATTATCCTGAACTTAATAAATGGGAAATTAGAGGCTCAGGGAGAATAAACGAGCTCGGCCTGCTTTGGAACCCAGGTCCTTCTCATTCTGGAGACTATACTGACTGAACTATACCAGCTTCTCCAGGGAAATTACAGTCTTTGAAATGAGGAAACATGCACAGATAAAAGTTATATTAATGCACAGAGGCAGGAAAGATTAATTGAGGGGGAGGGCATGTAGTCGGTAAAGACTTTCAAATAGAAAGTTAATTTGGGTCAAGCTGGACGCTTGATGCGGATGGTGTGGAGCTGTGTTACAAATGGAGGGAACAGCGTGATATGGAAAAATGAGCAAGGAGCAGGAATTAATATGTAGGACTCGAGCATGAATAGGTGCATAGTGGGGAATAATCACAATAATAATAATAGTTAAATTGCCCTATGTGCCAGGCACTAATCTAAGTGCTGTGCACATGTTAACTCATTTAATCAACAACCCTATCATGAAGATACTATGAATATTCCCATTTTATAGATGAAACAGAACAAAGGTTAAGTGATTTGCCTGAGGTCACACAACTAATAATTGGTGGAACTGGCTTGAGCAAAGAAAGAGCTTAATCAGAATTGTGTTTCAGGAGGATGGTTTGGGCAGTGGTGAGTGGAAGGACTAGAGAGAAGAGCACATGAGATTATTAGTATTACTGAAACTTTATTCTGTTCATACCTTACCCATATGTAATGTGCAAAAAAGTATAAGAGCAAGCTAAACCTGAAAAGGACACATCAGTTTTTAATATGTGAATCATAACAGAATCGCTTATAAATAACAGCTAAGGTGTGCTTTACTGGTACTTATCAGTAGTTTTTGATAATTTTCTGAGTTATTGTATATTTACAGCATTTAATACAGGATATGTCATTTAACATATGCCATCTAACAGAAATGAAAGAGGACAGTCCCTAGAGAGAGCCAGGACAGCCTTTTCAAAGTGCTCTTTCCTCTTGCTTAACACCACTCACAGGCAGTAAAATCACGGGCGCAAAAGTTCAGGCAGCAAGTCAGTATCCAGTGAGCTACTAGCTACCTTTGCCCTAGTAATTTCTGACTTCATCCAGAAAGAAGATCTGTTTGGAGCCAGAAAAACACAAGGTTCTGTATGGTAAGAGTCTGGAAATGTTTTTCTTGTAGAGGCTTCTCTTAATGAAAGTCATCTTTTGCCACCTGCCAGAGTGCACATAAGTCTCTTTTATTGCCATTGCTGACTTTTGCCCTGCTTACATTTGGGCACTTTTTTTTTTTTCTTCATAGTCACTAGAATTGCATAGTCACTCTTTGAACATTTACTAATGTCTGTAGTATTTGGGTATTGGGTGCCAGAAATGGGCTGCTCCCAACACCCTCACCCCTATTTCTTTTTTCTTTTTTAAAAGATTTTTAATTGATTTTTAGAGAAAGAGGAAGGGAGAAGGAGAGAGAAATATCATGACAGTGAAATACAATTTGCTGCCCCTGCATGCCCCGCTACTGGGAATTAAACCAGCAACTTTTTAGTGCTCAGGACAATACCCAACCAACTGAGCCACCCTGGCCAGGACCTCACCCCTATTTCTATTGTGAATGTTTGCTTATTTATCTCCTAGGACAGAATACTCACTTTAGGAGTCACATGTGAGAGTTCGTGTTTCAAAATGCAGTATTGTTAGGTTCTAGTTGTTTTCACTGGTTTGGACTTCTCAGCTTTGCAATAGCAGCTCTCTGATGTGGCCTTGATAATAAAGGAACAGCTCAGTCCTTTGAACTAATAACTGTTATTATTTTTTAATATATTTTATTGATTTTTTACAGAGAGGAAGGGAGAGGGATAGAAAGCTGGGAACTTTAGTGTCTGAGCTTGATTTTATCACTAAAGAGGCACTTTCATCCTTTAAAATTACTGCTTTTTTTTTTTTAATGAAAATAACCCTGATACATACAGGTAGAAATAGCAGAAAAGATCAACTGAATTTGGTTAAGATGTATATTCTTTCTGTTAGCTTTCATTTTTTGAATTTAGGGTAAAATGAAACTAGCCAAATTCCTAAGTTGTATTCCAAGTCCATGCAGTTTTTAGTTTGTTGAAGACAATTATAAAACAGTAGCCACCTCAATTTTTCAAAATATGAGTTATAAAATACACTGATGTCAGTGGGTGATCTGGTAAGCTAGGAACAACTGGGGCATTCTAGATTTAAAAGGCTAACTTGTGAGAAATTAACTTCATATACAGTCATTTCTCTGCAAATAACTGAAATCCATACACTTGGCCTCCCTCTTTTTTTTTAATCCTCACCTGAGGATATTTTTCCATTGATTTTTAGAGAGTGAAAAGGAAGGGAAGAGACAGAAATATTGATGTAAGAGAGATACATCGATTGGTTGCCTCCCACACACACCCGGACTAGGGCCAGGGATAGAGCCAGCAACCAAGGCATGTGCCCTTAACCAGAATCAAACCTGGGACCCTTCAATCCATGAGCCAGTGCTCTGTCCCCTGAGCCAGATGGCCAGGGCATTTGGCCTCACTCTTAACTCGCAAATTCTGGGGTTTGTGTCTCCAGTTGCTCACTAGACAGTCGTACATCACCTCAAACCAACTTTTCTAAAATTCAACTAACCTTTCCAAGGTGGCCCCATCTTTTTACAGTGACCCATTTCTATCAGATGTACTGTTCTTCCCCAGTTCTGAAACCTAGCCACCATCTTGGATTTTTCTTTCTCTCTAGCCATCAAAGCCCATAAATTAGTGGTATTATTATTAGAAATACTATTATTCTTTTTTTATTTACTTGAGAGAGAGAGAAACATCGATTTGTTCCACTTATTTGTACATTCATCAGTTGCTTCTTGAATGTGTTCTCACCAGAGATCAAACTCGCAACTTTGGTGTATTGGGACAACACTCTCTAACCAACGAAGCCACCCAACCAGAAGCCATAAATTATTTTCTTAACATCTTTTGGATAGATTGATCTCTTTCTTTTACTATCTTTGCCATGTTCATTTTTGTCACCTTAGTTCTAGCAGTGATAACAGTTCATTTGTAACTTGTTCCAACCTTATCCTTCTTGATGAGATTTATTATCCTAAAGCACAGCTGTGCTGATCTGATTACCTCTGAAACCTTTATGTGCTCTCATTGGATCACCTGTCTTTCATCAGGCACATAAGAGACTGTATCTGACCTGTAGCTCCTATGTCACTGCTCCCCATGAAAACACTGAGAGCAGTGCCCAAGTCAGCCGCATCTTTTCTGACCCCTTGCCCAGCTTTCAATGGAAGCCTTGTATCTTTCCTTTGACACTGAGTCCAGATGTGAATATGAATATACCTAAAGGGCCTTCCCAGTATCCAAGCTCATAGGAAAAGTTCAGTAAATAGCAGTGTTTCAGTTATTTCCTGGGATGATACTGTCCACATGGTAGTTAACCAAGTAAAGAAACTATTCAAAATGATTTATTTTTCCAGAAATCTATATATAAGATCTCTCACTTTTTTAGTAATTTGAAGTGACTGTACAAGGTAAAGCACTTAGAAAATTTTTCAAAGTTCTTAAACAGCCCTGGCCAGTGTTGCTTAGTGATTAGACCCCAGCCTGTGCATGAAAGGGTCTCGGGTTCAATTCCCGGTCAAAGGCACATATCTGGGTTGCAGGTTCGCTCTCCGCTACCCCCACCCCCAGCCTTCCCTGTCCTCACATTGATTATTTTTCTCTCTCCCCATCTCACCCTTCTTTCTGCTCTCTGTAAAATAAAAAATCAATAGAAAAAATATCCTCGGTGAGGATTAATAACAAACAACAATAAAAAGTGTTCCTAAACATACAGGTAATGAGCAAATATGATTATCAGAAATAACTTAGAATTTGTCATTAAGAACATTTATTTAGATTCTTTTCTTCCAAATAGAACAGTTTTTAATAGGCCTGTACAAAGATTGTTTCCCTCTTTGCTACCATCTATTGTAAATAACTGTATTATTTTATTTATTTAAATTAACAATAAGCTTAAAATTTAGTTCTGTTTATTCTGAGTTGAAAATCTCCCATTAGTGTTTGGCCAAAAGAAATACAATATATAGTATACTTTTTATAATTATAATTATATATATGTGTGTGTGTGAGTGTATATATATGTGTGTGTGTGAGTGTGTGTGTATATATATATATATAACAAAACTATATATATATATAAAACAAAACTATATATATATCATATATATATATGATAAAACAAAACTATATATATATTTTTATCAATATATTTTCATTGATTTCAGAGAGGAAAGAAAAGGGAGAGAGAGAAACATCCGTGATGAGAGAGAATCATGGATCAGCTGCCTCCTGCAAGTCCCCCACTGGGGATCAAGCCCATAACCTGGGCATGTGTACTTGACCGGAATTGAACCTGGGACCTTTCAGTTTGCAGACTGATGCTCTATCTACTATATATATATATACACATATACACATTATACATTATAATAATTGTAAAACATATATATATGAAATGTCAGACATTTTCATTAAGACAGTTTCATAAATACAAAAAAAACACCAAACAATCATGACCCTCTCCACCTAACACACCCACTACTATTCATTGTATTTTCTTCTAGTCTTTGTTTATAGATTTGCTAGTTTAAATTATAGTGTTATTGCCGAAACCGGTTTGGCTCAATGGAGAGAGCGTCGGCCTGCAGACTGAAAGGTCCCAGGTTCAATTTCGGTCAAAGGCATGTATCCTAGTTGCGGGCATATCCCCTGTAGGGGGCGTGCAGGAGGCAGCTGATTGATGTCTCTCTCTCTCTCTCATTGGTGTTTCTAACTCTCTATCCCTCTCCCTTCCTCTCTGTAAAAAAATCAATAAAATATATTTTTAATAAAAAAATAAATAAATTATAGTGTTATCATGTTCTATGTAAAAATGTTCACCCTATGAGGGGTGATAAAATTCTCTTATCACAACATTTGAAAATTAGGTAAATTGCTATATGCCCAGCTCTGTACTAGGTACTTTACTTGCATTCTCTCATTTCATCCTTAAAACCTCCCAATGGAGAGTTAAAACAAATATAATATTGAATGTCAACTGTAATTGAAAAATACCTTTTTAAAAAAGATAGATTCAGTGATACAGAGTGACCCATATTCTCAGGTTAATATGGACTCCTCTCTTTAACTGATCATAAAAATTCTTAGACTCTTAAAAACAAACAAACAAAAAACTCCTAATGGAGTAATTCTATTACCACCCCCATTTATACATGAGAAAGCTGAGACTCAAAGAGGTCCCAACCCACAACTGGTAAAGGGCAGAGGTAGGGTAAGAAAGAACCAAGGCAGTCCAATCCTGGGACCTGTGTTCTTTTTTTCTTTTCTATTTTCAATATGTTTTTATTGATTTCAGGGATAGGGAAAGACAGATAGAAACATCAATGAGAGAGAAACATCATCAGCTGCCTCCTTCATATCCCCTACTGGGTACCAAGCCTGCAATCCAGAATTGAATTGGCAACCTTTTGGGGCATGGGTCAACACTCAATCACTGAGCAACGCTGGCCAGATTTGGTTGGGACTTGTGTTCTTACCTACTCTGCCTGCAAAGTGTAAACTGAGCTCTTTGTGATCAGTGTGACTGATTTACATTTTTTCTTTTACAGTAGCGACATTGAGAAACTCACCCACTAGTACCTATACTCTGATAATACCGGGAACACAATGAGTAATCTTTTTTAGCCCCTGTTTACAACCACACACCATCCTAGCCACTTTACTGTCATGGTCTCTAGTCCTCACAGTAAGTCTTGAATGATTTGTACTGTTACCACCATTTCATAGCTGAGAAAAAAGGCTCAAGGAGCTCAAGAAATTTTATGCAGAGTCATAACTAGTGAGTTGTAGAGTTGAGATTCTAACTCCATGGTATTCTCCATCATACTGCCTCTTAATAAAAAAGTCTCCTGAGACCCTGCTGAGAATAAGAAGACAATGGGTCCTTTTCCATTTGCATATTAGTGATATTAGCATATTTCTCTAGGACCAAATTGGCCAGATCCAGAGGGCATGATATCCATATTTCAGTTGATTTGGGGAAAAGGGTAATATTGAGCCATGGTGGTGTTGATCGGGCACAGAGCATCTCAAAAACAAGGCTTCACTCCCTGAAACTGCTCCAGTGGGAGCCTCTGAAATCGAATAGTTATAAAATAAATAATTAGGGAAGACAAATTTATTTGGACAAAATAGGTTATTTTCATGAAATACATGTGTGTGTGTGTTGTTTGTTAATCTGCACCCAAGGATATTTTTCCATTGATTTTTTTAAAATATATTTTATTGATTTTCTACAGAGAGGAAGGGAGAGGGACAGAGGGACAGAAATATCGATGAGAGAGAAACATCGATCAGCTGCCTCCTGTATACCCCCTACTGGGGATGTGACCGCAACCAAGGTACGTGCCCTTGACCGGAATCAAACCTGGGACCCTTCAGTCCGCAGACCGACACTCTATCCACTGAGCCAAACCGGTTTCGGCTCCATTGATTTTTAAGGAGAGCAGAAGAGAGAGGGAAAGACAGAGAATATGAGAGAAACACATCAATTGATTTCCTCCTGCATGAGCCCCTACCAAGGCCCCGGCCGGGGAGAAGCCTGCAACCAAGGTACATGCCTTTGACCGGAATTGAACCCAAGAACTTTGGTTTGTAGGACGATGCTCTGTCCACTGAGCCAAACTGGCTAGGGCTTAAATACATCTATTATTGCCAACCCCAGACATTTTACCAGGACACGAAGCTGGTTTATTTTAAATCACACCCACTGAAAAGATTTTAATTGAGAAAATTGACGGTAGAGAAATTAAATTTTCAAAAGAAATTAGTGAAAGAGTAGGATCTAGAATTCTCCAGACTGCCTCCCAATTTTATTAAACTTGCCAATACACTATTTTGCTTCACCTAATTTTCAAAAGTAAGACAGATAGTCCAGGAAGAAGTTCAATAATGTTTATCTGGTTTTTGGAATGTGAATTTTTAGAAATCAAATTTTTCACATTTAAAAATTAGCTTTAATTGAATGGCAGTAATCTCAAATACCTACTAAATTAATTGTCCTATTTCTGTTGCTGTCTCTCTCTTTTTCTAGATTTAATGATGCTTTACAGCAGTTTTCTAAGTCTGAAATTTTCTATGCCTGTGAATCCCATAATTTGCTAAGAAATGGAGGAGTCTCAGCAACATGACCTGAACACGATGACCCTTGAGAAAGATGATTCCCTCGAGAGCACCAGCCCTCAGATTTCTGTTAGTGAATTTTCTTGCCACTGCTGTTACGACATCCTGATTAACCCCACCACCTTGAACTGTGGGCACAGCTTCTGCCGGCACTGCCTAGCTTTATGGTGGACTTCTTCAAAGAAAACAGAGTGTCCAGAATGCAGAGAAAAATGGGAAGGTTTCCCTAAAGTTAATATTCTCCTCAGGTATGCTCAATCCATGTTGGTAGCACATGCAGCTTATTCGATATGGTTTCTGATAATGAGGCGGCCATGTCTGAAAAACACAAAGACACAGAGCTGACCTCCACTGTGGTATTCTGGATTTGCTGGAATGTAAATCAGGGAGCTCAAGGACCTGAAAATCCAGACTCCCTTCTTTGTAGGTGCCTGTGATTTGTTTATATTTATTATAAAAAGAATTTCTTGTTATTAGACCTTTGCTTGTAATCTTTTGCCATATAATATATTTTTTAAATATTTTTTTTATTGATTTCAGAGAGGAAAGGAAAGAGGGAGAGAGTTAGAAACATCAGTGATAAAAGAGAATCATTGATTGTCTACCTCCTGCACACCCCCCTCTGTGGATCAAGCCCACAGCCTGGGCATGTACCCTGACGATAAATTAAACTGTGATCTGGTTCATAGGTTGTCACTCAACCACTGAGGCACACCAGCCAGGCCATATAATATTTTTTATTGATGTATATTCAGTGAAAACACCCTAGATCTAATGGGGAAAAGGCTATCTATATATATAAAAGCCTAAGCAACCGGCCAACTGGCCACCAGGGAACGGACACTCAATACAGAAGCTGCTGAGCAACTTTGCAGAGTGCCCCCTCACACACTCTGGGACCCCTCAGGGGATCTCAGACTGCCAGTTTTGGTCCAATTCCTGCAGGCCAGGCTGAGGGACCCCACCAGTGCACGAATCCGTGCAACAGGCCTCTCATAACTGTATAATTCTAAATAACTGGTTTGATGCTGACTTTCATAGTCTTTGACTAATCTCTGTGCCAGCTATCATATTAATTGAAGTAGGTTCTATTGCATACATAGCATCACACAGTAAATGGCAATATACCTTTCAGTTATCAGGTTATTCCATTTGTAATGTTTAAAGTTCTTTGGGGATGTTGCTTATTATGAGCTCTTTGAAACTGAATTCCTTGTTTCTTCTTCTGTTGTCTTGGTATTAATAGAGTACCAAAATGTTCCATGAAAACATTAATTCAACAATCTCTTTTTCACAGGAGGTGTATTTACAAACACTTCAGTCTTGATGGTTGATCTTTTCTCTTACTACTCAACTTCACTTTTTTCTTTCTTTTACAAATTAATTTATTTTGAGAAAGAAAGAGAAAAACACTGATTTGTTGTTCCATTTCTTAATGCTTTCATTGGTTGATTGTATGTGCCCTGACCAGGGATCAAACCTGCAAGTAACCTTGGTGTATTGGGATGAGCTAACCAGCCAGAGCACAGATTAATTTTTAATAACCTAAGCAGTACATACATACATTCATTTGTTTGCATTACTTTTAAAATATTAGAGCATTACTGATAAAGCTAAAAATTCTTTGACCTCCTCCTCATCTTATAATCCTTCCTTCCTTTATCCCACAGTAGCTTCAGTTATGACTTAGTTGTGATTTCTTTCAGACTTTTAAAAAGATATATATATATCTTATATATATATGGCATATATATATATATATGTATGTATATAATATATGCCATAAGAAATGCAAACACTTTCTCATATCAGTGGTATTCTATCTGTATAGTTCTAAACTTTATTGTTTTTATTCAATAATATGTATGTCTTAAATTTATCCATCTTGGTAAACTGATATTTAGTAAATTCATTTTTAAAACTATGTAATGTTCCATTGTATGAATATACTATGTTTTATTTAACTGTTTTCTTAATATGTCCCACTTTTTTACTGTTTCAAAAGTACTAGAGTACTTGCATATTATTAAATGTTGACAGATTTGTTTTGACTTTTAAACATTGTAAGTATATTTAGTAAAACAACTCTGTTGTGTTTTTTTTTTTTTCTGTTCTCCATAGGGATGCCATTGAAAAATTATTTCCTGATGCCATTAGAATGCGATTTGAAGACATTCAGCAGAATAATGACATAGTCCAGAGTCTTGCAGCCTTTCAGAAATATGGGAATGATCAGATTTCTTTAGCCCCCAACACAGGCCGAGTGAATCAGCAGAGAGGAGGGGGATTCTTTTCAGGAGTGCTCACAGCTTTAACTGGTGTGGCAGTAAGTTTATAACTTTTTCACTGTCCCCACCCTCAGAGGGTTTCTACTGAAGCCAGTTCTGTTTAAATAACCTAAATGATTGATGACATAGCTGTTTGTGGTAATTCAGTGCATACATTAAAATCTGCTGGGTTGTATGATTCTTTGAGGATATTGCTTACTCAAATATACAACATTCTAGTCAGAGCCCAGTAAATGTTAACTTTTTCTCATTTCATTTTCCTCCCATTTTAGAGATGAGGAAATAGGTGATAGAATTGCAATATGAGAGCATGTCTGTCTTGATAGAGTCCTGAGCACAGCCTTTTACTAACTCCCAATGTAAAGACTTTTTTCTTTATTTAAGTTCCATGCTACAGAAATCTAAACGTTACAAATTTTTCAATAGAAAAAGCACATGAGTTAGTCATGTTGGCCAGGATGATGGGATCATGGGTTCAGTGTTCCCAGGTACCTTGTGAAGAGTCCCGATCCTGTCTCTGTTCTCTTAGAACCCAACAATCAAGCAGAGAGTTGAGCCTGCCAAGAGTTGTGCTCCCCCGCTTTCTGGCACTGGCCTTGCCCTGCTTCTGTGTACAGACTTGGCATAGTTCCCTTCAAGCTCAGTCTCTTCCCTTCCCTGCCCCACATTCACATATTTAGAAACTGGCACCTCTAACTTTTCTGTGTCTTAAAAACCTTGTCACTTTCCTCAGGTGGTCCTGCTCGTGTATCACTGGAGCAGCAGGGAATCTGAGCATGACCTCCTGGTCCACAAGGCTGTAGCCAGATGGACAGCGGAAGAAGTTGTCCTCTGGCTGGAGCAGTTGGGCCCTTGGGCCTCTCTCTACAGAGACAGATTTTTAGCCGAAAGAGTAAATGGAAGGTGAGGAGCAAAATCTTTGACATATCATTGACATTTTTTAAAACAGCTTTATTGAGACATATTTACATACCAGAAAATTCACCATTTAAAGTGTACAGTCAATGGTTTTTAATGTATTCACAGATACGATAATGTTCTAGTTTTAGAACATTTTCATTGCCTCCACAAAGAAAGCTCTTACCCTTAAGCTGTCAATCCTTGTTTCCCCCATCACTCTGCCCTATTCTACTTTCTGTCTCTGTGGATTTGCCTACTCAGAGTATTTAATATAAATGGAATTATACAATATGTGGCCTTTTATGTCTGGCTTTTTCACTTATGAAATAAGAGTTCATCCAAATTGTAGCATTCATTTTTATGGCTGAATAATATTCCATTATGTGACTATACCACATTTTATTTATCTAATCTTTAGTTGATGGACATTTGGGTTGATTCCAGTTTGGGCCTATTATGAACAATTCTGCTGTGATCATTTGTGTACAAGTTTTTGTGTGGGCATATATTTCAGTACTCTTGGAGTGGAATTGTTGGGTCTTAAGTGTGTGATTAACTTTTTGAGGAATTGTCAAACTGTTTTAAACTGAAAATATGGTGTACTAAATAGATCTGTGTCTATATTTACATATTTGTGTACATGTACATATAGACATATGTATGTTTATATTCTAGAGCAGCAGTCACCAACCAGTGATCCTTGGACCACTGGTGGTCCGTAAGGTCCGAAAGATTGGCGCCTGCTGTGGTAGAGTCTATTTAATTGATCTCTACCAAAATATGTTTGGAATATTTCCTTTTTCCTTTTATAGACAGTTTTACACAACATTGTAGCAAGTACCTGGAGGAACTCATTAGTATGAGGAACTCACAAGTTGCTTGAGGAGGCCTGCTTTTGCCCATCAACAAACCCTTGCCCTTCCAGAGCACTGTCCATCTTTACTGAGATCCTTCCCTTCCTTGGATGGACTGTGTAGGGATGTTACTTAGAACACCATGCAGTGCTGAGAGCAGCTGCTTGTTTCAGACTTAGAGTCCACACAATGCCAGGCTACCTGATTGTTCCAATTCCCACCCCAGTCACTTTCCTCTCTGAACTGAACTTCCAATATTTGACTCTCTTGTGGAACCAGAATGCTCCCACTGTAATTATCTGGGGGTATTTTTGTGTAAAAGTGTGCCTCCTCCCCAGCCAAGAATTGTGGTTTTAAAAAAATTCTAGTTAATATAATATATCTTTGGATAACTGTCTTCCAGAGGACAGATTCCTAAAACTAGAATTGCTTGATCAAAGGGAGTAAACCTTTGCTACTTAGATATTACCAAATTACCCACAGAAGGACATCAGTGCACAGTCCTCCAACAGTGGTTGTGGTGGCTCACCTGCCAATGAGCAGGAGAGTTTCTAACAATGAATCACTGTCCAGGTGGATTTGTGTTTTATGATGAAAAGGAATAGATAAGACATCTACAATTATTTTTATTAAATTAATACCCCTAAACAACTACTTCTAATGTCATAATGTTTTATTGGCTTTCTTCTTAACTTTTTTTCTGTGCACACACAATTTTTTAAAATATGTTTTTATTGATTTTTTACAGAGAGAAAGGGAAAGAGATAGGGAGTTAGAAACATCAATAAGAGAGAGACATCGATCAGCTGCCTCCTGCACACCCCCCACCTGAGATATGCCCAAAACTAAAGTACATGTCCTTGACCAGAATCAAACCTGAGACCTTCAGTCCGCAGGCCAATGCTCTATCCACTCAGCCAAACCAGTTAAGGCTGCACACACAATTTTAAAAAACAGAGTAAGCTCTGGCCATTTGGCTCAGTTGGAACATCCATCGTCCCATATACCAAAAGGTGGCAGATTCAATTCCAGATCAAGGCACATACACAGGTTATGGGTTTGATCCCCAGTTGGGGCACCTACAGGAGGCAACCAATTGATGTTTCTCTTTCACATCGATGTCTCTCTGTTTCTCTCCTCTCTCCTCCCCAATCAAATAAGTAAATAAAATTGTCCCATTTCTGATGTTTAAAAAAAAGGAAAAATAAAAAGAGTAATATGTGGGAGATCAGAGTACATAGCTGAAAGATTAAAAGTTAGGAGCAAAGCAGACCTGGGTATAGCTTGGGTAGGTCGCTTTATTTCTGAACCAGCTTTCTCATCCACAAAATTAGCATAAGGCCACTTACCCTACAGAATTGTTCAGTGGATCAGTGATTTTCAAAGTATTTTCACATAGTCATTGGCAAATAACAGGCAGTCAATTGTTTGTTGTTATTAATATTATTTCACATAATAGGTGTCTTACCTTACCTCAAGGCTAAAAGTATTTGTGTTGATAAGATGGGACTCTGTGGAAAGTTTGCTTCTAGTATACAACCTCAAAAAAATTCTCCTATTACCTTCTCCACCACAGATTACTTTTAACTTTAACAGAGGAAGAATTTTCAAGGGCACCGTATACCATAGAAAACAGCAGCCACAGAAGAGCCATCCTTATGGAATTGGAGCGCGTCAAAGCACTAGGCGTGAAACCCCCCCAAAATCTCTGGGAATATAAGGTGAATTCTTTTTTTTTTTTAATTGAAAAAAATATAGAGAACAATATAAATCATCTGCATGCCCAACTGCTTAAGAAAACATCACAGATACAATTGAAGCCCTGCCTCCCACTCTCACTATATAGTAGTTCCCATACTCCTACAGCTGGGCTGTAAGCACTACGAGCATTGTTTTAAAAGTTTTTAACCTTAACCTAAGAGGTGTGAACTGAGCCTGTCCTTCTGCAAGTGGTGTTTATTACTGTGGCTCTAGTTCATTTGTTTTCTCTTGTGGGCAGTTTTCCATTGCACAAGTTTGTGACAATGTATGCATTCTCCTGTTGGTGTACATTGAGATTATTCTCATTTCTGTATTAACTGTATATGTTTATGTGGTATTAGCAATTCATGGGCATGGGGGTGGGGGAATTAATGAAAAAAATGTCTTTTAAGGGCTTCTCAAGGGGTAATATTGAAAAAATGTTGGGAAACAAGACTTTAGAATGAAGTACTCCCATATATGTCTATGTCTCACCTAAGTTAGGACACAAAGTTATTTTTAGAAGTTAGACTTTTCTGAAAGTTATTAATATGGGAAATTTCAAACATACACAAAAGCAGGATAAAAACTGCCATCTGTCCATACCAGGGCCATGTTTATTTCAATAATACCCCAACCTAAAGATTATTTTGAAAATCTGAGAGGATTTATTCCTTAAGGAGCCCTTAAAAGACTTGACTTGGGGAGTTGAATACACAATACAATATACAGATGATATAGTATAGAATTGTACACCTGAAACCTATATAATTTTATTAACCATTGTCACTCCAATAAATTCAATTAGAAAAGGGGAAAAAAAAGAATAAAACCAGATGAAGCCTGAAAAAAATCAAAATAACTAAAATACCACCACTGTACCCCCCAAAATAATTCTCTATATATTATCACTTGTCAGTATTCATATATCCCACATCTTTTTTTATTTTATTCCCAATAGATTTGTTTCCAACAGTATACAAACAAATTCCACTTTTGGTTGTTATGTCTCCTAAGTCTCTTAGTCTACAGGTCCTCCTCCTTGTTTTTTTATTACCCTGTCTTTATTTGTTGAAGAAACCAGATAATTTGTCCTGTAGTTTTCCCAGATCTTGAATTTTGCTAATTGTCTCTATGTGTTATCACCCAATAGGTTCCTTTGTCCCTTACATATTCTGTAGTAGTTTGATGTAGAGGCTTGCTTTGGTTTCAGTTTCTTATTTTGGCAAGACTACCACATAGTTAATGGGGTTTTCTCCCATCAAGAGGCTCACCCTATCTAATAAAGAGGGAATATGCTAATTGACTGCTCCGCTCTCAAAGGTGGTGGCACCCACAGCCACAAGATGGTGGCACCCAGTCCCCTCAGCACCGCTGGGGTGTCAGGCGGGCCTGGTCGCTCTGCACACCTGCCTCTGGAGTCCCCCAATCCCCTCAGCCCCCCAGCTGCCCTGGGCTGGCCCAAGGCACATGCAAGCCTCAGATGGCAGCTGTCCAGCTGCCCAGGGCCACCTGAGGCTCAGGTAACCAGGGCCAGCTGAGGCTTGCGCTTCCAGCAGTGGCAACAGCAGAGGTGTGATGGGTCGTTGCCTTCCCCTGAATGTTGGATCACCTTCTACCCCTGAGGGGTCCCACCCCTGAGAGGAGGGGCAGGCCAGGCTGAGGGATTCCCCCCCTTCCAGTGCATGAATTTTCATGTGCTGGGCCACTAGTATACATAAGATATAATATATTATATATATATTAAAAGCCTAATATGCAAATCAACTGGACAGTGTAATGACTGGTTGCTATAACACACACTGACCACCAGGGGCAGGAGCTTAATGCAGAAACTGCTCCCAGCCTGCAGGCTCTGATTACCCAATTGGGGTCTGCTGAACAACCTCTTGGTCCCTACCCCCCAGCCAGTAGGCTCTGATCTCCCCATGGGGAACCAGAGTGTGTGGCAGTGGACTTGGGTGGTGCCAGGCCAAGGTGGGTGCAAGTGAGCGGGGCCCCACACACAGAAGGTGACTGGTGGCAGGGGGCGGGACCAACTGCCAGCAGCCAGGGAAGATCCACCCTGATGGCAGGATAGGCCTAGGGACTCTACCCGTGCACGAATTTCGTGCATTAGGCCTCTTGTAATGTTTATAATGTTCAGTTGTCTCTTTTTCTGTGGTTGCAGCCACTGTGACCATTGATTGTTTAGATTCATTAGTTCATTAAGAGTTGCAAAATGGCAATACTGTAATGCTCTCATTTCTTTTCTTTTTTTGAATATATTTTATTGATTTTCTACAGAGAGGAAGGGAGAGGGATAGAGAGTTAGAAACATAGATGAGAGAGAGAGACATCGATCAGCCACCTCCTGCACGCCCCCTACTGGGGATGTGCCCAAACCAGGATACATGCCCCTGACCGGAATCGAACCTGGGACCTTTCAGTCCACAGGCCAACGCTCTATCCACTGAGCCAAACCGGTTTCAGCTCTTCTTTTTTTAAAATCCTCATTAAGAATATCATTTTGCTGATTGGTGTGTGTTTTTTGTTGTTGATTTTTTTTTTTTTTTTGAGAGAGAGAGAGAGTGATTGCCATACACCCAACTGGGACTGAACCGGCAACCTACGTATGTGCCCTAACCAGGAATCAAATTGAAACCTTTTGTTGTATGGGATGAAGCGCCAACCAACTGAGACGCCTGGCCAGAAGCTCATTTTTCTCCATTTGTTAGCTGAAATACAACTGAAAAAAAGGGGGAGAGGGAATTTCCCTCAACAACCATTTTGATTACCCTAAGAACAGTTTATACCAGAAAGTCAGATTAAGTGTTTTATTCTTTCCCTTTATTTAGCAGTTTCAGAAGAATGATTTGACTCCTTGTTAATTTCTAAGGTGACAATTAACTGAAGATTTTAGGATCATTAACTGAAGATTTTAACATTCTTGATGTGTTTTAATACATGCCCAGGTTGTAGGCTCAGTCCTCCCAGTAGGGGATGTACAGGAGGAACCAATCAGTGATTCTTTCCTATCATTGATGTTTCTATTTCTCTAGCTCTCTTCCTTCCTCTCTGAAATCAATAAAAGATGTATATTTTAAAAAAGTGAATAACTGGAATAAACACTTGAAAAGAGAAATAAATACTATTAGTTTTTTAGTTTAAAAAAGTAAAAAGTAAAAAAAAAAATTTAACTTTTGAATTGAAGAATAATGTGCATGCTAGTAAATTCTTTTAACATGACTTCATTAGTCTTTGATACTTTTCCTTTCTCACTGAAAAAATGTTCAAATTATTCTTGTACCTTTCCGTACCCAAATCTGGAGTCAGCCATTTTACAAATTGTTCCTTTTCTTTTTTTAAAAATATATTTTATTGATTTTTTTACAGAGAGGAAGTGAGAGAGATAGAGTGTTAGAAACATCAGTGGGAGAGAAACATTGATCAGCTGCCTCCTGCCCATATCCTACTGGGGATGTACCCACAACCAAGGTACATATCCTTAACCGGAATCAAACCTGGGACCCTTCAGTCCAAAGTCCTGACTCTCTATCCACTGAGCCAAACCAGTTAGGGCAAGTTGTTCCTTTTTAAAGTAATTTTACTATAGAAAATTTTAGGTATAAACAAAAATAGAGGGAAGAGTATATTCATATGCAGCCTTAACATGTATTGACTCATGGGCATTCTTATTGCATCTGTCACCTTCACATCATCCCAACGCCCCCAATCCTGAGATTTTATTAAAGGACTGGAGGCTCAGTGCATGAATTCATGCACTGGTAGAGTCCCTCGGCCTAGCTGGTGATCAGGGCTTGGAAGCGGGCAGAACATCACCCAGCAGTGGGGAGGGGTTGTGGGAAATTGGCTGGCCAGGGGGAGGGGCCACAGGAGTTTGGCTGTGGGAGCGCACTGACCACCAGGGGGCAGCTCCTGCATTTAGCACCTACCCCCTGGTGGTCAGTGCATGTGATAGCAACTGGTCAACCAATGGTTAATGTTTATTTGCCATCCTTACACTTTCTTTGATGACATGTCCATTCATATCTTTTGCCCATTTTATTTGATTCTTAGTAGTATAAACTAAGTTGAATTATTTTAGTTACTTTTATAATCAGAAAAAAATGAGTACACTTCACTGTAACAAATGTTTACAAAAGTAAAGAAAATAAAAATAGCCCTAACCTGTTTGGCTCAGTGCATAGAGCGTTGGCCTGTGGGCTGAAGGGTCCCAGGTTCGATTCTAGTCAAGGGCATGTACCTTGGTTGTGGGCACATACCCAGGAGAGGGAGAGCAGGAGACAGCTGTTTGATGTTTCTCATCCAATGTTTCTAGCTCTCTCTCCCTCTTTCTTTCTCTCTGTAAAAAAAAATCAATACAATATACTATTTAAAAAAAGAAAATGAAAATAAATTGCCATAATCCTACCTGAGATTCAGACACAGTTAACATTGCATTTTGCTCTGTTTTCTTCTAGACAATTTTCTGTGCATAGTTTAAACAGTCCTTTTGTGTGTATTCATTCCACAAGTGTTTATTGACAACTGGCGTGATCCAGGTGTTCCCCTAGGAAAAGAGTCTCGCCCTGAACAACGCCTGGCTTTCATGGTGGAGATACCATTGAGATCAGATTGCTACCCATCTTTAAATCTTTTTTTCACCTAACATTGTTCATGAGTATTCTCCAAAACTTACCATAATCATTTTTCATTGGTTAAATATCTACTGGAACTTTATTACTTAGGTCGCAGATTTTATTTTTTCTCTGTCATACAAAATGCAGTGCTAGGCATTTTGTTCATAAAACCTTCTTCACTTCAGAATATGTTTGTTAAGTAGTGCCCACTAATAAGTTGGTTAAATTAAAACATTTTTCAGAGTGATAGATTTTTGCCCTTGCTGGTTTGGCTCAGTAGATAGAGGGACAGCCTATAGATGATGGGTTCTGAGTTCAATTCCAGTCAAAGGCACATACTCAGGTTGCAGGCTTGATCCCTGGTAGGAAGCATGCAAGAGGCAGCCGATCATTGATTCTCTCTCATCATTGATGTTTCTATCTCTTTCTCTATCTCCCTTCTCCTCTGAATCAATAAAATATATTTTTAAAAAGAGTGATTAATTTTGGAGAATCGCTTTCTAAAAAGGTTGTGTTCTACTAGTAGTACCTCGGAATATGCGTCTCATCCCCCCTCCCTTCCCTAGCTGTGTAGAGAGGTTGGAACTTTATATAACTTAGCCTCTTCTCTCCATTCATTCATTCGTTGTTTATGCAAATGACACAAAAAATGGCTGATGGCAAAGGGCATGAGGTTGCAGACAGAGCAGAGGTGGGAGCTGGCTGACATGGTTGTAACATAACCTTGTGCTCACTACCTTCTGCAGGCTGTGAACCCAGGCAGGTCCCTGTTCCTGCTGTATGCCCTCAGGAGTTCCCCCAGACTTGGTCTGCTGTACCTCTACCTGTTTGACTACACAGATACCTTCTTACCCTTCATCCACACCATCTGTCCTCTGCAAGAAGACAGCTCCGGGGAGGACATCCTCACCAAACTTCTGGTAAGTCTGCAGAGTGCCTTGAATGAACTTATTCTACCATTTCTCATTGTGGTGCAGAACTGGAGACATGACTATAGCCTGTCATAAAGAGTAAACAACTCCTGGCTTTCATTTGGATTTTGCAAAGAGATCCCCTACAAGAGAAAATAAAGAAGGAATGTTTGCCCTGGCTGATTTGACTAAGTGGTGGGAACATCGGCCCATGAGGACCAAAGGGTCATGGGCTCAATTCCCAGTCAAGGACACCTATATTGCAGGCTTGATCCAGGGTCAGGGTGCATGCAGGAACAACCACTAAATGTGTCTCTCTCAGATCGAGGTTTTCTCTCTCTCTCTCCTCCCCCTCCCTTCCCTCCACTCTCTCTAAAAAATTAATGGAAAAATACCTTTGGGTGAGGATATTTTTAAAAAGGAACTTTTCCACCCCAAGAAGCCTATTTTATTTCCCACATTGCATAGGAGGTTTTCCCTCCTAAACATTTCTGGACTTGAAATGTTTAGGAGGGAAAACCAGCATTTCTTTTATTATAAAAGATAGGTCTAGATTGTCCAAGGATTAGATTTATGAGTCTGCTAACTTGGTAATCTGTCTTTCAATAGGATCCCCAAAGGATGAATGATTACTTGTCTTACCACAAGACAGAGATAGTATTTGTCCTATTGGCCTCATAACAGTAAGTCAGCGTCTAGCTCACTGATGGGAATCCTTTTGAAACCTGAAATGGTTGCCTATCATGGCTCTTTGTTTCTTCAGTTTGACCCTTGGATCCTTCAGAATTATTGTTGGATCCCATTGACTAGGTGATTTCTTGTGTTTTGAGGGTATATTGTCCTTTGCATTGCTGCTCTTAGGGCAATCCCTTTGATCAGTTTACATCAAAAAGTCACATGGCCCCTAACCGGTTTGACTAGAGTGTCATCCTGCGGACTGAATGGTCCCAGATTCCATTCTGGTCAAGGGCATGTACCTTCGTTTCAGGCACATTCCCAGTAGGGGGTGTGCAGGAGGCAGCTGATTGATGTCTCTCGCATCGATGTTTCTGTCTCTATCCCTCTCCCTTCCCCTCTGTAAAAATATCAATAAAAAAATTTTTTAAGTCACATGGATATAGGAATTGTCATTTATGATCCACACCCATAAATGTTGAAATAGAATTCCTAAATCTACTAATGTCCTTTTTTAAACATTTTAGGCAAGTATCCTATCTGAATTCAGCCTTGGATATAGTTTAAAGCCTGCTGATGAGCCCCTTTGTACAATGTTTCTTTAATTACCCACTTTTTAGCTGTTACCTGTCCTTGCTGGACTGGGAGCTTAGAAACTTACCTGACTTTTCCGTTTTAACAAGCCGTAACAATCCCTGTCTGCATCGGGCTAACTTATTTCTTAGAATACTCATTGCACACAGTCTTGCTGACCTTCCATTAACTTCTGGATGTCTCTAATCAGATATTATTTTCCCAAAAATTATTTTTCCAAAGTTTGTGTTTAATTTTTCTGTAACCTGTTAACTTTCTAAATGTTGAATTTGGAAATTGAGCTACACGTGCAGTGATGATGAAATTATAAAACTGGCCAATTTCAATTCATATCAACCCCATTTTTTATAACTCATGATTAGATTTTTACTTCTGAACTTCTAGAATTATGTAACAAGCATCTCAGTTCAACCTCTTTGGTAATATTTAGCCAGTGTAAGATTAATTGTTACAAGGTGAGTTGATGGGAATTTCATTTTAGATGGTTTAGGGGTGTGTGTGTGTGTGTGTGTGTGTGTGTGTGTGTGTGTATTAAATGTAAAACTCACTGGAATAACCACAATATTTTGTGTAAAAGTTGATCTTCATAATATTTTTATCCATTTTTATTTCTGTGGTATTTTTAAAGGAGCTTAGAGAGCCCACATGGAAGCAATGGAGAGAATTCCTTGTCAAATATTCCTTCCTTCCATACCAGCTGATTGCTGAATTTGCTTGGGACTGGCTAGAAGTCCATTATTGGACGTCTCGGTTTCTCATCGTGAATGCCATGTTACTCTCGGTTCTGGAATTATTCTCCTTTTGGAGGATCTGGTCAAGAAGTGAACTGAAGTAAGTGTGTTTTTATATTGGATATAGTTGGAGCAACGGGGACTGGAAAAGATGTCTAAAGTATTACTTAGACACAAAGAGTCCTCATGTTCTGGTTTTTAAGCACCTACTTAAGCAGCAAATAGGTAAAGTTACCTTGTGGTAGCAGGGTGGAGAGGTTTTCATGGTGCTCATTGTTCAAGTGTTTCTCCATATATCTTATCCCACGTACCCTACCATATAATTCCTGGGAATGGAGGGTGTACATGAAATATTTTAATAATTAGGGGGTAAACAAGTGGGAAAAGAAGGTGCTTTTTAAAAGACAATAGCATTATGGTAAAGCATAAAGAGATCTGGTGAGAAATCTTGTGGGCATGAGTTCTAATCCTGCTCTGCTGCCAGCTGGAACAGTAATAAGGTCTCTGGATTAATGCCAAAAATGAGAATTGGATTAGACCAGTGGTCAGCAAACTCATTAGTTAACAGAGCCAAATATCAACAGTACAATGATTGAAATTTCTTTTGAGAGCCTAAAACCGACTTCTGTGCATGGGCACAAAGTTTCAATCGCACTGTACATGTGCGCCCGCACGTGGTATTTTGAGGAGCCAAAGAGCCTCATGTGGCTTGCGAGCCGTGTTTTGCTGACCACTGGACTAAACAGTCACTGACTTAGAACTCTTGTTTGCAAGTGACAGAAACCAATCTGAATTGGCTTTCCTAAAAAAGGAAATGCCCAGTTAAGGCTTCCCATATAGCTGGATGCAGAGAACTAAATGCTGCCATCCAAACTGGCTCTTTCTCCCTCTTGCAACTCTGTTCTTTCCTATTGGTCAACCTTAGGCAGCTCTTTGTAAGTGGGGGTCTTGGGACATTCCAGGCATAGATCAGAGCAGCTTAGCACCTTGTGGAAGGAGAGCACTTTTTTCCCCATAGTACTCATGACTCTCGGGGCTCACATGCCTTTACTCTGATTGGCCCAGCCTGGGTCACATGCTCACCTGAACCCATCACTTGGTGCAGGGTATGTGGGCTCCTTGTCCAAGCTCAAGGCATGTACTCATCCCCCAGCAGGGGCTGGCTTCAGCCCCACTTAGACCACAAGGAAAAGAGTATGGGAGGGAGGCCCCCCCCAAAGGAAAACTTAGGTGTTGTTAGAAGAAAGAGAATGGGTGGTTGGCAGGCAGAAGTAACATTACCACAGTATCCTTGAAGTCTGAAATGTCCTATATAACTCACAAGGTCTTGGCTTCATCAATCAAGAGCAGCCTTATGAATAGTTCTGAGAACCTGACAAGAATCTCCCTCATTTATTTCAATTGTGTGAACTCCTTTCTTAATGTACAGTTAATTGAGCCCCTTCTCTGCCCCTGGGCACTGCAGATCTTTTGGTAATGAAAACAGTCTTTACTCTGAAGATCTACAGCCTCACAGAGAAAATATGTGTATTAAATATACACAAATGAGACACAGTGATGAAGCAAGTGGAGTTGGGGCTGAAATGGGGATGCCTCACCTGGTGTAGATAGTGCCCTGGAGAAGCACCATCTAGGCTGCATCCTGGGAGTTGAAGATGGATGGGTCAGGCAAAGCAATGTCTCAGCAATGGGGACAGAAAACAAGGTCTCTGCATTGGGAGACAGCCAAAGTCTGAGCACTTTGGTGTTGTCTTTAGAATTGCCAGCACTATTCCACCTCTCAAATGCTTCTCTTCTTTTTCAGGACGGTGCCTCAAAGGATGTGGAGCCATTTTTGGAAAGTATCAACACAGGGGCTTTTTGTGGCCATGTTCTGGCCCCTCATTCCTCAGTTTGTTTGCAACTGTTTATTTTACTGGGCCCTGTACTTTAACCCAATTATTAACATTGATCTTGTGGTCAAGGAAGTCCGACGGCTGGAAACCCAAGTTTTTTGAGTGGCACTGCCCACGCTCTGAGGGACTCATGCAGGCTCCCTAACATCTGAACTTTCATGCCTAAGTGAAGAGGGGTTGGGAGCGCTCAACTTCCTATTTTTTTTCCTTAGTAAACAAGGTGCTGCTTTCTCTGTCAAAGCCGACAACCAGGTCCTCTGTCCCTCTGCCTATGTCATTATGGCACAGGGACTGACATCCCAGAGCTGGCCGACACAGCAGCAGCGCCTCCCACCTAACCTCCTTGCTCACAGGAACTTGGGAGGCCCCGTCCACTACAGCTTGCAAGGAGCCAGGGTCCTCCGAGGATGTGGTGTGGGTGACATAAGAAGGCTGCCACACCAGCAGTCCTAACTTCAGTGACTGACAAAGGCTCCCAGGGCAAGTTGGAGTTCTGAGACTTAGCCCTCGATCCGGCTTATTGGAGCCAGGCCCATCCTCTAAATCAAGTTTAGGAAAATGGGAGAAGACTTTGTCATAGGCATAGACAGTTACACACAAAAAAATACAGAGGAAAAAACAAAATCTGGTAGACAATTGTTTTATTGAAGAGTTGCTAAGAGGTTGAGTTAAATATCTAAAAGATTCAGTTTGAGACTAGAATGATGGTTACACTCATCCTGTTTCTAACTTCTAATCATTGAAAGTTTGGATCTCTCTCTGAATTGGGGGATTGAGTGGGATGTCAGGCTATTTACAGAAGGTAATTGATATCAAGCTGTGCTGCCTCAGTGCTCCTTAAAATTGTCTTGGCCCTGGCCAGGTGGCTCGGTTGGAGTGTCATCCTGTATACCAGAAGGTTGAGATTTGAGTCCCAGTCGGCATGTACAGGAGGCAACCAATCAATGTTTTTCTCCCATTGATGTTTCTCTCCCTTCTCTAAAATCAATTTTTAAAAATTAAAAATATATATATCCTCAGGTGAGGATTTAAAAAATTGTTTTGTTTTGAGATTTGTTTTGTTTTGAATAATCTAAATCCTGGATAGTTCTTTTGTTTGATGAAGCATTTTATACATTGACCTCACACTGTATAATCTTTATCAACTTGTTCTAATGTATAAAACAGCAAGTATAATTACACCAAATGTTGTAATTGTAAATATGAATGAGATGAACTATGCCTCTTATTTCATTCTAATATGATCCATGATGGGCCTTGAGATAAATTTGCATCCAAAGGGTTTCTTTGTGACTCCATGAACCATTCATTAATCCTTTGTATCTTTGAAGATTTCACTCAAACTTTGCATCTGAAAGTTTAAAGAAATTACTTGAAATAAAAATAAAATATTTTTTATAAAGACAAAACTTCTGTAGAAAAAAATTGTTTAGAAAACATAATGAAAATCTGAATTGCTCAATACAACCTACTAGTCAAGCTGAAGTCTCCCTGCCTGAAGGGAACATTGAGCCAAGGAGTTACCCTAAGGTATCTTAAGTGAAAGGAGGGAAAATGTTTTCTTCCTCCTGTGTTTGCTCATCAGGCCCAGGACTGCCTGACTTTACCTGCTGAACACCCATGACTTACCAGAGATGCTGACAGCACTGTAAGTTTGGGGACACGGTATATATTTGCACATACATGGCCTCCTGCCTTGAGGGGTTACTGTTCTTTCCGGAAAAAAAAAAAAATGGAGACTAGTGGCACTAGTGGACTACAAGCTGCCAGACTCCTAGAGCAGTGCCCTCCACCCACTTCCCATATTCTGCTTCAAAGTGGGTGCTGGTAGACAATTCACATCTGCTCAGGGGAGAGCAAAGGAAACTTGGCCTAGAGCAAATGGGTTGGGTTGGACTTTCACTAATCATCAACAGGAAGGACCAGTACTTCAGAGCCAAGGCCACAGCTGCCTCTCCTCCCTCAGACCTTCTCAGTCATAGCAGGTTTATATGCATCAAAAGAAGGTGTCCATTTAAAATATTCACACTCTTTGAAGTAAGAATTCTATTTCTGCAAATCTGAGTTAAGAGATAATGAAAAGGTGGGCAGTGGGATTTGGCAGATTTATTCACAAGTATCACCAACACATGAATAATTGGTCAAAATAGGAAACCACCAATACTCTAAAGTGAGCAATCTATAAACCGGTACATAATACCTATTTAAAAAGGAGTTTCCAGCACTGGCCAGTTTTGTTCTGTGGTTAGAGCATTGGCCTGCGACAAGGGTTGGGGGTTTGATTCTGGTCAAGGGCACATAACTCAGTTGCAAGTTTGATCCCCAACATATGCGGGAGGCAGCCAGTGGGTATCTTTCTCACATCAGTGTTTCTCTGGCTCTCCCCTTCCCTTCCATTCTCTCTAAAAATCAGTGGGGGGCACGGAGGGAATGGCAGCGGAATAGACAGTCATGTCCTGAGCCTTGTCCCTGAGCAGACAGAACAGCAGAGGGTCGCACTTGGGAGTGTTTGTTAGCAAGTTAAGGGACAGCTATCCTCCAGAAGAAGGGGGACTTCTGGATGGGGCTCCCCTGACTGGGCAGCCCCCACTGCTGCTGGGTTTCTTCTCCTGGAGCCACCAGCTTAGATGTGGAGACCGCGCCATTTTGAATGGGAAAGAGGATGTTTACGGAAGCCTGAAAATCTACAGCTGCAACACCCACAGAACAGCTGCAAGCCCCAGAACACCAGTCCCCAATTGGCAAAAACACTTGGATTCAGAGGAGCTTTACATGCCACATGGAAAGGTCAGATTTTGCTTGGGATAAGATGAGGTCTCTGGTCCCACAGGACAGAGAAACATGCTCACTGTGGGAGCTGGAGGATCGGGGGTACTCTGCACCTAGAGAAATACGTGGCTGTTGGGCATGGCGTGATCCGTGAATGTGGAAGGGGGTCCTCAGAGCAGCTAACAGAGGGGAATCTAGAAAGCAACCCATTTTGATCTGATGCAGAAGGACAGCCTGGGAGTTATTAAAGTGTGCCGGCTGCTTGGACAGGAGCAGGGAAGGAGGACTGCACAGACTTGCGCTCTTTCCTCTTTCTTGCTTCTGATTGCTAAGCCCAATACATAGAGTCACCCCTGGGAGACTGCAGGGGAAAGCTGTTTTTCTGGAACCCAGGGATCAGAGCAGGGAGTGATTGTCAGAGAACCAGCCCACTCCCACAAACCACTATTGAGTGCCACTGGGAAAGAAGGATCTAAGCACAGGCTAGAGAGGTTCTATAGTCTCAGAGGTCAGTCCCGAAACACTGCCACCTAGGAGCTGACTCACAAATTGACTCTTGTGTAATCACAAAAGAATAAAGATTAAGACACACCGCCTGCTTAAAAACCAGGACTGGCTTACAACACTGAGCATCAGTGGAACGTAGTGAACTGCAATACTGTCCTGACTGGGAAACAGGCGTGCCAAACAGAATAGAGGAAGTGAATGACCTTCACTACTGCACATTCTATTTTTTTATTTTTTATTTTTAAATTTTTTATTTTTTCATCTTTTACTTAATAAACTATTTTTTTCTTTTTTCCCTCACTTGATTTTACCACTTTAATTATTACATTTTTATTTTCAATCAATATTACTACTACTGTTTTACCTTTTTTGAAAAAAAAATGTCATTTTCTCTTTATTTTACTTTGGGATTAGAGTTCTACATTTTATTTTCATCTTTCCTTTAGAATAATTTTATTCTACCTTAACCCTACCTTTATGCCATCACACTCTTCCTAACCTCCTTTTGTTGTCCTGTTTCTCTTACCCTTTTCCTACGTTAGATTTTCTCTATTCTTTCTTTTTACCCCCAGTTAAAATTTCACCCCACTTATATATCTAATTTCCAATACCCTGCTGCAAATCCATACACACCTCTCTCTTCTCTGTCTTCACTATCCAAAAAATTGTTTTTCTCTCTATCCTTTTGTTGTTGTTTGCTTGAACATGATTATATCACTTTTTATACTTTTTTTGTGAGATTGTTTTGCTTATACTTTTTGTTCTGTTTGCTTTTTGTTTGCTTTGTTTTTCTTTGTTTTATACTTCTGTTTCCCTCGCCTCCCTTGATATTAGTTGTTTTTTGTAGTTTGTATCAATCTCCAGGTACTTGTTGCTGACATTTGGTGGGATTAGTGGCTATTCTATTAGAGTTTTCTCCTTATATGTAAAATTTCTTCCCCTTTTCTTTTTTTTCCTCTCTTACTTTTTTTTCTTCTTCTTTGTTCTTTTTTTCTCCCTTCTCCCAATTTCATTTTGGCACTCCTTTATTTTATTTTTTTATTTTTTTCTCTCTTCTTCTTTCTCTCCTATCCCCTAATGTGTCTCTCTCTGGTGGTCACCTTTGTGACTATTAATATCGTGAATACACTTCTGTTCAGTGCCTTGTGCATTGTACCTGGTTGTGTTTTATTTTGTACCTTTAAATCAATGCAGGAGAGAGAGAACTACATAACCAGACACCCAGAGAAGAGAGACCATGGGCAGTCAAAACAATAGCCCGCATATGAAAGAAAACCAGGCATTACCAGAAAAGGAAGTAAAAGAAATGGAGGCAAGCAACCTGCCAGAGAAAGAATTCAGAGAAATAGTCATAAGGTGACTGAAAAGAATGGAAGACAAATTAGACAATAGGAGTAAGAACCAAGAGGAAATGAAGAAGAAATAAGAAGAAATGAAGAAGAACCAAGAAGAAATGAAAAATGACATCAATGCTGTAAAGAACTCACTAGAAAGCATCAAAAGTAGACTACAAGAAGCAAAGGACCACATCAATAAGCTAGAACACAAGGTAGGAGAAAATACTCAAGTAGAGCAGCTTCTAGAAAAAAAAAATTAAAAATCAGGAGGAGAGCCTAAGGGAACTTTGGGACAACACAAAACAAAACAACATCCACATGATAGGGGTCCAGAAGAAGAGGAAACTGAGCAAGGAATAGAAAATATGTTTGAAGAAATAATGACAGAAAACTTCCTGACTTAGGGAAGAAAAAATCCACACAAATCTAAGAAGCTCACACAGTCCCAAGCAAAATGAAACCCCAAAAGACTGACACCAAGGCACATTATAATTAAACTGACAAATACCAATGACAAAGTAAGAATCCTAAAAGCGGCAGAGAGAGAGACAGAAAGTTACCTACAAAGGAACCCCATCACACTAGCAACTGATTTCTCAACATCAGGCCAGAAGGGAATGGAATGAAATATGCAAAGTCATGCAAAGGAAGGGTCTGAATCCAAGAATACTGTACCCAGCAAGGCTATCAATCAAAATTGAAGGTGAAATCAGGAGCTTCACAGACAAAAGAGGACTAAGAGAATTTATTACTTCCAAACCAGCAATGCAAGAAATGCTGAAAAAGAAATAGGAAAAGAAGAAGAAACACAGGGGTAAAGAATAAAAATAAGTACCTATCAATAATAACTTTAAATGTAAATGGATTAAATACTCCAGTGAAAAGACATAGGGTAACAAATTGGATAAGAAAACATGACCCATATATCTGCTGTCTACAAGAAACCCATCTCAGAAACAATATACACAAAGACTGAGGGTGAAGGGATGGGAAGAAGTTTTTCAGGCAAATGGAAATGAAAAATAAAGCTGGGGTAGCAATACTTATATCTGACAAATTATATCTCAAAGTGAAGGAAATAAGGAAGGCCACTTTAATATTAAAGGGAGCAATTCAACAAGAAGAAATAAGTCTGGTAAACATATATGCACCCAAAAGAGGAGCACCCAAATACATTTAAAAAAAAAAACCTCCTGGAGGATATCAAGGAAGAGATCAACAGCAATACAATCATAGTAGGAAACTTTAATACCCCACAATCATCATTGGACAAATCCTATAAACAAAAAAGCAACAAAGAAACATCAATCCTAAATGACTCACCAGACCAGATGGAATTAATTGACATCTTCAGAATATTTCACCTCAAAGCCACAGAATATACATTCTTCTCAAGTGCACCTGTGTCATTTTCAAAGATAGATTATATATTGGGTTATAGGCAAAGTCTATTCAAATTCAAGAAGATAGAAATCATAACAAGCATCTTCTCAGATCACAGTGGCATAAAATTGGAAATCAACTACAATAAAAACAATCCAAAGGAATCAAACACATGGAGACTAAACAGCATGCTATTAAACAATAACTGGGTAACCAGAGAGATCAAGGAAGAAATAAACATCATGGCAACAAATGACAATGAAAACACAACAATCCAAAATCTATGGGACACAATGAAAGCAGTCTTGAGGGGTGGAGTTCATAGCTCTACAAACCTACTGCAAAAAACAAGAAACAATGATAATAAATTGCCTAACCCTACAACTCAAAGAGCTAGCAAGAGAGCAACAAGAAAAGCCCAGTGTAAGCAGAAAGAAGGAAATAGTAAAGATCAGAGCAGAGATAAACAACATAGTTGGCTGAGTGTAAGTTCTACAACTAGAAGGAAAGAGAGGGGCTCACAGAGACCCAGAGGAGCTGTAAAACCCTCAGGTGCGGAGACACACGCATGGAGAAAGCAGGTGCCGGAGTACCTGGCTGGCTTTCTCTGGTGGGAGGGAGACAGAGATTCCCAACGGCACTGAACCCCTTATCCTACGACACTAAACCCCAGGTACAGCCGAAACTCATATGGGGGGAGTTTGGACTGTGCAAAGGGAGAAGTGCCCTGAGACTCCACCGATCCCAAGCTCAACAGAGAGGCTTTTGCAGTTTTGCAAGTCTGGTATCATAAGGCTGAATCCAACAAAGAAGTCCTCCCAGCATAGTGAAAATGCCGAGACAAGGGAAGGGATCACAAACAAAAGAAATGGAGGAAAACAAATGACTAGCTAGAGTTCAAAACAACGCTTATAAGATTTTTCAAGAATATCCTAGAAAAGATGGATAAAGTTAGTGAGACCAAAGAGGAGATGATAAAGAACCAACTAGAGATGGAAAAGGTCCAACTAGAAATTAAACATACACTGACTGAAATAAAAAATATTATACAGAGTCCTAACAGCAGACTAGAGGAAGGCAAGAATCAAGTCAAAAATTTGAAATATAAAGAATCAGAAAACACTCAACTGGAAAATCAAGAAGAAAAAAGAATTCAAAAATGTGAAGATAATGTAAGGAGCCTCTGGGACAGTTTCAAGTGTACCAACATCAGAATTGTGGGGGTGCCAGAAGAAGAGAGAGAGCAAGATACTGAAAACCTGGAGAGAATCCAAGATGGCGGCATAGGTAAACACCTACACTGCTGCCTCACACAACAATTTCAAAACTACAACTAAAAGACAGAACGGACATCATCCAGAACCACAGGAAAGCTGGCTGAGTGTAAGTTTACAGCTAGAAGGAAAGAGAGGGGCTCACAGAAACCCAGAGGAGCTGCAAAAAGCTGAGGTACGGAGACGCGCACGCGGAGAGAGCGGGTGCTGGAGTACCTGGCTGATTTTCTTTGGCGGGAGGGAAACGAAGACTCCCAACGGCATTGAACCCCTTATCTTACAACACTAAACCCCAGATCCAGCCGAAACTCATACGGGGAGAGTTTGGACTGTGAAAAGGGAGAGGTGCATGGAAATTTAGGGGACTCGCAAAAGATCAGAGGTCTGATGGTGCACACGGCACTGCGCAGAGGACAGACTGCTGATTGTGCCTCTAGCTTTCACGAGTGGGCTGGAGACAGACCCTCCCAACTGTGTCACTTCTGATTCCACTAAGCCCCTGTTTCGGGCAAAACCCTGGAGACCTAGACTCGTGTGGTCCTGGTGCACAGGGTAGCTGGAAAGGCAGCAGTCAAGAGGCACTGCAGGTGTGCGCGCACAAGGACCACTCCAGAAATTACCCAGTCACGTGAGACTCAGGGGCCGTGGAGAGCGGGGCCAACTGGAAGGCAAGGTGGTCCCTTAAGCCCTGAGACTCCACCCATCCCAAGCTCAACAGAGGCTTCTTCGGTTTTGCAAGTCTGGTATCATAAGGCTGAATTCAACACAGAAGTTTCCCCGGCATAGTGAAAATGCTGAGACAAGGGGAGGGATCACAAACAAAAGAAATGGAGGGAAAAAAACGACTGGATATAGAGTTCAAAACCACGCTTACAAGGTTTTTCAAGAATATGCTAGAAAAGATGGATAAATTTATCAAGTCCTAAGAGGAGATGCAAAAGGACCAACTACAGATGCTAGAGATGATGGATAAATTTAGCGAGTCCCAAGAGGAAATGAAAAAGGACCAACTAGAGACACTGACTGAAATAAAAAATATTATACAGAGTCCTAACAGCAGACTAGAGGAAGGCAAGAATCAAGTAAAAAATTTGAAATATAAAGAAGCAGAAAACACTCAACTGGAAAAGAAAGAAGATAAAAGAATCCAAAAATGTGAAGATAATGTAAGGAGCCTCTGGGACAGCCTCAAGCGTACCAACATCAGAATTGTGGGGGTGCCAGAAGAAGAGAGAGAGAGCAAGATACTGAAAACCTATTTAAAGAAATAACTGAAAACTTCCCACATCTGGTAAAAGAAATAGACTTACAAGTCCAGGAAGCACACAGAACCCCATATACAAGGAATCCAAAGAGGACCACACCAAGACACATCATAATTAAAATACCAAGAGCAAAAGACAAAGAAAGACTATTAAAAGCAGCAAGAAAAAAACAGTTTATTACCTACAAGGGAGCACCCATATGACGGTCAGCTGATTTCTCAACAGAAACGATGCAGGCCAGACAGGAGTGGCAAGAAATATTCACGTGATGAATAGCAAGAACCTACAACCAAGAATAATCTATCCAGCAAAGCTATCATTCAGAATTGAAGGGCAGATAAAGAGCTTCACAGAAAAGAAAAAGCTAAAGGAGTTCATCAACTCCAAAACAGTATTATATGACATGCTGAAAGGTACTCTTTTAGAAGAGGAAGAAGAAAAAGGTAAAAGCCAAAAAATTATGAACAACAAATACATATCTATTAACAAGTGAATCTAAAAATTAAGTGAATTAAAAATTTGATGAACAGAATAAACTGGTGAATATAATAGAATCAGGAGCACAGAAAGGGAGTGGACTGGTAATTCTCAGGGGGAAAGGGGTGGGGATGTACAGGGAGAGACTGGACAAAAATCATAAACCTATGGATGGGATCAATGGGAGGGAGGTAAGGTCAGGGGGAAGGGTGGGAGCTGGGTGAGAGGTACTATGGAGGGGAAAAAAGAGAAACAAATGTAATAACCTGAATAATAAAGATTTAAATTAAAAATAAAGATACTGAAAACCTACCCACATCTGGGTATTAATGACTGAAAACTTCCCACATCTGGTAAAAGAAATAGACTTAAAAATCCAGGGAGCACACAGAACCCCATATAAAATGAATCCAAAGAGGACTACACCAAGACACATCATAATTAAAACGCCAAGAGCAAAAGACAAAGAGAGAATATTAAAAGCAGCAAGAGAAAAACAGTTCATTACCTACAAGGGAGCACCCATACGACTGTCAGCTGATTTCTCAACAGAAACAATGCAGGCCAGACAGGAATGGCAAGAAATATTCAACGTGATGAATAGCAAGAACCTACAACCAAGAATAATCTATCCAGCAAAGCTATCATTCAGAATTGAAGGGCAGATAAAGAGCTTCACAGATAAGAAAAAGCTAAAAGAGTTCATCAACTCCAAACCAGTATTATATGAAATGCTGAAAGGTACTCTTTTAGAAGAGGAAGAAGAAAAAGGTAAAAGCCAAAAAATTATGAACAACAAATACATATCTATCAACAAGTGAATCTAAAAATTAAGTGAATTAAAAATTTAATCAACAGAATAAACTGGTGAATGTAATAGAATCAGGAGCACAGAAAGGGAGTGGACTGGTAATTCTCAGGGGGAAAGGGGTGAGCGGTGTACAGAGAGAGACTGGACAAAAATCATACACCTATGGATGAGGTCAACGGGAGGGAGGAAAATGGAGACTCCCAATGGCATTGAACCCCTTATCTTAGAAGGAGGGTTGGGAGCTGGGTGGAGGGGAGCTATGGAGGGGGAAAAAGAGAAACAAATGTAATAATCTGAATAATAAAGATTTAATTTAAAAAATAAATAATAAAATAAAATAAAAAATACTATGACCAATTCTATTCCAACAAATGGGACAACCTTCAGGAAATGGACATATTCCTAGAAAAATATAACCTTCCAAACTCAATCAGGAAGAATCTAAACATCTCAATAGGCTGATAGCTATGGAAGAAATTGAAGCAGTCATCAAAAAGTTTCCTACAAAGAAAAGCCCGGGGCCAGACGGCTACACAGGGGAGTTTTACCAAACATCCAAGGAAGAATTAAAACCTATCCTCCTCAGACTATTCCAAAAAAATTCAAGAAGGGACACTTCCAAGCACCTTCTATGAAGCCAGCATCACCCTAATACCAAAACCAGATAAAGACAACACAATGAAAAAGAATTACAGGCCAATATCCCTCAGGAACATTGATGCCAAAATCCTCAACAAAATTCTAGCACATCGGATCCAGCAGTACATCAGAAAGATCATTCACCATGACCAAGTAGGATTTATCCAAGGAATGCAAGGATGGTACAATGTCTGCAAAGCAATAAACATGATACAGCACATAAACAAATTGAAAGATAAAAATCACATACCCTGTTTCCCTGAAGGTAAGACATCCCCCTAAAATAAGACCTACTTCCAGTTTTGATTCTCGCTATAATATAAGGCATCCCCCAAAAAATAAGACCTCCAAATAATAAGGCCTCCCACGAACATAAGGCCTCCCCGGAATATAAGGCCCCTGAAGCTACCGTAAGGCATCTGACTCCTGACTTAAAGAGACCTCACACTGCCGGAACAACTCTGGCTGCGCTGCGGCCAATCAGTGAGCTGGTTTGTCAGGTAATAAATTTCCTTTTTTTGTTGTTCAACAATAAATGTATATTGTATTCTTCTTCGTGGAAAAATAAGACATCCCCTCAAAATAAGACCTAGCGCATCTTTGGGAGCAAAAATTAATATAAGACACTTATTTTTGGGGAAACAGGGTAGTCATATCAATTGATGCAGAAAAAGCATTTGACAAAATCCAACACTCTTTCTTGATAAAAACTCTCAGCAAGGTGGGAATAGAAGGATCATACCTCAACATCATAAAAGCCATATATGATAAACCCACAGCTAACATCATACTCAATGGGCAAAAACTAAAACCATTTCCCCTAAGAACAGAAACAATACAGGGATGCATACTCTCATCACTCCTGTTCAATATAGTACTGGAAGTATTAGCCAGTGCAATTAGACAAAAAGAAGAAATAAAAGGAATCCAAATTGGAAAAGAAGAAGTTAAGCTGTCCTTATTTGCAGGTGACATGATACTGTATATAAAAAATTTAATAGACTTAATAAATGAATTCGGCAATGTAGCAGGATACAAAATTAATGCCAAGAAATCTGTGGCATTTCTAAACACTAATAGTGAACTTACAGAAAGAGAAACTAAAAAAGCAATCCCATTTACCATTGCACCAAAAAAATTAAGATACCTAGAAATATACTTAACTAAGGAGGTAAAAGATCTATACACAGAAAACTACAGGACACTGAAAAAAGATAGAGGAAGATGTAAACAGATGGAAAAGCATACCATGCTCATGGATTGGGAGAATCAACACCATTAAATGTTCATACTACCCAAAGCAATCTATAGATTTAATGCATTCCCCATTAAAATACCAACAGCATATTTCACAGACCTAGAAAGAATTCTCCAAAGATTCATCTGAAAAAAAAAATAGCCACAGCAATCCTAAGAAAGAAGAATAAAGTAGGTGGGAATCTCAATACCAGATTTCAAGCTGTATTACAAAGCCACTATTCTCAAAACAGCCTGGTACTGGCACAAGAACAGACATATATACCAATGGAATACAATAGGGAATTCAGATATAGACCCATCAATTATTGACCATGCTCAATTAATATTTGACAAAGGAGGCATGAACAAACAATGGAGTCAAGACAGTCTCTTCAACAAATAGTGTTGGGAAAATTGGACAGATACATGCAAAAAAATGAAACTAAACCATCAACATACACCATATACAAAAATAAACTCCAAATAGATATAGGACTTAAACATAAGACAAGAAACCATTAAAATAATGAGCAATGGACCTACATAGAATCTTTTCGAAAGAAGACAGAAGGAAGGCCAAGTGACGCATGAAAGCATGCTCCAAGTCACTGATTACCCGAGAGATGCAAATCAAAATGACCATGCAATACCATCTCACACCTATCAGAATGGCAACCACCAACAAATCAACAAACATCAACTGCTGGTGAAGATGCAGAGAAAAAGGAATCTTTGTGCACTGCTGGTGGGAATGCAGATTGATGCAGCCACCCTGAAGAACAGTATGGAGTTTCCTCAAAAAACTAAAAATGGAACTCCCATTTGACCCAGTAATCCCACTCCTAGGAATATATCTTAAGAAACTAGAAACACCAATCAGAAAGGATATATGCACCCCTATGTTCATAGCCGCACAATTTACAATAGCTACGATTTGGAAACAGCCTAGGTGCCCATCAGCAGATGACTGGATCAGAAAACTATGGTACATCTACACAATACTATGCTGCCATAAAAAAGAAGGAATTCTTACCATTTGCAGCAACTTGGATGAAACTGGAGAGCATTATGCTAAGTGAAATCATCCAATTAATGAAAGAAAAATACCACATGATCTCCCTCATTTATAGATAATAAAGAACATTATAAACTGATGAACAAAAAGATAGATATAGAGGCAGTAAAGTATCAAATAGACTATCAAATTACTGGGGGAAGGTTTAGGGAAAAGCGAGGTAGATAAGAGATCAACCAAAGGACTTATATGCATGCATATAAGCATAACCAATGGACACAAGACACTGGGGGGTTAGGGTATGCATGGGAGCGTGGGGGGACAAATGGGAAGATATGTACACATGTAATACATTAATAAAAACTTTTTTTAAAAAATCAATGGGGAGCCAAAACCGGTTTGGCTCAGTGGATAGAGCGTTGGCCTGTGGACTGAGAGGTCCCGGGTTTGATTTCGGTCAAGGGCATGTGCCTCGGTTGAGGGCATATCACCGGTGGGGGGTGTCCTGGAGGCAGCAGATCAATGTTTCTCTCTCATCGATATTTCTAGCTCTCTATCCCTCTCCCTTTCTCTCTGTAAGAAATGAATAAATTTTTTTTTTTAAAAAAAAGCAATGGGGAGCCAAAACCGGTTTGGCTCAGTGGGTAGAGCATTGGCCTGCAGACTGAAAGGTCCCAGGTTCGATTCCGGTCAAGAGCATGTATCCTGGTTGCAGGCACATACCCAGTAGGGGGCATGCAGAAGGCGGCTGATTGATGACTCTCTTTCATCAATGTTTCTAACTCTCTATCCTTCTCCCTTCCTCTCTGTGAAAAAATCAATAAAATATATATATTTTTAAAAATCAATGGGGAAAAAACATTTCCTCGGTGAGATTAACAACAAAAATGGAGTTTCCAAATATTTTTTAATGACATGAAGAAAAGCTTATGAAAAACAGAGTTTCAACTACATTTTAAGAATAGTTTGTTGATTTTTAGAGAGAGAAACAGTGATCAAGCCCAGAACCTAAGGATGTGCTCTGATCAGGAATTGAACCAGCAAATTTCCATGCATGGAATGATTCCCAACCAACTGAATCACACCAGCCAGGATTCAACTACATTTCTTTAAATCACAGAAAAGACTGATGGACGACAAACTAAAATTCTAAAAGTGGTCATTATGGTTTGTGGGAAATATGGTCATTTTTCCCCTTTATATTTCTCTTATTTGCCTTTTTTAGAAAGCAGTGAGTATATAATACTTTTGTAATCAGGAAATAAATTTTAACTAGTAAAGAAGGAGTAGGATGGCCTTGGTTGGTTGCTCAGGGGTTAGAGCATTGGCCTGCAAGGTCCTGGGTTTGATTTCCGGTCAAGGGCACATACCTCGTACCTTGGTTGCAAGTTCCCCAGCACTGGTAGGGGCCCATGCAGAAGACAACCAATTAAAGTGTCCCTCATGTCAATGTTTTTCTCTCCACTTCCTTCCTCCCTTCCACTCTCTCTAGAACCCAATGGAAAAAACATCCTCGGGTGAGGATTTTTTTTTTAAAGGTGGAGTAGGATGGGCAAGAATACTTTCTTTCTTTCTTTTTTTTTTTTTCCTCTTAATTTTTTAATTTTTTTTATTGTTTAAAGTATCACAAATAGTAATACATATGTCTTATCCCCTCCCCTCCCTTGACCTCTCCCCGGCCTTCTCTACCCTCAGTACATGCCCTCACCTGCCCCCACTTCAGTGTCTTGTATCCATTGGTTATGCTAATATACATGCATACAAGTCCTTCGGTTGATCTCTTACAACCCTCGCCCCCCACCCTGCTCCCAACCTCCCCTGCCTTCCCTCTGTAGTATGGCAGTCTGTTCAATGCTTTTTTGCTTCTGTATCTGTCCTCTTCCCAGATTTTTTTTTTTTAAGAATACTCTTTCTTGAGCTAACAATTACTAGACCTGAACTTCACAAGGGTGGATGGTATCATGTGGTCAACTTGTTTGTTGCCACAACCCAGAACTTAGAACAAGGCCAGGCACTTAGCAGGTATTTGTTCATCAAGAGCAGGTTAGAGACAAGCTCAGCCTTTTCATAAAAATTGAACCTCAAACATTGTACCAGATCCAATACAGGCACAAACACTGTCATGGTTTTGTAAATAGGCAGGGGGTTTTGCCCTCTGTCAAACTGGCAACCAAACAGGCTCCAGCCCCAAGTTTGGAGAAGGAGGAAGAAAAAAACACAAGTTGCAGCTTTAACACTTTAACTCAGTTCCCCTCTGAATAACTACTGAATATGGCTGTTGATTAGTGAAAAAAGAGTTTTATTTCCTTGTGCAAAACATTCCAAGTCAAACTAGTCAGTCACATTTGAGCGGGTCCTGCCCACATAAGAAACGTGGATAGAACAGGTACTTTAAATGGTACTCAGTTTTGGCTAAGCAGTAAGCAATCTCCTGGTCACACTTGCATAAGAGTTCTTGACATTCATCCTCTGCCGGTCCTGAAAGAAATGGGGAAACTGAGGTTAGAGCAGCAATTTTCAGAGATTTGAGGATAAACATCAGGGAAACTAGTTTGTAGTAAGGGTCATAAATTGTATGTGTGTGACACTTGACAATTCACTATGTGATCTCCATCATCAGGGCAACTCCAGGAGGGAGTGACATTGGCCCCATCTTGCTGAAAAGGAAATGAAGTTGTCACAAGTATTTTGAAATGCTGAGTCCAAAATCCATTTTAGCTAGCTTCTCTTTTGTATCAATATTACACAATTTTATTTGAGGATCCACTGAGACTAGCAGTAGGGAACCATCCAGGCCTTTTTTTGGGAATGCCTGCTCTGCTGCTTTCTAGCTGTGTGATCTTGCCTAAATGAATCAAGTCCTCATTTAAAATGGGACATTATCCACTGCAGGATTACTGGGAAGCCTGGGTGAGGAAGCCTACATCAAGTGCTCAGGAGAGACTTGAGTGCACGGAACCTGCACTCAATCAACGCTGAATGTAGTAGATATGCACCTAACGACACATCACTTCATGCTCCCTAGGCTGTTTCCTCAAGTGCAAATTTGGGGATACTAATAGTACCTACTTCTAAGGGATGTTGAGAAAATGGAAAGAGACCAATCGGTAAAATGCAGGGGATACAGGAGACACTAGTAAGCTGAAGCTGATCTCCTAAATTTACCAGCTAATCTGACTATTCAGTGTAAAAGAATAGCCCCCACCTTGCATCCCTACTTTTTTTTTTTGAGTAAAAATTCCCATATAAAAATTTACCATTTAAAGTGCACAGCCAAAGCCAGTTTGGCTCAGTGGATAGAGCGTTGGCCTGTGGCCAAAAGGGTTCCAGGTTTGATTCCAGTCAAGAGCATGTGCCTTGGTTGCAGGCACGTCCCCAGTGGAGGGCGTGCAGGAGGCAGCTGATCTATGTTTCTCTCTCATTGATGTTTCTAACTTTCTATACCTCTCCCTTCCTCTCTGTAAAAAATCAATAAAATATATTTTTAAAAAATAAAAGTGCACAAATCAGTGGGGTTTAGTACATTCATAATATTGGGTCACCATTAGCTCTATCTGGTTCTAAAACATTTCTATCACCCCAAAGAGATCTTGTACACAAGATGTTGTCCCCCAATACCCCTTTCCTGAATCTGTCAACCATTAATCATCCTTCTGTCCCTATAGATTTGCCTATTCTGGATATTGTATACACTTGGAACCATATAGCACGTGACCTTTTGTGCCTGGCTTCTTGCCTTAGCTCCTTGTATCACATTTTCAAGGTTCATCCATGTTGTAGCAGGTTAAGTACTTCACCTGCTTTATTTTCTGACACAGCAGTCATAAAAGCACTTGGCACAGAGACAATTTTTTCCCTCTACTCCTTTTAGATTTCTCTTTTTTATTTTTTATGTTTTTATTCATTTCAGAGAAAGAGAGAGAAACATCAATGATGAAAGAGAATCATTAATTGGCCTCCTCCCACACACCCATGACCCCAGCATGTGCCCTGACCAGGAACAAACCATGACCTTGATTCATCGGTCAACGTTTAACCACTGAGCTATACCAGCTGGCCTATACTTCTTTGTCTTACCTAAAATCTAGCAAAAAAACTGGCACAGAATAGATTCTCAATAATATTTGTTGAGAGAATATGGAAAAGCCATGTATCATTTCCAATTCTCACACAAACACTGCATCTAATTTTTACTATTCCCATTTTATGGATGTGTAAAGTGAGGGAGGCTCAGTGGAATTCAGTAACTTGTCCAAGGACACAGAGCTGGAAAAGGGTGGACCAGGACTCCAGCCTAGGATCTCATGATCCAGCTCCTGTACCTCCCTTTTGTTCCTACCTCATCTCTGAGCAAGAAAGATTCTTTCAAAAGCAAGACTTGGTCTCACTACTCCATAGTCTCAGGAACCTAATAGCATCATGTTATTCAAGAATAATAAAAATTTGAAAGAAAATAGCTCCCATGGGTTAAGTTTAAAATAAAGGCCTGCCAGTAAATATTATTATGTGCTTAACATTTTAAAAATATATTTAAGTCAGGCCCATAAATGGAAAATGGGCCACACCTGTAATTAAATAAACAACTATGTTCAGAATATCTCCAAACAGAATAAGAGACTATTTTTAGTCAAAAATGTATAATACATATTTTGGTTCTCTTCATTTGGTTCAGGGAGGGCAGTTCTGTAAACAGGCACAGAATCCATCAACAAATATTTTACAAATTCAATTTTAACATGGTTAGGGGCAAGTTGAAGGGAAGAAGGGGAAGATCATTAAGATTTCCAACTCAACGCCCATTACACCTCGTCCCTGTCCACACCAGAAGGGGCAGTTTGGGGACAGGGAATGTGCCCAGGAGTAGGCACATCACCACCACATCAGGCAAGTCACTTCTTTCTTGTGCTTCAGTTTCTCCAACTCCATATGAGAGGGCTAGACGAGATGATGTCTGGGCCACTTTCAGTCCTAAACATTAATATTGTTTCTCGATATGAAGTCAGCCTTGTTCTTCTGCCAGCTCCTAAGTCATACTGAGGAGATATGGCTGAGGGTCTGTGCCTATCTAAGACTATCCTTCTAGTAACTCAGAGTTGCCTCCTTTCCTCCGGAACAGACAACCGCTGCAGGAGCTAGGGTTCCAGTGGACAGTCAGTTTTCCCTTGTGGGAGATAGTGGGTCAGAGAGAGGTTCAGATCAGGATGAGAGAGGGAGGAGAGAAGATGGGAGAGAGTAACAACCTGTGTCCAATCTGCTTATCACGTTATAAACCCTTGTTTCATCTTTGCTACACCCATCTTCGAGGTAAGGAAACTGAGGACCAAAGAGGTCATTCATCTACGGCCAAGAGATTTTCAACAAGGGAAAGAAGAGTTTCTTCCACAAACAGTACTGGGACAACTGGATAGACCATGCAAAACAATGAAGTTAGAACTTTACCACACACCTTATACAAAAATTAGCTCAAAGTGGATCAATGACCTAAATGCAAGATTCAAATGATAAAACTACTAGAAAGAAACAGGGACATAAGTCTTCATGGTCATGGATCTAGCAATGAATTTACAGATAGGACACCAAAGACATGATCAATAAAAGACAAAATAGCCCTGGCCAGTTGTTCAGTGGTTAGAGCGTTGGCCCACAAACCAAAGGGTCTTGTCTATTTCCAGACAAGAACATGTACCTTGGTTGCAGGTTTAATCCTGAATGTGGATTAAACCCTTTCACTCTCTTTAAAAATCAATGGGGAAAATAACAGATGAGGACTTAAAAACAAAGACAAAACAGAAAAATTGGGCTTTATCAAAATTACAACCTTTTAAAAAAATCTTCACCTCAGGATATTTTCCCATTAATTTTTAGAAAGAGTGAAAAGAAGGGAGGAGGAGGGAGAGAGAGAGAGAGAGAGAGAGAGAGAGAGAGAGAGAGAGAGAGAGAAACATCAATGTGAGACTCATCTACTGGTTGCCTCCTGCCCATGCCCTGACTCGGGTGGAGAGTGGAGGTGCGGGACAGATGCAAATCCACAACCCAAGTATGTGCCCTTGACTGGGAATCGAACCCAAGACCCTTCAGTCTGAGAGCCAATGCTCTAACCACTGAGAAAATCAGCCAAGGCCAAAATTACAACTTTTTAAAAATATATGTTTTTACTGATTTCAGAGAGGAAAGGAGAGGGAGAGATAGAAACATTAATGATTAGAATCATTTATTGGCCATCTCCTGCATGCCCCCCACTGGGGACTGAGCCCAAAACCCAGGCACGTGCCTTTGACTGGAATAGAACCTGGGACCCTTTCGTCCGCAGGCCAACACTTTATCCGCTGAGCCAAACCACCTAGAGTCAATATTACAACTTTTGAACATAAAAGACATTATCAAGAAAATGAACCCTAGTAGGTTTTGTTCAGTGGATAGAGCATCAGCTTATGGATTGAAGGGTCCTGGGTTCAATTCTAGCCAAGGGCACATGCCTGGGTTATGAGCTCGATCCTCAGTAGGGGACGTGCAGAAGGCAGCCAGTCAATGATTCTCTCTCATCATTGGTGTTTCTATCTCCCTTCCTCTCTGAAGTCAATAAAATACATTGAATATGAAAAGAGCCCTGACTAATGTGGTTCAGTGTTTGACCCTCAACCCATCAAGAAGTCACTGGTTTGATTCCCAGTCAGAGCACCTGCCCAGATTTCAGGCTCAATCCCCGGTAGGGGGTGTGTGGAAGGCAGCTGACCAATGAGGTTTCTCTCTCATTCATGTTTCTCTCTTTCTCTCCCTTCCTCTCTCTCTAAAAATCAATAAAAACATTAACAAATAACATTTTCAAGAAAATGAAAATAGCTCTGGCAGGTGTGACTCAGTGATTAGAGGGTCAGCCTGAGCATCAAAAGGTCCAGGGTTCCATTCCTAGTCAAGGGCAAGTACCTGTGTTGCAGGTTCATCCCTGCCCCAGGTTGGGGGATGGCAACTGATGGGTGTGTCTTTCTCACATTCTCTCTCTCTTTCTCTCTCCCCTGTCTCTATCTCTGTTTCTCCCTTTCCTTGTCTCCCTCCCTTCCACTCTCTCTCTCTCTGAAAAGCAATGGGAAAAATATCCTTGGCTGATGATTAACAAGAAAAGGAAAAAGAAAGAAAATGAGAAGATAACCTATAGAATGAGAGAACATATTTGTAAATCACATATTTGATAGGGATGCAGTACCCAGAATATATTAAAAACTCTTGCCCTAGCCAGTTTGGCTCACTGGATAGAGTGTCGACCTGGGGACTGACGGGTCCCAGGTTCAATTCTGGTCGAGGGCATGTACCTTGGTTGCGGGCACATCCCCAGTAGGGGGCATGCAGGAGGCAGCTGATCGATGTTTCTCTCTCATCGATGTTTCTAACTCTCCATCCCTCTCCTTTCCTCTCTGTAAAAAAATCAAAAAAGAATATTAAAAAAAGAAAACTCTTATAACTCAGAGAGAAACCAAGATGGCAGCATAGGTAAACACCTGAACTGCTGCCTCGCTCAACTTCAAAACTACAACTAAAAGACAAAACAGACATCATCTAGAACCACAGGAAGGCTGGCTGAGTGGAAATTCTACAACTAGAAGGAAAGAGAAAAGCACCCTGAGACTCAGAGGAATTGTGGAAGTAAAGATAGAGGTACAGAGGGCTAACAACTGATTACGCAGCTGGCTTTTATAAGCTGGAGGGAGACACAAGCTCCCAACTGGCCTAAACTCCAGTTCCGGGTGAGACTCTGGGGACCCACACTCATACAAAGAGAAACTGGACTGTCTGGCAGTGGGTGGAACTCGAGGGCAGCTTTCTTTCAGTCTGGCAGTAATTACCAAGGGACACTGAGACCCTGGTGCCTCTTAGGGCGCGGCTGATGAGAAGCCATTGCTGTTTGCTCTGCCCTGAGACTGTGCCCCATCGAAGCTGTTTGTAGAGGCTTTTGCATATGAAAGGCTTGGTCCTTTGAAATCTAAACTTACCTAACAAACTGTAGCTGAGTCAGTGAGACCCAGAACATCCAAAAGAAGGCCAAGGTCCCACAGCAGCTTGTATTGCTTCACAACTGGGCCTCAACTGGGCACCTCCAAAACCCAAACAAAGAGGAATTCTCTCCGAGCTCCTGCTGGGTGGCCTCAGGCAGAGGCTAAATTAGCACCTCCTTGGAGATCCAAGAGCCAGTGTACCCAGGGATCAGAGTAGGACTATCCAAATTACAACTTCTCAGATCCATAAGGGACACACTCTGGGGGCAGACTCGATGAACACCAAAGCCCCACTGAAGCAAGTCTTGCCTCATAAGGGTGTCTCCAGCACAGAAGTTCTCCCATCATAGACACAGCTGATGCTCACTGCCAATTGGCCTGGAGGTCAATTCCTCCCAGTGATATCAACAACAATCATGGTTTAACTATAACAAGACTGTGCACACAACCCACAAAGGGGTACACCAAGAATATCCACCTCAGGTAATTAGGGAGGCTGAACCACTAGGCCCTAAAGGATGCCTAGCACACAAAGTCACTGTATCAACTCAGAGAAGCAGCCAAAAATGTGAAGACACAGAAACAGGTCACAAATGAAAGAAATGGAGGAAAGCAAATGACTGAATATAGAGTTCAAAATCACAATTATAAGGTTTTTCAAGCATTTTCCTGAAAAGAGTGATAAATTTAGTGAGACCCTCGAGGATGTGAAAAAGGTCTGACTAGAAATTAAGCATACACTGACTGAAATAAAAATAATATACAGAGATCCAACAGCAGATTAGAGGATCACAAGAATCAAGTCAAAGTTTTGAAATACAAAGAAGCAAAAAACACCCAACCAGAAAAGAAAAAAGAATCCAAAAATATGAAGATAGTGCAAGGAGCCTCTGGGATAATTTCAAGTGTACCAACATCAGAATTATGGGAGTGCCAGAAGAAGAGAGAGAGCAAGATACTGAAAACCTATTTAAAGAAATAATGACTGAAACTTTCCACATCTGGTAAAAGAAATAGACTTACAAGTGCAGGAAGCACACAGAACCCCAAATAAAAAAATCCAAAGAGGACTACACCAAGACACATCATCATTAAAATGCCAAGACCAAAAGACTAAGAGAGAATATTAAAAGCAGCAAGAGAAAAACAGTTAATTACCTACAAGGGAGCACCCATTCGATTGTCAGCTGATTTCTCAACAGAAACTATGCAGGCCAGAAGGGACTGGCAAGAAATATTCAAAGTGATAAATAGTAAGAACCTACAACCAAGATTACTCTACCCAGGAAAGCTATCATTCAGAATTGAAGGTCAGATAAAGAGCTTCATAGATAAGAAAAAGCTAAAGGAGTTCATCACCACCAAACCAGTGTGATATGAAATGCTGAAAGGTACTCTTTAAAAAGAGGAAGAAGAAGAAAAAGGTAAAGATAAAAATTATGAACAACAAATATATATCTATCAACAAGTGAATCTAAAAATCAAGTGAATAAAAAATCTGATGAACAGAATAAACTGATGAATATAATAGAGTCAGGGTCATAGAAAGGGAATGGACTGACAATTCTCAGGGAGAAAGGGATGTTGGGGATGTGGGAAGAGACTGGACAAAAATTGTACACCTATGGACGTGGACAGTGTGGGGCGTAAGGGCAGAGGGTGGTGTGGGAACTGGGTAGAGGGGAGCTTTGGGGGGGGAAGGAGGAACAATTGTAATAATCTGAACAATAAAGATTTATTGAAATGGAAAAAAAATGCTCAACAACAAAAAGACAAATAACCCAATTAAAAATGAGCAAAACACCTGAATAGTAATTTCTCCAAAGATATAAAAATGGCCAACAAGCACATGTAAAGATGCTCAACATCACCATTAGGGAAAAGCTAATAAAAACTACAATGAAATATACTAATCACCCCACTAATAAATACCATCTCTAAGAAAGTAATCTGTCCATCCATCCTCCATCCACATCTTTTAATTTTGTCTCATTACATGTGAAAGTAATTTGCATAAATCCCATCAGTCTGTATATTGCTTTTCTTTTTAACTTTTAATTCACAAATAATTCATAAAGGTAATCTTTTTTAAAAAATGGAAACATTAAGACAACATAAAATTGCCTGCTGCCATCACTCCCCTCAACCTGATTCTGTCCCTAGAAATGACCACAGTCATCCTCAGTTTGGAGTATATCTTTACATTTTTCTGAGCTTTGCAAGCGTCCACATGTAGTTATGGAAAGTAGTATGGTACTATTTGCAAGTTTTTCTTTTTAACACAGTGGTGCTTTATTGAACATGTCATTCTGCAGTTTGCTTTTTCACTCAATATCTTTCCATATCAGCATATGGTTCTATCTTATCCCTTCTCCAGGCTGCAGTCTTCCACATTGAGGATATATCCAATGATGGACAGTTAGGTGATTTATTATCTGATATCATTTCTTTCTTTTTCCATTTTTGTCCAGACACAAAAGAAATGGGTTTCTTTGGCCCTAGCTGGTTTTGCTCAGTGGGCAAATGAAGGATCCCGAGTTCAATACTGGTCAAGGGCACATGCCTGGTTGTCCCCAGTCGGGGGCTTGCAAAAGGTAGCCAATCAATGATTCTCTCTCATCATTGATGTTTCTATCTCTCTCTCCTTCTACCTTTCTCTCTGAAATCAATAAAACTATATACTTTTTATAAATTTTTAAAGAAAGAAATGGGTTTGTTTTTATTCATTTTTTTAAGTGTTCAGCATTAAAGATTATTTATATTAGATCAATACGAAGCATAGTCTATGGGGAGTTGGAAGCAGTGGTAAGTTATTACAAACAGATGCCCCAGGAACTCTGGGGAAGGTTGGTATGGATGTTGCTGGGAACTCACCACATTCAATGCGCTGATTGATGCATGTCCAGGGGTAGGACTGCAGCTTGGCTAGGCAGCCAGCCTCCTTGGCGTGCTGGTAGCAGCAATCATGACGATAACAGCACCTGTGGATGGCAGACAGGCAGACCAGCAGGTGGGTGAAGGCTGCTCTCCTGGCCATCTTTCCATGCCAGGACTATGGTGAGTATCTTCTGGTCCAAACTCTGTTCCTGAGAATCCTATCTTGGGAAATACTTCTACTGACCTCAGTGTGTCCTGCACTGCCTTCCATCACCAGCCTTGCTAGAGCCTGGCCCCTGCCTGCTTCACTCCCTTAGTCTCTGAGCTCCAGCAGAACCATGCTCCTCTCTGTTGTCCCTTCCTCTGCCTAGGACAACTGTATGCCCACTCTTCCTCCTTTAGGTCTCAGCCTAATACCAGCTCCCCCTCCCAGAATGTCATCAGGCCCCCTACTTCCCAGGCTATGAGTTGTTACACCCTCTCATAAAACCAAGGAACCTCCCTTCAGGGCAGGTTTATAATGAGACCCTCATTAACAAGAACGTTAACACCTGTCCAGAGCTCTAAGCTATGGGACCATTTCTCACAGTGTCACCAGTATCCAACACAGGGCCTGCCACATAATAGGCTTTCAATAATAATAATAATAATAATAATAATAATAATAATAATTTACTATTGAAAAATTTCCTGAGGTACACCCACAAATACCCTAAACCTGTCCATTATTCATTCATTCACTGGTATTATCTCCATCCAGCCACCAGCCCCACTCTGTGTTGAGCCCTCAGCTGATCTGGCAGGGACAGGTCAGCCAGATTTCACTCTGCCCTCAAGGAGCTCCCAGTCTGGTGAGGGAAGCAGACAAGCCACCAAGTGCTACATGCATAGTGAGAAGTGCTGGGATGAGGGGCAAGAGAGGATTCTGGAAGCCAGAGTGTGGGAGGGCATGGCGGCCAGCAAGAGCCTTGAAGGCACAAGGCTGAGTCAAAAAGACTTGCTAATAATCACATCCTCTAAGATAGGAAGGAGACCATCAAATCCTCTGTCACCTGCTAGCTGCAGGGAAACTGGGAAATGGTGAGTGGCTGTGCCTGTCTGAGTCTCGGGGTCCTCATCCATAAAACAGGGATAGCCATTGTGCCTGTTTCGAAGGATGGCCATGAGGGTGACTGAGAAGTCATGGAAAGATATGCATTCACAGCCCTGTTTAGAACAAGCACTTCTCACATGATAGCAGAGTGCAGTGTTTAGGGCCAAGAACCCAGCAAGACTGCTGGGTTCACATCCCTTTCTCTCTATGTGGCCCCAAACAAGTTACTTAATCTTTCTGTGCCTCAATTTACTCACCTCTGAAATGGGATTGTTGTGAGTACTCAGAGGGGTTCTCAAAACAGTTTCTGGTGCACTTGAAGTCTGATCAGTTTTTTGTGTGTTTTTTTTTTCTTTTTCTTTTTTTTTTTCAGACAAAGAAATCATCCCATAACCAGAGTGAGGAGGCAGCTAGCAATGTTACCCAGGAAGACCTCTGCCTGCAAGGTAGTGCCTTATGCTATTTTCTCATAGGCCTTACCTACCCCCAGAGGATGGGAGACCTTCTACCTGGCCCACACAAAAACTCACCGGTCAATGGCATCGACGGGCTTGCCTCGGCCACCCAGGCCACAGTAGCAGCCATAGCTAATATAGACCAGGGGGCTGCGAGGGCCAACACAGTGTATGGTCTCTCCCAGTTCTATGAGCCCACGTCGGTGCACATGTGACTTCAAGGAGGCTGGGGAGAAACAAAGGTTAGAGGCTAAAGGTCAGGTCGTCCCCTGGCCCTGAGGAAGGTCACTGGCCTGAAAAGAGCCTGGAATACTGCCTGGGTTTGAATCTTGCTCCTCCTAGTCCCTGGCTGGGTGACCTTGAACAACTTATTCAAACTCTCTGTGCCTTGTTTTCTTCATCTGTAAAGTTAGGGGGGTAAGTGCACCTCTCTTCATATAATGAAATGAGATCATGTATGTAAAGCACATAGCAAGCTCTAGCTATTATTACCAATATCTTCAAGGCAGCCATGAAAGAGAAAACAAGACACAGAGCCACAGCATCTGAAAGATCTCATCACTGGGCCGTCTTCCTGGAATGCCCTGATTCCCAATCTCCTGCCCTTGTCAATTTCTGACACAGTAAGAGTCTACCAGCCGCAGTTTGCCGACCACTGCCCTAACCGGTTTGGCTTCAGTGGATAGCGCGTCGGGCTATGGACTGAAGGGTCCTGGGTTTGATTCTGGTCAAGAGCATGTGCCTTGGTTGTGATAAAATTATTTTCATTGCTACTTCATAACTGTAATCTTGCTACTGTTATGAACTGTAATGTAAATATATGATATGCAGGATGTATTTTCGTTGTTATAAATTGAACATAATTAAAGCATAGTGATTAATCACAGTAGGGGGTGTGCAGGAGGCAGCTGATCAATGTTTCTCTCTCATCAATGGTTCTAACTCTCTATCCCTCTCTCTTCCTCTCTGTAAAAAATCAATAAAATATATATTTTTTTTAAATGTCTGTCCCATTGCCTGTGATGAGCACTGGACATCAGAGATGAGCTAAACAGGGTCCCTGCCACCACGAGGGCTCCTCTGTGCAGGCATCCCTGTCCCTGGTTCTCCCCATCGCCATCACCACCACTTCCATCTAGACCAGTGGTTCTCAACCTTTCTAATGTCGCGACCCTTTAATACAGTTGCTCACGTTGTGGTGACCCCCAACCATAAAATTATTTTCATTGCTACTTCATAACTGTAATCTTGCTACTGTTATGAACTGTAATGTAAATATATGATATGCAGGATGTATTTTCGTTGTTACAAATTGAACATAATTAAAGCATAGTGATTAATCACAAAAACAATATGTAATTATATATTGTGAAATATTTATTTCTAATTATAAATAAATGAAATTTTTGTCTTGAATCATGGTGTAGCATGGGTAACAGTCTTTATTTAACAACAGTAAACTACTTTGCTACAACGAGAAGTGGTCTGTTGGTTCCTAAGACCATGGGAAATAGGTGTTTTCTGATGGTCTTAGGCGACCCCTGTGAAAGGGTCGTTTGACCTCCAAAGGGGTCACGACCCACAGGTTGAGAACCACTGATCTAGCCACTGGTTCAGGGCCCTTTCCATCTCCTATTTTCACTGCCTAGGCACAGCTCCCTCCCACACAGGGAGGTCCTGTGGCCAGAGCCCAATTATGGCCCGGACACAGTGCACAGTAGGTGCAATGGGAACCCCTGCCTTTCACAGCCACACAGCCAACAAGAACCTGGCTGATTGGGGGCTCTGACCTAGGCTTCTGATTCCTAATCGAGTGCTCAGTCTTTGCCCAATAACAGCAGGGGAGGGAGACCTGCCAGGGTGACAGAGCTGAAGGGCACCAGGGAGGGGGCCACTGCTCAGGGTCAGGCATCTCCAAACTCTCTGTGATATGGGCATCAGGGAACATGCTCCCTGTGAGAGTGTGTCTGTGCACCCCTTAGGCTAAGACTAAGAGAGGCACAAGGACCCATCCCACGTCACAGGGTTGGTGAGTCTCAGAGTAGACACCCAGGCCCAGACCTGCCTGATTCCTGGGTTTCTGCTCTCCACTGCTCTGGGACTGCCGATCCAGAGATTTATGCATTACATCTAGTGATTGTGTCTCTTTTCTAGAACAAGTTTTTACTACACCGACTCTTCTTAAGAGTATAGACCAGAATTAAACCCAGCTTGCTCTCTCAGGATTTGCCAAGTGCTGCTCCCAGCTGCCCACACCTCTGCCTGAAACCACCCTTCAGAGAAAGCTCAGGGGCCTCATTGTAGCCCAGAGGCCCTGCAGGAGTCTGCCCCTCCCTTCTCTCCAGTGTCCTCTCTGAATGCCCACCACATAGATCCTGCTCATCATTTCCTGTTCCTCCAGTTACATTTCCCATCACATATATCCTGTGCTGCAAACGCCCTCAGCCCATCCTCACCCAGCTCACCTGTCACCTCCTAGAATCTGCCTCACCCTCAGGTGGACCACAGGAGCCCTATCACATTGTGCTGCTATCTGCTTAGAGGAGTGACTCCCAAGCCTGGGAGCTCTTGGAGGACAGATCTCTGCCATAGACAGCTCCAGCTGCCCTGGCACACAGCTGGCTTCCAGAAAAGGTCCCTTGACCTCTGGGTCCACCAAGCCCCAGTCTAAGCATCTATGACAGGACCCCAGTCTTAATCCTATACCCCACAGCTGTCCTCAGAGGTCCCCCTCCCTGACCTAACCACACTCTGGCATCTCAGGGTCCTGGGGACAGCCCTATGGAGAACCCAAGCGTGGGGCAGAGGCCCAGCACTGGGTTTGAAACCAAAGAAAACACTCCTTCTTAGGTGGGGCAGGTCACTCTGGGGTCTGTTTGCTCTGTCTGCCCACGGCAGCCTTGCTAGGAGTGCCAAAGCTGTCTGGGCTTCCTATATTCCTATGGGCCTGAGGGTGTGTGTGTGTGTGTGTGTGTGTGTGTGTGTGTGTGTGTTCATGAGCCCTACAACTAAGTGGCCAGGTGAGGCTGGGGCTGTGTATGTATAGGATGTGGTGTTTGTATATCTCCCTGTGAGTGTGTGCTGTGCACCCCAGAATGGGCAGTCACTGAGGGGATGGGTAAGAAGGCAACCTTACGTTCTTCCCGGACCCCAGGTAGGGCAGTCCCTTCTTCCCCTGCTCCTCCCCTGGGTAGTCCCACTTCAGACCCCAGGAGCAGGTGGATGGGGAGGGTCTGGTCGCTGAAGATGGTTAGTTACAGTGATGGAGGGGGTGCCTGGGAAGGACACCGAGCCCAAGGGAAGGGCTAGCTTAGTTTTGGGGCCCTGGGAGGCGTGGAGGAGGGGAAGCTCTTTTGGAGGACTAGGGAAAAGGCTCTTAGAAACCTGGTAAGAAATGTGTCAGTGAGACAGAGAAAGGAGGGCTCGGACTGTAGGGCTCCTGGGACCTTGGAAAGGGCTGGGAAGTTGGAGTTCTTGTAGAGGGGTGGGGAGCAGGGCTGGGGCGGAGGGAGGGTTGAAAGAGTCCCAGGAATTCCTTAATCCTCCAGGGATGCACTCCTCACTCACCTGCGCAGGGCAGGAGTCCGGGTACCAGAAGTAGCAGAAGCGGCAGCATTATTGGCTGGCACAGAGGCAGCTGACCCATAGGAAGGTGGCAGGTGTGGGGCGATCTGGCTGACCAGTGTATATAGTCACCAAACTGGGGCCCAAACCCCCTCCCCCACGCTCCGCCCAGTCCCGCCCCTGCCCTTACCTTACCGCAGGGCAGGAAGGAGCCCGGCCAGGGCAGGCCCCTGGGGCGGCAAGAGAAGTCCTTCCCAAACCTCTGCATCTTGGTCATGGAATGGGTGCTGGAGGCCAAAAGAGAAATCTGGCCCAGAAAGTCTCGAATTAGGGTTTGGGGAGAATTAGGGAGGAAAGGAGTTTAGCACAGGTCGATCCACCACGTAAATGCTCAAAAAGGGTGCTCTATTAATATTATTATTACCTGCAGCCCCCTTCCAGCACTCACCTGGGCATCCAAAAGAAGAGTTGCAGGAGGGGGATAGACAACTTATTTTAAGTACTTTAAATGTAGGGAACTTGGTGCTCCAGATACCTCTAGAAATCAACTCTGCACCGCCCCCTCCCCACTGCCACCACCACCACCACCACAGTGGGGAAACTGAAGGGGTCAAATATTTGCCCAAGGTGGGTTCTGGTGAAAGAGCTGAACTGGTGTAGGAGGGGAGCGGGCCTCACACCCCATGCCCTTTCTGCCTCAGGCTTCTCATCTGGTCAAGGGGTAGTAAAGCCTTTTCCAAGGGACACAGTGAAGCAGTGAAGACAGACACAGTAGGTGCTCAGCATTGAAAGGAAGTGACAATTGTGGCACACATCTGTTCCCCTTTGTCCCTACCCAGTGTCATCAATTTCTGATGATTTTTAGTTATAACTACTTCTAAGAGTAGAACTCCTAGACTCCTCTCATCTCCACAGCCAAGCTCTCATAAAAATAATGGCAACTAAATAATGGTAACTAATAATGGTCATGTTGAGACAGGCCAGTGAGTGGAACAGGAAACTGAGACAGCTGAACAAAGGGACAGAGCAATTCACAGCAGATGCAGAAGGTCACCTTCCTAGAGATAATGTCTAGCTCTCAATTGTATTTCAGCTCCAGGCCCAGAGAAGCAGCAAAACCAGGTGGGTGACACCCGGACCAGCTGCAATGACTAAGTATCCCCTGACATTAAGAAATCAGTGAAGAGCAAGACCCTGAAGGAGCACACCTGAGGAATATTCTGTTGAAACCCTCTTCTGAGACCTCCCCTAAAATTCCTGCTAGCAAGAGAGATAAAATCATCAAGACACAGGAGCCCTCACACTTCTTCCCAGTACCCTGCCCAGGCCTCCCCTCAACTTCTCTCCCCACAGGCATGCCTCTAAGGGACTTCACGAGGCTTGTAATCAGGGCAGCAAATATAACAGCAGTTCCTCCCAGGCAAAACTCCTGAACATGTCCTGAAGGTCCCCTTTACTCTGACTTTTTAGAGAGCCAAAAGCAGACATTGTTTCATTTCCTGATTTCATGGTTCCCCAGATTGAATAGCCGTCCTCTAAAATTCACCTGGACTGGTATTGTGAAGTTTTTCCTGCTCCAAGTCAAGAACCCCACACACCACTGGCTGACCCTAGGCAAAGCCGTTTCCAGTAACAATGTCTCACTAGCTATAATGTGTTAAGAATCCTCACCTTTCAGAATTTTAGGGAGTGGGAGGGTGAGGGAGAGAGAAAGAAAGAGAAATATTTATTGATGTGAGAGAGACTCATCGATTGGTTGCCTCCCATGTGTGCCACGTTTAGGATCAAGTCTGCAACCCAGGTATGTGCCTTTACCTGGAATCGAACCCGCGACCCTTTGATGTATGGACCGATGCTCTTACCACTGAGCAAAACCGGCCAGGGCCAGACACATGATCTTAGCACAGCCGCTGGTGTCCTAATTTCACAGGGAAAAAATTGAGGCTCAGAGAAGTTAAGAACCAAAAATTGTTGGGTGCCCAGATTCAAATTCGTTTCTACATGTTGCCAAATCTCCTTTCTGCTTCCTTCTGAGGCAGCATAGTAAGAAGCTAGGAAAATTCCCGGGCAAGTGAAATAGTGAAACTGAGATAAATAAATGACCAAGCAGCTTGCAACCATCTAGTAATCCTATCTTCTCCCCATCCAGAGGCTAATTAGTTTAAATCACCCTACTAAGGGAGATAGATAGCAGAAATCCAATTAGTGCCATTTGTGCCAAGGACAGATGAAATAAATCTCATTCTGGCACATCAGCATAAAAATGATGAATATTCTATTGAGATCCTCTCCTCAGACCTCCCCTAAATTCCCCACCTTTAAAAAGTCTCAAAATGAAAAGTTCCAGCAAGAGCTCTCCATCCTGGGGAGCACACCCAAGTTTTTTCCTTCCCCTCACAAACATGCATCTCCTAAACTCTAAGGGACCCTATGAAACTTGCAACCAGGGGAGCAATGGTCAGTGACAGCTTGTCCTGGGATAACCCCTGAACCTGTTTCTAAGACACACACACACACACACACACACACACACACACACACACCCCGTTCTTAGACTTACCAGTGAGCTAAAGCAACCCTGCCAAGGCTCATTTCTTTTTTATAACATTTCTAGAAAGCCAAAGCCACCCCATCTAGGCTCTCTCCTATAGTTTCTTCTATCTTAGGCCTTTCTTTGTATCACTGTCCCTGGTTTTAATAAATGTACCCCCAAAATCACCTGGGCCAATGTTGTGAAATCTTTCCTGAACATAGTCAAGAACCCACACACTTACCAGCTGGCCCTAGGCCAGTCCCCTTCCAGTAACACTTCTATGAAATCTAAGGCATCAGGCCATTCATCTGACACTCTCAGTCATTCTCTCCACTGGAGTGAGCTCCTCAAGGCAAGGCGTGGTCTCTCCTCTTGAACCCCTAACATGGGCCTGCCTGGCACACAAGTATTCAATGAGGGCTTGTCCACATAGACTCTCCAAAACATGGAGTAAAAAACATTGTCTTTCTTCTAAGGATCTCCTATGAGCAATGGGAGATAAAATATCCCACCTAAATATATGGAGAAAGACTTTTGCTTTCAAGGAATTTCCCAATCCATGTGCACAGAGGAAACCTCATTTACAATGGTAAACCTATTATAATTAAAAAGTTAGGAAATCTGTTCTCAGTATTAGAACTTTTGCACCAAAAATCAACCACTGTAACTGGTTAGCCTCAATCATCTGCAAAACTCATTCATACAGAATAATTTGTTCCTAATTATGTTAGATAACTGGGATATGGGGCCCATTACCAAGTATATTAATGTCCTACATTCTCTCCTTGATTATCATATGAAAAATGTAAATTATAAATCATGTCCAAAAGGACCTCAGTTGAGTGTGCTGAGAGATGAGGGGTTATGACAGAAGGTGAAAAGAATCAGAAATCAGTTTACTGCCTAAGGGTGAGTTATGCATATGAATTAACTGTGCTCTGTTTTTGGTCTCAGTTTAGCCATTTCTTCAGATTTCATTCTGGTCTACTGACTAAAGATTGCTACAAAGGTTTGGTGAATAAAAGGATTTCTTCTTTTTTATGACAAAAGTGGGTACTCCTCTATGGCTAGAAGGTAAAATAACTACACATACCAGGAAGCTTGTGAATCTGGGTGCTTTTTCTAGCTCATGAGACCACATGTAACAGAATGGTGAATCCCAATATAGACCAGCACACCCTTTGACCTAGTAACCTGTTTCTAGAAATAGCTTTAAGAAAATAAAATACTCAAAAAGAAAAAGAAGAGAAAATACTCAGACAAGATGTATACACAAAATTGATCCTTAACAAAGAGCAAAACAACTGAGAAGCAACCTAAATATCTAACAATAAAAATATAGTTAAATTATGAGATTTTTCATATGCTAGAATATGCATCATTCTAATATACTATTTCTGAATATTTAATGGCCATTTAAAAATACTCTAAAAACTAGAAACTTACAGTATAATCCTACCTTTATAGTTACAGACCACACAACTGAAAGAGAGCTGTACATAAGTATATCTATATGCACATACCCACTAAAATATACACATGGGTTCTCTGAAGGGGACGGGAGGGAGATGGAAGAAGCAAGACAGGAAAAATGAATGAGATGCATCAAAATGTAACATTGGCTATCTTCTGGTGGTGGAGTTACATTATTTTTATTGTTGTCTCTTAATTTTCCAAATTTCTATTAAAATCTAAACTTTTGTGATTCAGATTAAAAAATTAAAATAAAAATTAAACTAGACCTTAATTAGATAAAGTTTGTCTATTGAGAAAAATTATCTCAATATTATTCTAAAAACAGAGACACAGACATAAGGATAACAATACTCACCAGTTTTTGGTTTCCCTTTTGTGGTTTTTAAAAGACTTTGTATTCCTGTGGTTACCAGGGGCTGCAGGGAGGGAGAAAAGGGGGTTGTTTAATGAATATGGGATAAATACATATGCATTTACCTTTTTTTGCTTTTGTTAATTGTCACCTGAGGATGTTTTTTATTCCATTGATTTTAGAGAGACTGGAAGAAAGGGAGGGGAAGAGAGAGAGTAACATAAATGTGAGAGAGACACATTGATTGGTTGCCTCCAGCAGCACCCCAACCCTGGGGTCAGGGGAAAAACCTGCAACCCAGGTATGTGTCCATGACCAGGAACTGAACCCACCACCCTTTGGTGCTCTGCCAATGCTCATATGCATTTACCTTTGGACCCAGCAATACAATTCTAAGAATCTATCCCAAACATACTGGCAAAAACATGAAATGGCATATGCTCAAAGTTATTTATTTTAACACTTATAACAGTAAAATAATGGAAACAACAGAAATGCTTATCCATTGGGAAATGGTACAGCTTTACCATTTTAATAACTGTTCTTTAAAACAGTACAGTTTTAATGAGGAAGAATTTTGCATATAGCTATGAGTGACCTCCAGAACATATTGTCAAGTGAAAAAAAAAAGCGAAGTGTAAAATAGTATGTACAGTAGGCCCTGTTTTGTTTTAAAAGGGAAGGAGGATATAAATGCATAGACATATAACTTTTTCTATATATAAAAGTAACAACTGAAAGATAAACCAAAAACTAATAAAAATGGTTACCTAGTCCTGGGTGGTATGTTCAATGGTTAGAGTGTCAGCCTGTGCATCAAAGGGTTGCTGGTTTGATTTCAGGTCAAGGGCAAATACTTGGGTTGCAGGTTCGATCCCTGATTATGGTCGAAAGTCAACCAATCAATGTGTCTCTGTCATCTCTCTCTCTCTCTCTCTCTCTTTCTCTCCCTCTTCCCCTTCTTCTTTCCCTCCCTCACTTCCACTCTCTCTCTAAAAAGCAATGAAAAAAATATCCCCAGGTGAGGATTAATAACAATAATAAGAATGGTTGCCTAGGTTACCTATAGAAAATAAGACTGAGGAAAACAGACTGAGGAAAGGGTAGTAGATAGACTTCTCTTAATGTATTTTATCTTTATTAGTTTTGATTATAGATTCATATGAAAGTTTTACATACTTCAAAAATTAAATTAAAAGAACAATATCTCTAAAGATAAAAACAAACTGAAACAAGTGAATCTATCTGTATAAGTAGTTGGCAGAAAGCCACAAGGAAGAAAATTATTTCAAGAGACTTTAATATATGGCATTTTGACTGTACATCCTAAAGATAAAACACCTACACCAAGCAATTCTAAATTATTTAGCAACTCACTGTTAATGGTGATGGTATACAAATTTTAAAATAAAGTGAATACAGCAAATTAGGAATAAAGGAAACTTTTTCATCTTGTTAAAGAATATGTATACAAAATCTACAGCTAATATAATAGTGAATGGTGAGAAACTAGAAGCTTTCCTGTTAACATCACAAATAAGGCAAAGGTGTCCTCTCTCACCACTCTTTTTTTTTTTTAATATATTTTTTAATTGACTTTTTACAGAGAGGAAGGGCGAGGGGTAGAAAGTCAGAAACATCGATGAGAGAGAGAGAGACATCGATCAGCCGCCTCCCGCACACCCCACAGTGGAGATGTGCCTGCAAGCAAGGTACATGCCCCCAACCGGAATCGAACCTGGGACCTCTCAGTCTGAAAGCCACTGAGCCAAACCGGTCTCGGCTCACCACTCTTTTTAATGTTATGCTGAAAGTCCTAGCTAATTCCTGAATGTTTGTGTTCTCCCAAATTCATATGCTGAAACCTAACCACCACGGTGACAGTACTTGGGAGGCAATTAGGTCCTGAGGGTGAAGCCCTCATAAGTGCAATTAGTGCCCTTATAAAAGACCCCAAGGTCCTCCCTCTCCTTTCCTCTCTGTAAAAAAATCAATAATATTTAAAAATAGACAAAAGAGCTTTACAAACACTTCACCAAGGATGATAAACAGATGGCAAAGAAGCACAAGAAAATATGCTCCTCATCATGTGTCATCAAGAAAATGCAGCATTAGCTCTAGCCAGTTTGGCTCAGTAGATAAGAGTGTCAGCCTGCGTACTGAAAGGTTCTGGTTCAATTCTGGTAAAGGGAATGTACCTTGGTTGCAGACTTGATCCCCAGCCCTGGTCATGGCACATGCAGGAGACAACCAATTGATGTGTCTCTCTCACATCAATGTTTCTCTCTTTGTGTCTCTCCCCTTTTCTTCCTCTCTCTCTAAAATCAATTGGTCAGGGTGAGAGAGGGAGAGTGAAAATTTAAATAATATGAAACCATTACACACCTATTAGAATGTCCAAATCTAGAATACTGACAACACCAAATGTTGGTGAGGCTGTGCAGTGATAAAGATTCTTATACTGCCAGAAGGGATGCAAAATGGTACAGTCTCTGACAGTTTGGTGATTGCTTACAAAACAATACATACTTTTTAAAAAATATATTTTATTGATTTTTTACAGAGAGGAAAGAAGAGGGATAGAGAGCTAGAAACATCAATGAGAGAGAAACATCGATCAGCTCCCTCCTGCACACCCCCCACTGGAGATGTGCTCACAACCAAGGTACATGCCCCTGACCAGAATCGAACCTCGGACCCTTCAGTCCGCAGGCCAACACTCTATCCACTGAGCCAAACCAGTTTCGGCACAATACATACTTTTACCATTTGATCTGGCAATCACTCTCCTTGGTATTGACCCAAAAGGAGTTGAAAAGTTTCTGTACACATGAAAACCTGCATAAGATGTTTATAGCAGCTTTAACTAGAACTGCCAAAACTTGCAGGCAAGGTGAATGGATATTGTGATACAAACAGACAATGGAATATTATTTGGTGCTAAAATTAAATGAGTTTTCAAGCCATGAAAGAACATGGAAGAACCATAAATGCATATTACTAAGTGAAAAAAAGTCAATCTACAACTGTATGATTTCCACAAATGATATTCTGGAAAAGGCAAAGTGATGGAAACAACAGAATGATCCATGGCTGTGGAGAATGAGAGAAATGAATAGGCTGAACACAGAGCACTTTTCAGACAATGAAAATGCTCTATGTGATCTATATCATAAAGGGCCTGTGGTCACAACCAAACAAGCAGTGGCTCTTACAGTGGGAGGGTTAAGATGTTGGCAGCATCCAGGAGCATGTGAGGCATAGCAGAGCAGCGGACATGGCCCTGATGGCAGGCTAGGCCTAGGGGACCCTACACGCACATCATTTAACCCAGCGCTGGGCCTTTAGTATTCTAATGATAGCCTAATATCACCTCACCTTTACCTGAATCCATAAAATGCATAACACTGAGTAAACCCTATGGCAAACTATGGACTTTATGTGATTATGATATGTAAATATAGGTCCATGCTTGGTAAAAAAAAAAAAAAAAATGTACCATCCTGGTGAGTGATGTTGATAATAGAAGCAGGGCCAGGAGGTATATAGGAAATCACTGTACCTCCCTCTTAACTTTGTTGTAAACCTAAAATTGCGTTCAAACAAATAAAATCTTTTATAAAAAAAATTCTAGGCTACATTAGCACCCCCTTGGATATCTAAGTGTACCCAGGGGTCAGAATAGGACCATTAGATTACAACACCTCAGATCCATAAGGGACACATTCTGGGGGCAAACTCAGTGAACACCAAGCCCCAATGAAGCAAGTCTTGCCTCATAAGGGTATCTCCAGCACAGACGTTTTCACATCATAGACACAGCTGATACTCACAGCCAATTGGCCTGGAGGTCAATTCCACCCAATGAAACAAACACAATCAAGGCTTAACTACAACAAGGCTGTACACACAGTCCACAAAGGGATGTACCAAGGGTGTCCACCTCAGGTAACTGGGGAGGCTGAGCCACTGGGCCCTAAAGGACACCTAGCACACAAAGCCAACTATCAACTCAAGGAAGCAGCCAAAATGCAGAGACATAGAAACAGGTTATAAATGAAAGAAATGGAGGAAAGCAAATGACTAGATAATAGAGTTCAAAACCACAGTTATAAAGTTTTTCAAGAATTTTCCTGAAGAGGTTGATAAATTTAGTGAGACCTCCAGGATATGGGAAAGGACCAACTAGAAATTAAGCATACACTTACTGAAATAAAAAATAATATACAGCCAAAACCAGTTTGGCTCAGTGGATAGAGATTACTCTACCCAGCAAAGCTATCACTCAGAATTGAAGGTCAAATAAAGAGCTTCACAGATAAGAAAAAACTAGAGTTCATCCGCACCAAACCAGTATTACATGAAATGCTGAAAAGTATTCTTTAAGATGAGGAAGGAGAAGAAAAAGGTGAAGATAAAAATTATGAACAACAAATACATATCTATCAACAAGTGAATCTAAAAATCAAGTGAATAAAAAATCTGATGGACAGAATAAACTGGAGAATGTAATAGAATCAGGGGCATAGAAAGGGAATGGACTGACAATTCTCAGAGGGAAAGGGGTGTGGAGCCGCAGGAAGAGTCTGGACAAAAATCATACACCTATGGATGAGGACAGTGTGGGGGTTAAGGACAGAGGGTGGAATGGGAAGTGGGTGGAGGGGAACTATTGGGGGATAAAGAGGAACAATTTTAATAATCTAAACAATAAAGATTTATTTTTTTAAAGTTCTACTTCAGTGGTTTGATTCAGTGGTGTGAGCGTCAATCTATGAACTAGGAGGTCATGGTTCAATTCCTGGTCAGGGCATATGCCTGGATGGTAGGCTTGATTGCTGGTAAGGGGGCATGCAGAAGGCAGCCAATCTATATCTCTCTCATGATTGATGTTTCTACTCTCTCTCCCTTCCTCTCTGAAATCAATAATAAAAAAATATACTTAAAAACAAAACAAAAAAACTCTTTCTTGCTTTAAAAAAAAATTCTCCTTCAATTTAAAACTCCACTCTTATAAAGGATATAAGGTTTTTCCTCTTCCCCATTTTGTAGGACAGACACAAAGTGGAGGGGATAGAACATCATCTCTTTCTTCATTCCCTCTCCTTCCCTTTTCTACACCAGTGGTCTTCATGGAGAGGTACATCAACCATAGGGAGTAAAAAAAAAAAAATCCATTGGGGTGTGCGATAAAAGATGAAAAATTCTATTTACGTTTATTTTTATTTAAAAAATAAAAAAATAAATTAAGCTTCCTGATATGTAATTTAGACTGATGAGTGATGCCATGCACACTTGTTCTGGGAGTCAGGCCATCACAGTCATATGTTAACGTAAGAATGGAAGTACCACAACACAAAAGGGTTAAGAGTGGCCTCCTCTCATGTTTTTTCATTTTTTAGTATTTTCTGTGTCTTACAATATCCAGTTATTGAATTTACAAATCATATTATAGTTCTAAATAAACTAACCTTCAGAAAATGGTGAGAAACGAGGAAAAAGCAGAGCTAATGTTTCACTCTCACAAACAGCTTTTCTCCAGCTACATTTGAGGTAAAAATAACAATTATATCTGAAAAAAATAGATCAAGAAAATGGAAAATTATCAATAAGGTTTCTTGAGTTAAGCATCTGTATCCACTATTGTTAACAATGAATCTTATTCTAAGTAGGCATTAAGTTTTGAGATTTTAATGATAGTATTAAGCCATATGATTGGCAAGATTTTTAAAAATATTTACTTCATCTTCATCTCAATCTTTCAAAATGTATACTTTTGTAATTTCTCTTGCAAACCTTCTACCTCCCCAGTGTCCATCTGAGCAGGGAAGACTCCCACATTTTTGCTACACCAGATAGTGGAGATACTGGCTATTCCAGCATCAGCATTCTTTCTTGCTTTCTCATTAGTCCTTCTCTCTCTGCCTTAGCACACATCCATCCACCAGTCTCTCCTTTTTACAGCCCCCTCCTCTGAGTCTTTCTATAAGAAGTTGCGTGGGCTTTCCTTTATGGCACTGCCCACAAAGCTCCCACACCTGATGTCTCTCCTTTACAGGTAATTTTATACAGACTGGGGAAGGGAGTGATGGTCAGGGTAGTGCCTGAGTGTCTCATGCCCTGAGAAGGACTCTGTCTCTAACTAGTAGAACCTTAGTCACCACTGCTGGGCATCCAGGCAAGTGCTGCTTAACATCTGGTTAAACTAGTGGGGCTGCATTTGAAGAGAATGCCCTTTGAAAGAACAATGTCTCAATGTCTCTTCTAAGGACTAGAGATTTCACTAGGGAAATAATTGGATATATACAATAAGACTTATAGCTAATGATGTTCTGCATCTACAATTGGGAAAAACTAGGAAAACTAAATATTTAACAACGGGGGATTAAATTATTATATTATCATTCGTATAACTAACTAAAGCATCATTCACCTGGGCTGCAGCTGCAAGTGCTGGTGCTCAGGACTGTGGAGTGAGTGACTTCTCTGCCTCCCAGGCCACAGCCAGCCACAGGTACTGGTGCCCGGGATTGTGGGGTGAGAAGCTTCTCCATCTACCAGGCTGTAGCCAGCGCAGGTTCTGATACCTGGACTGCAAGTGGGCATCTTCTCTGTCTTCCTTGGGATGCAGTGTAGGCGACTTCTCTGGCTGGCTGTGGCCTGGGATAATGGGATATTTTAAATATATTTTATTGACTTTTTACAGATAGGAAGGGAGAGGGATAGAGTTTGAAACATCGATCAGCTGCCTCCTGCATTCTCTCTACTGGGGATGTGCCTGCAACCAAGGTACATGCCCTTGACCGGAATCGAACCTGGAACCTTCCAGTCCACAGGCCGATGCTCTATCCACTGAGCCAAACAGGTTTCAGCATGTTTCTCTTTTATTAGTGTAGATTTGCCCTTAAATTACTTAGTTTACAACTGTAGTTTTTGACTCTGGGTGAGCTTTAGAATAATCTGGGAGCTTGTCATTTCTCTTGATATCAGGTCCTTAGCCCAAGAGCTTCTTGTTCAGGTGATTTGGAGCCAGGCAGAGGTATCTGTATTTTTTCTCATTTAAAATATTTATTAATTCATTGAAAAATAGCCACAATAAACTTGTTACATATTAATAAGAATGACATATTTTAATAAAAAATACATATATTTTTCAGAACAAAAAAAGACATAATGAAAAGGTAGCATTGTTTTACATTTTAAAAATCTCTTTAAGAGGCATCTGTGTTTCAAAAGCTCTTTTGGTGGCTGATTCTTATGGACAGTTGGGAACCACAGCCCTACAGTAACAAGTATTGCTTGCAACCCCCCTTAATGAGATCCATCACCACTTAAAGAAACTACAGGTTTAATTAGGGGACAGGGAGAACAAATATGAGTTGTAAAAATGAATCCCTCTAAAAATCCCTGTTATTGTAATCAGTGACAGTTGATTCCAAATGTTCAAGAAGGTGAGAGGTGGAGAAAAGGTGGGTGTTTCATTTCTTCTCTGAAGAAATAGGTTGTCTTTGAAGGTTAGAGGATATCTGTTTCCTGAAATGTGTTCTAATTTGTTGCCTAAAAGCCACATTTCATAATAGCTAAGTAAAATAAAAGTTTCATATAAAATACTTCAGAAGTGTTTTTACTTTTCTCTTGAAATTAAAGTCTCCTTCATGTGAGAAATAATGACTGAAAACTTTCCACATCTGGTGAAAGAAATAGACTTACAAGTCCAGGAAGCACATAGAACCCCAAATAAAAGGAATCCAAAGAGGACCACACCAAGACACATCATAATTAAAATACCAAGAGCAAAAGACAAAGAGAGAATCTTAAAAGCAGCAAGAGAAAAACAGTTAATTACCTACAAGGGAGCACCCATGTGACTGTCAGCTGATTTCTCAATGCAGGCCAGACGGGAGTGGCAAGAAATATTCTACGTGATGAATACCAAGAACCTACAACCATACTCTATCCAGCAAAGCTATCATTCAGAATTGAAGGGCAGATAAAGAGCTTCACAGATAAGAAAAGGAGTTCATCAACACCAAACCAGTATTATATGAAATGCTGAAAGGTACTCTTTAAGAAGAGGAAGAAGAAAAAGGTAAAGACAAAAATTATGAACAACAAATACATACCTATCAACAAGTGAATCTAAAAATTAAGTGAATTAAAAATCTGATGAACAGAATAAACTGGTGAATATAATAGAATCAGGAGCATAGGAAGGGAGTGGACTGACAATTCTCAGGGGGAAAGGAGTGAGGGGGGTACAGGGAGAGATTGGACAAAAATCATAAACCTGTAGATGAGGTCAATGCAGGGGGAGCTAAAGGTAAAGAGAGGGGTGGGAGCTGGGTGGAGGGAAGCTATGGAGGGGAAAAAAGATAAACAAATATAATAATCTAAACAATAAAGATTTAATTTTAAAAAAATAAATGTTAGAAAAAGAAAAAAATTAAATTTAAATAAAAAAAAAAAGTCTCCTTCATGTGGACTTAAAATTCCTCCTGCTTTTCAAGCATTGTAATGACTGTTAGTCCTCAGGATATTCTTTAACATTAAATGAATTAGAGAAATATTGTAACTTGTCAGAAAGCTTTTTAGAAATTTTTGAAATGATGTTTAAATTTAGCTTCTATCACTATTTTTTTTAAAAAATTCTTCATTGTTGAAAGTATTAATATGTCTCCTTTTTCTCCCCATTGACCTATCATTATTCTTATGAATCAGAAGAAAGGTATGTACCTTCTGAATTTATCAAAAAGGAAAGATATCCCAAGTGCTCTATTCCTGGCCCTCCTGGTATGAGGAGGTTGTGGGGAGGAACCTTTCCTCTACCTTATAGCACTTTCCAGTGGCCTAATAATTAAATCTATAAGAGAAAGATGAACAAGAGAAAAGCAAATTTCATTACATACATATGGGCAGACATGAGTCAGGGACCCCTCATACATGAAAGGTCCAGAAACAAAAAAAGGAAACGAGGCATATTAGACCATCTCAGCTGAGACTTGGGACTTCATAGGGTAGGAAGATTCATTGTAGGACAATAAGAAAGGCAGATATTCATTCAGTAATTACTTTGCCCTTCCCTTTTTGTTGGGTCATAAAAATTTTTTTCTGGTGATGACTCTTATGGGAAAGACCCCTAATTTAAATTCTCCTAGGTAGTTAAGGGGGATGGTGTTTCTCTTGAGCCCCCAGGGCCCTGGTTGTTTTTAGCTCAAAATAATCTCCTTACTACAGAGGGATATCTTGGAATGACCTTCTGAAGCCTTACAAGGTTGTCACTGCAACTATCAGGCAGACCTGCTTCACCATAGGACCACCAGAGAGTCCCCTGCTGATCTTCCTCAAAGGCATATTCTTCGCACTGTTTGTTTTTTCAATATATATATTTTTATTAATTTCAGAGAGGAAGGAAGAGGGAGAGAGAGAGAGAGAGAGAGAGAGAGAGAGAGAGAGAGAGAGAGAGAGAAACATGAATGATAAGAGAGAATCATTGATTGGGTGCCTCCTGCATGCTCCCCACTGGGGATAGAGCAGCAACCTGGGCATGTGCCCTTGACTGGAATCGAACCTGGGAACCTTTAGTCTTCAGGTCCACACTCTATCCACTGAGCCAAACCAGCTAGGGCTTTTTAAAAAATATTTTTTTATTAATTTCAGAGAGAAAGGAAGAGGGAAAAAGACAGAAACATCAATGATGAGAGTGAATCACTGATTTGGCACTGTTTTTAAGTATCAAGAGCAAATAATAGTCTTGGGTGCTTTGATTTTATCCATCGGTGAAGTAGGGGTACTTCCAGAAAGCAACAAAGTATTCTGCACCAATCCAACCACACTGGCCAGGGCTCTAAAAAAGTCACTTTAAAAGATAAGGAGAGTTCTGCCCGGCCAGTGTGGCTCAGTGCTTGAGCACTAACCTATGAACCAGGAGTTCACTGTTCAATTCCCAGTCAGAGCGCATGCACGAGTTGAGGGCTCGATCCTTTGATGTTTCTATCTCTCTCCCCCTCTCCCTTCCTCTCTGAAACCAATTAAAAAAAATTTTTTTTTAAGATAATGAGAGGTTCTGGTCAAATAAAGTATTTTCTTCTGAAACGAATTGGGAAATTACCAAATATTACCGAGAATAGCAGGCATTACTCTACAGATTAAGCTGAGAAAGAAATAATAATGAAGCTTCATTTTCAAAAATCCTGGTCAGGGCAGGTACCGAGGTTCAGATTCTATCACCTGATCGGGGCACATGTGGAGGGCAACTGGTTGATGTTCTCTCTCACATGGGTGTATCTCTCTCTTTCTCCCTTCTTCTCTCTAAAAATCAATAAGCATATCCTTGAGTGAAGAGAAATAAAATAAAATAATGTTGTTGGAATTCTGTAACAATTTAATAAATATAAGATTCAAAGTAACTTAAGAGAAATAGTTGTTGAACACTAGTAATGTGCTGGGTAATTATAACCCTCATGAGGTAAACATTATTGTTGTCATCCCCCTCTACAGAGTGAGAGATGTGAACTGTATCATTAAGCAATTTGATTAAGCAACTTGCCCAAAGTAATGTATTTAGAAAGTGGCAGAGGCAAGACTTGAACCCACTGCAGCTAGTGCAGCCCCAGTGCCCATGCTCTTTGTCGCTGTCCTCTCATACAGATCTTTCCAATTACAAAGTTCTTTTACTACACATTCAGTTTTACAGAGTGTGAATTATGGAATCTTCTATGTTTCCCTTAACTTATACCCAAAGAAAGTTATTGGTTCACCAGATAGGAGGAAAGCTTGCTCTGCTTTCTCTTAAAAGGTTTGGTGTCAAAGAATGATCTTACAAGGTAGTGCCTAACCTGTGGAAACTATTTGGAGTATTCAAACTGGTATTTGGAAGATGTGTTCCCAAGGGCATGAGTTCTGCAGAATTTTAAAAGGTCTTTGGTGGAAAGTGGTTCAATGATCAGATGATTTTAGGGGAGTAGTGAGCTTAACATGCAAATGTCTTCGTTTAAAATTTCCCAGAGCCCATAGAGAATTGGTTATGTAGCATTTCCAAAACGTTCTATTTGTGAAGCAGCTTTCTGGGAATGAGTGGTATGTGGAATAGCATTGAGGAAATACCTGAAATGCCAGCAATAGTTAAATTAGAGGTAACTGAGAGCTTCCCTCGTCGTCGATTGTGAAAGATTTACCAGTTCTAAAAGGTTGTATGATCTTTCCTGGCCAGGTAGTTCAGTTAGTTAGTGTTGTCCTGATACACCAAAGTTGCAGGTTTGATCTCCAGTCAGGGCACATATAAGAAGCACGCATATTTATGCAATGAATTCATAAACAAGTGGAATAAGAAATCGATATTACTCTCTCTCAAATTAATAAATTTTAAAAATGTGAAAATAATGAACCAATGAATGCATAAATAAATGGAACAACAAATCTCTTTTTTATTACTGGTAAAATGGAGCCATACTCTTTATTACAGACTAGTGGCCCAGTGCACAAAATTCATGCATGGGGGCGGGTGTTCCTCAGCTCAGCCTGCACCTCTCCAATCTGGGATCTCTGGAAGGATGTCATACTGCCGGTTTACAGGGATCAGGCCTAAACCAACAGTTAGACATCTCTCTCACAATCCAGGACTGCTGGCTCCAGCCGCTCACCTTCCTACCTGCCTGCTTGATTGCCCCTAACACTCTGCCTGCTTGACCTCAACTGCCCCCCACCACCAGCTTGCTTGCCCCCAAATTCCCCCCATGCTGGCCTACTCGCCCCCACTTTAACTCCCCACTGACCTGCTCATTCCCAACTACCCCCCTGCTCTTCTGTTCAACCCCAACAATCCCTGCCATCTTATCCTGGCCTGATCACCCCCTGGCAACCCAAGGTCCCAGCCTCTCCTTTTTCCTTTTTTATTTTTTTTCAGTGCCTCCTTAAGTAGAGATCAGGGCTGGCCAGTGCAGATGGGAAGCTTGGCTTCCTCTATTGCTGGGGGCAACCCAAGCCTCCTGCTTGCTCCAGCTCTGTGGCCAGCTGCCATCTTGGTTGAGTTAATTTTTATACTCACTCCTGATTGGCTGGTGTGCATGGCTTGTGGGCATAGCAGAGTGAAGGTTAATTTGCATGTTTCTCTTTTATTAGTGTAGATGGCTAACTCTTATTTAAATATTTCCATTTCTTTTTTCAATACTTTTTTTATTTATTTCAGAGAGGAAGGGAGAGGGAGAGAGAGATAGAAACATCAATGAGAATTATTGATTGGCTGCCTTCTGCACGCCCCTACTGGGGATCAAGTCATTCGCAGGGCATGTTTCCTGACCACAAATTGAATCATGATTTCCTGGTTCAGAGGTTGACACTCATATCTATCATTCTCAATAAGTGTTAATTATAAATGTAAATGTTTTTATTAAGCAGCATATTTCAAGGGCTCAAGAGTTATTGCCTAAGGTCCAATCCTGAAGACCTTTAGAATATGTAGGCTTTTTTTGGACAGGTCTCCTTTCTTCATAGAACCCAGCTTTCACTGTGGCCATACTAAGTTACTTGCCATTACCCATATAGTGTGGGGCAAAAGTGGGTTTACAATGTGAGTATACAAAACATAGTTTATTCTTGTATTGCTATTTATTAATTATTGTATTATTTTCCATATGAATAACTGTGAACTTACTTTTGCCCCACCCTGTATATAATCCCACATCACTCCATGCTGCCTTGATGGTTACTACTATTTTGTCAAGCTAGACTAAGCTTCCCACTTCTGCTTAGTATATCTCAATCATGTCTTAGGACTAAACCTATATGTTGCTAGGAGGCCATTCTGTTTATTCCCTGTCACTTCTCCATCCATTCTCTCATATTGGGACTTGTATCCACCTCTATAGTCACATCAATAAAACTTTATTGCATATATTTAATTAAATAACTGCTGTCCTCTATTAGATTAAGCCTAGCATTAAGACTTCCAAGATGAGAAATTCTTTAGTCAGCCTTTAAATGGTATTTGTAATTCTTTCTCTCTTGTTCCTGCCACCAACAAAAATCCACCATGGCTGGGATCCCATGAACCCTTAATTAAAACACCATGTCACAATAGATTCAGCATGCAGAGAATTCCTTGATTCAGCACCAAGAATTCATCATTCTCCTTATATTAGGATAGTTGCTGGTCACTATTGGGATGGCTTTGTCAACTGGTGACTGGATAACTTTTATCCCTAAACTAGTTCTTCTTTGTGTACTGATATTCAACATATGAATATTACAGTGCAACAATGGAGATGGTGAGTCTAAGGCAAGCAAAGCACTGTGTCCACCTACAGAATGAACTTCCAACCTAATCTATGCTGCAAGAGCCACAAAGAGCCTGTTATTCATTTTGGGATGATGTATCTAATTTTATTTTCTCTTCTTAAACCTAAATCATTAGTCTTTAAGCTATAGCAAAAAAGATTTTGCTTCTAAGCTGAGACGGGTTTGGCTCAGTGGATAGAGCGTCGGTCTGCGGACTGAAAGGTCCCAGGTTTGATTCCGGTCAGGGGCACATATGTACCTTGCTTGTGGGCACAACTCCAGTAGGGGGCGTGCAGGAGGTGGCTGATCGATGTCTCTCTCTCATCGATGTTTCTGACTTTCTATCCCTCTCCCTTCCTCTCTGTAAAAAATCAATAAAATATATTTTTGAAAAGATTTTGCTTCTATTCCATTCATTTCCATTTTTGGAAAAGTTTTTTTATATTGTGTTTGGAGCAGAGGGAAAATTCTTCATCTTAATAATTCCAAGTTTTCTCCAAATGTTAATAAGTGATAAAATCAAATAACCAACAGAAGAGGCAGGTTTAGGGGAAACTTCTTCAGAGCCAGTTTATGAAACCTTTCCTGAGTCTTAGTCAGTGCCCTCCAGAATAAAGAATGGCAAAATTCCTATTCCTGTGTAACTTTATACCAACCCATCATTTTTTAAAAAATCGAGGACGCCTGGCTTTTATAGCCTTTAGTACTTATAGAGAGCACAAATTAGGTGGCCCCCAGAAAACATGAACAAAATCAGTACAATAACCCCTGTTAATTAAACAGAAACTACTTGGGCAGGGTAAGTGTCTTTTGTCCCTTCTCGTGATTTTTTATATTACCTGATAATTTAAAGGTGTGCTGAAGTCTGAGTAAGGTCTCTGCATTTTTCTCTCACAGGATATCCTCCCCCGCCTCAGAGACTGTCCCTGTGAAGAGGACAGCTATAGAGCCAAGACCCAACTGCTCTTCAGGGTTCCATGTGCCCAATAAGTAAGTAAACTTAAGAAGGTTACATGTTTGCCGAGACCAGTTTGGCTCAGTGGAGGGAGCGTTGACCTGTGGCTGGGGGGTCAGGGGCATGTGCCTTGGTTGGGAGCACATCCCCAGTGGGGGTGTGCAGGAGGCAGCTGATCAATGTCTCTCTCTCATTGATGTTTTAGCTCTCTATTTCTCTCTCTTCCTCTCTGTAAAAAATCAATAAAATACATTTAAAATTTATTTTTAAAAAAGATTACATATTTGATTCCACTATTTGCATCATCCTATGTCCAATTACCAAGTCCTATTATTTCTTCCTTTATTCCAAAATACATTAAGAGACTATACGCACAGCTCTATGCTAGGCTGTGAGATTATAAGACATAGTTCCTGTTCTCAACAAACATATAGCCTGCAATGAGGAAAAAGACAAAGAAACAAATAAATAAAATTTCAATTTTGTAATCTAGATGATCATTCTACTCTTTAACACTATTAACTGGCCTCTGAGGTATGTGAAACAAAGTTTTACTAGAGTTAAACAATGGTTTTCAACTTTGGTTATACATTAGATTCACCTAAAATTGATGTGATACCCAAGACCAATTAAATAGATTCTCTAGGGATGTGGCTCAGGCATCATTATTTGTTATAAATTTTCCAAATAATTGTAATGTGTAGGCAGGGCTAATAACCATTGACTTCAAGTATGTCACATCATTTACTCATCGGATTTTAGCAGTAGTACAACAAAAGAGAGACCAATAGCTCCCAACTAAATTGCATTATCAATGTAAAATAAATTTACTTCCAAAATTTAAACACAAGTATTATCATGGATAGTTAATAAGTAATTACTCATATTTCATCTGATTAATAAATTCTTTTGTAAAAAATACATACAGCCCTAAACTGGTTTTGCTTAGTGGATAGAGTGTCAGCTTGCAGACTGAAAGATCCTGGGTTTGATTCCAGTCACGGGCACATGCACTGGTTGCGGGCTTGACCCCCAATAGGGGGTGTGCAGGAGGCAGCGGATCAATGATTCTCTCTCATCATTGATGATTGTCTCTCTCCCTCTCTGAAAATAATAAAAATATACTTTAAAAAAAGACTTAGAATAATACCTAACATTAGTAGGTATCAATAATTTTATATATATATATATATATATATATATATATATATATATATAATTATTGAGTTTTTGCAGAGAGGAAGAGAGAGGGATAGAGAGTTAGAAACATTGATGAGAGACAGACATCAATCAGCCGCCTCCTGCACGTCCCCCTACTGGGGATGTGCCCGCAACCAAGATACATGCCCTTGACTGGAATCAAACCTGGGACCTTTCAGTCTGCAGGCCGACACTCTATCCACTGAGCCAAACCGGTTTCGGCAAAAAAATTTTTTTAATATATTTTATTGATTTTTTACAGAGAGGAAGGGAGAGGGATAGAGAGTTAGAAACATTGATGAGAGAGAGACATCGATCAGCTGCCTCCTACACGACCCCTACTGGGGATGTGCCTGCAACCAAGGTACATGTCAATAATTTTAAAAATATAATAATAAATACATACATACCTTCCTTCTTGGCTAGTAAATACTTATTGTCTTAATTAAGTGTGAAAATAGCTTCCTCTGAGAAAGTATGTTGCTGATTGTATAATCAAGACCTACCCCATGAAAAGGAGATGACATGACATAGCTTTTTAACAATCCATTGCTGGTTGTGCTGTTTGCCTTGAAATGTTTCAATCTATGTGCTTGTATAAACACTACTTTTTACTATCAGGTAAGTAAAGCAAGCATTTTTTCCATAAAAATGATATTTGCGTAGTTACTCAAAAATATAATGTGACTAAAATATATTTCTTCTAAGCCTTGTCCAACTTAAAGAATTTGAAATCTTCTCACATATTGTTTAAACTTTAGTAGCTTTTCATAAAACTTCTGGTGTGGTTATTCTTAAAGTTTTGCCTGTATCAGGCAAGGTAACTTGAATTTTATTTTCATATCTGATGACAGAATTTAATTCTATTAGTCAAAGGAAAGAGCTATTTAAAAATGTTTCAGGATTCTTCAGCAGGAATGCAATGGAGAATAAGATGAATGTTGGTCCTCAACTTCACAGAGGTTTCAAGCCTGTGATTTAAAAGACACACTGTAAACCTTCAACTATAAAAGCTACTGGGCTAGAGAGGACCTCAGCACAGTGTTGTTTTTTTAACCTACAGGTTGTGGCCCATTAATAGAAGCTCCTTCAGACTTCCCTTGTCAATTTTACTTAATATTTTTGGAGGGAGGCGCAAATTCTACATCTACTACTGTTACTTCAGTTTGTCCTCCTAATAGCCCTCTCCTAAAATACTACATTAATCTTAACTGGTATCCCTGGTGACAGGCTTGCTATCTTCATCTACTTTTCCCACTATCTAACAGGGCACTCTCTAAAATTGTAAAGTTGATTATATCCCCTGGCATAGGACTTGTCTGTGGCTTTCCACTACTCACAAAGTCTAACTTCTATATCATGTCATAAAGCCTTCTAATTTCATTTCACCACTTACATGTCTCCACTCCACTTCTCTACTACTTTCCCCAAATTCACATCAACTAAACTGATCCACTGTCAGTTTCCTTAATATGCCAGTGCTTTTATTGTTCACACAACTACCCTACCTTGCTGAAAGACCCATTACTCATTCAGGTCCTCCTTTCCCTCAGCATTTATGCTTAGAACTGAGAACTCCACGTGGTTTGCCACTGATTGTCCCCTGTCTGTACCTCTATTCCAGCACCTAAAACACAAATTTGATGTCTTGTATCTCTCTCCACTTTGGGCTATAGGCTATTTCTGAGCACTCCACTCAAATGCGTTTGCAGCCACAGTAAGGACACACAGTAAGTCTTGAAGAGATAATGCTTCAACCAATAAATGCATTATCTCCTGACTTCCAGTTCACTATTCTGTTCCATATTATGCACTGATTTGCAACCTAGTGACTATATGACCTTGAATAAGTTGGTTTCCATTTCTCATTTTCTTCAACTATGAAGCACAGATTTCATAGGACTGTTCTGAGAATTAAATGATGATTCAAATAAAGAGGTTAGAGAGCATAGTACCTGACACACAGAAAGCACTCAAGTGAAGCTGTTACTATTATTGTAAACCTTTTATTGATACAAGAAAATATATCTTAGCCCAGCTGGCATGGTTCAGTGGTTGAGCACCGACCTATGAATTAGGAGGTCACAGTTTGATTCCCGGTCAGGGCACATGCCTGCCTTGCAGGCTCAATCCCCAGTAGGGGACTGTGCAGGAGGCAACCAATCATGATTCTCTCTTATCACTGATATTTCTATCTCTCTCCCTCTCTCTTCCTCTCTGAAATCACTACACACACACACACACACACACACACACACACACACACACACATCTTTGTGTGTAAAGAGCTTACGGAAACTTCCTAGAACTATAAAATATTTATGAAGAATTGGAATCACAAATTTCATTTTTAAAAAGAGAGTACAATCTTGGCATAGAATATTGTACTGGAGACATCTCTCACAACTGAGATGTCAGTTTATAATAATACAACTGGAAAGCATGACTGTACTACACCTAAACTAAGAAATGGACCAACAGAAAAGGGAACATTCTACAGAAGAGAACACAGTGTTTTTCTTCTGGATAATTAACTTTTTTCTTTTTTTTTAAATATATTTTATTGCTTTTTACAGAGAGGAAGGGAGAGAGATAGAGAGTTAGAAACATCAATGAGAGAGAGACATCGAACCAGCTGCCTCCTGCACACCCTCTACTGGAGATGTGCCCGCAACCAAGGTACATGCCCTTGACTGGAATCGAACCTGGGACCTTTCAGTCCGCAGGCCGATGCTCTATCCACTGAGCCAAACCGGTTTCGGCTAATTCTTTTCTTGAAGAAGGTAGAATAAGTAAAAGAAAATATGGTTAGAACTCCTCTTACAGAGTTCTTCCATTGAGCCCCAAAGGTTGAAGAATTGTAATTTTCTGGGCCCATACCAAAACCCCATAATTTTTAGACTCTAAAATTACTAAGATTTCCTGCCACTGTTAACTAGTCCTACTGTTGTTTTGTTTCAATAATACCATACTTGTCATAGAAAAGTAAATAATACAAACTAATATGTACTTATTTTAAAATTCCCATTTTATACATTCTGGTGTTTAAGAAAAAAACCCTAAATTTATAATTGTATGTTATAAGATGGGTTTTTTAGTCTGTGTCCTGCAGTGGTTCTATACAAATTTGGTCACCCTGGACTTGACTTGGGATAAACTCAGAATTTAGAAAATTCATTTCACATGATGGCTGAACATTTTCAAAACACTACTTTTATTTTTTTTTAAATTCCAATAGTTCTCTTAAGCCAAAGAATCTTTGTCTTTATTTTGTTTTCATGTGTATTTTGAAGGACAGTAATTCAACAAAATCAAGTATTTGCTAGTAATATATATATATATTCAGAAATTGAAAGAGGCCCTGGTCAGATGGGTAGCTCAGTTGATTGGAGTGTCATCCATTACAAAAAGGTTATAGATTCAATCCCCAGTCAGGGCACATACAAGAATCAACCAATAAATGCACAAATAAGTGGAGCAACAAATCAAAGTCTCTCTCTCTTTCTCTCTCTCTCTCTCTCTCTCTCTCTCTCTCTCTCTCTCAATTTTTTAAAAAGATTAGAAGAATATAAATAGGTGTTACCACAAAGATTCACTATTTCATCATGATGTTTTCTAGATGATGCTTAGCAGAGAGTAATAAAATCAGAGAAAAAACAAAGGCTGAATATTTTGCCAGTGATTTTTCGATGTTACATGCAAAAAAAAAATGATATACCTCTTATATGATCATCTGAAAGGCAAAACCCCAGAATCTTTCTGGATTTAGAATAATCCATAGCTTAAAATAATGTTTACGTAGCTAATGATAGACAGGGACCTGTGACTTTTATTTTTAATATATTTTATTGATTTTTTACAGAGAGGAAGAGAGAAGGGATAGAGAGCCAGAAACATCGATGAGAAAGATATATCGATCAGTCGTCTCCTGCACGCTCCCCAATGGGGTTGTTCCCGCAACCAAGATACATGCCCTTGATGGGAATCAAATCCGGGACCTCTCAGTCGGCAGGCCAATGCTCTATCCACTGAGTCAAACCAGTTTCGGCATGTACCTTTTTTGTGTAATAGAATTTAAAAGGAATTTATAATGCTAGTAGGAAATCTCATTAGACCTAAAATACTGTTAAGAATGTAAGAATGAAAACATTCTTCCTTAGTTTTAAAAATACATATAGTTTTATTGATTTCAGAGAGGAAGGAAGAGGGAGGGAGAAATAGAAACATCAATGATGAGAATCATTGATTGGCTATCTCCTGCACGCCCCCTACTGGGGATGGAGCTCACAACCTGGGCATGTGCCCTTGACCAGAATCAAATATGGACCCTTCAGTCCACAAGCCAATGCTCTATCAACTGAGCCAAACTGACTAAAGCATTTTTGTGTTTTGTTTTGTTTTGTTTTTAATTAATTTTAGAAAGATAGGGGACAGAAGAGAAGAGAGGGAGGGAAAAAAAGAAAGAGAGAGAAACACTGACTGTTGCTCGACTCCTCCATGCGTTCATTGGTTGACTCCTGCATGTGCCTTGACCCAGGATTGAACCTGCAACTTTGACACATTTGGACAATGTTCCAATCAACTGAATCACCGAGCCAGGGCCCTTCCTCACATTTAATTTATTTATTAAAATAAATAAATTAATTTATTTTTTAAATATATTTTATTGATTTTTTACAGAGAGGAAGGGAGATAGATAGAAAGTCAGAAACATTGATGAGAGAGAGACATCGATCAGCTGCCTCCTGCACACCCCACAGTGGAGATGTGCCCACAAGCAAGGTACATGCCCCCAACCGGAATCGAACCTGGGACCTTTCAGTCCGCAGGCCGATGCTCTATCCACTGAGCCAAACCGGTCTCGGCCCTTCCTCACTTTTGATTGTAAAAAATATAATCCATCATAAAAAATGTGTCATATTATAAGGTATGTTCACATTAAGAGCACTATCATGACAATAAGAGAAAGATGTATTGACTTTATTGAAGTGAAAAAATTTTCATATGAACAAGCTTAGGAAATTCACTGGGAAAAGATGATACTAACAGATGCTCACGACCAGAAAAATGATAATGGGACAATTATGCCAGCTATATAAAAGGATAGAAACCATCATCTCCTCCTTCCAAATGATTATCCCATATTTAAGCCTTGGTCAGTTCTTAATTTTACATGCAAAATTTCTGTGTCTATGGATTCAAATATAATAACCATTTAAAATATCTTATAAAGGACTTAAAGAAGTTTTTTTGCAAATTCAATGATTGGATTAACTACTCTCCTATCTGTTCTAAAAACATTATAGATATTGCTGGCCAGTGTTGCTCAGTTGATTAAGCATCTTTCCATGCACCCAAAAGTTCGCTGGTTAGATTTCTAGTCAGGGCATATGCCCAGGTTGTATCCTCGATCCCCAGTAAGGGGCATGCAGGAGGCAGCTAATCAATGTTTCTCTTTCTTTCTCTCTTCTCATCTTTCTCTAAAATCAATAAAAACATATTTAAATAGTGGCTGATGCTGTTAAATGGTTAGTGTTAGCCTCACACTGAAGGGTCTTAGGTTTGATTCCATCAAGGGCATGCACTTGGATTGCAGGTTCCATCCCCAACCTGGTTGGGTCATCTTCAGTAGGCAACCAATTGATGTGTCTCTCTCACATCAATGTTTCTCTCTCAGTCTCTCTCTTCTCTTTCTTTCCACTCTCTCAAAAAATCAGTGGGAAAAATATCTTCAGGTGAGGATTAATAACAACAACAAAAACATACAAACTAGAGGCCCAGGGCACAGATTCATGCACCAGTCGGGTCCTTTGGCTTGGCCTGTGCCCTCTCACAATCCAGGAACCAGAGCCCCACAGACCAGGCTGAGGGACCCCACTGGTGCACTGGGCCTCTAGTATGCATATAAGGTCTTTGGTTAATTCCTTCCCACTCTTCCCCTCCTTCCCTTTGAGATTCATCAGTCTGTTACATGTGTCCATGCCTGTGCATTGAATGTCTGCCCCCTGGTGGTCAGTGTGCATCATAACTACCAGTTGAATGGTCAAATGATCACTTAAGCTTTTATATAGAGAGATAATAACAAAATAATAAAATAAAATAACATTATAGATACATAGGATACCCAATGGACATCAAGATTAGGGCATTTCCAAAAAAAAAAAAGATTAGGGCATTTCCCACACAAATTAACATTCACCTACTACTAATATACATAATATCAAATAAGGAAATACACTATAATAGAATCAAAAGCATCTTGATTTAAACAGATCACACATTTTTATGCAACCTATCATTGTGGGATGATATCCTGAACAAAGTGTTAAAAGGTTATTATGATAAAATCTGACAAATATAAAGCTTCATGCCTATTTGAAGACCTAGCCCCTTGATTACAATAAAGGAAAGTAACTTTACAAATATAGTTATTGCATGTAGCATTTCAACAATATATTAATATACTGTCTAAATTATAACATAAATTTAAAAAATAATAAACTGGAATGTATGAATCAATGGACTAAATTATCAATTACTAGTATTATGAGGAATATGCATACTTAATATTAGGGTCTGGCCAATGTGGTTCAGTGGTTGAGTGTGAACCTATGAACCAGGAGGTCACAGTTCAATTCCAGTCTGAGCACATGCCTTGGCTGAATCACCAGTGTGGGGCACGCAGGAGGCAGCTAATCAATGATTCTTTCTCATCATTGATGTTTCTATTCTCTCTCCCTCGTCCTTCCTCTCTAAAATAAAAATATATATTTTTTAAAACATTAGGGAATTATAGACATTCTCATTTCACCTTGAAATGGAGATATAAAAAATTAAACTGTCTTCAGATTTGAATTTGTGAAAAATTATTTTCAATAGATACTTCTGATTTATAACAAGTAACTATTGATTTAGTTCTCAAATATTCTGACAATTTAAGTGTAAAATTTCATATTCTATTATTTTAAGCAGCATGCAATATCAATAATTCATATTTTAAAAATCATTGTTTTGATATTATAATACTTTCAACAATAAAGATTAAAAAAATAAAATTGATTCACAAATTTTACTTAGTGCAATCTTATCTAAATTTGAAAATGACCTTCATGTGTTTTGTTTTTAATAATATCAGTCACAGTGTGGGGGTCCTATGCAAGATGTTTCATAATTACAAATTAAATTGTAAAACATGGCCATCTTTCTATTGAAAACAAGATACACTAAAGATGTATATTTAAAAAATATTATTGGCCCTAGCTGGTTTGGCTCAGTGAGTAGATCATCGGCCTATGAACTGAAGGGTCCTGGGTTCGAGTCTGGCCAAAGGCACATGCCTGCGTTGTGGGCTCGATCCCCAGTGTGGGGCGTGCAGGAGGCAATCAATGATTCTCTCTCATCATTGATGTTTCTATCTCTCTATCCCTCTCCCTTCCTCTCTGAAATCAATAAAAATATATATTTTTATTTAATTTTTATTTTTTTAATATATTTTATTGATTTTCCACAGAGAGGAAGGGAGAGGGACAAAGAGCTAGAAACATCGATGAGAGAGAAACATCAATCAGCTGCCTCCTACACACCCCTTACTGGAGATGTGCCCGCAGCCAAGGTACATGCCCTTGACCGGAATCGAACCCGGGACCTTTCAGTCCACAGGCCGACGCTCTATCCGCTGAGCCACACCGGTTTCGGCAATAAAAATATATTTTAAAAAATACTATTGATGTTTGCCTCCAGTAAGGTCAGGAATGTAAATTTGTAATAAGTTCTGGTATTGGTATAAATATTACATTTAAACTTAATATTGTGAGTTTTAATATACTGTACCTATATTTTGATTTTCAACTACTTTAACATTGCAGAAAAATTAACCATTAAAAAATTAGTAAAGAGAGTGTGTACTGATAACAAATTTTCTCTATGGATCCATTGTGACTTGGCTGGGCACTGGCTGTATCCCTACTTACTTTCCTGACAAGTCCCAATACTTTGTATATTCATTTTCTGACTGAATGTGTTTTCCTTTCTCTAAATTTGTAGCAGGATTTCTCCCAGAAACAATCTCATGTTTGTAAAAATTACTATAGCATGCTAAGATTAGGAGCCATCAAATCTCTCCATAAATGGATATTTTATAAAATAAATCTTACTAAAATACTATATGAAAAAGAACAAATAAAATTCATAGGAACAGTCTAGAAAATGAAAGGTTCAACAGTTGCATATGTAGAAAAATATGTCTCCAAAGGAAGTTCAGCAAAGCAGTCAGGGGTACACAAATAAAGCTTTTAACTTACTATTGAGAGGGCACCAAGTTAGTCCCCAAATCAATAGGCACATCCTTTAGGAGGCACAACCTGATACAAAGGTAACACAAAGATTTCAAGCTATCTTTCATGCATATAGTCATACTAATGCTTACTCAATAATAAATTGTGCCCTCCCCTCTCTTTTATATTGGTGGTATAAAGGGGTCCTTGGTTGGCAGGGTTGTTTTATTTTCTCAACAAAATGAAGGAGTTTCTCAGTACTTCCCAACAGAGAAAGAAAGCAACTCCCTATCCTGCAGATATAGTGTAAAGCTAAGTCTTCCATTATATTAACTAGAGACCCCGTGCATGGGTAGGGTCCCTAGGCCTGGCCAGCGATCAGGGCCAATCTGTGGGGCAACCACTGGAGTAATGGGGGGTGGAGGGGGGCAGAGGCAGGGGCCCGCTGGCACCTGCCTTGGCTGGCCTGGGGCCTGCAGGCTGGGGGCAGCTCCTGCATTGAGCGTGTCCCCTGGTGGTCAGTGTGCATCATAGCAACTGGTCGTTACGCTGGTCATTCTGCAGTTCCATCTTTTTGCATATTAGGCTTTTAATATATAGGATTAGTGGCCCGGTGCATGAAATTCATGCACATTAAAGGGGAATTAATTGGAGGAAATATTTAAATATTACTATTTGCCCTTTATAATAGAAGTGTCAGAGATGAAAGAAAATTAGTAAAATGTATATGAAAATCTCCCTCCTGTCAGAGTCTGGGGCACGCCGCAGGACCTAGAATCAAGTCCCTGCCCATCACCTGTAAGTGCTTCAAAAATGCAGCAGACCCAGACCCTACTGGCCCCACCCTCATTGGTGAGGCTCAGACCTGGCTGGTCCCACCCCTGTCAAGCCCCACTGGGCAGGGGGTGCAGTCTCAGATCCCCCATCAAGCCCTGCTGGGTGTGAGGGGTTGCAGCATCAGGTCCCTCAGCCTGGCACTGGGGAGAGGGAGAGGGGGCAAGGCCCAAGGTCCCCTGTCAAGCCCCGTGGGGTCAGGGGGATGGCTGGAAGTCTCTGGCCCCGGCAAGGCGCCATGCAGCCTCAGGTCCCTGCTGTTCGGTCATGATGTTATGGCACCCCAGCTAATTTGCATATTCCACAGAGGGTGGTCTTGCCCACCTGCTGCAACCTGCTGGTATGTGGCCTGGGCTTCCCTCTAAGGGGTAATCATGGGGCGATGGTGGGGCCCCCTCACTAATCACATCGCATCTGCCTTGGCTGGCCTGATGCCAGTGGGTGTCATAGTGTGGTCATCTGCATGGTCATTCCACTGTTTGGCCATTTGGTTGATTTGCATATTAAGCTTTTATTATTATAAACTTCTCAAGTTTCTTACCACTAAGAAACTGGTTTCTGGAAAATCTATCATGTTTAAATACACTAAAACTTTGTGTAGACTATGGCAAACTCTATCTAATAAAAGAGAAATATGCAAATTGACTGTACCTCTGCTACATCCACAAGCCACGCCCACCAGCCAATCAGAGAGAGCATGCAAATTAACCCAACCAAGATGGCTACGGCCACAAAGAGAGCCGGAGCGAGGCTTGAGTTGCCCCGGGTGATGGAGGAAGCCAAGCTTTCCACACACCCAAGCTGGCCAAGGCCTCTACTTAAGGCAACAAAGTTTCAATGGCTGTGCAAGCAGAAGGCTTGGCTCTGCTCCAGGCTACAAAGTTGTAGAAGATAAATAAATTGTAGAACATAAATAAATCCCAGATACCAGGGCCTCTGCTTGGGTGGCTGGGAGGCATGGCTGGCCTGCAAACCACCACAGACCCCTCACCCAGGCCACCCCATGCCCCAAGGAACCCCCATCCTGATCCAAGACACTCTTCAGGGAAAACCAGCTGGCCCCCACCCATGAACCAGGCCTCTATCCTATCTAATAAAAGAGTAATATGCAGAGTGACCATCACTCCAACACACAAGATGACTGCCCCCATGTGGTCAAAAGATCCTGCCCCCATGGGGACACAAGATGGCCACCACAAGATGGCCAAAAGGGGAGGACATTTGAAAGGGACCAGGTCTGCAAGAGAGGGCAGTTGAGGGTGATCAAGCCTGCAGGAGAGGGCAGTTATGGGTGACCAGACCAGCAGAGGAGGGAAGTTTGGGGTGACTGGGCATGCAGGGAAGGACAGTTAAGGGAAACCCAGACCTGCAGGGAAGGGCAGTTAGGGGAAACCAGGCTGGCAGGGGAGCAGTTAGGCATCAATCAGGCTGGCAGGGGAGTGGTTAGGGGGTGACCAGGCTGGCAGGCAGAAGCAGTTAGGGGCAGTCAGGAAGGCAGACAGGGGAGCAATTGGGAACCAGCAGTCCTGGATTGTGAGAGGAATATCTCATTGTTGGATATCCCTCAAGGGATCCCAGATTGGAGAGGGAACAGGCTTGTGCATAAATTGCATGCACCAGGCCTCTAGTTAATTAATATTTCTGAATAGCTTGTAGCGAATAAACATATCTTTTGAATTTAACCCAAAATTTCCACTGGTTCATTTTAAATATATATTTTATTGATTTTTTTTTTACAGAGAGGGAGAGGGAAAGGGAGTTAGAAACATGGATCAGCTGCCTCCTGCACGCCCCCTACTGGAGATGTGCTCGCAACCAAGGTACATGCCCTTGACCAGAATCAAACCTTTTTATAAGTGTTTCTAGAAGTTTGTAATATTAACAGTTTACTCACTATTAAGGAAAGTTGACATAGAAAGATGGACCATACTTTACAGTATACTGTGACACCCAGTACCCCTTAGCATACTTTAGGGGTACTAAGGTTCAGAAGTAGTCTTACTGACTAGTTACAAAAGTTCATGAAACATGACTTCCTAAACTTCTAGAAACACTTATAAAAAGGAAGAAGTTGGAGAGGGGTAGTAAACCGACAATTCACCTCTAGGTCTGCCATTAAGTAGCACAAGTATGTACCAGCCCAGTCACTATTCAGCAAATAGACAAAAAATTGGTAGTAACATACCCTAACCTAGTCACTTCTTCACAAAAGGAAGGAAGGAAGGAAGGAAGG